>CM060935.1:563710663-564960663 GCA_030765085.1 Allium cepa
TAATAAATTCAACATTATACGTTTGATTAAATTTATTAAATTCACTTTCTTTCTATTATTCAAAGTTATTGATGTCAATTTAATGAAATTAACATTGGCTCAATATCTATACATTAAAAATCTCAATTCTAACCTTAGATCTTCAACATGTGAAATAGTTAAATAATAAATTCCATCTACATCTTCCCACTATCTAAATATTTAGAAAAATTACTTACCACTTTTTATTGTAAATTTCTAAACTAGCAGATTTGTGTCATTTCTAGCCCTTTGGATATTTTAAATTAACTAAAAGCATATTTACATGTAATTTTCATCGTCAATTATTTTAGTAAATAAATCTTCAAAGGTTACTGCAATTAATCCCATAAATTGCAATAAATTCTAATAAATTGACTCTATTGGATTACAACTCACAACTAAATCAATTATTCCCCAACTACAAAGTTACCGTTTCTTATATATATATCACTACAGTAATACTTCCAAATGTTCATCTTTTGTTTGCATAGTTTACTGTATTCAATTGAATTGTAATATTGTTAACTTACACATAAATAAAACTTAACACTAATAGAATAAATAACTTACAAAATTTGTTGTCATAATTATATTTTATAAGTCTACACTTAATTATTATCTTACAATACGTTTTTACGTTACTATAAAATTTATACACTCTTCCGTTACCATATTAATAATTACTAAAGTAACGTTCATTCTTAATAACAACATTATACTATTCACATATAAAAGGACTATATTCCCAAATACATTCATTTATATTTTATTTCCTTAAAGTTCTCCTTTATTGACTAGACACATCAATACCCAAAATAATTTATTTAGATTCATTTACGTCGAGTGCCCTTCTTAACTATATACTCAATAAATGTTAAATCAAAATAATTGTTACCCTTTTATTCAAATTCACCTACACCATCAATAACAAAAATGTTGCCCTAAATTTAGATTCAATTATATAAATTAGATAAATGGGTAAACTTTTGTAATTATACTATATATGAAAATATTTTTATGCATAAATTTCCACTTACTTACTATGCATTCATTTATTAAATTACTAATTGCCTTAGTCAACTTATTCCCTATTTACTATCAAATTTCTCACTTGGTTATAGTTTATCAATATATATACATACCTAGGCAAATCAAGTTCTAGTCCTTTTGTTATTTATATTATATTAGGTATGCACAATTAAGTTGTTAATTAACTATTTCTACAAAATTATCTTCATACATTCAGTTCCAAATCTTATAGGATTAAATTCTAGTTACTTACACTAAATCCATGAATTTTACATTCTATCCAAAACATGCTTTTAAATCCTTTTTACTCTAAATAAATTTATTCAATGTTAACATCCACAAAAAATCCAATTCACTTCCATAAATATGGTTGCACTTAAATTCAGTTATTATTACATTAATACTATTTCAAATTTTATTTTTTAGTATTAATTAAACAATCGTATTAAATTAAGAGGTTATAATGATTTTCACTATTTATATACACTCCATTTAAAACCCAACAGTCGTTTCAAACACCTTTGTATTGCATTATATTGGTTTCTTAAA
Source organism: Allium cepa (assembly GCA_030765085.1). Classification (NCBI taxonomy): domain Eukaryota; kingdom Viridiplantae; phylum Streptophyta; class Magnoliopsida; order Asparagales; family Amaryllidaceae; genus Allium; species Allium cepa. Next base: position 563,712,263 of record CM060935.1, read on the forward strand.
ATTAAATCTTTTAACAAAATGTGACAAATTACATTATCCAAATCTATTATCATAAAATTTTATTGTTACATTAAATTCCAATTACTATAACAAATTACTACGTTTTTCTCAAATAAAATATTAAGGCTTTTATTTTATTCTAAATTAGATTAAAAATTATATTAATTTAATTCATTTAACATTATCAAATTTAACGGGTCGTTACAATCTCTCCCACTCAAAACTTTTCGTCCCCGAAAAGGAAAAAGAAGGGAGAAGGAAGAATAAACAGTACATCTTATTTCAAATATTATTTATAAACAATAATTTACTAAATTTATTTTCTTAAATAAAATATACCTGTTTATAATCATTATATTCTTTTATACTTAGATTATTAAAGCTGGAAAACATTTTCACAAAATTCTAAGTCCAAAATTTACGGAAAATTTTGGCAGAGTCTCCTTTGTACGGTGAGGCTCGGGAGAAAATATAATATCAAAATATACAAATATATTACATATATTATCAAAATATTATATCCCAACACGGGAAAAATAGCGCTTTAAACGTAATCCGAAAACGTACCTATTTGTCGGGCAATATACGCTTATTATTTTGGAACCAAAAGCAGTAGCAGTTGCTTCCATCACCTGTATTCACTTATATAATCTGAAAGGTTAAATATTTATTTTAAAGTGAACTATTCAAGTGGATTCAATCATTAATCAACCAAACAATTCAACAACCATCAACCTTACAAACAACATTCATACACAAACGAAGCAACCATTTAATCCATCAAACAGATAGTTGTTTGAGTTCAACTTGAAATTTGTATGAAATGGAATTAACTATCAAGTGCATCCTTTACTCAACAGTCTTAGATGGAACAAAGATGGATACTTATTCATTTAACCACTTCAAATTTCTTACCCAACAACATAAATCAAACAACACAATTCAAACCAACACCCAAATTTATTTATTATACATTTATCTCATGCTTCAATGGTTTGATTTTCTTTCATTTATGGAGTGATTTCTTTATTTCTTACAATTTTCATTTTCCATTTATCACAAAATTCATTATATTTGTATTCCAATTTATTTACTAAAGTTTCTATCATCTATTTATACTACTTACCTTTACTTATAGTAAAATTTCCAATTTAACTTAAGTCTATACAATTAATTCTCATTAATAATAGCAAATTAATAGAATACATTTATTACCTTACTCTTCACTTGTAAGATTTCCCTTTACATTTTCCTACTAACATTGCAACTTTTTATTATATGGTAAGTTATGTATGTTTTAAGAATGTAAGTGAAAATTTACAAGTTTCTTCTCCATTCCTTTAATTAATATATATTTGTTTTATAAATTACAATTTCGACTTACCTTTAATCTCATTCATTTATTTAATGTTGAAGTTTCCATTATATTTAATTACAGTAACCCTCTACTTACACTTAATTTATTAACCTTATAACTTGCATTCCTATAAGTGAAAGATTTTACTCATTCATTAACTATGGATTGCAGTCATTTATATTTTTCCTACTTTCCATTATATTAGAATAGGGGAAATTAAGGCGTACTTAAGTTAATAACCCTACAATCAAACTTTATAAATTAAGGAATTTCATTTTTTTTTACTTTCTTAAGGTTAAAATCATCTATTAATAATACAACCTTTAATTTTAGTAAAATTCCAATCATCACTTAAGTTAATACCATTAAATTCTTATTTATAACAGTAATTTATTGAATACTTCATTATTTCCAAAAATTCTACTTGCATAATATTCTATTCCACTCTTAATTTACATTTCAACTTTTTATACTTGGTAAGTAATTTATGTTAAAGAAAAAGCAAAATAACTTATACAAGTTTAATCTCTACCCTTTTAAATCATTGATTACTTAACCTTTATTTCACTAACCTAATATTTTTTTTTACAACTAATTAATGGAAATTCAAGAATTAATACCAGGTCAAATTCCAAAATTACTTTAAAATAATAGATAATTAATTTCTTACAACTTTTATATCTCTAATTACCTTTAAACAATTAAAATTTTAAATAATTTCAAAACAAATCTACAGTAGAGTTTACTACAGTGGCATTTCCCTTCGAAACTCGAAAATGAAAGTCGATGATGCGGCCGTCATCACCGAAATTATTTTCCAGCGACAGAGAGGAAAGTACAAACTTATTTTCTTCAAAATCCTCTTTAAACCAATTCTTTCAAATTATACTAAATATTTATATAAGAAAATACTCATAAACCAAATCCCTATATTTCATAAATCCTTTGAAAGAAGATTTTCAAAAATCCCGAACTTAAGTTCTAAAATCTCCAATTTGATTTATTAAAATTTCAACTTAGCTTTAATTCATTACAAATATTTTTATTACCTAACACCCAACTATAGCAACCAAAATATATCTTTATAAAAATATTTTTATATATAGAAAATATAATAGGCCAAATTGTTTCATTCACCTATATTAAAAACAAATATTATGTCGGTCTGTCCTATTAAGTGTTTAGAAATCCCTATTGATGACATAGCGTCCCATGCATCAACCAGAATTTATAAATACAAAGTGGAACAGACTAACACAATATCAAAATCTTTTTATAAAACTAACAAATACGCTCTCTCATATATATACTCTCAGCGACTCTCATAGGGTATTACTACCCTATTAACAAAGAGTCAAACCCCACAAAGCCAAAGTTTATCGCTAAACCTGGCTCTGATACCAACTGTAACATCCCGCCTTTTCGCACACTTTAAACCGACACACGTGCCAATTAAAAGCATATGCAAGGGCGGATTGTCATGGGGTAAATAAGAAAAACAGAGAAGAAATAAAACAAAATAGAATCTCACAGCGGAAGGATAAAATATAATAAATATACAGTTCATAAACGGTTACAAAACAGTTAATTCTTCTTTATACAATAAATATCAGAGTTACAGATACCAATACAAACAATGCAGCGGAATAGAAAGAGTGTGGTGCATACTATAATAATAATACGGATTCTTTGTCTTCGTCCTCCAAAGCTAAAATCTTCGATCCTGAAACGCTCGGACTGACCCAAGCGAATTTGAAAAGACAAAAACACTCGAGTCAGACTAAAAGATCTTATGTGAGTTAAATTAACAGAAATAAATATGAGTACAGTAACTCAAGAGATGTTCGGGATTTACATCTCCTAAGGATCCGTTAAACTATTTACTATGTAGTATATTGCGCTATTATAATAGTGTCTATTTATAAAATAAACTTACTTTTAAATAGCGTTAAGGCTTTACATTTTCCACCTTAACACGTAAAATGCCAATAGTCTATACAGTACCGTAATACCTCCTGATCGGGAAGCTACCAGAGGATACTCCATAGGTACGACACAAATAGAAACTCGTAGTAAAGGCTCGGTATGGTAGGTGACACGGCACAACTAGGCAATGCCATGGTAGATATACCAATTGCTATCCAGGCTGGTGGAAACGCGTAGCCGCAGTTACCGCCCACCTCGGACTAACTCCCCAAAATCAAAATATAGAAGTGGCCACTGAATCAATCCAAGTCAAAGTATAATATCGAAGAGGAGGGTCCGATCAGAGGAATGACCTCATTGGCCTGAGAATCGCTCCTGTTTTAGCCACCTTATGCCAACTCACGGGAATCGGGTCCACGTATTTACCTTACAGGAAACGTCGCCGCCACCTACTTCATTCTGGAATCTCCACCGCGTACACGGTTAGTCAAAGTGGTTTTCGGTATCGACAGAGAGTATGTCCATATCCGATCCCGGTCTCTTTGCCAACCCATCGTTATTATAACACCGCGGTCATTTAAAAATAGCTCATACTTTAAAACCAGAATAAACATTTCCATTTTAAAATTTTGAATACGATATCATTTTAAAACCCAAAACAATATGATATCCTTTATCCCAAATATAAACCTTTTCAAAAATCCAAATGCTTTAAAATTTATAGCGTCTGAAAGCCAAATATCCTTTCAAAGCATAATATTTCGAAATTCATAATTTAAAACCATAACTTTTAAAACTTGAATGGTTTGGATATTCAACGGTATATGAATTAAAAGGTTTAACTTAAATGTTACTTTGTAAAGAAAATAGTTCTCATGGCTTTACAAATACATTTCTTTATTAAAGTCTAAACCAAAATTTGTATTATCTCTCTCAAGTTCCAAAACCACTTCAATTTATATATATATACGTATATCCATTTGGAGTATTAATATTTCAAACTAAAGTTGGATTTTATTCTTTCAACAAATTGAATGTTCTATTAATTAGTCTTGAATATTCACATAAAATCCATAAATAAATAAAAACTCCAATTTCTAGTAATAAAATATATATTTTTTTTCAATTCAAATTATACTAGAATATTCATTTCAATTTATCTTGGGAAAAATCCAATTATAAATATCATATCTTAAAATTTCCAAACTTAACATTTAAACATATGATATAAATTATCAAACTCCATTTTCTTAAAAAAAAATTCCATTTTTAATAAAGAGATTTATACACCTTTTAATTTCAAAATTTTCAACTTCATATGTATATATATATGGAAGAAAAATATTTATACAATATAAAATTTAATATTATTATAAACTGTATTCCATCCAAACCATAGAAATCACATTAAAATAGTTATATATAGACCGCGGTGCCTGTATATAATTTTCTATCCTATGGTCAAGTGATACGGATATTTATCATTTCAATCCGCAATTTAAAAGATATAAAATTTTGCGGTTGTATATCATTTCAAACGACAATCCCGAATGAAAGGAAATATGCATGATAATTTTCAATTTAATGATATACGATAAAACATCCATCAACATCACCCATCATCCAATCACAATCATCAAGCAATATCAATCAATAACAATTTATATTTGATAATATATAACAGGTAATAACTGGCAATTTTATTCAGATTAAATTTAACAACTATTAATCTAACAGTTTATATTCAGTAATAATCTATATAACTGTTAACTAGCAGTTTATAGACAAACAAATAAATTCTAACTATCAATTAATACGCAATAAATAAATTAAATTAACAGTTAAATTTAATAAATGCAATTCAACAAATATGAGTGAAATAAACATGCCAAATACTCATAAATAAATTTCTATTCATTTCTAAAATTAGTTTAACAAACATAAAAGCTTCTAGTAGTTGTGAGTGGGTTAAAACACTCACCTTTTGAATTTAAATTGAATTCAAATTCAATTTAAACCCAAAAATTTGACAGTCTCCAAATTCATCCAAACTCGTGCCAAAACGTCAGAAATTCCGATACGATCCCAGCAAAACAAACCGCGCGTGAATCCGAGCTCGTATGCAAAAGTTATGAAAATTTGAAAAATGGAAAATTCTGGTCCTGGGTCGACTTGGGGTTCGACTTCGGTGCGCCGCCTCAATTCCCCGGTGCTTGCTTGGAGTTTTCTCCAAAACAGCCCGGATCGACCAGAGTCATTTTCTTCCTGACCCGAAGTTGCTCTAGGGTTTTCTCCCCTGAAAACGAAGCGCGACCAGAAGCTGCTGCAGATCCGAATTTTTTTTTTTTTTTAAATTTGAATTTTTTTTTTTGAACTGACTGGATCTAGTGTTAGCCCCCATTGAAGAAGAAGAGAAGCTTGAAGAAGATGAACGTACAACAAATAGACAATAGAATGGAGCTAGGGTTTATAACTGTATATTTATAGGTAGGGTTGGGTCAGAGCAGATAGACTAGATAGATGAACGTACGAAACAAACTAAGGCCCAAAAAGCCCGCTATGCCTCCGGAACCGAATTTGTTAAATCTATATGTCCAGATAGGTATTTTAAAATATTCTGAACGCGATGGAAAAAGTTTCATGACCAAATTCGATCGTATGAAGAAGTTATGCTGAAAACAAGATTTCCAAATTGATTTCAAATTGATTTTAATAAAATTGATTTTCAAGGCGTTTCGCGTCCCTACGATCAAACGACAGGTCCGATCGATACGAAACTTGAAACCCTATAATAATTCACCGATACAGATCCGATGAAACTGGTTTCATCGAAATCCGAGTCCGTGACCAAAATGGCTATTTTCAATATTCATTAAATAAATTAAATAAATTATAAAAATCCAATTTTTACATCTAAATTCAAAAATTGACCAAATTTCTCCCTTTAAATTTTCTTAATTATTTACTCCAATTCTAAACAATTCAAGCGTCAATACATAGTTGTTCTATTCATCAATTTAGATGTTAATCCTTACTTAAAGGTTAAATTCCAATTTTTAATAAATTCAACATTATACGTTTGATTAAATTTATTAAATTCACTTTCTTTCTATTATTCAAAGTTATTGATGTCAATTTAATGAAACTAACATTGGCTCAATATCTATACATTAAAAATCTCAATTCTAACCTTAGATCTTCAACATGTGAAATAGTTAAATAATAAATTCCATCTACATCTTCCCACTATCTAAATATTTAGAAAAATTACTTACCACTTTTTATTGTAAATTTCTAAACTAGCAGATTTGTGTCATTTCTAGCCCTTTGGATATTTTAAATTAACTAAAAGCAGATTTACATGTAATTTTCATCGTCAATTATTTTAGTAAATAAATCTTCAAAGGTTACTGCAATTAATCCCATAAATTGCAATAAATTCTAATAAATTGACTCTATCGGATTACAACTCACAACTAAATCAATTATTCCCCAACTACAAAGTTACCGTTTCTTATATATATATCACTACAGTAATACTTCCAAATGTTCATCTTTTGTTTGCATAGTTTACTGTATTCAATTGAAATGTAATATTGTTAACTTACACATAAATAAAACTTAACACTAATAGAATAAATAACTTACAAAATTTGTTGTCATAAATATATTTTATAAGTCTACACTTAATTATTATCTTACAATACGTTTTTACGTTACTATAAAATTTATACACTCTTCCGTTACTATATTAATAATTACTAAAGTAACGTTCATTCTTAATAACAACATTATACTATTCACATATAAAAGGACTCTATTCCCAAATACATTCATTTATATTTTATTTCCTTAAAGTTCTCCTTTATTGACTAGACACATCAATACCCAAAATAATTTATTTAGATTCATTTACGTCGAGTGCCCTTCTTAACTATATACTCAATAAATGTTAAATCAAAATAATTGTTACCCTTTTATTCAAATTCACTTACACCATCAATAACAAAAATGTTGCCCTAAATTTAGATTCAATTATATACATTAGATAAATGGGTAAACTTTTGTAATTATACTATATATGAAAATATTTTTATGCATAAATTTCCACTTACTTACTATGCATTCATTTATTAAATTACTAATTGCCTTAGTCAACTTATTCCCTATTTACTACCAAATTTCTCACTTGGTTATAGTTTATCAATATATATACATACCTAGGCAAATCAAGTTCTAGTCCTTTTGTTATTTATATTATATTAGGTATGCACAATTAAGTTGTTAATTAACTATTTCTACAAAATTATCTTCATACATTCAGTTCCAAATCTTATAGGATTAAATTCTAGTTACTTACACTAAATCCATGAATTTTACATTCTATCCAAAACATGCTTTTAAATCCTTTTTACTCTAAATAAATTTATTCAATGTTAACATCCACAAAAAATCCAATTCACTTCCATAAATATGGTTGCAGTTAAATTCAGTTATTATTACATTAATACTATTTCAAATTTTATTCTTTTAGTATTAATTAAACAATCGTATTAAATTAAGAGGTTATAATGATTTTCACTATTTATATACACTCCATTTAAAACCCAATAGTCGTTTCAAACACCTTTGTATTGCATTATATTGGTTTCTTAAAATTAAATCTTTTAACAAAATGTGACAAATTACATTATCCAAATCTATTATCATAAAATTTTATTGTTACATTAAATTCCAATTACTATAACAAATTACTACGTTTTTCTCAAATAAAATATTAAGGCTTTTATTTTATTCTAAATTAGATTAAAAATTATATTAATTTAATTCATTTAACATTATCAAATTTAACGGGTCGTTACAGTTAAGGAAGAATGTACTTTTGACTTAACAAATGAATCTTAGTTTAAATTGGATATTCATTGACAAAATTTTATTTTATTAAATCATAAGTTGAATGATATCCAAATGAATATTTTTGAAGCGAAAAATATGATTTTTATAAGTTAAAATGGTTAAAATTAAAGTTTTAATGTTTCTGAAATTTTATACTAAATCTGGAATTAGTATTGGTTTCAGAAATGCTGTGGTTTTAAGACAACATTTGTTAAGTGCCGTCATTTCTGGAAATAAACCAAGTTCTGAAATAATAAAGAGCTACTGCAACACTTTGTAAGTGCTGTTGTTGTTGAAACTAAACTATACTTTGAAATAACTAAAGAGCTACTGCAGCACTTTGCAAGTGCTATTGTTGCCGGAAGTAAACTATTTTAAATAACTAAATAGCTACTGCAACACTTGGTAAGTGTTGTTGTTGTTGAAATGAAACTGAACTGTTTTAAATTAATAATACCTACTATAGCACTTTGTAAGGGCAGCTGTTTTGAAATTTAGCTGTTTTGAAATAACTAAATACCTACTGTAGCACTTTATAAGTGCTGCTGTTTTTGAATTTGACAATGTTTGGAAATATTACCATATCTACCGTAACATTTTATAAGTGTTGTTTTAGCTGAAATTTACAATGTATTGGAAATTTTATAATTGAATGAATGAACTTAGAAATGCTACAACTTTGAAATGAATATTATTTGACATTGAATTTAAATGGTTTAAATTAATATGTTTCAAAATGTTTGGTTTAAGAGTTGTTATAACTTGAAAGCAATATGGATTTGGAAATGAAATTTTTGGAAATTATATTTAATTAAGAATTGTCTTTAAATATATTAGTTTGAACTTATTGAAATTGAAGATTTAAGAATATGACTTTATAAAGTGGTTTGGTTTAAGATGATTTAAAGGAATATTTCAAGTTTAATAAGTTGAAGGAATATTCAATGATTTGGAAATTTGGGTTTATTTAAATGATATGTTGATTTGGTTTTGGAATAAAATAATATAGTATTTAGTTTGAAATGGATATGATATTTTGGTTTTAAAGTATAAATGATTTTGAAATAAATATCCATGGGTTATAATAATGTTGGGTTGTTAAAGAGACCGGGATCGGAAGTTGTCATACTCTCTGCCAACTCCGAAAACCACTTTAACAACCGTGTATACGGTGGAGATTCCATAATGAAGTGCGATGGCGGTGACATCCTTGGAGGTATGAACGTGGACCTGACTGTCGTGAGTTGGCATAAGATGGCTAAAACAGGAGCAATCGACGGGCTAACGAGGTCGCTCCTCTGATCGGACACACTCCTTCGATACTATATTCTGACTTGTAGATTTATTTGGTGGCCACTTTTGATTCTTTTGATTTGGGGGTGTGGCTTCAGGTGGGCGGTAGTTGCTGCTACGCGTTACCACCGGCCCGAAAGTGTAATTGGTATATCTACCCTGGCATTGCCTAGTTGTGCCTTGTCACCTACCCTAGCGTGTCTTATATGATTTTAATTTGTTTCGTACCTATGGAGTATCCTATGGTAGCCTCCCGATCAGGAGGTATTACGGTACTGTATAAACTATTGGCACAATTACGTGTTAAGGGGAATATTGAGTCACTCCTTAACGCAATTTGAAAGTAAGTTTATTTTACTATAGACATTATTATAATAGCGAAATATTACTACATAGTAAATAGTTTAACGGATCCTTAAAGGATGGGCGGTCCCAAGCATCCTTTAAGTTAGTTGTACCATATATTACAGTTCACTTGAGTTGGTTTACATTATATAAGTATGTATGTCCTGACTCGAGTGTTGTGTGTTTTGCTTTACGCTCAGGTCAGACTGAATGATACAACATTAGAGACTCACCTTCGGAGTTGGAGCTTTGCTTGAAGATCTAGCCATCTATTTCAATCTCAGTCATCCAGTTGATTTCAGTGTTATATTCAGCTTTGTACTTGATTATCATCTTGTTACTTCTGTTGTATCTTGCTACATCTGTTGTATCTTGTTTAACTATGATGTATATTTATATAGTAGCTTCATGAACTACTATTTCTTGCTTCTGCTGCATTTTATTACTCTGTGTCTGTGATATGCGATTTATTTATTTACTGTATGTTCTGAGTTTTGCCAAATTTAAATTAACAATTCAGTATTTTGAGCTATTCAAGTCAGACATATGTGGTTTTATTATCGATTTGAATGGTCCATAAGGTCGTTACACCTTTGTTTTCAAAGGATTTTGATAATAATCCAAATTGAGTGTTTTCTCACGCTGGTTTTCCCAACTGACTCGAGTGTTATTTTATTATAATGCTCGGGTCAGACAAAGTATTATAGATTCAGGTTAGGATGTTATGCAGCTCAAGAGATGAGCTGGAGGATTTCTAACGTATATCTTGTACTTGTTTATTTCCATTGTATGAGGACAGGTTATTATAACTATTCATTTTGATGAATTGATTATTGTACTCTGATGATTGTAATTATAAACTGTTACAGATTCTTTTGTATCAAAATCAGTTATTATATATTATATTTTGTTCCGCTGCGATTGTGAGATTCTATGTTGTTGTTTCTATTTCTTCTTCTATCTTTTCTTCTTTTCCCTAAAGATTCGTATTTCTGTCCAATTTGAGTTGAGATGATGTGAAATATTGTCGACTCAAAGGGGTATGGATTTGCGGGCCTTTACAACAAATACATAATCTCATAGCGGAATGATAAAATATAATAATCAGATAAACAGTTCATGAAGCTGGTTTACAAATAACATTTTATTACACTTTTACAGTACAGATCAGAATTATATACAACAGAAATAAATAACAATGAAGCAGAACAATAAGATGCCGCAGAATAATTAAAATAAATAGTAGTAGTATACCAATCTCCATCTTCGTCCTCCAAAGCAGTCTTTGATACATTGAAATGACCCGAGCGAATTGAAAGACAAAACACTAAAGTCAGAACTAAAAAATCTTATGTAAGTTAAATCAACAGTAAATAAATATGCGTGTAATGGCATCAGAGATGTTTATGGGGTTTGACATCTCCTATCCTATATCAACATGAGTGCAATAACATAAGTGATGTTCGGGATTTCCATCTCCTAAGGATCCGTTAAACTATCTACATACATAGTACAATACGCTATTATAAAAGTGTCTACAGTAAAGTAAATTATTAAAATAACGTTAAGGCGTTACACATATCCCCCTTAAAATATTTTATATATTCCCATAGTCTATACAGTAGCATAAGCTCAACCATATAGGTGGTTTAGCCAGAGGGCACTCCGTAGGTACGGTTGTAACGATCCATATTTTTGGATGGTTCAAATCGACAATAAATCACACATGTCAGACTCAAACCATTCAAAAGGGAGGATTATTAATGGGGTAAATAAGAAAATAAAAGAAAAAAATTAATATAAAACACAGAATCTCGCAAGGGAACGATAAAATATAATAATCAAATAAGCAGTTCATAAAGATGTTTTACAAATAACATTTTATTGCACTTTTACAATTCAAATCAGAGTGATACATTCATCGGAAATAAACAAATAATGCAACAGAACACAAAATGCTGTGGAATAATAAATAGCAACAATATACTGAATCTTCGTCTTCGTCCTACAGAAAATAGTTTTCAATACATTGAATAGCTCAGACTGATCTGAGCATAATGAAAAGACAAAACACTCAAGTCAGGACTAAAAGATCTTATGTAAGTCAGATCAAAGTAAGTAAAATAGAAATATCAGTGCAATGGTTTCATAGATTTTACGGGATTTTCGTCTCCTATCAAGTGTACAACATGAATGTAATTATTACAAGGTTTCAAATAATCTGAAATATCAATCTTAATCATCTAATTAAAACAAATCCAAAGTTTGAATTAACTTAATCCCTTTAATAATTCAATTGCAAATAAAAATCCAAATTCAAGAAATTATATGGGTATATGTTATTTCAACCAATATCAAAAATCAACATTTCCAAATCGATGAAAACCGCTCGGGTTTATCATTTCAACCCATAACGATTTTTCCTTAATCTATAAGATTATTTGGGTATGTATCATTTCAACCTATAGGGATAATGGAGATACGGACATAAATAACATCCAATCGTCCAAAATGTCAACTAATAACATCCATCCAATCACCCAAATATCAATAATTGGACATACTGCACAATCATCATTGAAATCAACCAATAACTACCAGCAATTTACTGGTTATCATTAACAAGTATTTAACTGGCAATTTAAATTTCAATATAAGATTAAATGTAATTAAATTCATAAAAGTCAGAGTTAACTGGAACGATAATTTAAAATGTACTAATAGCAACCAATCAATTTCTAATCACATCATGAATTCAATTTAACCAACATAAGAGAATCTAGTAGTTGTGAATGTTTGCTCACCTTTCGAGGCTACGAAGGTGATGACAAAAATGGAGAAATATGGAGATTACTAGTAAAGATCCAAATGCAAAGCAAATCCAACAAAGCTTAGACACGAACATGAATCAATAAACAAGTTTTAACTATTTCCAACTTCCAAACAACCCAAGTTCCAAACTATGGGCAAACCCGAAACTAGGTCATTTTTAAGAAAATATTCAGACCATAATATTACTGAATTTTTTTACTGATAAGTAGTGTGACCTCACTTGGCCCGGCTGGCTCCCGTTTTAGTCACATCAAGCTAACTCGAGGGAGTCAGGGCTACGTTACTACCTCATACAGAATCGTTCGCTAAACCATCCTACTTCATCCAGGAATCTCCACCACGTGTACAGTTGTTAAAGTGGTCTTCGGTATTGACAGAAAGTATGACAATATCTGATCCCAGTCTCTTTAACAACGAAACGCTTATTTCACACAAGATGGTTCTTTTATATTTCAAAAATCAATTCATAATTTATATCAAAATATCATATTCTCAAAACATATCACTTTTTAAATCATATTTCACTTTCAAAATCATATTCACTTTCAAAATCATATCGATAAGATAGGTTAATTAAATCCTCATTCAAAATCATCATATTTAATTAAATATGTCATCTCACTAGCAAATATCATTTCAAATCCAACTTATGTTATAACATCATTTAACCATATTCGCTTTAAAAATCAAGGATTTAATTGTAAACACTTCCACTTTATACCATCTGAAATTTAGAAAATAGCTTCGATAGTTATAAGTGGTTTAAAAAATTTAGCATAGTTTAATAGATATAAAATAAGTTAAATAGATTTAAAGTAGATTAAATAGATTTAAAGTAGATTAAATAGATTTAAAATATACTAAATAGATTTAAAATAAATTAAAATAAATTAAAGTAGTTTAAATTGATTAAAATAATTTAAAAATATATTAAATTAGTTTAATAGTTTTCAAATGATTAAAATAGTTTAAAATACTTTAAAATAGTTTAAAATATTTTAAAATAGTTTAAAATACTTCATAATAGCTTAAAATACTTTAAAATTACTTTAAAATAGTTCAAATGGTTTTAATAGTTTAAAATAGATTAAATTAGTTTTAAATGGTTTTAAAATAATTAAATAGGTTTAATATAGTTTAATATAAAATGGTTTGAAAATCTAAATAATATATGAATTTAAAATAATATATTTCTAAACAATTTATATTAAAATAATTAATTTTGAAATTAATATCAAATTTAAACTATTTCTTCCATTTTAACGAATCAGGACCATATCCAGGTTTCAACAAAACTAAATTTTGTTTAAATTCAAATTTCCATAAAAATAATTTCAATTTATATCAATTCAAATCATGTTTGAAGTACAATTTTAAAGCACTTCAATTACATATATTTCAATGTTTAAATATTCAACATTTCTATAACTCAATTCCGATAAATTTCATTTATATTTCAAATTTCAGCTTTGAAATTTTCATTTTTATTCTTTAAACAATTCGTTAAACCAACTCCAATTTCAACATTTAAAGCATGGCTTTTCAAAAATAATTCAGTTTGTATAAATCAAATTTTATTTCAAATATCATTTAACTAGATTCTAATTTAAAGGATTTAAAATCATTTAATTTAACCAGTCCAGTGTTCGTATATAATTTTCTACCCTATGGTCAAGTGGCATGGATATTTATCATTTTAATCCGCAATAAATTTAAATTTTATGGGTATATATCATTTCAACCCACAATCCCGAATTAACATAAATTCCATAAAATCTCTTGGGTTTATCATTTCAACCCATAACAATTTTTACCTAATCTATAGATCGTTCGGAAACCCATAGGGAACTTGCAGTGTTATAACAAAAAAATATACCGTCCAGTCATCCAATATCAACAATTGACATCCATCACAATCACCATACAAAGCAATCAATAAACAATAAAAAGTGACTGATTATCAATAACGGGTATTAATTGGCAATTCAAAATTTAATATTAAATTAATGGCGATAATATTTAATGAAAGTCAGATTTAACTGGAATGACAATTTACATATACCAAACATCAACCAATAAATTTCTAATCGCATCATTAATTCAATTTAACTAACATAAGATAATCTAGTAGTTATGAGTGGGTCTAAAGACTCACCTTTGATTTCAAATCGATTTGAAATCCAAAATAAGTCCAAAAATTTAACAGTCTCAGAATCTAGCCAAACTAGTTTTGAAATATCCAAAATTTCAATACGATCGCAATAGAGAAAACCGTGCATGAATCCGAGCTTATATGCAAAAGTTATTAACGTTAGAAGATTGGAAAATTTCGACTTTGAGTCTTACTTCGGTCCGCTGCCTAATTACCTAGTGGTCACTTTGAGTTTTTGCCAAAACGACCCGAGATCCAAGTCATTTGGCTTCTGACTTGAAGTCGCTATAGGATATTCGCCTCTGGAACCAGAAGCGCGACCAGAACTGCCTTGTTTGGCTTTGAACTCTCTCTGACCCGATGTCACTGTAGGATTTCGCCTCTGGAACCCGAAGTGAACCTCTTCCCGACTCGAAGTAAACCTAGAGCAACCAAATTTTTTTTAATATTAGGTTTTGGAATTTGAGAATTAGGTTGATGTTCTTCATTTGAGAAGCGGTAAGAAGATGTATGTACAAATATAATAAAAGGAGAAATAACTAGGGTTTATAACAGCCCTATACATAGGCAGTGTTGGATCGAAATGATAACAACGACTGAAAAGCCCGTTTTGTTCCCGAAATGAAAATGGGTCATCCAATATATCAAAATATAGGTTTTCGATATTTTTAAACTCAATAGAATAAGTTTCAAGCCCTAATTCCATTGTATACAGAAGTAAGCTTCTAAAATCAGCTTATTTAAATTAATTTCTACGCGTTTTGAGTCCATACGATCAAATGACAAGTCTGATCGATACGAAACTTGAAATCCTATAATAATTCACTGTTACGGATCTGAAAAAACTAGTATCTTCGAAGTCCAAGACAGTGGCCAAAATGGTTATTTTCACGTTAATTACATAAATTAATATTAAATTAATTGTTATCACTTTCCAAATTCAAATTTTATAACTAACAAATTTTATCATTTTTGATTACCTAAAACTTATAACCTTTTAAAACAAATTTACATATCATTTCAATGTTAATTATTACACTAATTACAGTGTTCAATTTCAATGTAATAAAAATCTAGTTAATTATATATTGAATTCCAATAAATTGATTTAATTTAATTTCAACCTTTTTATTCAATCAATCATTACTCTATGGACATAGTTAATATTGGTTTATATCTTATTACACTAATATTCTACAATTATCATCTTAATTCATATTAACGTAATATTTAATTACATTTATTGCAATTGATTATAATTAAGTTTCGTCAGATTAAATAGTGCAATAATAATTAAACCATTGTTACAACTTATAATTTCAGGCATACTTCTATGTTTATTGTTAACAAACGAAACTAATAAATTCACATACTAGTCGCTTTTTCTATATTTACCAATTCGATTACTTTTATACAATTTTACCATTTAATTACAATATTTGGTTTAATTCCTTATTTACAATCTACAACCCAATCATTTCAATTAATTGAATTTGCAATAAAATAGTTATAATTTACCTTAATTAACGTCATAAAATTTCATTATATTTACTATTCTCATTAAAAAATCACAAATTTTAATTTCTTTCGATTTTAAATTACAAAATCTTATTTAATTATCGAAAAATTACGGATCATTGAAATTTAAAAGATGATTAATCAATTTAATAATAATTCATATAATTAACGGGAAAATAGCTGTTTTGGCTACTGTCTTGGATTTTGATGAAACTAGTTTCATCGAATCTGTAAAGATGAATTATTGTAAGGTTTCAAGTTTCGTAACAATCGGACTTGTCGTTTGATCGTGCAGGCTCGAAACGCATAGAAATCAATTTAAAATAAGCTGATTTTAAAAGCTAACTTCTATATACAATGGAAATTGGGTTTGACCTATTCCATTGAGTTTAAAAATATCAAAAACATCTGTTTTGATATATGGGATGACCTACTTTCGTTTCGGAAGCGGAACGGGCTTTTCGACTTGTTGTCGTTTCGAACCAATTCGATATGTTATCCATTCTTATCGAGCCTTGTCCATATGAATAGCTTTCTTTCCTAAACCCTAGCAGCCTTTTATTTCTGCCTATACATACAATTCTACGTGTCTATTCTTCCTTCTTCCAATGGCAGAAACTAAATTCCAATTACAAACCGTAAATCCAATTTCAAATTCAAATTGAAATTAAAACTCCTCAAACCATATCATATAATATAACATTAGAAAGCTCTCAACGAGCGTAATCTTTTGCAATAATTAGTTTTTCAGTAGGGGGTATCATTTGATTAAAAATCGAGGATGAATCTCGTCCATCGAAATTAGGTTTTCGTGATCCAATGGTGGATCTTCATCCGATCGACGATCAGAAGGTGGCGTTGGGAAGATGGTGTCGAGCAGGTCATAGATCATATGTTCATTCATGTCGCAATCAAAAGGACGCCAAAAAATGGCATGACGGGAGCCCGTGGCCGTGAGCTCCTTGGTTTGTTATAGGTGGTCGCTGCACCTTAGCCTTGGGCGGCAGGAGGAGGGGAGCACGGTGGCGTCGCCTAATCTGGTCAAAGTTCAACGTGGGCGGCACGGTAATTGATTGAAGGTGGCAGCGTGTAGGGTTTGAAGTCGAGTTGGGTTTCTGAGTCATAAACGAATATGTATTCTAGGGCTTACGCGTGAACATGTACATGTGACGTGGTATAATTGTTAATTGTTTATTTTAATTTAAATTTTAAAATTCAATGTTCTAACTTATATAACTTTATCATATGAGCTCGGATTCACATGCGGTTTTCTCCGCTACGATTGTATCAAAATTCTAGATGTTTTGGAATTGATTTGGTTGCATTCTGATACTATTGAAATTTGGGCCTTTATTCGGATTTCAAATCGATTTGAGATCAAAGGTGATTGTTTTAACCCACTCACAACTGCTGAATTACCTTATGTTAGTTAAATTGAATTTATGATGCGATTATAATTTGATTGGGTGATGTTTGGTGTATTTAAATTGTCATTTCAGTTAAATCTGACTTTTATTGAATATAATCGCCATTTAATTTAATATTGGATTATTAATTACCAGTTAATACATGTTATTGATAATCAATCAATTGTTGTTATTTACTGGTTGATTTGAACAATGATTTGGATGGATGTTTAATTTTGTTATTGGATGACTGGTGTTATATTTATATATTGTTATTACACTGTAAGTTCCCTTAGTTTATTGCTAGAAAATCACTACGGGTTGAAATGATACATGCCCGAACGATCTGTAGATTAGGAAAAATCGTTAGGAGTTGAAATGATAGACTCGAGCGATTTTATGGATTTTTGAATTTTAACTCAGGATTGCTAGTTGAAATGATATATACCCGTAAATTTTAAATTATTGCGGATTGTAATGATAGATATCTTTATCACTTGACCATAGGGCAAAAAATTATATATGGACACTAGATTGGTTAAATTAAATGATTTTAATTCCTTAAATTTTGAATCCAGTTAAATGATATTTCAAAATAAAATCCGACTTATATAAAATGAATTATTTTCAAAATCTAAGCTTTAAATTGTTAAAATGGAAATTTGTTCAAAGGAATTGTTAAAAGAATTTAAATTGGAATTTCAAAGCTGAATTTTGAAATATAAATGAAATTGATCGAAATTGAGTTATTGAAATATTTGAATACTTAAACTTTGAAATCTATGAAATTGAAGTGCTTTAAAATTGTAGTTCAAACATGAATTTGAAATTGATATAAATTGAAATGATTTTTATGGGAATTTGAGTTGAAAGAAAATTTGAGTTTTATTAATTTGAAAGCTGGATATGGTTCGGATTTGTTGAAATGTAAGAAATAGTTTAATTTGATATTAATTTCAAATTAATATTTTTTATAAACTGTTAGAAATATATTATTTCCAATTTCTGATTTATTAAGATTTTCAAACTATTTACTATATAAACCATTTTTAATAATCAAACCATTTTATATTAAACTATTAAAACTATATTTAATCTATTTTTAAACTATTTCAAACCATTTTAATACATTTAAACTATTTTGATAAATTTTAAACTATTAAATCTATTTTAATCTATTTAAACTATTTTAATTTATTTTAAACTATTTTAATCTTTTTTAAACTATTTAAACCATTTAAACTATTTAAAACTATTTTAAAACTAACTAAACTATTCTCTAAAAATAAAACAGTGCAAGGTTAGACTGTTATATTTAATCCTTGATTTGAAAGCGAAATGGTCGAATGAATGTAATAACTTACATTGGGATTTAAAATGATATTTTCTAGTGAAATGACATATTTGAGTAAATATGATGATTTTTAAAATAAGGGTTTAACCTAAAGTGAAATGATTTTGAAAGTAATATGATTTCAAGTGGATATGATATTTTGATATCAATCATGAATTGATTTTGGAAATGTAAAAGAACCATCCGGTGTGAAATACGCGTTTGGTTGTTCAAGTAATGAGGATCAGATATTGTCATACTCTTTGCCAATATCGAAAACTGCTTTAACAACTGTGAAAATAGTGGAGATTTCAGAATGAAGTAGGATGGTTTGGCGAATGATTCTATATGAGGTACTAACGTAACCCTGACTCCCTCAAGTCAGCTTGATGCGACTAAAACAGGAGCCATGTCGGGCCAAGTGAGGTCGCACCTCCGATCTGACAGGCCTCTTCCATACCATATTATGGATTTGCGATTGACTTGGTGGCCACCCTATGATTTAATTTGGGAGTATGTTCCGAGGTGGGCGGTAGTAGTTTCTATGCATTACCACCAATCCGGATCCGTAAAACGGTAGTATCCTACCCTAGGAATTGCCTCATGTGCCTTGTAACATGCGGTGGAGTTTACAGTACTGTATAGACTACGAAATTTATATAAAATGTGTTAAAGGGTAAATGGGTAACACCTTAATGCTATTTTAATACTTTTCCTTACTGATAGACATATTATAATAGCATATATTACTACATAGTAAATAGTTTAACGGATCCTTAGAAGATGGTAATCCCAAACATCTCTTAAGTTATTGCATGCACGTTAGACACTGGATAGGAGATGTAAAATCCCATAAACATCTCTAAAGTCATTGCACTCATATTTAATGTTGATTTAACTTATATTAGATCTTTTAGTTCTGACTCGAGTGTTTTGTCTTTTAATTTTGCTGGGTCAGTCTGAGGATTTCAACGTATTGAAGACTCAATTTTTGGAGGACAAAGGCGAAGATTTGTATACTGTAACGACCCAGGAATTTTAAGTAATTAAAATTTGAATATTTAATTAATTTTAATATTAATAAGTGAATTTATAAGTCAAATAAATTTTATTTCGAATAATTGGATTTAATTGAATAATTAAATCAATAATTTAATATGTTAAATTATGGAAATAATTGAAAATTGAGTTAAATATGATTGAAAATGATTTGTAAGATTTTATTTTATCATGTTGGAGTTAGAACGATATTTTAGAACTTTTAAAATCGAATTAGAAGTTAATTTGTGAAAATTGAATATTTTAATATTTAAATCGACTAGTGAAATTAGTCAATTTTTGAACGGTCTCACAATCGACTAGTGAAATCCGTAGACAATTAGGAGAAGTGTTCAACTAATGAAAGGAAGAGCATTGTGAGGGCTTCCAATCTGTACGGCGATGATCGCCTGGATCGTGACGTGGTGGCCAGAAAGTGAGGAGGAAGCGGCGCGTTTGGGAGCGAACTGCGAGATTTAGGCTCGACCGAGCCTGCCGTGGTTGAAGGCGTGAGTAGCTTGTGGTGAGGCGAGTTGGATGGCGGTAGTTGATCGAGCTAAAAGTCGTCGTGGAGGCATGCGAAATTCAATGAAATGGGCGGCCGTGGGTTTCGAATGGTCTGGGGGGAAATGCGTGATAGGGAAGAAGGGGTGGACGGTCACGATGGTGGGGTGCAGGATCGTGTGGCTCAGATTTGTTAGGTTATAAATTGAAAGAAATTTATGTTGTAAATTATATAAATTAAATCGTGTAAACTTCATAATATCGTAACTTTTTCATACGAGGTCTAAAACGCGCGAAACCAGTTGCGTTGGAATCGTATGGACGAGCACTACGCGATGGAAATGGATTGGAGTCGTTTGGAGTTAGTGAGAATTTCGGGTAAAATTAATCGTCCGTTTAATTTGATTCGAAATAAATCGCTAAAACGAAATTGAAATCAAGGTGAGAACTTTTCACTCAATCGAATCAGTTTCGATTTTATTTTAAATAGTTAGATTTAAAATATTTGAAAGCATGTCTGAATGATGATTGTTATCTATTGATTGTTAAAATAGACATTATGCGCCGTTAGTAAGCGGATGTTATTTATTAAAAACATATACCGCGAATATTTCATAAACAGCGAAATTGGTATTATATATAATAGCAATATATATATATTGGCATATGTATATATTGCAGTTGTTGATTTCCCGCATTTTTTAGCCGATGAGACCCTATTGCGCTGTTATTAAGCGGATAATATTTTAAATTCCATATACCGCGATAATTTCGTACTGGAGCGAAATTGGTATTGTGCTAATGTTTTTGGATGCAGGAAAACAGGTTGGAGGGATCCAACTGGATTCCTCAACAGTATTTATTTGATTTCAGATATTTTGATATTTGATGGATATCATATCGATGTATGATATCGTTGTTGTCGTGATTGACTATGTAACGATCGAGATTTTTCGTTGTCGAAAAACCGAACCGTTAGGGTTTAAGAAAAAGAAAGAGGTAGAAGAAGAGAGAAAAGAGAGAAGAAACAGAAACAAACAACAGAACAGGAAATAATGTCAGAATCTCACAATCGCAGCGGAACAATATATAATAGATAAATGTACATTCATTTAAAACAAAGAACTATACATTTTATATATCACATTACATTACATCAATCAGAGTGTACAACAACAACAGCGGAAAAGAAATACTATATACAATAAATAATAGACTACGCTATCTGGCTCGCCTCCAGATCTGCACAGCAACTCCCGAATCCAGAATAACCTGACAACCTAACTCTAGACTGCCCGTGTGGAAAATAGTGGGCACCCAGAGTTTAGGAAAGGAACAATAAACTCCAGGTCAGTCATGTGACTGGTGTGAGAACTCAAAAACAGTTTATCTTTAAACAAGCAACAAGAAAATTTAAATTTTTAAATCCGCAATGCTTTTTGGAAAATGAAACTACCATAAGGCCTCCCGCCACACACACAATGCAAACGCAGAATTGGAGGAGATTTCTCCTTATGATAGTCAAAGATGCTTACTACGCGAAAATCAAATCATTTTTGATACTATTACTAGTGCATAGTATAGAAAACAATTTCGAAAGTAGAATATAAATCCTAGCCAGCATACGACATTTCGTCGTATGCCTACTATAGCTACCATGTTCAATAGCAGGTTACCGCCACATTCCATGGCAGGTTATACAACTAAAACCGTACAGGGCGCGTATTGTTTTGATTGGATTTCCAACAAATGGTCAGGCTAAGGAACTTCCTACTGCCACATGAGATCGCCTCTGGCGGGACGTCCCGAGAAACTAACGTTACGGTTAGATCTCTGCCAACACAAGGCCGGGTTACCTCTGTAACTAGGTAACTACTACACGAATATGTCATCCCCCGGTCCTTTGGGACCTTTATCCGAGCGCTCGATACCAACAACACCACACAGAAATATATATAGTGTTTCCACATGAGTAAATATCTGGGCTCCATACCATGATACCACCCTTTTCCAGAAGGAAATGACATACCCTAAAGGGCGCGACCCTCATAACCTTGCCGCATATTCCTGTTTCGACCATTTCCGGGGAGTGAGGTCCTGACAAAGTCTCGTCCACAAAGCTACGCTTTGTGCAACAAAGCCATGCTTTGGGTCCACAGATGACCAAAGCAAGATCACACAGATAAATGATCAACAAATGATCCAATCCAAACGATCAACCAATGATCATCACACAGCAGCACTCAGCATGCCACATTACCAGATTGGGAAATATCGCTGATAACCTTCAACTACATAACCTCTGAGCTCGTACGTCTCAGAGAAGGGTGTTAAGCTAAGAGAATAAATTCTCCGCCACCAACAGAAATGTATTTGAAAGAAATCTGCTATATCTCTCAAAATGTAATGTCAGACACGTAACCATACAAGTCTGTTCCGGGTTCGAACAGAACCGAAGGCACTTCCAAGGAAGCCCTTGCAATCTGGGTATTCACAATCCCGATAAAATTTCCCATCACAAAGGAAATCTCCATATCGTAGCTAACGATGCGGAGACAATCGATAGGTCATCCTATCGTTTTCACAAATACCCGGTCTTCAACACCGGTCTTCAAATGCGATCCAAACGACGTATCGCATATTCGGAATGGGATATATGACACAAAGGTCCTCCCCCGGCTAATCCGAATAGCGAGCGCTTATTTTAAAAATAAGTGTGGCAATTCAATCACAACAATCACAACAAATACCATCCAAGGGTAAATACTGATAGTCGGTTATTTAACTATCAATAAAGATGCGCCACATCATCAGATTCCATATAATTTTCCAAAATTATTTAATTCCCCAAAATATCTTTACAAGATATATATACACAATTTCCAAATAATTTCCCAAAGTTATTTGGTTTACCAAAACACCTTTACACGATAAAATTTCCACACTTAACCATTTGAAAACCCATTTCAAATTACACAACTCAACCATTTGAAAACAAATTTCAAATCACACACCTTAACCATTTGAAAACAAATTCCAAATCACACACCTCAACCATTTGAAAACAAATTCCAAATCACACACCTCAACCATTTGAAAACAAATTTCAAATCACATATAAATCCTTACCGATTTATTTTTAAATTTTACGCTCCAAATTTGTGAATTATATTTCCATCTTTAAAATAAATCAACATTTATTTTTAAACCAATTTCCCTTCCTATTATAAATTCCAACGTGAATTAAATTCCATATACCCATTCATATTCGATTTCAAAATATTCGCTTACAATTTACCCTTAAAAGGTGAATTCACAAAAACGTTCCATTCCATATTGAAAAATCATTTCTAAACTTATTTAAAAATAAGTAATTCACAATTCAATTTATTTTCAACAATTTTGAAAATATTCAACATACTTAAGTTACCGTTAAGTATTTTATTCCATTCTCTTTAAGAAAACATTCTTTTATTCACATTTATTTGGGTCAAAACGGATGTTGCGTAAAACATCATTTACGACAACCCAAAAACACTAGTATATGGATTTGAAATTAAAAATAGGTATATATAAATCCAATACTATACAAAACACCTTTAATTCGTTTTAAATTCCATTTAAAATATTCCTTTCCCAAAAACAGACCCATTTTATTTAATAATCTATTCAATATTCAAAATAGTGAATATAGCCCACTTAACAAATTCCCATATTTCATTTATCAAATTTGATGGATTTCAAATTTATAAACATAGTTTATAAATTCCATTTCTATTATAAACCCCAATTTTATAAATCCCTTTATTAATCCGATGCAATTTACATAACCCAATTTCATACCCAAAAGCCATATTGTAAGTTAAATACTTATAATATTATTTATTTACCAAATCGTTCCTTTGAACTTCACCAATTTAAAATCTTATCACTTACAAGATTTCTTTATGGTTTATAATAATTTCAACTAATGAAATCTTCATTTATTAACAATTTCTATAAAATTCCCCTTTTTAATGCCCAAATCCATTTCTATAAGTTAATAACTTATAAACTTAAAAATTTTCCAATAACCGTTCGTTTTATAAATTTCACATTTATTAATCTATAAATCCTAGTGAAATTCATGTTATACATCAACTTAACACTTTCTAAATTTATTCTATAACTTCAATAAATTTAATTTAAAAACATCCATTTATAAAATCCTTTATATAAACCATTAATAATAATAACTTCCCAAAAACCAAATTTAACTATTTTATAAAAACCTATTATTGTTAAAAATTTCTTTTAAGTTATATTTTATAAAAATATAAATTTTTAAAACATAAAATTTTATCCATCTATTTATTTTAAAATTTAATCAATTCAAAATTTTTAATAAACCATATTCTTTGAAAAATCGATTTAAAACCCCTTTTAAATTCAAAACCGTTATTTTTTTAATTTTAAAAATTTGAATCCGATGATGCAACGACATCGAATGGTCAATCACGGGAATAAGTGTCATATATCAATATGGTTATCAACGATCAACATATTATTTATAAACAAATAAATATGTGAGGAATCCAGTTGGATCCCTCCAACCTGTTACCCTGCATCCACAGACGTTAGCACAATACCAATTCCACTTCAAGGTGGAATATCGCGGTATATGGGATTTTATAAAATATCCGCTTAATAACGGCGCAATAGGGTCTCATCCGCTATACGAGGCGGGAAATCAAATCCGATATATACATATGCCAATATATATATATCGCTATATATAGTATATATCCTACTATATCTACTAGCACAATCAATCAGCAATCAACAATCAACATTAACTATTTAAAATTTTAAACAAAACCTTTCGATTGAGTGAGGAGTTCTCACCTTGATTTTATTTTCCGGTTTCGGCGTTCGTTTCGAATAAAATTAAACGAACGTTTAATTTTACCCGAAATTCAAACGAGCTCCGATCAACTCCAAACCAGTTGCATTGCGAAGAGCTCGCGAATACGATTCCAACGCAAAAAATCTCGTCCGAATCCGACCTCGCATGCAAAAGTTATCACGTTTTAAAGTTACACGATTTTGAATTTCAGATTTAAACCTAAAAAAAATAAAATAAAAGAAACACCCTCACCTCCTCACGCGCATGGGGCCCACCCCATTTCTTCTTCCCGTGCGTGCGTTCCATCTCCAGTAATATACGAACGCAAAAACCCATAGTGAAGCTAACTAGGGTTTAGGAAACGCAACCACTCCGACGCATTGTAGCACGATCAGGACGCACCATTGCGACCGCCTACACGAGAGCCATGCTCGGCTGGAATGGCACTGAGCTCGGCCCTCTCCTCCTCCTTGGGTTGCGTGCGCAGCCTCCAGAGAACGCGGGCCCCTCTCCCTCACCCCGTTGCTCCAATTTCGATCTCGACCGTTGAGATCGAAGCCCTCTCTGCCCTCTACGACTTTCCAGTTGGAAGTTTCTTCTAAAACTCGACGGATTGGTGTGGATTTGAGGTGGAAGGGCGACATTTTCTGGCCATAGAAATAATTAGGGCCGGCTGCGTTTATCTTGGCTAGGGTTTAGAGATAATTGCATTTATAAACAACTATTATTATTATTTTAATAATAAAATCTCCAATTTAACACTTTTGCAAACGAACTCCAAACGACGCGTTCCGACAGGCGATTCTAAGGTTTTTCCACATTCCGGACACAATGGAACAGGTTTCGTAAGCTAATTCGGAAGTATGTGTGAGATACGGCAATAAACGGTCGATTTAAATTTAAACTGATTTAAGCGATTTCTAGCGTTTTGGCTTGTACCGGACAAACGATAAATCCGATTGACTTGAAATTTGAAATCTTACAATAATATCACATTACGGATCCGATGAAACTGGTTTCGTCGAAATCCGAGACCGTTTGAAAAATGGCTATTTTAACTCGCCGAATTAAAATTAAAACGATATCGATGCGTTTCGAGCTGCCACGGTCAAACGACAACTCCGATTGCTACGAAAATTGAAATCCGATAATAACTAACTATTACGGATCCAATGGAACTGGTCTCGTTCAATTCCGAGACTGTTCAAAAATTGGCTATTTTTCAGTCGATAATTAAATATTAAAATATTCGATTTTTACAAATAAATTCCAAATTCAGTTTTACAAGTTCTAAAATATTTCTATAACTTTAATATGATAAAATAAAATTTTCCAAATCATTTCCCATTATATTTAACCCAATATTTAATTATTTCTGGAATTCCACTATTAAATAATCGATTTAAATTACCCTATTAAATCCAATATTCGAAAAATAAATTATTCGACTTAAAAATTCCACTTATTAATATTAAAAATAAATTAAATATTCAAATTCAAGTTATCAAAAATTCTGGGTCGTTACAATCTTCCCTCCTTAAAAGAATTTCGTCCCGAAATTACAAGTTAAGGAGAATGATCCTAAACCGTTTATTATTTTTCCAAAGCTAATCAGTTTTATTAACTTTCTAACCTAAATATTTTTATTAAAGATTCACTATTATTTCAATTAGCTTTCCCAATTCAATTATAAGTTTCAAACAACTTCGTTTACTCAACAATTTAAATTTAAATTTAAATTCAAATTTCAAACTTTCAAAATTTCTCAAAAATTTTTCTAACTCCCTAAATTTTCAAAAAATTTCGCCAGAGTCTCCTTTGCGCGGCTAGATCGGTACGACTACAAAATGGCACTACGGCCCCTCAGAATCAAAAAGAAAAGAGAAAGCTAAGTGGCTGGAGAAGGAAATCATCAAATCTCATATAAAAACTGAAATACGTACCTTTTTGTCGAGCGTTACAAATTTTTTTAACTTTGAAATCAAAATTCCAATCCATTATATACCTGTATATCCTGCTAGCATAATATCCAATTATAATATTCAAACCAATTTGCCAATTCAATTATAAAATTCCCAATACATGCTTCTTATACCACTTTTAGTTTACTATTAAAGTTGCATATTCATTTTCATTCGTTTCAATTCCAATTCAATTCTATTCAATTTCATTTGAATTCAATTACATAGCTTCCAATTACGCTAGTTCAATTTCATTAACACTTAATGAATTTACATACAACCAACCAACAAGCAATAACGACCAATGTACATCCAATACAACCAAATTTATTTATTTTACTTACATTCAATTTGGTTCAACTGTTTTAATTCCAATTGGTTTAGCATTCAATTGATTTTCATTCTATTATTAAACTATTTTCAAATGAATTTACACTTGCATGCATCATTTCATATCAACTTATTCATATTCTATTGATTAACATTCAATTCATACTTTAACTCAATTGCTAGTTCTTTTTACAAATAAAATTGAATTTCATTTATATAACTTAAGTTCACATCTTTAACAATTTCATTTACTCACTTTATTCATTTATTTTGATATTAACATCAATTCTTTCAACATTACTTAACTTGCATTCCATTTCAACTTTATTTACATCATTTAATTCACTTGATTATTTAACTTTGATACAAATATCAATTTTTATTCAACTTTGCTTAAGTTATTCCATTTAAACATCATTTGTTAATTAAACTTAAGTTTTACTTATCAATTCAATTCGGATTTTAAATTCCAAAGTAAATCCTATTTAACTTTTACTTAAGCCAAATTCATATCAATATTCAAATTCATATTCCATTTTACTTAACTTAATTGTTTAACCACTTCAACAACTGGTTTCACTTACATTTTCCCATTTAATAAGTTATAAAACTTATTATTCAACTTCTAACTTATATTATAAGTTCAAAACCTTTTTCACTTATATTTATCAATTTCAAATTGAATTTTAATTTCAAATTGGTTTATTACAACAAAACTTCAATTTTTTAATTCATTTTTTGTAGCAAATCCATCACATAGAAACTCGAAAATGATACTGATGATGCTGCAGTCATCACCCTTATTATTTCCCAGGGACAATAGTGAAATCAATGCTAATTATTCTTTCAAAAAGTTTTCTTTCTATTCATAAATCACTTTTATAACCCTTTTACTTATATAATTTTTACTTCTTATATACATACATGATTATCTTACAGTTGTAAATCATCATTAATTATTATTTCATCTTATGATTCATTGGTTTATACCATTATTCTTTTACAATAGTTGCTTTTATTAGCTTATTCAAACAACTTTTAATTATTTTATATGTATATATATTATTTACAACAACCAAGCAATCAATTATATACACACTTCAATAATTCTTGAAAAATTATTTTCTTTTTATATATAAAATATAATCGAGGTAAAATTATTTCATTTACCCAATTTAAAACAATATTGTGTCGAATTGTTCTATTCAAGTGTTTAGGAACCCCTTCGATTCAGTTTTCGAGGCTGCGCCGACGAAGGTTCATATACCACTCAACAAACCAATCATCACAATATAAAACAATTTTATACTCACTAACAAATACGCACTCATATCTATTATTACACTCATACTCATTCTAGAGTACTGCTGACTCTATCTCTAATGAGTAATACCCAACAGAGCAGGTTGTCGCTTAACCATATGCTCTGATACCAAATGTAACGATCGAGATTTTTCGTTGTCGAAAAACCGAACCGTTAGGGTTTAAGAAAAAGAAAGAGGTAGAAGAAGAGAGAAAAGAGAGAAGAAACAGAAACAAACAACAGAACAGGAAATAATGTCAGAATCTCACAATCGCAGCGGAACAATATATAATAGATAAATGTACATTCATTTAAAACAAAGAACTATACATTTTATATATCACATTACATTACATCAATCAGAGTGTACAACAACAACAGCGGAAAAGAAATACTATATACAATAAATAATAGACTACGCTATCTGGCTCGCCTCCAGATCTGCACAGCAACTCCCGAATCCAGAATAACCTGACAACCTAACTCTAGACTGCCCGTGTGGAAAATAGTGGGCACCCAGAGTTTAGGAAAGGAACAATAAACTCCAGGTCAGTCATGTGACTGGTGTGAGAACTCAAAAACAGTTTATCTTTAAACAAGCAACAAGAAAATTTAAATTTTTAAATCCGCAATGCTTTTTGGAAAATGAAACTACCATAAGGCCTCCCGCCACACACACAATGCAAACGCAGAATTGGAGGAGATTTCTCCTTATGATAGTCAAAGATGCTTACTACGCGAAAATCAAATCATTTTTGATACTATTACTAGTGCATAGTGTAGAAAACAATTTCGAAAGTAGAATATAAATCCTAGCCAGCATACGACATTTCGTCGTATGCCTACTATAGCTACCATGTTCAATAGCAGGTTACCGCCACATTCCATGGCAGGTTATACAACTAAAACCGTACAGGGCGCATATTGTTTTGATTGGATTTCCAACAAATGGTCAGGCTAAGGAACTTCCTACTGCCACATGAGATCGCCTCTGGCGGGACGTCCCGAGAAACTAACGTTACGGTTAGATCTCTGCCAACACAAGGCCGGGTTACCTCTGTAACTAGGTAACTACTACACGAATATGTCATCCCCCGGTCCTTTGGGACCTTTATCCGAGCGCTCGATACCAACAACACCACACAGAAATATATATAGTGTTTCCACATGAGTAAATATCTGGGCTCCATACCATGATACCACCCTTTTCCAGAAGGAAATGACATACCCTAAAGGGCGCGACCCTCATAACCTTGCCGCATATTCCTGTTTCGACCATTTCCGGGGAGTGAGGTCCTGACAAAGTCTCGTCCACAAAGCTACGCTTTGTGCAACAAAGCCATGCTTTGGGTCCACAGATGACCAAAGCAAGATCACACAGATAAATGATCAACAAATGATCCAATCCAAACGATCAACCAATGATCATCACACAGCAGCACTCAGCATGCCACATTACCAGATTGGGAAATATCGCTGATAACCTTCAACTACATAACCTCTGAGCTCGTACGTCTCAGAGAAGGGTGTTAAGCTAAGAGAATAAATTCTCCGCCACCAACAGAAATGTATTTGAAAGAAATCTGCTATATCTCTCAAAATGTAATGTCAGACACGTAACCATACAAGTCTGTTCCGGGTTCGAACAGAACCGAAGGCACTTCCAAGGAAGCCCTTGCAATCTGGGTATTCACAATCCCGATAAAATTTCCCATCACAAAGGAAATCTCCATATCGTAGCTAACGATGCGGAGACAATCGATAGGTCATCCTATCGTTTTCACAAATACCCGGTCTTCAACACCGGTCTTCAAATGCGATCCAAACGACGTATCGCATATTCGGAATGGGATATATGACACAAAGGTCCTCCCCCGGCTAATCCGAATAGCGAGCGCTTATTTTAAAAATAAGTGTGGCAATTCAATCACAACAATCACAACAAATACCATCCAAGGGTAAATACTGATAGTCGGTTATTTAACTATCAATAAAGATGCGCCACATCATCAGATTCCATATAATTTTCCAAAATTATTTAATTCCCCAAAATATCTTTACAAGATATATATACACAATTTCCAAATAATTTCCCAAAGTTATTTGGTTTACCAAAACACCTTTACACGATAAAATTTCCACACTTAACCATTTGAAAACCCATTTCAAATTACACAACTCAACCATTTGAAAACAAATTTCAAATCACACACCTTAACCATTTGAAAACAAATTCCAAATCACACACCTCAACCATTTGAAAACAAATTCCAAATCACACACCTCAACCATTTGAAAACAAATTTCAAATCACATATAAATCCTTACCGATTTATTTTTAAATTTTACGCTCCAAATTTGTGAATTATATTTCCATCTTTAAAATAAATCAACATTTATTTTTAAACCAATTTCCCTTCCTATTATAAATTCCAACGTGAATTAAATTCCATATACCCATTCATATTCGATTTCAAAATATTCGCTTACAATTTACCCTTAAAAGGTGAATTCACAAAAACGTTCCATTCCATATTGAAAAATCATTTCTAAACTTATTTAAAAATAAGTAATTCACAATTCAATTTATTTTCAACAATTTTGAAAATATTCAACATACTTAAGTTACCGTTAAGTATTTTATTCCATTCTCTTTAAGAAAACATTCTTTTATTCACATTTATTTGGGTCAAAACGGATGTTGCGTAAAACATCATTTACGACAACCCAAAAACACTAGTATATGGATTTGAAATTAAAAATAGGTATATATAAATCCAATACTATACAAAACACCTTTAATTCGTTTTAAATTCCATTTAAAATATTCCTTTCCCAAAAACAGACCCATTTTATTTAATAATCTATTCAATATTCAAAATAGTGAATATAGCCCACTTAACAAATTCCCATATTTCATTTATCAAATTTGATGGATTTCAAATTTATAAACATAGTTTATAAATTCCATTTCTATTATAAACCCCAATTTTATAAATCCCTTTATTAATCCGATGCAATTTACATAACCCAATTTCATACCCAAAAGCCATATTGTAAGTTAAATACTTATAATATTATTTATTTACCAAATCGTTCCTTTGAACTTCACCAATTTAAAATCTTATCACTTACAAGATTTCTTTATGGTTTATAATAATTTCAACTAATGAAATCTTCATTTATTAACAATTTCTATAAAATTCCCCTTTTTAATGCCCAAATCCATTTCTATAAGTTAATAACTTATAAACTTAAAAATTTTCCAATAACCGTTCGTTTTATAAATTTCACATTTATTAATCTATAAATCCTAGTGAAATTCATGTTATACATCAACTTAACACTTTCTAAATTTATTCTATAACTTCAATAAATTTAATTTAAAAACATCCATTTATAAAATCCTTTATATAAACCATTAATAATAATAACTTCCCAAAAACCAAATTTAACTATTTTATAAAAACCTATTATTGTTAAAAATTTCTTTTAAGTTATATTTTATAAAAATATAAATTTTTAAAACATAAAATTTTATCCATCTATTTATTTTAAAATTTAATCAATTCAAAATTTTTAATAAACCATATTCTTTGAAAAATCGATTTAAAACCCCTTTTAAATTCAAAACCGTTATTTTTTTAATTTTAAAAATTTGAATCCGATGATGCAACGACATCGAATGGTCAATCACGGGAATAAGTGTCATATATCAATATGGTTATCAACGATCAACATATTATTTATAAACAAATAAATATGTGAGGAATCCAGTTGGATCCCTCCAACCTGTTACCCTGCATCCACAGACGTTAGCACAATACCAATTCCACTTCAAGGTGGAATATCGCGGTATATGGGATTTTATAAAATATCCGCTTAATAACGGCGCAATAGGGTCTCATCCGCTATACGAGGCGGGAAATCAAATCCGATATATACATATGCCAATATATATATATCGCTATATATAGTATATATCCTACTATATCTACTAGCACAATCAATCAGCAATCAACAATCAACATTAACTATTTAAAATTTTAAACAAAACCTTTCGATTGAGTGAGGAGTTCTCACCTTGATTTTATTTTCCGGTTTCGGCGTTCGTTTCGAATAAAATTAAACGAACGTTTAATTTTACCCGAAATTCAAACGAGCTCCGATCAACTCCAAACCAGTTGCATTGCGAAGAGCTCGCGAATACGATTCCAACGCAAAAAATCTCGTCCGAATCCGACCTCGCATGCAAAAGTTATCACGTTTTAAAGTTACACGATTTTGAATTTCAGATTTAAACCTAAAAAGAATAAAATAAAAGAAACACCCTCACCTCCTCACGCGCATGGGGCCCACCCCATTTCTTCTTCCCGTGCGTGCGTTCCATCTCCAGTAATATACGAACGCAAAAACCCATAGTGAAGCTAACTAGGGTTTAGGAAACGCAACCACTCCGACGCATTGTAGCACGATCAGGACGCACCATTGCGACCGCCTACACGAGAGCCATGCTCGGCTGGAATGGCACTGAGCTCGGCCCTCTCCTCCTCCTTGGGTTGCGTGCGCAGCCTCCAGAGAACGCGGGCCCCTCTCCCTCACCCCGTTGCTCCAATTTCGATCTCGACCGTTGAGATCGAAGCCCTCTCTGCCCTCTACGACTTTCCAGTTGGAAGTTTCTTCTAAAACTCGACGGATTGGTGTGGATTTGAGGTGGAAGGGCGACATTTTCTGGCCATAGAAATAATTAGGGCCGGCTGCGTTTATCTTGGCTAGGGTTTAGAGATAATTGCATTTATAAACAACTATTATTATTATTTTAATAATAAAATCTCCAATTTAACACTTTTGCAAACGAACTCCAAACGACGCGTTCCGACAGGCGATTCTAAGGTTTTTCCACATTCCGGACACAATGGAACAGGTTTCGTAAGCTAATTCGGAAGTATGTGTGAGATACGGCAATAAACGGTCGATTTAAATTTAAACCGATTTAAGCGATTTCTAGCGTTTTGGCTTGTACCGGACAAACGATAAATCCGATTGACTTGAAATTTGAAATCTTACAATAATATCACATTACGGATCCGATGAAACTGGTTTCGTCAAAATCCGAGACCGTTTGAAAAATGGCTATTTTAACTCGCCGAATTAAAATTAAAACGATATCGATGCGTTTCGAGCTGCCACGGTCAAACGACAACTCCGATTGCTACGAAAATTGAAATCCGATAATAACTAACTATTACGGATCCAATGGAACTGGTCTCGTTCAATTCCGAGACTGTTCAAAAATTGGCTATTTTTCAGTCGATAATTAAATATTAAAATATTCGATTTTTACAAATAAATTCCAAATTCAGTTTTACAAGTTCTAAAATGTTTCTATAACTTTAATATGATAAAATAAAATTTTCCAAATCATTTCCCATTATATTTAACCCAATATTTAATTATTTCTGGAATTCCACTATTAAATAATCGATTTAAATTACCCTATTAAATCCAATATTCGAAAAATAAATTATTCGACTTAAAAATTCCACTTATTAATATTAAAAATAAATTAAATATTCAAATTCAAGTTATCAAAAATTCTGGGTCGTTACAGACTATTTGGTATGTAGCATCATTGGACCAAATTTTGGAATTTTAAAAGGATTTCAAAGTGATTTTTGAAAGAAAACGTTTATAAAATATTTTTGAATTGATCCATTTTAAATAAATAAACGTTATAATTTTTAATGTTATAAAAATTATGATTTTTGAGAAATATAGTTAATAATTTTATAAAATAGTTTAAATAGGGATTAATTGAATTTATTATGAAAAGTTGAAATATAGGATTTATAAAATTTAATTATTTTATGAATCAAAATGATGAAATTATAAAGGAGATTAAAGATGTTTTAGAATAATAATACAAATTGATTTGTATAAAAGATTTATAAATTGATAATTTATAAATGAAAATAATTGAATTATAAAACGAGTTTTTATAAGTGTTTGAATGAAGTGAAAATGAATTCCATAAATGAATGAAATTTATAGAATTATAAACGGTGAAGTTATAAATGGAATTTTATAAGCAATAGGTTTATAAAATTTATAAAGTTATTGAAAGAATAGATTTGGATAAATAATTGAATCTTATAAGTTATAAGATTTATAATTACGAAGTTTAAAGGAACGATTGTGCAAACAAATAAATTATAAGTATTTAACTTATAACATGAACTTTTGTTTTATAATTGAGTTATGAATTGAATAGGTTAATAAAGGAATTTATAAAAGGAAGTTGTTATAAAATAAATAATAAAGGAGTTTATAAACGTTGTTTTATAAATCCGCAAACGACTTATTTTGATAAGTAAATTGTTGAAACTTATTAATGGAGTTATATTCACGTTTTTGACTGTGAATAATCCTTTAAAATAAAATGAATAAAAGGATGAAATTTGTTAAGGTAGTATATTCACGTTTTTGAATAGTGAATAATATGTTAAAGAAAATATTTAGAATGTGATATTTTAAATAGAATTAAAACGATCTAACGATGTTTTAAATGTGTTAAGATTCGAAACCGTAGATTTCAACATTTATTGTTGAAATAGACGTTTTCGAGAAATAAAAGGGAATGGTGGACTATAACACTGTTGTTATAGTAAATGATTTCCGAAAGGAAATGTTTTGTATAGTATTGGGATTTATATATCTATTTTTAATTTCGAATCCCTATACTAGTGAATTTGGGTTGTCGTAACGATGTTTTACGCAACATTCGTTTTGGCCCAAATAAATATGTTTAAGAGAATGATTTCCTTAAAGAATGAAATATGTACTTAATCTCGATTTAAGTATATTGAATATTTTCCAAAGGTTGAAAATAAAAGATTTGTGAATTACTTATTAAATAAGTATGGAAATGTTTTCCAATATAAAGTGAATATTTGAGAATTTATCTTTTTGAAGATAAATTGAAATGAAAAATTGAAATCGTTTATTCATAAATATTTTGGAATGTAAATTCACTATGGAATTTATAGAAAGTGGAATTTGTTTAAAAATAAATATTGATTTATTTTTGAGATATTGAAATTATATATCTTGTAAAGATATTTTTGGGAAATAAATAATTTGGAAAATTATTTGGAATCTGGTGATGTTGTGCATATCCATTGATAGTTCAATAACCGACTATCAATATTTACCTTTGAAAGGTATTTGTTGTGATTTTCTTGAATTTGAATGCACACTTGTTTTTAAATTATTGCGCTCGTTATTCGGATTACCCATTCCGAATAGTGATACGACGTAATGGATAGCATTGATGATCGGTGTTGAAGACCGGATATTTGCGAGAGCGATAGGATGGCATGTCGATTGACTCTGCACCGAGTTGCTCCGGTATAGAGTTCTCCATATGTGATGGGAAATCCGATCAGGATTGTGGATATCCGGATTGCAAGGACTTCTTTGTAAGTGCCTTCGGTTCTGTTCGAGCCCGGAACAGACTTGTATGGATTGTATGTCTGACATTACAAATTGAGATATAAAGCAGATTTCTTTCAAATATATTTCTGTTGGTGGCGGAGAATTTATTCTTTTAGCTTAACACCCTTCTCTGAGACGTACGAGCTCAGAGGTTATGTAGTTGAAGGTTATCAGCGATATATTCCCAATTTGGTAATGTGACATGCTGAGTGTTGCTGTGAAATGATCATTGTGTTGATCATTTGTGATAGGATCATTTGTTTGATCGTCTATCTTAGTGATCATTTCTATGATCATTTGTTGACCCAAAGCATGGCTTTTGTATAAAGCATGTTTTGTGGACGTGACTTCGTCGAGCCTCACACCCCGGAATGGTCAAAACAGGAAAGATGCGGCAAGGTTATGAGGGGTAGCTCCCTTTAGGGTATGTGCGTTTCCTTCTGGAAAAGGGTGGTATCATGGTATGGAGCCCAGATACTTACTCATGTTGAAAACACTTTATGATTGTGTGAATTGATTACGAGCGCTCGGTTAAAGGTCCCAAAGGACCGGGGGATGACATACTCGTGTAGTAGTTACCTAGTGATAAAGGTAACCCGGCCTTGTGTTGGCAGAGAGCTGGTTAAGTTCTCGGGACGTCCATCCAGAGGCGTTTTCATGTGGCAATGGGAAGTTCCTTGGCCTGATCATTCGTTGGAAATCCAAAGAAACAATACGAGACTTGTACGATTTTAGTTGTATAACCTGCCATGGAATGTGGCGGTAACCTGCTATTGAACATGGTAGCTATAGTAGGCATAAGTGCGGAATGTCTATGCTGGCTAAGATTTATATCTTTAATTTCGAAATGAATTTTTCCTACACTATGCACTAGTAATAATATTAAATGTTTCTTTTTAATGCGTATCAAGCATCTTTGACTATCATAAGGAGAAATCTCCTCCGATTCTGCGTTTGCATTGTGTGTGTGTGCGGGAGGCCTTATGGTAGTCTCATTTTTAAAAGCATTGCGAATTGACTTTAAAAATATTCCTCTATTTTGTTTTTCAAAGATAAATAAAGTGTTTTGAGTTCTCACACCAGTCACATGACTTACTCGGAGTTTATTGTTTTCCTTCCTAAACTCTGGGTGCCCACCAATTTCCACACGGGCAGTCAAGAGTTAAGGTTTATCAGGATATTCTGGATATTCTGGAGTTGCTGGAGGCAAGCTGGATGGCATGGCGTATTACTAGTATATAGTATTTCTTTTTCCGCTGCACTGTTTGTTGTTGTACACTCTGATGATATGATGAAATGTAATGTATGAAATGTAATAACTAATATAGTTCTTTTTTTAAAGATTATTCATTTATTTATTATATGTTGTTCCGCTGCGATTGTGAGATTCTGATGTTGTTCTGTTGATTTTCTGTTCCGTTCTATTTTCTATGTTCTTTTCCCTCTATTTTCTTTCCTCTCTCTTCTTCTACCTCTTTCCTTTTCTTAAACCATAACATTTCGGGTTTCCGGCCTTCGATTTCTCGGCAGTCGATAAAGTGAGTATCGATGTTGAATTTTCGAAAGTCGAAAATTTTCGGGACGTTACATATACTATATTATTTCCTATATGTTCCAGTGCATCGTATTGTTCCGCTGCATTATTTTATTTCTGTTGTATGTAACTCTGATCTATATTGTAAAAGTGTAATCAAACGTTATTTGTAAAACAGCTTCATGAACTGTTATTTGATTATTATATTTTGTCATTCCACTATGAGATTCTATGTTTATTTTTATTCTTTCTCTTCTTTTTCTTATTTACCCCATAATAATCCTCCCTTTTGAATGATTTGAGTTTGACATGTGTGGTTTATTATGATTTAAAGCATCCAAAAAGGTGGTCGTTACAGTTTTAATGATATTTGTTTTTGAACCTTCTTTTTAATACACTTAGTAATATAATCTGCTCTTTAGAAAGAATATTTTAAAGAGTGTTTTTTAAATGTGTTTTATAAATGTCTATGATGTGAAAGCCAAGCACAAGTTCGGTTTTTAAAAGTGCAAAAGTTTGATTCAATGATGGAAGTATAAGAAATTAAATTTTCGTAAATGATATCGCTTATAAGAAAAGGATTTAGTTATATTCTTTGCACTAAACATCAAGGTATGGAAACTTGTTTCTATCTCAAAGGTTAAAAATGTCATCAAGGCAAGACTAAGAGGTAACACTACCTTAACTGGCCTGACTTCAGTTTTTACCAGGGGATGGTACAAGTTTGAAATTGGCAAGTGGTGATAAGGATAAGAAATTAATTTCCATATATGATCATTTTGATTATTATAACGACCCGCCAATTTATCACTTTGATAAATTATATTTGTTTTTAAATTTATGTAAATAAAAGGTTGAGAATAAAAAAGAATATTGTTTTAGTGATAATAAATAATTGTAATCATGTTTTGAATAAATATTTACAAAAATATTTTCCTCGAAATTTATATTGATAAAATGGCTTCATATTTAAATATAGATTTATGAATTTAAATTGAGATTTAGTAATTAAATAATTATTTTAATTATTCAAATAGTTATTTTAAATGATGATAATACACTTTGAATAGTTATAAAGTGATAATAAATCATTTATAATAGCTTTATAAAGAGGTATGTTTGATTTGAAAAAATAAGAAAAAATCAATAACGCTTTATCGGTATAATAGCAATTATTGTAAATAACTGTCAATACCGATTTATATGGTTATATAAATGAAATGTGATCATTTTAATTAACTAAAAATGATAATGAAATTATTTTTAATTTTTTTTGCAAATATATGTACGTTAACTAATAAGTGAAAATGTGATAGATAATCGGTTCCTCGGAATTCAACGATTTAACAAACAAAAGTTGTTCGATGATGGTTGAAGTGTTATGCACCTACATGTATATGCATATATATGTTATATGCACATGATAGCATATACATGTGTACACGAACACACACATACAAGCGCGCGCGCACACACACACATATATATATACTATAAAAATAGTTAAAAAAATTCCTAAAGCTTAACCTTTAAGTAACCAAAAAATCAAACACCAACTCATTGTTCCACACCATCACCTCACATCACCATCACATGGCTTAGAAGGGGAGGCCGTGTGTGTAGATGCATAGAAGGGGTTTGGGTTAAGGTTCGTTTTGGTAATTTTGCTTTTAAATATTTTATTTCAAGTTTTTTTCTGTAAATACCACCACTCTTCTCATAATTTCCTAATACCATACCACTTCTTCTTCCTCTTCTTTTCAAGCATTCTAAGATAGAAAAGTTAGGGGAAATATCTCAAAAAATAAAGGAAAATATATACAATGGTTTATAATATCAATCCACTTCAAAACTAGTTTAAAACTCCTTCTCTATGCGTCCAAAATCAACGTCAACCACCCCACACCACCAAGGCCATGAGTTCCAAGCTTGGCCGTGCACATCTAAGGGTCATGGACTCGATTCCATAAGCTCTGGTGCGTCGATAGCGAAGCTATGGCTATTTTGTATTAATTCAAAGGAAAAATGAAGGTGAGAACCCCTAAACTATAATATTTATTTTTGGATGATGATATCATGTTTGCAATTGATGTTTAATATGCTTTGAACATCAAGTTTGGTTGTTTCATATGAATGTTGAATATATATGTAAGTCACGGAAATACAAGGCGATGGGCATAAAGAAAATCACTTTCCTTTATTTAATGAATTGGTATATATGGAATGTTAAACCTCTTTAAAAAGGATTTATAATGTGTAACAACCCGATATTTTCAGCCATTCGCATCCGCACATGTCGGACTTGAATTGCTCAAAATACCGCGTTGTAAATAAATTTGGAGCAAATGAAATACAATCACAGAATCACAGACACAGAAATATCAGAATAACTCACAGCGGAAATAAAAATACCATAGTAGTTCATGAAGCTACTATAACAAACTCTCAAAACATAATACATAATATTAGTCTGAAACATATACAATAGAAATCTCAAATACATAGAAGTTTATAAATACCAGAGCTGAAATAGAACAACGAAAACTAAAAGGAAATAGATAACTAGACAAGCAGAATCTCCAGCGATTCCTAGCTCCAGAAAAGAAATCCAAAGCTAAGCTGTAAATACTCAGGCTGACCCGAGCGTAAAGTAAAACACAAAACACTTGAGTCGGGACAATATATACTTATATAATGTAAACCAACTCAAGTGAACTGTAGTAGAAATACACAATAACTTAAAGGATGCTTGGGATCACCCATCCTTCAAGAATCAGTTAAACTATAAATTAAATACATCCCGTGGTTAAAATTTCAAAATGGTATTTTATACTTCAAAATCAAATATCATTTCAAAATTCAATATCATTCAAAATCCATTTCAAAATATCAAAAATATAATATCTTCCAAACCACAGTCATTTTTATTTAATTTAAATACCATTACAAAACACATTTCAAAATAGTTTATATTTCAAAACAAATTACTTCATTTTAAATCATAAAATGAAGTTATTATATTTAATAATTAAATTATTAAATTTACAAAATTTTAGTCTTTCAAAATTCATTTATCCACTTAATTTATTAAAACAGATGAAAATTCAACTTTCGCAGCATTTAGAAATTGCTACAGAAAGTTACATTCAAAACAGTTCAATTTAACAAAAGATAGCATAAAAAATGCTGTGATAGGGTTACATTAGTTTCAAATAAAACTTAGTTAAATTCAACAATTATAACATTTACAAAAATTCTATGATAGCCTTTAATTAAACTTAGCCATTTGGTTCATTATTATCAAACACAGCATTTACAAATGCTGTGTTATCATTTACATTAGAATTAATAGCATTTCCGAAATGCAGTTAATTAACTTCAAATATTCAGTATAATTTCACAAATAATTACATTTTTATTTAAATCATTTTTAACTTATAAAATCATATAATTTCACTTTTAAAACAATCATTCAAATACCCTTATATTCATGATTTTATAAAGTTAAATCTCCATTCAAAAATCAAAATTTAATAATAATTCACTTATTAAATTCCAACATAAAATTTCAAACTCATTAAATTAAATTTAACTTAGCACTTAAGTTTAAAATTTTCAAATATAACTTAATTTCATTTTTATTTACTTAACTTAAAATTCACTTTTAAGCCAAATTCACAGATTTCCATTAACGTAAGGGAGTAAGGTTATTTGTTCTCTTGATTCTTGATGCTATATATAGTTGTAGAGAGGTAGCTTGAGTAGTTGCATCCATTAACGAATGTTGTACAGTTGCTTTTGTTGACGATAAAGAGTTGCAGTGAAGAGAAGCAGAGATGTCCATTCAAATGTGGCATTTCAAGTTGTTATTTGAAATCCAAGTTTGAAATCAGACGTCTAGAATATGTTTCAGACATCTGATACTATATAAATTTTTGAATATAGTTGTCGATCAGACGTTTGAGTGCAATTGCTAGACA
The DNA here is from genome assembly GCA_030765085.1 of Allium cepa. Lineage (NCBI taxonomy): Eukaryota > Viridiplantae > Streptophyta > Magnoliopsida > Asparagales > Amaryllidaceae > Allium > Allium cepa. Next base: position 563,754,350 of record CM060935.1, read on the forward strand.
TCTGGTTCAGCTTCTCTGTTGTTCCAGAGAACTGTTTCAGACATCTGGCATGTGCACCCAGACGTCTAATATTGTGTGCATCAGTTTTTGTGCTCTTTTTCTTGTGCTTCTTTGTTCATATCGACTTGTAGTTTCTTGTAGTGTCCTTTAAGCCTTGTTCTTGTCTTTCTAGTGATGTTGTTCTAGCAAGTACCTGTATATATATATATGCATATTCAATTTCTATTGTATAGTTGTTGTCATGGATACCGTAGATTTGATTTCCTAACAATCTCTCCCTTTTTTATGATGACAACTATATAATGTACTTATACATAATTTTATAAATCTTCCTTTGAATATGTGCTTTCCATTATTTATTGTACTCTTTATTATTTCTCCCCCTTTGGCATTATCAAAAAGCATTAATAATTTTTTAATTATATACATCATATTCATACCATTTAGTATTTACTAATCGTTGTAAGGTACATGAATATACGTAGAAATAACATGCCAAAAAGTAATTTTCATTAATCATATTAGTTGATTACATGCATAGATTTTTAGCATTTTTATACAAAAGATGGAATTCTGAAAAAACTAAGGATCTTTTTGGGGAAGCTTTATCTTGATCATCTCCTTCATCTTCATTCTTGGAAGGGCTAGCTTGTTTTTTTAGGAGATGTCAGAGTGTGTTCGAGAGGTTCTTTCTCCTCATCAAAAAGTTTGGAATGTTTTGAAGGAGGAGGAGAAGGTACCGGTGTTGGTCAATCTTTTGAAGTTGGTGTAGGATCACAAACTCTTTGAAGAACCTCTTTTAGAATGGATAATGTAGTTGAAAGCGACCTTCAACTGTGGCTAGGCGAGAAGCAAAAGATGTTTCAAAACTATTAATATGCTTAGCCACTAATTATTGATTCCAAGATAAAATAAGCTGATTATGGGGAGTTAAGTCGCGAATACTCTCATTTGGATTCGTCTTAGTGCGAGTCTCCAAAATGTCATCTTGGCATGTATAATCAAATGGTGTAGAAGGAGGAGGAGGAGTATTCTCGTGATGTTGCTCTACCTCTTGTGATGGTTCATTTTGTTTTTGAGGTGGATGCTAGTTTTTCCGGCTTGACGACGTTGCGTCCACTCTTCAAATGATATAAAATTCGGAGGATTTTATGGTAAGTGCATTAGAGAGAAAAAGTTTGTGGATGCATATTTCAGAGAAATCTCTTCAAAAGTTGATACATATAAAGGGATGTCTTGAGCTCTTAGAAGTCTTATGATGTATGTAGGATAGATGACGGATGGGCGTGATCGATTCCAAAAATGTTTGAGCTCGTCAAATATAAATTTTGCCCAATTAACCATTGTTCCACTGAATATAGCATATAGGTCCTTGTGCTCTAACTCCATGATTTGCTCATGACTACCAAGGCGAGGAATGACAGTGTTGTTGATCATTCTAGTGAGAAGTCTCGCCTTAGGTCTTAGGTATTTTGATGCAAATCTAAGCATTTCATCTTCCTATATTTTATGTGTGATATTATCTCTCGGTTTGAGACGCATATCTTGAATGTTATATAAATCTTCTCCGGTGTCTGAACATCCGAGAGTTCGGCCTATGATCCCTAGAGTAAGTCTAATTGTGTTGCCGTAAACACTTGACCATAGCCAATTATCAGTGTTCCAAACTACTATGCTATCTAAATTAGCATAGAAAAGAAATATGGCTACCTGATCGATTTGGATATTATTAGGATTAAAGGATATCAATGTTTCCAATCCAGAACTTTCGCACATTTCATCCAAATCATACATTGGGAACTTTAGCAAATTATAGAATGGACCTGCATGGAGCTTCTTCTTTTGAATATCCTCGTATCTCTTGATTGAATGTGGTACACGATTCATCCATCGCTCCATTTTATCATCAGAGCAAACTTGCGGGTTGGAAGAAGTAGTTTGATCTTGCTTGCGCTTAGAGATTTTAGGGTTTTTCGCTTTTGGGGCCATGAAATTCGAGCGTGTTTGGAGGAGAAAGAAAGTTTCAGAATCGACCTTACAGTAGAAACGAAATAAAATGTAAGTGACAAAAAGTTAAAAAATAGACGTTAACAGGGTACTTTAGAGTGTCGATCGAATTTCTGATGTCTTGAAGGTGAATCAGACGTCTGATTTAACCTAGTTTTAAGATAGTATATATGTTCAGACATTTGGTTGTTGGTAGTAGATGACTGGAATAGATTGATTTGTAAATTTTAAAAGGAAGAGAGATTTATCAGACGTCTGGATGTAGAATTAGAAGTCTAGAATAAGCCAAAGTGTAATTTCTGTAGGACATATAGTTTTCTCAAACGTTTGGATAAAATATCAGACGTCTGAAAATGGCCTGAGTTTGTATCTTAAGGAGGCAGAGACTTTGTTCAGACGTCTGGTCAATAGTTCATACATCTAAAATAGACTGGTTTATACTTTTATTAAGCAAAGATAATTTTCAGACGTCTGCAATGTTATACCAGATGTCTGATATATGTACGATGTTTAAAAATTTGTGTGATACAAGAGTGTCAGACGTCTGATGGCAAAGTTCAGACGTTTGAAATGACAAGTTTGTCTTAAAATAGCCTAATTTTGAAGGGTGTTGCTTATTTTTCGAGAGATTGATTTTAATAAAACATAATATTATTATTTGTGAAATAGCATTAAAATATACATAGATAAAAATAAAATGAGAATAAGTAAATTTATTAAGATGAAGATGGAGCATTTCGATCTTCAGACTTGTCATCCCTCCATGGCTTGAGTGGAGACCATATATTTCCATGTTCATTGGTTCTTGGAGAACCAGAAAATCGCCTAAGTGAAGGTCGAAGGGTGTACGATAAGAGGCAGAAGGATCCAAAGGATTGTAAGGAAATGAAAGTGGTTCATGTACATCCTTCTTTCATGAATTACAAAATTTCATCGCTACTTGCTCTAGAAAACTTAGTCGTCGCGCAATAACCTTTTGTTCAAAGTATAATTCTCATTGTAAATCTATTTGTTGCTTTTGGTAGTGATGTATCTCATCAATTTTTTCCTTGGTGTTAGGAGAGACAAATAGAGATCGTTTGGACTTCTTTTTATCGGAAGTGAATCCCGTGTGGTAGGAGGACCACTTATAGGTCGATTCCTGATCCGGTGTAGGAGAAGGAAGGCGATGAGGTGTACCCGCTAAACTATCTATTGTTGGTGTCGAGAAAGAGAGATGAGAGTTGTCGAAAGACATGCTTTTGTTTTCTATTGTAAAAAAATATGAAATCGATGTATTCTTTACGTTTTGTTTTGTAAAAAGTCTATTTATACATGATTTTAAAGGTTATTCATAGGTAATTTCAGAAAACAAATTTTTAAAAAATTTAAGGTGCAGGAGTTAACAATTTTGATTTGTGGATAAAAAATATTTAGCCAAAAATAGAATGAATGAAAATGTAGTATTAGTTGAGAAGATCATTAAGAGAACATATTCCTAAATTGCGTCGCAGTTTAACAAATGTTTGTTCATTTTAGTGGTTTTGTGAAAATATTTGCTATTTGATTCTCGGTATTTACGTATTCTAATGTAATAATTCCTTTTTCTACATTGTCATGTAAAAAATGATGCCATATATCTATTTATTTAGTACTTAAGTGATTTACAGGGTTTTTTGATTGATTTATTGCACTTGTATTATTGCAATATATTGGTGATTTATAAATAACTTTGCCGAATCCTTAAGTGTTTGTTGCATGTATATTACTTGTGCACATGCTAGAGCTACTCAAATATATTCAGCTTCGTAAGTAGATAAGGCGACACAATTTTGCTTTTTGCTATACCATGAAAGTAATGATTGTCTGATAAAATGACACGTTCCGCTAGTACTCTTACGACCTGTTTTACATCCACCAAAATCCGTGTTGCTATATGAAACAAGCTCAAATGATGATCCTTTAGGGTAAAAAAACAGTAATATCTAGTACTAGATAGATTTCGTAAGATATATTTAACAGCTCTTTGGTGAGATTCTTTTGGTTTTGCTTGAAATCGGGCACAAATACATACACTCGTCATAATGTCGAGTCGACTAGTCAACAAATAAAGTAAGAAGCCAATCATACTATGATATAATTTTTCATCAAAATCTTTTTCATGATATTCTTTTTCCAAGTGAACACTGGTACTCATTGGAGTTGGTTTGCTTGAAGTTTTATCCATTTCAAAACGATGTAATAGATCGCTACAATGTTTTTTTGATGAATAAAATACCATTTTCAAGTTTTTTTATTTATAAACCTATATAGAAAATTACTTCTCCAATGTGAGACATTTCTAATTCGTTTTTCATAATATTTTAAAATTGAGTACAAATATTTTTGTTAGTTGAACCAAAAATAATATCGTCTACGTAGATTTGTATAACTAAGACGTCGTTACTGCCTCGTTTAATAAATAAAGTTGTATCAATTTTACCTATTTGGAAACTAGATGTAATTAAATGATTTTTAAGACGTTCATACCATGCACGGGGGGCTTTCTTTAAACCATATTAGGCTTTTTGTAATTTAAAAACATGATAGGTATACTTTTCGTGAACAAACAATGAAGGTTGTTCAACATATACGTTTTCCTTAATAAAACTATTTAAAAAGGCACTTTTGACATCCATTTGAAATAATTTAAAATTGTGATGACTTGCAAAAAGAAAGTAATGTATGTATGGGCTCGAGTCTTGCTACTGGAGCAAAAGTTTCGTCGTAGTAGATACCTTCTTCTTGATTATGACCCTGAGCAACTAAACGTGCTTTATTTCTAACTATATTTCCATTTTCATCTGCTTTGTTTTTAAATACCCATTTGTTCCGATAACTGATTGATTTTCTGGTCTTGGTACTAATTCCCAAACATTATTACGTTCCAATTGATTTAACTCTTCTTGCGTAGCTATTATCCAAAAATTATCATCTAAAGCTTCTTTATAATTTTTCGGTTTAAAATTTGACACAAATGCTATATGGCTTATTTGGTTAAGTTGATTTCTAGTTACTCTGGAGTTAAGATCTCCAATGATGTTATCTTTTGGATGATCTTTTAGAATTCTAAGAGATAACACTAAAGTATTATTTTGTGCATTTGTCTCATTATTAGAAGAGATTGTTATATTTGAAATTATTTCTTCATCGTCATTAGTTTGATGGTTAAGAAAATTTTCATCAAATGAAACATGTAAACTTTCTTCAATTGTTTTAGTTCGTTTATTAAAAATTCTATACGCCTTGCTACGATCCGAATATCCAACAAAAATTCCTTCATCGGCCTTCGGGACTAATTTTCCCAAATTATTTTTTGTATTTAGTATAAAACATTTTGATCTGGAAGTTTTAAAGTATGATACTTTAGGTTTTCTTTAAAAAAATATTTCAAAACAAATATGTTTAGTCATAGGTCATATGGTTACTCGATTCAGAACATAACAAGCCGTAGCAATAGCTTCAGCCCAAAAATGTTTTGGTAAACCACTACTATTTAATAGTGCTCATGCACATTCTTGTAACGTTAATTTTTTCTTTCCACTACACCATTTTGTTGAGGTGTGCGGGGAAAAGAAAATTTATGACTTATGCCCTTTTTATTACAAAAATTAGTAAAAAGATCTTTTCAAATTCTCCACCGTGATCGCTTTGAATATTCTTCATTTTAAAATCCATTTGAGTTTTAATTCTTTTAGCAAAAATTTTAAACATACCAAAGGTGTCAATTTTATGTTTTAAAAATAAAGTCCATGTATATCTTAAAAAATCATGAACTATTACGAAAACATATATGTTGTGATTTATAAATCGTACTAAAGTTGGACCAAATAAATCTAAATGCAATAGTTCTAATGGTTGTTTTGTAGAAATATTATTTTAGATTTAAAAGCGCTTTTCTTTAGTTTTCCAAATTGAGAATCGTCACATAAATCTTCTACTTTATAATTTATTTTAGATAAACCTCTAACTAGCTCATATTTTGCTAATTTATTAATATATTTAAAATTAATATGACAAAATCATTAGTGCCACAAGCATGGATCGTCATGTTTAGCGGTTAAACATAAATTTGAATTTCAATTTATATTCATATTTAAGACATAATATTTTTGTTTCTAAAACCCTCAAAGATAAGTTGTTTGTTATTGCCGAAAATATTACATCTATCTTTTTCGAAATTGATTTGAAAACCGTTATCGCATAATTGACTAATACGAAGTAGGTTGTGTTTTAATTTTCTACTAACAAAACATTTGTAATAATAGGAGAGTTAGAAATACCAGAGTTGATGACTTCTCCGATGCCAGCGATGTATCCTTTTGAGTTGTCTCCAAAAGTTACTGTTCCACCATCGATGCATGTTATATTTGATAAATTTTTGAATTTCCGGTCATATGCTTGGAGCATCCACTATCAAGTATCCATTTCTCCTTATTTTTTATTTTGTGTACTTGCGAAATAAAATATGATTTAATTGGTACTTATATACTTTGTTAGGGTCCTAGATGTTAGGAAGAGCAGGTAGCCATACCCAAGAAGGTTTGGTACCTTTACGAACATAATTTTTATTATAGACTACATTATCAAAAAAATTGCTAATATGTTTTTGTCTAATCAACTTATTATTGGTCTTAGGTATCCAATTTTTTTATATTTTTGGTATTCGTATTAGACTTAGGTGATCTTTTAGTCTTTCGATAAATACAGATATCTTTCTTAATATTATTCCCTTTTTGTTTAGGAATTTTTTAAATCCTATTCCATTTCTATTACACGATGGTTTTGAAGTTTTGATAAGATTTTCCAAATCTTGTTTTCCTTTATTAAATTTTGAAACATTATTTGTAATTTATATAATTTTTCTTTTAATTCTAAATTTCTAATTTTCAATGTTTCTATATGACTTTTCAAGTTGATATTTTCTTTTAACAAGTTATCCTTTTCTAGTCTATTTTTTCCAAAATCAATAGCTATAGTCTCATTTTCAACCAAACTACCTTTAATTTTTTCTTGAGATAATTCTAGTTCCTCCACTAAAATAATTTTTTCATCTTTTAACATTCCTACTTCAAGTTCTAATCTATTTATTTTGGCTATATGTTCATTATTCAATTTTTTAACTTGTCTAAATTTATCATCTAATTCCATGCTAAGTTCTAATGATTCATCATAGTTGAGTTCGAGACATACCTCATCAGTATGTGCATAAAGCATACATTAGCTTGTTCTCCGTCACTATCGATACATCCCATGTTACTTTGAAAGCTTTCTTCTTTTTGAATTTTTCAAATTTGTTCATCTTTTTATCATTCTTGAGTTTGGGACAATCTTTCTTCATATGTCCAAATTGATTACATTCATAGCATTTGATTAACGTTTGATTTGTTGAGCTTGATTTTCCTCCTTTCTGAAATCTAGTCATTCTCCTAAACTTCTTAAATTTATCGTAGTTTTCGGCAATAGATACAATTTCTTCTTCGTCTAAGTCGAAGTCTTCATTTGTTCCTGGGAATGCTATGTTTTTCTTTTTCAAAATTTATTCTTTTCTTGCTTGCAAATTAGCTTCATAGGACATTAAATTTCCTATCGATTCTTCAACTAAGAGTGTTGAGAGATCATTAGATTCTTCGATAGCTAATACTTTTCTTCCCACTCAGGAGTTAAAGAATTGAGTATTCTAGATATTAAGTCAAAATTTGTGAATTTGACTCCAAGCACAATTAAATCATGTTGAATGGTTTGGAATCTAGAGTATATATCTACTATAGATTCATTTTGTTTCATTTTAAACGAGGAAAATTTGTTTTGTACAATTGAAATTTTAGTTTGTTTAACTTTGTTTGTGCTTTCATGTGTAACTTGTAAGGTACGCTAAATATCAGATGCAGTGTTACATAACATGACACATGAAAATTCATTCTTACCTAATGAACAAAATAAGACATTCGTAGCTTTGGAATTATTAGAAGCTGTGGTTTTTTGTGCATCATTCCATATGTTCATAGCAGTTTCAGGTGCTTCATATTTATTTTGAGTGGCTGACCAAATTTCAAATCCATTAGCTTCCATAAAAATTCTCATACGTGTTGACCAATATGCATAGTTAGAACCACTAAAAAGTGGGGGTCATGTTATGGATTGAACTTCTAGAAAAATACTTGACATATTAAAATGATTCAAAAACGTGTTATTGTACTTTGATCAAACATTGCTCCGATACCAATTGAAAGTCTACAGGGTGGATCGTGTAGTGTATATGCAAGTATGTGTGACAAAATATAAGATGCAACTAAAACAATATTAATCTAAGTAAATATAGAATAAGCACATCATAATTTTATATTGGTTTGGACCTCCGATCCTACATCTAATCCCGAAGCTCCCCTTCGGAATTCGACTATCAAACACCCTCGCTTCGCCCATAGGAATAGGCTTAGTTACAATAAGTTGTTCTTGTCAAATGTGTGTTCTAGTATAATGCGGATATTGACTAATTAGTACAATTACTTCCAATATATATCTAGAGAGTATTATCTGTGAAGAACTGAACATATGGAAGATTGAATACAAGTATAAATTGCTAGAGTGCAGAGATCAAGAATATGCAATTGAAGAGCGTAAGTGAATAAGGTTATTTTTTCTCTTGATTCTTGATGCTATATATAGTTGTAGAGATGTATCTTGAGTAGTTGCATCCATTAACTAGTGTTGTACAGTTGCTTCGGCTGATGATGAAGAGTTGCAACGAAGAGAAGCGGAGATGTCCATTCAAATGCGGCATTTGAAGTTGTTATTTGAAATCAAATATCTGGAATATGTTTCTGATACTATTTTTTTTTTTTTGAATATAGTTGTAAATCAGACGTATGAGTACAATTTCCAGACGTCTAGTTCAGCCAGTCTGTTGTTCCTGAGAACTGTTTCAGACGTGTGGCTTGTGCACCCAGATGTCTGATATTGTGCATATCAGTTTTTGTTGTCTTCTTCTTGTGCTTCTTTGTTCCTATCGACTTTTAGTTTCTTATAGTGTCCTTTAAGCCTTGTTCTTGTCTTTCTAGTGATGTTGTTCTAGCAAGTACATGTATCTATAAATATATATGCATATTCGATTTCTAATGTATAGTTGTTGTCATCGAAACCGTAGATTTGATTTCCAAACAAGGTTGTTATAACTGTCTAGGCTGATAATTAGTTATTTATGTACTCTGATTTGATGGATGTCTATTACAGTTTTTCTTTTAAAAAGATCATTGATATTATATTATATGTTGTTCTGTTGCGTTGTGAGATTTTATGTTGTTTGGTTTTCTTTTCGTTTTCTCTCTTCTCTTCTTTCTTTCCCCTAACTTTGCATTTTTTCAACTCAGGTTGGACACGTGTGGTTTATTGTTAGCATGAAATGTACTGAATTATTGGTGGTTACAATTGGTATAAGAGCTCAGGTCAGTGAACACCAAGGCTTTGGTGGGGTACTCATTATGGATAGGGTCAGTAGCACCCAAGAATGATTTTTTTTGTGTGTATGAGCGTGTAATTTTTAGTGCTATAAAAATGTTTTACTACGTTGGTTGATCTATTAAGTGGACTATGGATTCTGGTCAAAACAAGTAACTAACGTTATTGATGAGGATCCTAAACACTTGAACATAGCAATTTGAAATAGTATTGTTTCGAGATTAGGTAAATGAATTTTTTTTTACCTTTATTATATTTTTTATACAAAGGTATAATTTTTCAGAAATTATTATAGTTATATATGGTACGTTGGTTGGATTTAAGGTATAATGTTAATAAAAGTTGTTTATTATAATCTAAACAAAGATAAACATTTGTAAAGTGATATTATATAAGAATTAAAATTATATAAGCATGATTTATAAATGTGATTTAGAAGTAAAAAGAAAATGAATTTATATAAGTATATTTATAAATATGGGTTATAAATAAAAATGGGTATAAAACAAGAAATTGAGAATTTAAATCTCAGATTTTAAGGATTGTTTTTCAAAGGTTTTGGAATAATAATATTATTATTATTGTTTGCGCCAAAATTGGTCACAAACCCCAAGTGTTGTGAAAGCACCAGTGTATGAATACAAATCAGCAGATTCAAACACAAATCACAGATCTAAGCAAGCAATACGCAGCAAAACATAAATTATGAACAAGAACACAAGATTTATAGTGGTTCGGCTATCTCCGGCCTACGTCCACTTCAAAGGTTTTAACTTTTATTGATGTTCTTCGCTGGTTACAGTTGATTACAGCGGATTACAATGGATTATAGCTCTGAAACTTGAATGCAATAGCGATGATAAGGTGTAGAATTGAATCTGGTAGAGTCTTGATGCTTCAGGATTCCCCTCCTCTTTCTTGAATGACTTGGGGCTCTATTTATAGGCGTAGGAGGCTGATACTTCTCCTAAAAATCCAGTAGACCGCTTCTGGCACGTGAGGGGGCCCATACGCCCGAATTCTGGAGATCCGCGCCCACATTGGGATCGATTCGACCCTTGGTTCGAATCGATCAAAAAAGTGTCCAATCGTGATGAAACTTGGCGTGAACATTCTTCGTCATGTAGGCAAACTCCTGTAAAAATTTCATGGCATTTGGATCAAGGGATTGAGAGATATGATCGTTTCAAGATGGTGTTCTTCGGCATGCTGGTTGCTTCGACTCGATCCTATGGATTCGTTCGAATCAATATGGTTCGAATCCATAGGGTCGAATCCATGCTCCTGACGATGTGGCGCGCGTCCTTCGTGTCGATCCTCTTATTCCTCCGAGGTGAATGGGTCGACTCTGAGTTCATTGCCGTGTTTACTTGATGGTTTCGAGTGTTGGATTTGAAGGTTCCCTTCGAATTGGTGGAGCTGGTACTCGTTCGAATCAATCGAAATATGTTACTCCAGATTGATTCTAAGTTGCCTTTAATATGGGGATTCGAAGGCAAGTAGGAAATGGAGTCGGAGCTTCCGTGGTTGCATGGACTCAAGGGACTCTTCTCTGATGGGTACGAAGGTGGGAACGCTCCGATGGAGTCGAAGTAAAGGTGCTTCTCATGGATTCGAAGCAAGGATACGGAGTGGCCTCAGTTGGATGGATGCGAAGGAGGCACTGGCTGATGGATTCGAACGATGTCTCCGCCTATGGATTCGAACATGGTGCCTGCTCTGATGGGTTCGAACTTAATGGATTTGAACTAATGAAGGGGTGATGGGTTCGAACCGAGCAAGGTTCATCAAATAGAATCCATCATAACTCGGGCATATGAACTCGGATTGACTTGAAATTTGAACGACTGGCTTCTACAACTTTTCTCATTATGTCTTGTCAATTGTTGCCCGTTCCGGACTCGGACAAAATTCATCGATATCCATGGTTATCTTGCAATGCTCAATTGATACTTAAGAATAGTGATCATTGATTCTTAGTAAATTTTGGGTATCTCAACTATGCCAAAAGTTGGGATAACACTTTGCCCCCCAAAACATGCCTTCTGGTAAAATGTATGTTTTGAACGTTCTTAAATCGAGTGTAGTAAATTCACGTTTCATTCATAGATTCAGTATCTTCAAGTTTATGGCTGTTCGGAGCCGAATCAGCATTCATTTTTTCCGTAGAAGTTGAGAATGAAGTTCCGTGGTCTCTCTAGACTATTAATGGCTACTATGAACCCATACTAAGTCCATTCTAGACCTAGTGATTGAATAGAAAGATCCCATTGCACTCTGGCGTTGCCTTCTATCCCTTGCACTCTGGTCCTGGTTAGGACGTATAGCGATGTCATGGTCGTTCTGGACCGATCACAGCCTCTCCGGGCTCTTGCTGGATCCCATCCTGTCACTCTCTGGTGAAGGGGAAACAACGCTTAAGTGCGTTGATCCTGTCGCTATCTGGCGAAGCAACTCACTTCTTGCACTCCGGTTCAGTGTATCTGAGCATTAAGCGATGTCTTGGTCGTTCGAGACCGATCATAACCTCTTCGGGCTCTTGCTAGATCCCATCCTGTCACTCTCCGGTGAAGGGGAAACAGCGCTTAAGTGAGTCGATTTTGTCGCTCTCCGGCGAAGCAACTCACTTCTTGCACTCCGGACCCCGTCTCTCTGGGTAGGGTCATAAAGCGATCATGTTTATATTGGTATTTAATGTTCATTCTTTGACTCTCCGGTCAAAAAGATTTATTGTAAGAGATTCTAATTTATTTATTAAAATTCGAGTTCTAGACGTTCAATCTCAAACATCAGAAAAAGCTAAACATTGCCTCTCCGGGCATATCGGTTTATCTCCATCTCAGAGCATGCTTAGGGATCTCTCTGGTTCCCGTACATGTGTAAGTGGAGTAACTGTTTATTCTGAAAACAAATCTAAATAGAATTATTCGACCGAAATCCAAATCCTGGACTTGGCCCTTGCCATCTTTAATCAGTTGATGACGAGTCGTGATCCCGATCCAGGATTGTTCCTGTTAGGTGGAGGCGGTAGTTGTTCAGGCCTTACCGCCGCTGTCCGTTCTCTGACAAATTGCGGCAATCTACCACCCCTGGCATGTTCTTCCACCTCATCCTTTAGGTGGCGACATTCATCTGTGGTGTGCCCATCCAGCTCATGGAATAGGCAGTATTTTCCAGTCCTGCGCTCCCGCTCAGTGGGATCCCTTATAGGTGGCTTTCGATAGGGGAGTTGCCCCCGAGTTTCAGTGTAAATTCTTTCTAGGCCTGCAGTCAGATCCGTGTATTGCCTAAATCTTGGTTCTCGGAATCTCTTCCGTTTGTCAGGACCATCATATCTGTCATCCTGTTTCCTCTTTCCCTTGTCTGCTCCGGACTGTTCTCTGGAGGTTCCTACGCTTTGCGTGGTATTTATTTCCTTCTCCTCGGCTCGTGATTCTTCTAATCGGATGAACTTTTCAACTTTATGAAAGAACTCTCCAAGATCTTGAGGTGGATCTTTAGTCAGAGAATCTTTAAATTTGGTGCCTTCCACGACTCCTGCCACCGCCGCCATCAAAATCATCGATGGATTCGTGCGATCTACAGAAGTCACTGTTACATTGAATCTTAGTAGAAAATCTTTTATGGACTCTCCGGCCCTTTTCTTGATCGAAGCTAAAGTCATCACGCTCTTGGGTCGCATCACATGGACCCTAAACTGTCTCATGAAGCAGTCTACAAGCTCGCTCCATGTTCTGATTGATCCAGTTTCTAGTTGCCTGAACCAAAGCGCAGCCAAATATGACAAATATAGAGGGAAGCATCGTGCCATCACTTCCTCGGATGCCCCCAGCACTTCCATGTGCCTAATATATCTGATAATATGCATGGTTGGGTCTGACCTCCCGGCATAAGGTTCTAGCGTTGGTAGTTTGAATTTTGGAGGGTTCCTTGCGTTTCGGATGTTTGGAGTGAACGGACTCCGACTGACTTCTTCCAGTCCTCCACTAGGCAGTCCTCCTCTCATGATTCGTCGCATTAGGCCAATCATTCTCTCGTCTCCGTCTAGGAATTGGCCCCTTGTCAAGTTCCTGTCCTGCCCCCCAAGCCTTGAAGGGAATTCTGGTACGTACTCTTCTGGTGGCTCGTTAGCATATGTATTGGCTCCAGCTTGTTGTGCTCCGTCTATTGTCCTTCCAGTATCGGACCCCGAGGGTCTGCCCCCAAGTCCTTGTCGGTCACCTTCAGCTCCTGCGTTTTGGTCTTGAACTTGTCCTTCGTTAGCTTCTGTAATCCTGATTCCTTGTCCCGCGCTTGCAGTTGTTGTAGTCGGTCCAAGGTTTTGCATATTCGCTGCCCTTATTTGTTCGAGGAAATTCTGTAGCATCTCCTGTTGGGTCTTCATCATTCTTTCGCGTATTGAATTAGCCATAGCCTCCATCTCGTCTCTAGTGATGTAGACGGAAGTTTGTCCTTCTCCTGCTCCTGAGGATGCTTCTTGGCTTCCTCCTTGTTGGCTCCGATCAACTCTTTGTCTTGTTTGTCGAGTCATTGTCTCTGAATCGGAATTCTTCAAACTCTTAAATCTGAATTCTAAATCTGATGTAGCGGGTGCTAGTTCAATTCTCAGTGAAAGCACCAAAGTGTTTGCGCCAAAATTGGTCACAAACCCCAAGTGTTGTGAAAGCACCAGTGTATGAATACAAATCAGCAATATTCAAACACAAATCACAGATCTAAGCAAGCAATACGCAGCAAAACAGAAATTATGAACAAGAACACAAGATTTATAGTGGTTCGGCTATCTCCGGCCTACGTCCACTTCAAAGGTTTTAACTTTTATTGATGTTCTTTGCTGGTTACAGTTGATTACAGTGGATTACAATGGATTATAGCTCTGAAACTTGAATGCAATAGCGATGATAAGGTGTAGAATTGAATCCGGTAGAGTCTTGATGCTTCAGGATTCCCCTCCTCTTTCTTGAATGACCTGAGGCTCTATTTATAGACGTAGGAGGTTGATATTTCTCCTAAAAATCCGGTAGACCGCTTCTGGCACGTGGGGGGTCCATACGCCCGAATTCTGGAGATCCGGGCCCACATTGGGATCGATTCGACCCTTGGTTCGAATCGATCAAAAATGTATTCAATCGTGAAGAAACTTGGCACGAACATTCTTCGTCATGTAGGCAAACTCCTGTAAAAATTTCATGGCATTTCGATCAAGGGATTGAGAGATATGATCGTTTCAAGATGGTGTTCTTCGGCATGCTGGTTCCTTCGACTCGATCCTATGGATTCGTTCGAATCGATATGGTTCGAATCCATAGGGTCGAATCCATGCTCCTGACGACGTGGCGCGCGTCCTTCGTGTCGATCCTCTTATTCCTCCGAGTTGAATGGGTCGACTCCGAGTTCGTTGCCGTGTTTACTTGATGGTTTCGAGTGTTGGATTCGAAGGTTCGCTTCGAATTGGTGGAGCTGGTACTCGTTCGAATCGATCGAAATATGTTACTCCAGATTGATTCAAAGTTGCCTTTAATATGGGGATTCGAAGGTAAGTAGGAAATGGAGTCGGAGCTCCCGTGGTTGCATGGATTCGAGGGACTCTTCTCTGATGGGTTCGAAGGTGGGAACGCTCCGATGGAGTCGAAGTAAAGGTGCTTCTCATGGATTCAAAGCAAGGATACAGAGTTGCCTCAGTTGGATGGATGCGAAGGAGGCACTGACTGATGGATTCAAACGATGTCTCCGCCTATGGATTCGAACATGGTGCCTGCTCTGATGGGTTCGAACTTAATGGATTCGAACTAATGAAGGGGTGATGGGTTCGAACCGAGCAAGGTTCATCAAATCGAATCCATCATAACTCGGGCATATGAACTCGGATTGACTTGAAATTTGAACCACTAGTTTCTACAGCTTTTCTCATCATGTCTTGTCAATTGTGGCCCGTTCCGGACTCGGACAAAATTCATCGATATCCATGGTTATCTTGCAATGCTCAATTGATACTTAAGAATAGTAATCATTGATTCTTAGTAAATTTTGGGTATCTCAACTTTTCCAAAAGTTGGGATAATAATTATTTTGAAAATATTTTGATTAGAAATATTTTAAAATGGAATTTAAAAGAGATAAGAAAGCACTAAACTCACTTCGGTCCCTGAAAAATAATTCAGGTAATTATTACATCATCACCGATGTTTATTTTCGAGTTTTTAAGTGACAAATTTCTACCATAGTGATTGCTATAAAAGTTTGTTTGGTAAAATAAAGTTTTGTTTTGGCAAACAAAGATTGTTTTAGATTTCAAAAGTATGATTTGATATACAAAGGAGTTATGTGCATATTATGATTTCCAAATGTTTTGAATTCCGAATATTTTCATTTAAATGTTTTCTGAAAATATAAGAAAATAAGTTTTTGTAACTTATAAGTTAAAAAATAGTAAGTTAAAAAATTAAATTTGTTTAATATTCTGGTTAAATAAGGAAAAAATTTATACACTCTTAGGATGTAGAAGAGTGTGAAACGAAGATAAACTTAAGTTGTAAAGTGATTATGTAACCACAAGTTGTAATTATGGAATGCGGATGAACTTAAGTAAAGATTTACAAAATTATATCTAGATAGGTTTACATATATTATAAATATGGAAAAATGGAAAGTAAAACCAAATTTTAAAAATGGTTAAACATTTTGGTTTGCAGAAGAAAATCTAAAATTGATATATGAAATGAATATGAACTTAAGTTTTATAGTAATTGAATTACATAAGTTGTGTTATAAGACGTAATAAACTTGAGTAATGTTTTATATAATATTTCACAAATAATTTTAGTATTAAAAGAAATATACTAAGAAAAAATGAATTAGAATAAAATGATCGTGAATAAAAAGAATTTGATATGATTAAGAAAACCCAATTGAAATAAATACATAAGTTATACGTAGATCATTTTATTTGCATAACTGTTTGATCCAGATTCAAGTAAATGATTTCAAGGTGATTTACATCGGTCCGAGTTAGGATTTTTCACTTGATTCTTGATGGAGAACACTGGATATGGATTTTTGGTTTATTCTAAAATTCTTTATCATAGTATATGGCTATGCAAGGAGAATGACGGTATCTAATCAAGGAACCGGATCGGATTTCGCACTAGAGAAGTCGAGTGAGCGATACTAGCTCGGAAGTGAGATTGTGTGACCGAGTGAGTGATCGGATTTGATATTGCATATGGATGGTCTAAGGATATCTAACAGGAGTTGGTATGATTGTATGCTATAATTAGCTAACTTTGTTTATTAGTAATTGTAAACACTATTAAGTAAGTTTGCAAGGTGATTTCTTTGGTTGCATATGGTGATTATATTAGTCTATGTTATACAGTGATTTTACCTTCCAGACACTTTTTCTCATTTGTTGCTAAGTGCTTAGTAGGTACCGATGGCGTATTCTTCTTTGGTGCTCGCTTTCACATTATATTAATTGTATATGCTTGCTAATATTAAGAAATGGTACATTACATACCGTAGTTTTGTCTTTTTCCCATGGAATGCCTCATCCTTAAGATGAGATGTAGTTTATATATGCATTTTAAAATTTCCAATCGAGCGGTGGAAAGGAGTTGCTGGAAAAATTTTCCGCAAATTTATGACATCAGAATTTTTTTAAGAATTTTGAGAAATTTTGATGACTAATATTTTATTTTCGTGTTATAACTTGCAATGGTATTAGTTGGTGTCAATGAATGAATTTAAAGACTTAAAAAATTTATAATCGATTTCAGCTAACGGATTTTGGAAAGTTAATGGGTTTTGTGGCATTTTTCTTACCTTGGCAATTTTGAAGATGAAATTCTACTAAGGAGCGAAGTCAGTAATGATTCAGGATTTCAGTCACTTGAATTTGAAATATTTAGTTGATTTTAAAAAATAAAAATTAATTTTATAAGTCAAACAACTTAAATTTCAAATGTAGCAATTTATTTGATAATGTAAATTGTTAAAATTAATAATTGGAATTGTTTAAATAATAGAACCTTGAATTTAATTTGAATACATGGATTTCAGAAGATTGTTTAAATTCGGTTTTAAATGATAAATGGTTATTATAAACTTTAAATAACGAGTAAAGTGAATAGAATGGTTTTAATAATAATTTGTTTTAATCAACGTGAGAAAATAGTCTTATGGGGCACTGTCTCAAATTTTAACGAACCCGGTACCATCGAATCCGTAATAGTGAATTATTGTATGGTAATGAATTTCGTGGCGATTGGACGCATCAATAATCGTGCAAGCTCGTAACGCATAGAAATTAATTAAATGAATTTAAGTTAATATAATTTGATTTTGAAAGCTAACTTCTGTAGATGATGCAATTGGGTCCTGATACTAGTTCCATTGTGTTTAGAATATGGGTATTTAGTATGGAACCCTAGGCGGCATGCCTCTTTTGGAGTTTGAAATTTTAGACAGTGAATAATGCTTTGAAAAATTTCTATGAATGGACCTCAACATCCTTCATTTTGAAAAACCCTAAACCTAGTTTCACCGGACGCCATCTCTCCCTCCAAATCAACGGTCCATGTCCATCGCAACCACCATGGCCATTTTATGGCGAACTACCCAACAACAAACTTGTTCACGATGAGGTGATGAGGCTATTCAATGATTAGATCGACCTAAATCGAAGAATGGCGGTGTCGATGTCAAGTTGAACAACGTAGGGTTTTTTCGGTTTTTCTTAGTGGTTGAGCGAAGAATGGCAGCGAGGCAGGGGTCTTCGAGCTTGTCCTGGTTGGTGCTTTTGATGGTGAGGTTGCGGCAGCCTATAGTGAGCCAGGGATGGCAGCTGTGGACGAAGTAGCGTGACGTCGAAGTTCGAAAACGTGTGTGGCCTAAGTTATGAAATAGGAAAAAGGTAATTAACATTTAAAACTTAATTTGTTTAAGTTAATTAAAGTTTAAATAATCTCAAATATTCTAACGTCTGTATCTTGTCAATATGAGATCGGATATGGACGTGGTCAGTCGCGTTGTGTTCGTATCAGCATTATCTACGTTATGGAGATGGATTGGCTTTATTTAGACGTGTAGGAATTTTTTCTAAAATCAAACATCTGTTCTATTTTAATTCAAATCGAAAAGCTTCAGCAACAACTAGAAATTTTGGTGAGTTAACTCACATCTATGGACCCAGTTATATTTTATATAAGTGTGGATATTTTTATTTATGCTTGGTTATTGATTGTTTGGATGATTTACTATTTTATCAGTTGGTTTAGATCTATTCCCACCCTTGAAGCGAATGACCTCTTATATGTACAAGCCTAGTTGCAGATGATCCTTATTATATGATTATATACTGTATGTGATGCAGAGGGATAGGTTAGAGGGATCTAACAGGATTCCTCACCACTGTTGATTTTACTTTTAATATATATTTTGATATATGATCTCTGGGATGCCATATTTTATGACATGGACATGATTTTTCTTACTAGTGCTATAGTACATCTTGGACTTATTTTTAGTATTTCAAAATACTATAAGTGAATATTTTGGTTTAGAAGGACTTTAAAGTGATTTTGAAATAACATATGTTTTTAATAATTATTATCAAATTATTAAAAGGATTAGTTTGCACTAGAAATTGGCACAAACACCCAATAGAGAGTTTGTCGAGAAATAAATGAAGAATATATAATGAAAGCAGAGGAATCAGGCAATTAAATAATAGAAAATCAAAGCAATAATAAGAAGACAACGATTTATAGTGGTTCAGCATTTTTCGCCTATGTTCACTTTGAATAGATAACTTTGTTAATCACTTTGTAAACTGAGTACAATGGGGATCAGATCAAAATCCTTAGTTATAATAAAGTACAAAGCAACAGGAAGTGTCCAAAGTTCCAAAAATTAACAACCAAGCATGTATTTATAGAGGAAGATGGCGAAATATATCATTGAAAATTCAGCAGAAGGATCTTCAAAACTATATGGACCCATAAGAGGGTCGCATGGCCTAAATCCTAAGGAATAGAGATAGGTGTTGATCCCTACTTTGGAGAAATTTGGTGGTACGATCCCTATGGGAGCTTTCCCACATTGTACTATGCTTAACCTCTAAGTTTTATGCCAAATGGATTAGAAAAACTTGAGTTATTGCTAGATCTTTACTGCAATATATGTTGTCACCTAATTCAACCGATCCCTACGGAGGAAAGAGGGTCGATCCCTCTTGCTTAATCCTTTGGAGGTGCGATCCCTAGGGTAAGCCCTCGGTTCCCCACATCTTATTTCCAAAATTTCATATGCGTTGGACTTATGGATCTTGAGATATTGATTATTTTCCATTGAGTTGCTCTTGCTTGGCTAAAATATGTCGATCCTTATGATTGAGAGGGATTATAGCCGACCTCTTTTCTATGTTAAACTACATTCCAACTTTGAACATTCTTCATTGCGTATCTCTCAATTTTTTTCGATCATGGCTTCATATTACCATCTGTACTTGAATTCCGGATCCCATAATCAACACTTTGGACTTGCCAGCCTTGATGGTAGTCGAATCTATTCAATCAATTCAGATATAGCTGGGTTAAAATGTTGGATAAGATTTGTCCTTTAAAGTATGACTAGTGCTGAATATGTTGTGCTTTGAATCGAAGCAAGTTAAAGTCGTCAAATCCATCCAGTTTCCTGGATAGTCACTATCCTCTCGTTGAACTATTTTCATAAAGTTTTGTATCTTTCTTTAATCGTCATGTCGCTTGGTTGATTTCCAATAGTATAAATTCAATACTTTATTCCATTGGTTGATATCTATGCCCAGTTCTACGAGACTAGTTAGATTTAGCTAGCTAATCCAGTCTCGACCTTGAAGGCTTCAACTTTGAAATCAATTTATATAGATTTCAAAAATTGAACTTTTAGAATATACACATGGACATTCAAGTACACCTTCTTGTCGTTGGCTTCCAGACGCGTTTGCACTCTCACGGATGGTCCCAAATTATCATTGAATTATATGCAATTCCATTGCATTTTATATTTACTTACTTTATATGGCTTTTAGGTATATGCTTGCGTGCACATAAGGTTCGTAACCGGTCCCTTCTCTCTTTCTTTCTCTCCATTTTTCATGTTTGTAGGGATCAGCATTCCTCTAGTCGATCCCTCCTCCTTCTCTCTTTTTCTTATGTAATAAGGATCAGAATTTTGTTCCCTTGTACTCGATCCCTAGTACTTGAAGGACATAACCATTTTTTAACTTCGTAAATAGGAAAGTGGGCTGAACCCTTGGACTCCATATATAAACCAACATTCGACTTCCCTTCCTTACTTCATTTATTTGAATTTCTTATTTTCTTCAAACTCGCCTCCAAAGCCTCCCCTTGCAACTTGAAAACCCAATCCCTTCCCTTTAAATGTAATACCGCCTCTGTCCTTAAACTCATCATCATTATCTAATTTTAGACCACCAATTCTCCCTCAGTTTGAATAGAAACCCAGCATCTTTCCTTGAGCAACTCGTATTTACGCAAATAGGTAGGTTTCCTTGCATATGATTTTGGATACTTGTCAGTATTGAGATGATGGGTTTTGTTTATGTTAATCATGGGTTAAGTTTGAAGGAGATGAAATGGATGATGGCGATGCAGGGTTTAGCAAAGTAGTAGAGGAGGAGAAAGAAAAGAGTGAAGCATGAAGGAAGCGGAGGGATAGGTCATGCTTCGTGTGTGAGGAATAGAGGGATCGGTATTGAAGTTCAAAAAAGGATCGGTTAGTAATGATGTTGATGGATGTAATAGGAGAGATCAGTTAATAATCACATGGTATAGGGATCGGTTGGAGGATCGCTTGAGAAAGGGAACAGTGGTTTAGTGTATGAGGAGTGATCGGCTATAGGTTTTTTGGAGAGGGTTCGGTTGCTTTGTTAAGTGAAGGGATCGACTACAGGGACTTATCCGATTATAGGACATTTAATTTGAACTTGAAGACCAATCCATATTTACTTGCATGAGCAATTAGAACCAATCCTGACTTAATAAACTTAAATGTATGATGATAACGAACAATAGGACTTGCATATCTAATACTTAGCTCGAAATAGAACGGTCAAACTCATGAAACTTAGAATATGAACCAAAACTCAACATACAAACTTTAATAATGGACTTCACACTTTGGCATGCCGATGGTCGATCCTAAAGCTTACACAACCGATCAATTTTAAACGTCGGTTGAGATGATTAGCAATAATGTGACGACCGCCCATGACTCCCGCACGAAACAAGGGAATGGTGCGCTGAAAAGTGTGCCAGGTAGCCATGGACGATAGTCAAGGTAAGATAAAACAGCAGGCTCTATCGTATTACTCACAGCGCATGGATAAAAATACAATAGAAAATATACATAGTGAAGCTCTATAGAACAGAAGTCTCATCATATAAACTCATAATAGTTTTATACAATCATCTGAATAGTCAATACATCAAGCCTCACTACATAACACTCAGAGTATCAATCAAACAGCGGAGCATCCAGTACATATAGTAAGAAAACAATATGCAAAAGCCTCCATCTCATCTTCATCGTCAACAGCGTTGGTAGCCAAGAACAGCACCTGTCACCTGCTACCTAGTCTGCCCATCCCAACATGGATGAACAGCCTAAGGTAATAAGAGTTAAACATAAAACCTTGAGTCAGACAACAGTCTTAGTGAGCAGTAAATTAACTATCCAACATACCAAAAGAGCATAAAGGGTAAAAGGAATAGGAACTCAACCATCCCACTCCACCTCATTCTACAGTGATAGCCCCCAGACACACTAAATAGAAGTAATCATAGCAATTCAGACATTCAAAGCAAAGTAATTATCACTCGAGTCAAGGTCGTTGTTTTCCAAGTACATACCCCCAAGGCCTAAACCAAGATCAGATAAGCACCTTGAAAACATCGCTCTTGACCCAAGCGACGATACAACTAAACATCCAAACATCCATGACTCTGGCTATCACTGTTATCATTGCCTTGATTCACCGTTAGTTGAATGACTGCCTATTAAGGGCTAATGGTAACCCCGGTTCTAGATAAACTTCGCACGTCATCGTGACCCGTGCCTAGGACTTACCTACTCTGCCCAGAGTACTCGACCACCTACCTGTAGTCTTTTGGGTGTCCCGACCACCTACCTGTAGTCGTTTGGGCATCCCATGTACACTTGCTTTGAATTTACTAGAACCTTCAACAACAATGAAATCCAAGCCTCCTAGTCATCCTCCTCGACGACTATTCTTGTACTAGCCCAAGCTACTTCTCGAGCAATCCATTATCAACCAACTCGAACCATCCCTCGAGTTATCAACATGCTTGGAATGATCCCGTCTGGATTATGCCAAGGCTACATCACATCATGCTTCGCCTCATCTTAACATAGCAAAGCTCCATCACAACATCGTCATCATATCCGTCCATATGAGCTTCATCATCCGCTACATATGCCACAAGCAGCTTTTCTCATCCCTTAGCCTCTCCCTTAGCTTTCGAACCATTTTCGACCATACTTGTCTAGATCCAACCATAAATCAACTAACTCTAAACAATCAATCAAGACAACATTAATCCAAGCAATCAAATATTCAAACAAGGTTTAATAAGCAATTATACAAGGAAATTGCAATTTGGTAGTTAAAGTGTCCAAATCTAATAAGCATGAATAATAGGCAAATGTCTCTACAACTTGATGAATAAACTTGCATAAGTCAACATGTAGTAAAATAGGTGTCAAAACTTCATAGATGACAGATCTACATGCATACTTAGGGAAAATGCAAGAAATCGCTATCTTTAACACATAAACAAGCCACCAATCCAATATACTCCCTTGGGTCCGTGTGAGAGTTAACTACCACTCACCGAATCACCTAAACACCTAAAAAACAACCAACTCCAGATCTGGATAGCAAGGAATCAAGCTTGATCCTCCAAAGCTCCGCTTCAAACGATGAAATCTTTCTTCAATGGATGGAGATCTTCAACTTTGGCTCTTGGATCTTCGATTTGATCTTCAATTTAGATGGAAGGAATCACTAGATTAAAGTGGAGAAAAGAAGTGAAGAAGTGTTGTAGTCGAGCTCTCAAAATGGTAGCACTTCGTCGCTTCAAAATCCGGTGCCAAAAAGTGAGCCAAACCCCTCTATTTATAGGCTGGAAACCCCATGAGTCGTTCGCCTCCCTGAGTCGTCCACGACTCATCAAAGCCTACGACCCACGACTCAAGCCCCTAACGACCCAAGCCTTCGAACGACTTATCACCTATACGACCTAAAGGCTTACACGACCTAGCCACTTAACTATATTGCTGATGCAGCACGATCTACAATTCCTCAAGGGTTAAGTCGGTCACGAGTTAACATAGCTCTAGGTCGTGTGGAGGAAGCTTCGGAGTTAGGTCGTTCGGAAATTTTAAGTCGTTGCCGACTTAAGGAACATAGTTCACGACCTAAGGAGAAGACTCCAAGTCGTCTGCGACTTATCAAAGTAAAGGGGAACGAGTTAGAGAAGACACGACCTAACCAAACTTTAAGTCGTTCGGTGTTGGGAGGAGTTTTAGGTCGGTCACGACCTAACAAACCATGTGAAGAGGAGTTACGATCTAACTGGAGATCAGAAGGGAAAGATGCATCGAGTTCACGACCTAAGAAGCTTGAGTCGCCAAGAGTTTAAGTCGTTAACGACTTAACTTAGGTCGTAGGTAGCAATGAGATTAACATGTGAGTGCTGGGTTGTAATATGTTTGCAATTGTTAAGTCGTAGATCGTTTCTTTCTTAAGTCGTGTAAGTAATTAGGTCGTATACGACCAAAGTGTTGTAAATAGGGGTCGAGTGTTTTAAGTCGTGAATTTTGAGGGCATCTGTTGTTAGGTCGTTACCGACCTATGATAAGTCGTAAGTCGCGGGCCTGGGTTAGGACGTGATGTGTTGTTAATACTTAAGTCGTGAGTCGTTGGTAATTGTAAGTCGCGTACTATTGTTGTGTTGTGATGTGCTGTAACTGGTTAGGACGCTAACGACCTTGGGTAAGTCGTAGGTCGCGTGTACGACCTAGTGTGTGTTGTAAGGTCGTGAACGACCTAGTGTTGGGGGTTGAAAAAAAAAACTCTATAAATAGCGAGTGTGTTGTACATTTTGTGGTGGTTGATTTTTGAATAAAATTTCTTGTTGATTGCTGTGTGCTTTCATCTTAAATTGGTAGTTGAGTGTAATCTCCTATCTCCTCTTTCCGTTAATCGAGTGCGCTCGATTCAACGATCGTAGAAGCCGATTCACGGTATCTAGTGCGCTAGATCAACGTACGAAGAATCGTAGATCTTTAAACACGGTATAGTGCGCTATCAACGTGTTTGAGATAGCTAGAATTCGGTATCTTCGGATCAACAAATTTGGGCATTTTGGTATTCATCAACACACCGATTGCTATTTTCACCGATTGAAGTTTATATTTTGATTAATCCGCTGTGTCAGTTTTTGGTATCAGAGCTAGACTTAGCCAATCATAGCTAAGCCGAGACTTGGAGCCAATTTTTGAAGTTGAAGTTTGTAGTTGGAGTTCATCGTGTTCATCTTGAAGTTGCAACGAGTTTGAAGATTTTGATCCATTTCATTTTGGATCTAGAGTTGGAGAAGTGTTTGAATTTGAAGTTTTTGAGAAGTTTTCAATCATGCCGCCAAGGAGAGCTAATCGTCATCAAAACGTTGAAACTTTGTATAGAAGAGAAGAAGCCGAGCTTATGGAACAACGTATTAATGAGAAATTTGATGAAGGCATTGGAAAGTTAGAGAAGTTGATGAATGATTTGAATCAAACTCAAAGAAGGAGATCACCAAACTCGAACCATGGAGGAAACTGAGTTTCGCCATTGGTTACGGAAGCGAGGAGGGTATCACCGCAATCTTTTAGAGAAAGAAGAGAAACATCAATTTCATCGAGAAGAGATCACCATGACTATGGACATAAAGAGAGAAGAAGTCAACGTGAATTTGACAATGAGGCGTATAGAGATGAAGAGAGACATAGTAGAAGAAGCATGTATGAACGAAGGGATGATAATGGTCGAGATCGATGTAGGCGTACTTTTGATTTTGATGAAGAGGGTGATAGAGCTAGCATTCATTATCGAGATCGAGACTAAGTTCGAAATTCTTATCGAGATGTGGATGAAGATCGTCGATGGGAATCGGGTATGAAAATGGAAATTCCAGAGTTCAAGGGTGGAATGGTAGCTGAAGAATTTCTTGATTGGGTGTCAAATGTGGAGGAAATCTTTGATTTCAAGGAGGTTCCGGAGAATCGAAGGGTGAAGTTAGTTGCTACTAGGTTGAGGGGGAGAGCTTTGGCATGGTGGCAGCAAACTAAACTTACAAGGGAGAGAATGGGGAAGTCAAAGATTGAATCATGGGAGAAGATGAAGAAGTTGATGAGAGCTACTTTCTTACCATACAACTACCAATCACTTATGTACCAGAGGTTGCAGAATCTGAGGCAAGGGACAAAGTCTGTTAGTGATTATGCTGATGAATTTTACCAACTCATTGCCAGGAATGATATCATGAAAACGGAAGAACAGCTAACTGCTAGATTCATTGGGGGATTGAGAATGCAGATCCAGGATATGGTTAATATGTTTGATCCTAGATCAGTAGCAGAGGCACATCAGAAAGCATTGGCTTGGGAGAAGCAAGGAAGGCGTGGAGGTGGTGTGTTTACTAATACCAATAGTCAAGCGAAGGGTGTTAGTGGGAGCTATAATGTTCCTAAACTTGTCAGTAAGCCAGTGGTGAAGGAGGCTGAGAAGGCGAAGGTTAGCAGTGGTTTCAAATGTTACAATTGCCAGGAGTTGGGTCATAAAAGCAATGAATGTTCGAAGCCAAAGAAGAGAACCATGGTTGCAGAAGTTGAGGAGGATGATGGTGAGGAGGCAGAATGTTCAAATACACCTTATGTTGAGGAGGAAGAAGAATTATCTGGAGATGAAGGTTGTAATCTTATGATGAGGAGGTCATGTCTTACACCAAAGCAAGAAGAGGATTCTAGTTGGTTGAGAAGCAATATTTTTCAGTCGACATGCACTATTTTGGGAAAAGTTTGCAAGTTCGTTATTGATGCTGGAAGCTGTGACAATATTATCTCTACAGAAGCAGTAAGGAAGTTGAACTTGAAAACTGAGAAGCATCCTAAACCGTACAAGCTAGCATGGTTAAGGAAGGGTGGTGAAGTGAAGGTGTGTCGAAGGGCTTGTGTTAATTTTTCTATTGGGAAGAAGTACAAAGATGAAATTTGGTGTGACGTTGTGGACATGGATGTGTGTCATCTGTTGTTGGGCAGACCATGGCAGTTTGATAGAGCAGTGCAACATGATGGTCGTGCTAATAGCTACAGTTTTATGTTTGAAGGAACTAAAATCACTTTAGTTCCTAAAAAGCAACAACAGAAGGAGAGCAAGTTGGAGGAGATTGAGGAATTGAAAACTCTGTTGACTTTGAAGGAGTTTGTTAAGGAAGTTGAAGAGGAGCCTGAAGTCTATTTGTTGATTGGATGAGAGAGTCATGAAGAGGTTGAGATTCCAGAAGAAGCAAAGCCAGTTTTGCAAGAATTTGAGGATGTATTCCGAGAAGAGTTGCCTAAGGAGTTACCGCCAATGAGGGACATTCAACATCAAATTGATCTTGTTCCGGGAGCAGTTTTACCACATCAACCACATTACCAAATGAGTCCGAAGGAACATGAGGAGTTACGAAGGCAAGTGGAAGAGTTGTTATAACAGGGACGTGTTCAGGAAAGCTTGAGTCCTTGTGCAGTACCAGCATTGTTGGTGTCGAAGAAGGATGGAACTTGGAGAATGTGTACCGATAGTAGAGCTTTGAACAAGATTACTGTTCACTACAGATTTCCTATGCCGAGGTTGGATGACTTGCTAGATCAGTTGAGTGGGGCTACTATCTTTTCGAAGATTGATTTAAAGAGTGGTTATCATCAGATTCGAATTAGACCGGGAGACGAATGGAAGACCGCATTCAAGACGAGAGAGGGGTTATACGAATGGTTGGTTATGCCATTTGGTTTATCAAATGCACCAAGTACGTTCATGCGGGTGATGAATCAAATCTTTAGACCATTCATTGGGAAGTTCGTGGTGGTTTATTTCGATGATATTCTGATATATAGCAGGAGTACGGAGGAGCATGTAGAGCATTTGAGAAAGGTGTTAATTATTCTTCGTGAGGAACAATTTTATGCAGCTACGAAGAAATGTGTGTTCATGACGAGAAGTGTATTATTTTTGGGATATGTTGTATCTGAGAAGGGAATCCAGGTGGACCAGAGTAAAGTTGAAGCTATTAGAAATTGGCCACAGCCGAGAACTATCACTGAAGTTAGAAGTTTTCATGGATTGGCATCATTCTACCCGAAGGTTCATTCCACACTTCAGTAGCGTGATGGCACCGGTTACTGATTGTATGAAAGGGAAACAATTTTCTTGGTCGGAGGAAGCAGGAGTTGCTTTTGAACGAATCAAAGAACTTTTGACGACAACACCAATTCTTGTATTACCAGATTTTCAGTTGTTGTTTGAGCTACACACTGATGCATCAAAGGTTGGGATTGGAGGAGTGTTGAGTCAGAGTGGGAGGCCAGTTGCTTATTTCAGTGAGAAATTATCAGGAGCAAAAATGAGATATAGTACATACGATGTTGAGTTTTATGTTGTTGTGCAAGCTGTTAAACATTGGAGGCAATATCTATTTCAGAAAGAATTTGTTCTGTGCACTGATCATGAAGCGTTGAAGCATATGCAAGGACAGGACAAGATTTCGACGAGACATGCATCATGGATTGCTTATTTGCAGCAGTTTACTTTTGTCGTTAAGCACAAGTCAGGAGTAACCAATCGTGTAGCTGATGCTTTGAGTAGGAGGAGTCATTTATTAACGACAATGAAAGTTGAAGTGACAGGGTTTGAATTATTGCCAGAGTTGATTGAAGAAGATCCTTACTTTGTGAAATTTGTTGAGAAAGTCAAGGATGGGAATACTGATGAATACGTGTTAGTTGATGGTTTTCTGTTCAAGGGGGACAAGTTGTGTATTCCAGATAGCAGCTTGAGAATGAAGATTATCAAAGACTTACATGACGAAGGCCATGTAGGCAGAGATCGTACATTGCAGTTAATTACTCAGTCTTATTTTTGGCCGTCAATGAGGAAAGAGGTAGAAAGATTTGTGGAGAGATGTCATATCTGTCAGATTTCGAAGGGAACGGCTACGAATGCGGGATTATATATGTCGTTACCCGTGCCTACTAAACCATGGGTTGATATTAGTATGGATTTTGTGTTGGGTTTGCCGAGAACTCAGAGGGGGAATGATTCTCTATTTGTTGTGGTGGACAGGTTTTCGAAGATGGCACATTTTATAGCCTGTAAGAAGACAGCGGATGCAGTTCGAGTGGCACAGTTATTCTTTAAAGAAATCTATCATTTACATGGGTTGCCGGAGTCTATTGTTTCAGACAGGGATACCATATTTTTGAGTCATTTTTGGCTTAGTTTGTGGAAGATGGTGGGAACGAAGCTGAAACTTAGTAGCGCTTATCATCCGCAAACAGATGGACAGACAGAAGTTGTTAACAGATCGTTGGGAAATTTGTTACGATGTTTGGTGAAGGATAATCTGAAGAGTTGGGACATGAAGTTATGCCAAGCAGAGTTTGCTCATAATCATGCAATGAATCGTAGTACAGGTTTCAGTCCGTTTCAGATTGTATATTCAAATTTACCCAGGGGACCATTGGATTTAGCAGTAGTGCCACAACCGAAGGGGACAGTTAAACGAGTTGTTGATTTTTTTGATGAATTAACTGAATGTCATAAGATCGTTCAGGAACGATTAGAAAAGTCAAATGAGAAATATAAGAAATTTGCAAACTTGAAGCGACGAAATGTTGAATTTAACGAAGGAGATTTGGTGTATGCTGTGTTGACGAAGGATCGTTTTCCAGTAGGCGCTTATAACAAGTTGAAAGCCAGAAAAATTGGTCCAGTAGAAGTTGTGAAACGGATCAATGAAAATGCTTATAAGTTGAAGCTACCGGAGGACGTGTACACTTTTGACGTGTGCAATGTTAAGCATCTTGTGCCATATTATGGAGATGAACCATCTGATGTAGGAGAATTTACAAATTCGAGGACGAATTTCTGTCAACCAGGGGAGGATGATGCAGCACGATCTACAACTCCTCAAGGGTTAAGTCGGTCACGAGTTAACATAGCTCTAGGTCGTATGGAGGAAGCTTCGGAGTTAGGTCGTTTGGAAATTTTAAGTCGTTGCCGACTTAAGGAACATAGTTCACGACCTAAGGAGAAGACTCCAAATCGTCTGCGACTTATCAAAGTAAAGGGGAACGAGTTAGAGAAGACACGACCTAACCAAACTTTAAGTCGTTCGGTGTTGGGAGGAGTTTTAGGTCGGTCACGACCTAACAAACCGTGTGAAGAGGAGTTACGATCTAACTGGAGATCAGAAGGGAAAGATGCATCGAGTTCACGACCTAGCGGAAACAGGTTACGACCTAAGAAGCTTGAGTCGCCAAGAGTTTAAGTCGTTAACGACTTAACTTAGGTCGTAGGTCGCAATGAGATTAACATGTGAGTGCTGGGTTGTAATATGTTTGCAATTGTTAAGTCGTAGATCGTTTCTTTCTTAAGTTGCATGAGTAATTAGGTCGTATACGACCTAAGTGTTGTAAATAGGGGTCGAGTGTTTTAAGTCGTGAACGACTTAAATGTTTGAGGGCATCTGTTGTTAGGTCGTTACCGACCTATGATAAGTCGTAAGTCGCAGGCCTGGGTTAGGACGTGAAGTGTTGTTAATACTTAAGTCGTGAGTCGTTGGTAATTGTAAGTCGCGTACTATTGTTGTGTTGTGATGTGCTGTAACTGGTTAGGTCGCTAACGACCTTGGGTCGTAGGTCGCGTGTACGACCTAGTGTGTGTTGTAAGGTCGTGAACGACCTAGTGTTGGGGGTTGTAAAAAAAACTCTATAAATAGCGAGTGTGTTGTACATTTTGTGGTGGTTGATTTTTGAATAAAATTTCTTGTTGATTGCTGTGTGCTTTCATCTTAAATTGGTAGTTGAGTGTAATCTCCTATCTCCTCTTTCAGTTAATCGAGTGCGCTCGATTCAACGATCGTAGAAGCCGATTCATGGTATCTAGTGCGCTAGATCAACGTATGAAGAATTGTAGATCTTTGAACACGGTATAGTGCGCTATCAACGTGTTTGAGATAGCTAGAATTCGGTATCTTTGGATCAACGAATTTGGGCATTTTGGTATTCATCAACCCACCGATTGCTATTTTCACCGATTGAAGTTTATATTTCGATTAATCCGCTGCGTCAATTGCCGACTCACGACTCAACAGGTACTACGACCACACACTGGACCAAATGACTTATCCTATGCGCGACCTAACTAAAACACGAGTTACGACCTACGATTCATCGGAGAGGCCGACCCAACTACCCAAGCCTTAATCACATGACCGACCTAACGACTCATCTATACTGCCGACCTAACACCATCACAGCATCTCAACGACCTACGACCTATACCCTAACCCGTCCACGACTTAACTACACACCCTATCACCATAAGTCGTGTACTATTTAAGCCTTAGGTCCTATAAATCATTGGCTCCTATAGGTCGGTCTACTCTTAAACCGGTCAGTACTTAAGTCGTTAGTCCCTATAAGCCGCTAATTATGTTAAGTCGCTATCTCCTTAAGCCATTAGCCACCAACCCGCTAACCTCCTTAGGTCGTTCCAATAATCCCACCGACTTAACTGTCACACGACCTTACCCCCTTAGGTCGGTAACTCCTAAGTTGCTCCTTTATGCCACTAGTTCCTTAAGTCGGCTAATTATTATCTCCTTAGGTCGCATACTATCTTAACTCGGTCGACACTTAGGTCGGTCAAAAACCCATAACTCGCTCACACGACCTAAGCTAACTTCCACACGAGTTAACTATCACGCGACTTAAGCTCAAGCGCCGACTCAACTCAGAACGACTTAATGCAACTAACAACTTAATGCATATAGTTTAACAATGTTTCGATCCGTAAAAATACGGGTCGTTACAAATAACGATCACTCTGGTCAAAATCCAAAGTCTCATAACTTACTTTTGTTTTTAATTTTGAACTATTTATCTCTGCACCGCACAATACTGCACCACACTATCTTACACTTACCATGGAGGGATAGGTAAAATTTTCTAATCCCAGTTATCTACTAAATTTGGTTGATATGGGCTCCAAACATTTAGAGTGTTTAGCTACAATGCCTTATGGACAACCTTCACAACACAGCAATCCTTGAGCCAGGTTAAGTTCTGCAACTGTATTCGGTAGACTTTCCCCTAACCACCAAATGAAGCAACCTGAGGTTTTCGACTCATAGGTTAACCTTTTATATAATGTTCCTATCCTTCCAATGGAAGAGATAAGTCCTTCCCCTAACATAGTATTGTATTTTTGGATAACTCGACGAATTCCCAGGCCTTCAGAATTGGCGAGGCCGCTCGCTGCAGACTATGCTCTAAATGTGGTATTCCATTTAGAGATGTTCTAGTCCCTTCAATGAATGACAAGGCTCATTTTCCTCCGAACATGAAATAAATTCATGTGTTGTACCAGATGTGTGCCACCTTTCGATTCTTTTATCCAAGAGATGCTAAACCATCTGGGAATAGCTCTTGCTCAGCTGCATCCGAAAAGCTATGCTTTTCTTTATGGCACTCTCTTGCTATTTATGGATGTTCTGTTCCACCCACCATCTCCTGAAGATGTTATGTTCATTTATAATTTCAAAATATAGACAGGAAGCCTTTCTTTCACTTTCCTCGAACCTTCACACAACTATCAAGTTCTAAATGGCGCTTGGAACAAGCTCAGCATCTTTAAACATGAATGGTTCTACGTTCGTTGTCCGCTTGGCTTTATAAGGCGATGTTTGGAAGGACGTGAATTTTGTCTTCACTTTATTCTCAAATTTTTTAGCCCAAGTTGTCTCCTGAACTAACTAATGCTTTGAAAATTTACGGATGTCCATCCACATCCAGAAGGCGATAATTTTTTAAGGACGGTTTCTGCAATTCGTGCCACTCCAATTGAGGAAACAACATCAGATCCCTGGTAACCAATGAATGTTTGTCGCTTTTTGGATTGTTAGAAGAAGACAGCAACATTGGTCTTTTGGGAAGCTTTGCGCCACCAGGAAATGCTGTAGAACAAGAAGGTGGCACTAATATCCCTATCATGCCCCTAGAAAGAAGGGAATAGGATGACGTCGAAGAGGGTGAAATTAGAGGTGACGAAGCCATTAAGTCTGACGATGTTGATGTAGGTTTGGGAAATGCGCCTGTGGTCGAACCATCACAAGGCGTGCAATCTCATATGCCCAAAAGGAGAGGAAAAAATCTCTCTTATAAACTCCATAAGTGAAAAACCGCCAAAGCGCTCGAGTTTATCAGCACCTCTGTTGAAGAAGAATCTTCCTCTCAACGTTTAGAAAGTCAGATGGAAGGGTTCTCGAATCTCCCAATCCTTGATGATATCATGACCAATGACTTACCCAACATCAGTATTAAGGGGTTCAATTCTCCCACCAGGACCGGTGATGACATTCCTCCCAGTAGCAAAAGGGGAATAGTCCTATGAGCAAGGCTGTAGTAACTAGTCTGTCGGGGGAACACTAGGACACTCACAATCATGCGGACTTCACTACACGATTTCATCTATCTTTTATTTAATGCTCATTGATACACACTTGTTTGGTTTGTAGGTGCTATGACTCATTCCCGTGCCTTTGATCGCTTCAATGGCTCCTTAACACAACATGGATTCGACCGTGGTCTAGACTCGGGCAGGCATCGAGAAAGAGATGACAGTCGTGAAAGGAGTCATCGTTCGAGGGAGTCTTTATCTTCTAAACATAAGTCCTAATCTCATCCTCTCATCGAGAAGATCAGCCCAATCTTCTTTTACATAGTGGTGATCATACTTCTTCCCATGCTCTTCAAATTGTTGTGCCGCATGTGCAATATTCACGTTCATCTAGTCTAGATAGTCCTGCTATCGTAGGTCGAGTAAACGCCCAATCGTTACTTATGATCCAGGTTTGTCTACTGCTGTTCCTAAGGCTTCCACGGCAGAAAGATTGACCGAAATTAAGGTCAATTTTTCAATGATGTTTTTGTGCAACGCGAAGCATTCCAGCATTTAACCGAGAAAATCTCTAAGGTGTCTATCAGGCGACAACACGAAATCCATCACCTCAAGCTAGAGATGATCCATGATGAAGACATAATTAAACATTAAAATGCTGAGATCTCAGAGTTAACAATGAAGCCAATACGGCAGAAAAGAGTGCTAAAGAAACATTTTAACTAGTTAGTTGTCTGGAAGTGGCTCACAAAAAGGAGCTGGATGTTGCCTTCAGCCGCAGCGGTGTGCTTACTTTGGAAAAATATACACTACAAAATGAGAAAAACATTCTGGCCCATCGCATTGAGGAACACAAAGAACTCCTTAAAAAGAGAAGGAAGAAAAACTTGATGCTGAGGGGGAATCCCAAAGATATTGTAAAGAGGCCATCCAAGTCCGAGGACTAAAAATCAAACTTGACGAGCAAATCGCTCAAATTGAAGTCCTTAAGGAAGTGGCAAAGAAAGCTAGTCGCAATAAAGTTAGAGAGCAGATGGAGGCCTAGTTGGAGGATGCCAAAGAAGCTGGTCGGAATGAGATTAAGGACATGTTCGATCCTTTAATTGTTGAATATAATGCTAAAGTCCTAATCCATCATGATTTGAATTTTCTTGGAGAGGGCTACCTTGAATCACTCACCGAGGGTTGGGAATATATTATTGAAATGAAGAAGATAGCTCTCAGTAAAGCTGATTTAGATGAAGAGAAACTAGTATGAGAAATTCTTCTTGGGGATAAACATTTAAAACTTGCTGCTTCGAGGCTCTAATACTTTGATATTTTATCATCCTCGGGCAATGGGAAAAACATTGTCGAATACTTGAAGTCCGATCCCAAAGGTCCGCCTTCACTTCAAGCAACTGAGGCATCAATTTTACTTGGCCTAGGATAGGATCTAAGCTATGATCTGGATAGACCCGGTTATTAATCAAAGGTGTTGACTTCTATTCTAGAGGGGAACACTCCAGCGATGACTGAAAGTCAACCAGACACAGGTATCCTGCTTTACTCTCCATTATTAAAGGGATTTCGTTCCTCATGCCCAATAGTCATGGGCTTATTTTTTTTTTTCGTGAACCAACAGGTCTTTCGGGTCCTAGCCAAACTCCAGGAAGCAATGCTGTTGATGAACGGTAATCAACATCTACTAATTTCGAAGGCCATCGACATTCAAGGGCCTAACACTCAAGTTATTGAAGCACTTGATGATGAAAAAACCGACGATCGACCGCTTCCAGATGACTCAAATGACATTGTGATCATCTTTGCCTCCGAACATACCAATGATCTTGGCCTAAAGGAGCGAATCGAAAGAGAGAAGTTATTAAAGAAAAAAGCTAAAGCTGAACCCACTGATGTGGACATCGACGATCTAAATCTCGTCCAATCGCAAGTTATTCCACCCTATGGGTCAGTTCCTGAAGAATTCCCTCCATCCTCTGAAAGCTATCCTGCCTAGCATAGTGAAGGATCGAGGAAAAGGATGGGCGGAAGCTCGTGTGGCGCCACTCCCAAGAAATCCATAAGAGAGAAGGGGCAATGGAAATAGTCGTCACTTTGGCTTAGTTTGTATATTACTTGTATTGTTGTTTTCTCTATTGTTGACCTTGATTGTGTGGGTACAATGCCTGATTTGAATAAACTTGTACTAAGATTTCCAAGTTTAATGTGCAAATAAAAGTTCCTTATTTTCTGCCAAACTCTTATGTGATTTTTTTTTTAAGTAGTAAAGCTATTACTTTTCCATTCAATGTACTTGTAATTCATTGCTCGTTGATTCGGATGATAATCCATTGATTCTATCCTAAGGCCTCCATGCGGTCATGGCCTTGAGTCATGCCAAACACCAGGCTCTAGCCTAAATGTTACACTGTCGGATTCAGCAGTTTGAGTGATTATACTCCTGCCCCCAGTCTTGGACTAGTGGAGCTAGATAATGATGGTCGAACTCCATCCTTAGCAAGTTTACTCTTTTTGTCGATTTTAGGTCGGTGTTTATAGTGTAGTGAACGGTCGAACCACGCTCATTTATATGCTTATAATCATATCTGCATTCTGGGATAAGAATTAGTTGGTGGTGGTCGGATCACACCCAATTTGTATTGATACTCCTGTCCATGCTCGGGAGACTTTGAGCTATTTTGGAAAATTGCCAGACTGTGCTTTCCTTATTTGATTGATTTGCCCTTAAGTATGTGGTTTAACTCAGTGAGCGATCAATCATATCATGATCGCTTTTGATTCATGTGTGTCCTATCGCTTGGTAGGGCTAATTTGGTTATTAGATAGTCAAGCACATCCATTCCTTGTTAGGTATGTCATCCATCAAGTTAAGAGCGAGAATCATCAAATGAACGATCAGGCCATACTTATTTTGTTTAGTTCAATCGTGAACTTATGTAATCAGCTGGCTCCAAACTATAGGAACCTGCTCGGACATGTCAATATTAGTCAATTGGGCATTATAACTAATAAGTAATGCTATAACAATCATATATATAAAGGGAATTTCAAATTTTATTTGCCAAATGGAAAGGAATGTGTTATCCCGCTTTTTGGCAAAGCCGTGATACCAAAAGATCGATCGAAAACAAAGGACGGTTCGTCTCAGAGATTGGTCATACTTTGCTTCACTATGGATATCGTTGAATTTTGTCCGAGTCCAGATTGAGCTACAATTGATAGGACATGACAAGCAAAGCCGTAGAAGTCAGCATCTCAAATTTCAAGTTAATCCGAGTTCATATGCTCGAGTTATGATCGATTCAATCTAGAGGAAACGGGCCAGCGTTCGTATCCATTGCCGCCATTGATTTCGTGTCCATTATCGAACTCCAGTTCGAATCCATTAGCAGTTCGTATCGATTAACTTTGTATCCATCAAAGTGTCGTCGTTTGTATCGATCAAGTTCGCATCCATCATGCCTCGCTTCGACTCGGTCTCATTTGAACCCATCGGCAGAAAGCCCACTTCGCATCCATTGAAAGATGACCTACTTCGTATCGATCAATCCCATGAGTTCGTATCGACCAGGATTGGCCGTGTTCGAATCCATCGAGTTCGTATCGATGGACTTCGTACCCATAAGCAGATGAAGCGCTTCGTATCCATCAGCCAGTATCTGCTTCGCATCCATTAGACCACCATCCTTCGTATCCATCGAAGAGTTCAAGTTCACATAAATTGACTTCGTATCCATGGAGAAGCAACAAGGCTCGTATCCATTGGAGAAAGGCTTGTTCGTATCCATCGATCATCGGTTGTTCGACTCCATCAGTGAAGCCTTGTTCGAATCCATCAGTGAAGCCTTGTTCGAATCCATTAGTGAGGCTTCATTCGAATCCACCGAGTCAACAAATTTGATGATGTTTCGTCCCTCGATACGAATGGGGCAAAATATATGGAGTCGATGCGGTCAACTCGGAGTGAAAACCGGATCGAGGAGAAATGTACATGCCACGTCATCACAAGACCACGTGAGTTGATCGATTTGAAACAATCGATTCGAACCGAACAACAACCGAAGGCTTCCATTTCGTATCCACGATATCTAGAGATCTCCTGATCCAAATGCCATGAAATTTTCACTGGAGATTGCACACATGCTGAGGAACGTCTCCACCAAATTTCAGCCCAATTGGACAATCATCTTGATCGATACGAAATGACTTCGTATCGATCACAGATCGACTTGAAACTTTCTGAGGTTGGTCGTGTGGGCCCACTCACGTGCCAGAAAAAGTCTCCCGAGATTTGAGCGCGATCGCAGCCTCCTACGCCTATAAATAGAGCCCCAGAGCCAACAGAAAATGGATCTATTGACTCGGAAGCGCCTAGACTCTGCCGGATTGAGATCTCTATCATCCTACATCATATTTTTGCTATTGAATTCGAATTTCCAGTTGTAACTTGTTATTGATTGCTGTAACAACTTGTAATCATTGAAAGAGAAACAATAAAACTGCAAAAACTTCACAGTGGACGTAGGCAACACGCCGAACCACTATAAATCGCTTGTCTACGCATTTATTTTACTGTCATTTGGAGTTTTTGTTAGATAATCATCATTTTCAATTTATATTCTTCATTATTATCTCTTCAAAGACTCCCGAAGAGTGTTGTGACCAATTTTGGTGCAAACACTTTGGTGCTTTCACCAAGAGAACCCAAATTTTCTCATGCTTTTTGGATCTGTCATCGATACCGGATTGAATAAATCTAGGAGAGAGATCCAGATCATCGAATCCAAGTTCCTTCCCTTCTATTCAGATTTTCTCAAAGTCTAGGAAAGGAATTCAACCTTCAAGATGGTTAGCACAAGGACCACCTCTAACGCTATCAATCAAGAAGAACAGGATAGACAGAATCCTGTGCCACTACCTCCCTCTAACCAAGATGCTACCGGACAATCAGAACCATCAGGTCCGGTTACCCGATAAGAGTTCCAGTTGCTACTCCAAGAGCTGACCCAGAGTCGGCAACAACCAACAGAACAGCTACGTGCTAACGCCGAGCTGATCAACCAGTTGGATCGTCGAAAGCGAAAGAGATCCAAGAGAGACCATGCTTCTCGCTCCTCTAACGAAAGTTCCTCCTCTTCTGATTATCATAATCAATCTCCACGACCCCGGCTAGATGGGAGTCACATGCAAGCTGCTGGAAATCAACTGGCAATGACTGTTGGACAACTGAGAGTTTTTGTGATAACCCGAATTTCTGGGCATCTGTT
Organism: Allium cepa; assembly: GCA_030765085.1. NCBI lineage: Eukaryota > Viridiplantae > Streptophyta > Magnoliopsida > Asparagales > Amaryllidaceae > Allium > Allium cepa. The sequence continues at coordinate 563,792,888 of CM060935.1, forward strand.
AATTGGAAATTAACAGGATTAAAATTGTTAAAATACTTTTTTTTGAACAAATTTAAGATGTGTTTGCTTAAAGATGTATATTTGTATTTATGAGTTGATTTTTTTGGAATTATGGATTTAAATTGAAATTCAAAAGATAAATACTTTAAACTATTTTAGATTCAAAATAGTATTGTCTTATATTATTTTCTTTAAAGGAAACCTTCTTTAAATTATTTAAGAAAATGATTGTTAATTGATAAAATAAATACAAAAGCTTTATAAACATTTAAAATAAATATATCATGCATAATTACAAAAGTAAGTTTAATAAATAAAATTTGAACAAAGAAAAGTTTGTTTATTAAACACACTTAATATATTATTATATAAAACTAAAATTTAACTATAATAAGATATTATTTTTATAAGGTTTTAAAAACAATTTTTGCAAAGATCTTTAACACTTGTAAGCTATTAAGCAAATAATATGACAAGTGTAAGTTTAATTTACAATTGTCTTCTTTTAAAAAATTCACTTTCTTTAATTTTTAATAAATATTTTTAGAACAAAATTAGTTCATTTCTTAACATTTTCATTTTCCTTGTTTTCTTTTCTAAGGCTCAAAACATAAATTACTTTTTTTAAAATATGAAATCAAAATCCAAAAGCAAAGTAAAATCTGAAATTTAATTCTGCAAATTCAAAGAGAAAATCTGCAACTTCATATCAACCTGCAACCATCAAGTAAAATCTGCAAATTCTTCACAACAATTAGATCTACAACCTCCAAACTGCAACTAAATGGAAGATCTAGTTTCAGATTTTCCACAAATCAAAGTAAGGATAAGTTTTCTTTCCTAAAACTGAAATCAAGCATGTTAAGAAGCTACAGTTTCAGCCTAAATAAAAAGCTCGACATCAACTTAAAGGTTTAGGAAAATCAAGTTATAATTGATGGTCAAGTTTCAATCAACTATCGGGTTACAGACATCCTCTGCCTTGCATGTGCAGGTGAGTAAATCAAACTATTATCTATTAGAATTTGATGCATGCGATTATCTGTAAGTGTTATGTTATGAAATATGATTGCATGGTTGAGGAAATGTGATTTAATGTATATAAGCATATAATATATGTATGCATGCCTGTGTTGTTCTGTTTTTAGTTCACAGGGTTTAAAGTCAAACCATAGTCCAGGATCTCTACACTAAATCTTTTATTTCTGGAGATGTTTTAAAAACAAAAAGGATTCTAGATTAATAAGATTTAAGATCTAAATTTTTTGAAAGTATTGACAAGTTGAATTAATTCAAAAATAAGAAAATACTGTGATAATCAGAAAATTTTCAAAACTCGATGGGAATTATTTCATGGTTGAATTGCATGATTGGAATCAGGATAGAAAATCTTGAATTTTGGTATAAGTTTTTGGATTTTAAGGATTGAGGTTGTCGGGAAAACTCTAGATGACCAATTTTGGGACTTTTGGCTTTTGCCGTTGATCGGCGTCGTGTGGGGGTTCGTGAATTGGCATGTAGGGGGACGGAATGTCAGGCGACACTGGAAAAAAATGGTGACGGTGGCGTTCGATGGTCGTGGTGTTGACCGTAGTGTGAATTAGGGCTTAAGACGGTTAAGAAATGGAGGACTGATTTTGGGGTTGTTTGCCATCGTTGAGGCATCGAGCTCGGCCAATCTTGGAGGAGACATACTGGAGACGTGGACGAGGGTGTTGGCAAAGTCCCGACTGTTCTGGTGGTCGAAATTTCTTTGACGAGGTGATTTTCTGAGGAGATTATGAGTTGCCAGTTCAAGAGGAAGGCTCGAATTTGCTTTGGGTTTCGTGGCGATAGTTTGAGGGTCGGGATCAGTTAAGTGGTCGATTGCCGACGTGTGTGAGGAGTGATCGGAGATAGCGGCGGCATGGGTGAACTGTGCACGTGCACGGTGATTGCCTCTGTGTCAGGATGTTGGATTGGTGGCTGTTCAAAATAATACTCGGAGTGATGCTCGGGGTAAAGGGGGAACTGGCTCGGGTCTTTGCTCGTGTTTTGGAATTGTATTACTGTAACAAAGGAGGAAAGAAAAGAAAAAATAATTAAAGAGGAGAAGAGGAGAAGTTAGTGGAAGTGTTTGTTGGGCTTCAGCCCGATATTGTTATGTTGTGTAATGATGGGTTCGGTTCCATAATAATTTTGGGTTGCCAAACCTTTGGGCCAAAGTGCCTTTGCACATTTTAAGCAAGGTACTTGCCAATTTAAACAAATTTCCAAGGTTTAAAGATGAAATCCAAATTGCTGTTTAAGTGAACTAAATTGTAATTAAATATTAGAACAAATTATTTAATAAATTAGGATGGATAAATGATTAATTAAGTAGAGATTAATGAATTGGAAATTAGTAATTAATTAATTGTTGAATTAAGATTATTAATGTAAGTAATTGGAGAACAAGTTATGTAAATGAATTATTTAGTGTATGTAATTAAAAGATAAATTTGTTAGGAGTTAATTAGTTAGTGTAATTAATTAAGGATTGATAAATTAAAGAATTTATTGATTAAATTTCAGGGTTAGTTAACTAATGAATGTAATTAATGAAAGAATAATTAATTAATAGTATGGAATAATTAATCGGTGCAATTAATTAAATAATTAATTACTCAAAGTAATTAATTAAGTTGATAATTTTAGTTAATTAATTAAGTTTAATTAATTAAAGGTAATCATTTGATGTTGGGTTAAGTATAATTACATAAGGAAATTAATGAGGTGGAAATTACTTAGTGTAGTAATTAGTGGATAATACATGTAATTAATTAAAAAAGAAATTTCTTGTTGGGAAGTAATTAAAGGTTAATCACTTAGGAGAAGTAATTCAGGGTTAAATTACTTGGTGTGATTTATTAATTAATTAAGGAGTTGATTAATTAAGATTAGTTAATTACTGTTTAAGATTGATTTAGGCTGATTAATGGAGGATTGATTACTGCAAAAAAAAAAAATTTAAGAATAATTCTTTTGTGTAATTAATGAAGAGCTAATTACTTATTGCAATTAAAGATAATTAATCAAGGGTGATTAATTAAAGGATGATTAATTAATTGATTTAATGAATAAGAAGGCAAGATTTATTGTGATTAAAGTAATTAATTTAACTATAAATGGCGATTAATAAATCATTATTTATGTAAGGATTGATGTTAGTGATTGCCTTGAAGAGTTTGAGATCTTAAATTGAGATAAGTAATGTTGTGTGACTTGAATGTTTTGATATGTTTAGTTTAAATGGTGATGATGTGGTTATCTATTGATGATAAATTACTGTGACCCTGTGTTTAAAATTGAATTGTGTCTCACTTGAAATACTTGGGTTAAGATGACTTTGGGTTTGAAGAGACCGGGGTCGGGTATTAGTAAATACCCGAAACCACTTCGATTCTTTGTAATTTGATATATGAAACCAATAGAATGAAGTGAAATAACTTAAGTGAATTGGACCATTTAATCTATGTCTTGGCACTTAGAAATTGATTGTGTAATGTAAGAAATGTCTATAACGACTTGTGAAATTATAAATTAGTACAAGTTACCCCGGGTTCACATTAGTTGTATGCTTTTATATTCCATGTTAGATGGGTTTACTCACACTGGTTTCCAGCCTGACCCGGGTGTTACTTTGATGTAATGCTCGGGTCAGACCGAGTATTACATATTTTCAGGTAAGGACGTTTTGGAGCTCAGGAGGCGAGCTGAAAGGCAGGAACGTATGGAGCATACCCGCTGAGTGTTATTGTTGCATATCTAGGACATGTTGATTCATATGTGACCAGTGTTGTGTATGTTGTAACTCTGATATATACTAAAGTGTAATTTGACAAGTACAGTTTCCTTTGTATAACTATTATTTATGTGATATTATATTTTGATCCGCTGCAAATGTGAGGTTTCTATGTCTTGTTTCTGTTTTCTTCTTCTTTCATTTTCTTCTTTTCCCTAACTATCTGGAATTTTCGGGATCGAAATTTCCGGGTCGTTACAATTTGTCCATCAGCCAGTTTCCAAACCAGGCCCTCCTCCCGAGGAGGTTCCATTCCTCACTGCACCATAGGATACCGCGCCACGAATGTCGCGGATGAACCATGGGTCGATGCCCCAAGTCAGTCAAACCCGGACAGTCGTCAGCATGGACGTACCCCTGAACCGTACGTCCCAGAGGACTACGAGCCAAGAAGGCAAGATTTGGACTGTCAACAGCATCCGGTCCAACTCCAGGATGTAGGATTCAATCACACTCCGACGCAAGCCACACAAAACATACAAATGCCGGATCTTCCGACCATGATTCGTCAGATGATCCGTGAGAGCCAGGGTCTCACCAATGACAATTGGGGAATTTTCGGAAGTCACACTCCTTTTACGGACGATATTCTTATTGCTGAACCCCCACGACGATTCAGAATGCCGACTCTACCCGTGTACGAGGGAAACTCCGATCCCAACTAACATATTCTGAAATACGAATGGTCGATGAGCGCTGACAGAGCTGACGATGCAGTGAAGTGTCGTAGTTTCCCCATATCCTTGGGGCGCATCGCTACCATGTGGTTCACTCGACTGCCACCTCGATCCATCTCTTCATTCGACCAGTTGGCCACAAAATTTGTTGAACAATTCCGAATGCACATCACAAGGCCAAAAGATGTCAACACTCTGTCCAGCTTCACCCAAACTCCTGGAGAGACGCTCAGACACTACTTAGAGAGATTCCATAATGCATGTGCGAAGATTAGCAATCCGAATGATAACTCCATCCATATGGCGCTGACTAAGGGGATCAACCCCGATTCTGAGTTTGGCAACTGGTTGGCTGGAAAACCGCCTGCATCATTGGACCGTTTCCACGCCAAGGCGGCTCAATTCCTGAGAAGGGAAGACGCGAAACAGTCTAGGAAGCAGACTGATGCAGGGTCAAGCACGGAAGGAATCCAAAGCAATGTCGCAATCAAACAGTCCGGTGAGAGCTCTGGAAAAGTTCAGTTGAACGTTAAAAACAAACAAGCTCGGCGGAGAGAGAGTGTGAATCAAAATAGAAAACGAGATCAAAATCATGGCCCACAGCGCAAGAATCCTATGTTTGACAGTTATACTCCTTTGAATACATCACTGGAGAACTTTTATTTACAAACCTGTAATACAATTCAGTACCAAAAACTTGCACCAAAACCGTCGTCAAAGAGGCAAATCCAGACGGGAAAATTTTGCAGGTTCCATGAAAGCTACGGGCACAATACGAATGAATGTCGTCACTTACAAGATCTCGTAGAAAAATTGATTAGAGAAAGGAAGCTGGAATAGTTTGTTCGGGCGCCGCAGTCTGGAGAAGCGGGCCGATCAAATCAAAATAATGAACCCAATCGACCGAGACATGAGGACTCTACCCGCCCCGGTGGGAGATTGGTGATAAACGCCGTCAGTGGCGGACCCACTTTGTCAGGAGCCTGGAACGATGAGGATCTTCGTCACGGTTACACATGACAGGCTCCATTCAATCTATGAATACTTTGCAATTTCCTTTACATTCTGAAGTTTGAATTTGTAATAAGGCACTGACTTGCCATGTTTTTCCGTTCCAGCAATAAACTACTATCTCTTCAAGCTAGAGCTGTGATTCACCGAATGCAATATTCAACAATAACGACGTATGAAAAGCTAAGTTCCATCAAACAATAGAATTTATTCAAATAGCGAGTGACTGTGATACGACCGGCCACTCACTAAGTGAAACCTCCGCTCGGGGACATGCCATCACATCAAAGGCTGAACTGGACCGACACACTACAGTCCTACAACCGACTCCAAATTCCCAGAGTGTGAATTGGAGTATAAACATCAAATAAATCGTTCCCAGAGTGCGAACGGACTCCAAATTCACAGAGTGTGAATTGGAGTATAAACATCAAATAAATCGTTCCCAGAGTGTGAACGGACTCTAGATTCCCAGAGTGTGAATTGGAGTATAAACATCAAATCCATCGTTCCCAGAGTGCGAACGGACTCCAAATTCCCAGAGTGTGAATTGGAGTATAAACATCAAATAAATCGTTCCCAGAGTGCGAACGGAATCCAAATTCCCAGAGTGCGAATTGGAGTATAAACATCAAATTCATCGTTCCCGGAGTGTGAACGGACTCTAGGTTCCCAAAGTGCGAACTGAAGTATAAATCCGTCGTTCCCAGAGTGTGAACGAATTCCTACAAAGCCCAAATAGGTGTGGTTGACCATCTATCGGCTGACTCCAAGTTCCCAGAGTGCGAATTGGAGTATAAACATCAATTCAAGGTTCCCGGAGTGCGAACCAACCCATCAATGCAAACTCCAACTTCCCAGAGTGTGAATTGGAGTATAAACATCTATTCCAGGTTCCCGGAGTGCGAACCGACACATCAATGCCAACTCCAACTTCTCAGAGCGTGAATTGGAGTATAAACATCAATTCCAGGTTCCCAGAGCACGAACCGAAACATCCATGCTAACTCCAAGTTCCCAGAGCGTGAATTGGAGTGCGAACGTCAATTCCAGGTTCCCGGAGTGCGAACCGAAATACACATGCTAACTCCAAATTCCCAAAGTGTGAATTAGAGTACAAATATCAAGTCAAACTTCCTGGAGTGTGAACTGTATTACAAACATCGATAACTTTCAAATTCCTAGAGTGCGAACTAGATTATCAATCACAAATTATCCTAAGTCCCCAGAGTGTGGACTTGTGCTCAAAATTTGCAATAGGTGTGATCGACCACCGAAATATAAATGTCGTTCCCGAAATTGGGGGCAAAAAGTTTAAGTGTTAATCACTAACCGAAGCGAAACAATGTCCGAAGTTCAACTCACTCATCAATCACGACATGTGATCAAGATTTTCAGACTTCGCAAATAAAACAAACTCTACTTGACGGTAAAAACACCACAAGTACACCGGACTGAAAGCCAAATACTGCAAATACATAAGCACAAAAGAAATAAGAATTGAAATAAAGAAACTAAACTTTATTTCAACTAACTGTATGTGAAGATTCATGTACAAGTTCTTCCAAAAAATTCTTACTAGCAGGGGCCAAGCCTGCATCTATACATTGCCTATGAAAGAAAAATAAAAGTGCCTTCCTAACTGCCAAAAATGCACCAGAGGGGATCGTCTACTTTTTCTTCTTCGGTTTTCTCTTCAACGCGGAACCACTGGAACCACTAACAGTCTTCCGCTTCGACCCCGTACCCTTTGGTGGATCTTCTTCTGGCGAAGGCATGATATCGATGTATTCCTCCAAACTTGAACTTAAAGGAATATTCTGTTCTGGAGGAGTCGGGTCTACCACTGGGGGCAGAATGGGTGCGCTGGTTCCGACAAGCGCGTCCCTAGAAGATATCGCCGCAAGAGGAGTGGGGCCAACCACTGTCATAACACACTCAGAATTACCGTCGTGTGCTGCCGCTTCCATCTCTGCATCGATTTGAGCAAGTATCTCAGCCTCACGAGCAGCGCGAGATTCACGATAGGCAGCGGTGGACTGACGATACAATAGAAATAGGTGGGAACGCGCCGAAAACAAATGGCATGTCAACAAAGGGGTCACTGTGCTGGCTCAAGAGTTCATTCATCATCTGTTCGTCGAAAGTAATTGAACCCCCCTATGTCATCTTGGTCGGCGCGGCTGTCGTCGTGGCGATCGCTTCAGTAATAATGGCCTCCTGTTCTTGATGTGACTCTTGGACTGCAGGAGGCGCTGTCGGTGTAACTTTGATCACTGGACAAGAAAGAAAAGAAGTTGCCAGAACATGCTTCACTACAAATACTTCAGTTCAGACACACAGTAGATTTGTGCAGAGTACCTTCCTCAACTTGACTCGTGGCTGACTGAACAGCTTCATAAGAATGCTCTCTTATGGGAAATAAGCGTGGCTGCTCAGGGTCATAGCCTAGGACCAATTGCGGTTCAGTCGCTGGCCTCGGATCCGATCCAGATGAAGTAATCATCTCTGAACTTGTAGCTGGATGCACAACACCAGACCCCTCACAAACTTTCAAGTGTTGGGTACCCAACATCTCTCTAGCATGAGAGATCATGAAATCGTGAAGAACCTACTTCTCATCATCAGTCAATATACGGTTCTCCAACTCAAACTCATCAAAAACTTTGCCTGGCTGTGATGCTTTCTCTTCTTCGACTAATAAATTTCAGGCGTTGAACAAATGTGTCGGATAAACGTCAAGCCACGTCAAATTTCTGTGCCTAAGCACATTAGCGTTATAAGTAATGAGAAGTTCTTCTATCTCCGTCTCTAGCTTAATCTCTACTTGACGAACTTTCTCATCAACTTCGGCTTCCGTCTCGCGAACCTTTTCCAAGGCCGCATCTCTTTCTCTTCGAAATTCCACCGCCTGATCACACGCTTTCTGTGCAGAAACATTAGCAGTGTCCCTCTCTTTCATAATCTCTGAAACTTTGGCCTTGAGCTCGTTCAGTTCTTTCAAGGCCGCATCCCGCTCGGCAGTTACGATGGTGTTTCGGTGGCCCATGACCTCCACCGTAGCATAATGCTCACGCTTCATCCTATCCAGCGCTGCCTGAGCTTCATCAGCTTTTCTAAGAGCTTCAATCTCTGACTTTCGAGAGGACTCGGCCTCACTGCCGAACGCCTGAATAATAAAGTCCTTTTGACCAAGTTCCTTCTCCAACCTCTCAATCGTGGCCGCTCGGTCAAAGGCCACCTTTGACGCTTTCTTTGCGGTTTTAGACCATTCCTGATATTGGAAGAATACATCTGATAGGTAATCATGCATCATAGGTGCAATTTTCGCTGGTATCCTTTTTAGATGCGGGGGGAAGACAAAACCATCAAAGCAAATTTGAGGAAAATCTTTCTTCAGCTGAGCAAGCCTAAGTGCTCCTTCCCCCGAAGGCCCCGTCAATGTCTGCTCTGTTGACGGGGAGGCCGCAATCTCCTTTCTACGATGAGTATCAGACCTCAATGATTGGGAAGACGGCTTGGGCCGTGAAGTTTCTGGAGGCCTCGAAATATGAACCGGAGGTGGTGCGGGAGCTCTAGGAGGTGGCGTGCGAGATCGAGACCGATGCCTAAAACCTTTGTCTCTGTTAGAGCGCTCGTGACTCGAGCGCCCATAGTCATACTCTTTATCTCCTTCTCTCCTATATGATTCGTAATATGAAGAAGACTTGCGTTTGTTGCGAAGACTGCCAAGTATCGAGCCTCTACCTGACATGGTATCTGCGAAGCAAAAACATAAAATGAAATTAGTAATCTCTCACAGTGAACGTATTACACTTAGAAATCGTGTAATGTCGTGAAGTGTGAATGTAGGTGCAACCCCCCGACCAACCAGATGTGTCAATCGCTCTAGTGGGCAGAGACTCGCTTAAAACTAAGCCTTTTGAAAGTTCGTCCAATCCGGCATCATGCTGCAAAGACACATCATCCGGAATTGGAAGACCGACGAGCCCTTCATAAAGATTCTCAGTTCTTGGGGGAGACATCTCCGAAATTCTGGATAAAGTACTAGGTGGTGGATGACTTAGGGGAATGGTTGGCAACCTTATAGCACTAAGATATCCGATGTAGCGACCTAAGCTAACTCGTTAACCCATTATGTCGCATAGCCCATTAGGTCATTAGGTCGCTTCTTACTTTAGGTCGCTAAGTCGCCAGGCCTTTTAGGTCGCTGAGTCGTGGCTTCCTGTAAGCAGTTAGGTCGTCCACCTCTTGAGTCGTTAGGTCGTCCACCTCTTGAGTCGTTAGGTCGTTTCTTCCTGTAAGCTGCTTCATGTGTTAGGTCGTTAGGTCTTTATCTTGTTAACTCGTAGGTCTCTTTGGTCTTTAAGTTGCTAAGTCGTGATGCAGAGCCTCATTCCAGTTGCCCCGCTATTGCCTTGGGTCGCTTACTTCCTTGGGTCGCTAAGTCGCTTAACATAGGAGTTAACATTTGCCCCTCGAAATACACGCCTAGGTCGTAGGTCGTGTGCTTCGATCTAGTTTCGTTAGGTCGTGAGCGACCAAAGAGATAAGACCATTCGTATTCTTCTTTTTGCCCTTTTTAAACCATTGACTCGCTCCCTCTCCTTCACTGAACTGTCTTAATAACCTCCTTCGCCATTATCAATATTTCGAGCTTCCTAAGGCGGATCCGTTCCAATTAAGCGGTCAATCCATTCCAACTACCATTTTATGTAAGTGATTCCGTCTTCTGCTTACCTCACGATTGTGACTAAATTGCGAGTTCTGGATTCTCGTTTCATATTCTTATGTTTTCCTTGTAACCATGCCGTGATTGATCTCTGATGGAATTGAGGTGGCTTGATTCATTTTTGGGGTGATTTTCAATGATCCGAGGAGGAGATGATGGATTACAGTATGTTAGGCTAACTGATTCATGATCCTGGAGGGAGCGAGGAGATTATTAACGGGTTTGCGAGTTATGAGGGATGAGACTTAGGGTTTCTCCAATGGGAAATGGCCTGAGACTACTGAGCGACCTCTGGGACAATCGAGTCAAAGATTCTCGGAATCGAGGGGAAAACGAATGACCCACTATCTTACGACTTAGCATGCCTGCGACCTTTCTTTCTCGCGACTTATCACACTTGGACGACTTAGGCTTTAAAGTAGAACGACCTTATTTAACAACGACCTATCTATCAACGGGATAAGGATTAGGTCGTTCCCGAGCTAAGACTTGGACTGATTTTACATCACTCTGACCTGAGCCCCTTTTTCCTTCAATATGCATCACAACCCGAAGAGCTTACGACTTAAATTCTTAGATCGTGTTAGCGACCTAGGCTTTAGGTCGTGTAGACGACTTAGGACTTGAACAATTGTAAAACTACTTCTTGCGACCTAGGTCTGCTTTGACTTTCATGTTAGGTCGTGGACGACCTAGGATTTGAATAACTTGAGAGCTTCAAAATCTTGATAGAACTTGATTGCACTCCAAACTTAAACTTTAAACTGCCGAGATAACTTGCATGACCTTGCTATGCCTTCTTAACAGATTATACCAAATTTGACACTAATAACCTGCTAAATACTACATTTGCAGAAAACTAGGGCGAATATACTATCATTGACCGCCCACATCGAATGACAGATTAGTCGATAAAAGATAATTAACTCAACTTAAGGAAATTGTATGAAATGCTGTGAGTCAACAAATTCAAGTGAAGTAGTAAAGCAATGTTAATCAACTAAAGCCGATCTGTTTGCATTAATACTACACTTGTACTTGGACTTAGAGCGACAAGTCTTGAAATTTAACAATTGACACATGTTCATTAGTTTGATTTCAGTTGTATTTACTTATCGCTTTATTAGTTTTACATAACACTTCACACATTTAGGAAACATGCACCTTCATATATGAATATCCAGTTCCTTGTGTAGAATGTCTTCTCGTCAAGAGAAAGAAGTAGTACAAACCGGAGAGGCCCTCCCGATGGCTGGTCCACTGGTCAACCCACCAGAAAGAACTCCAACTACCCTGAGTCACTGGGTATTCAATCAGTTACGCGCCCAATTTGGGATTGTAGAAGCAGATGCTATTCTCCCTGGGCAAAATGATTTTGCTGATAGTCCTCCTTTCGGCTTTGTTGCCGTTAACCACCAAATGTGCCTTTGTGGTGCCATTCCTCCTTTCAACAATTTTCTCCAACAACTCTTTCGTCGATTGGCTATTTCTCCTTTCCAATTGCACCCCAACGGCTATGCCATTTTGATGGGATTATGCGTTCTCTTTAGAAGGACGCTTGACCGCCTCCCAAGCTTTGAAGAAATCTGCTATTTATGCACATTTGCGAGAAGTAAAGACCATCCTTCCATTATATATGTGAGAAGCGCCAGAAATCGCAAGCTTATCACTGATCTCTCTGATAGCGCTCATGGTTTCTTAAACCAGTTCTTCTTTGTCCGTTGCCTCTAGGGATTTTACGCTATCTGGAGAGTAGGGGGTAGGCTTACTTATCCCCATTCTTTCCTTTTCTGATCTTTGCAAGGTCCAAATTGCTAAATGTTAACTTCGATTTCTACTTTTGCAGTCCTTCCTCCTCCTTGTAGAGATCCAAGCCACAAGCAGATTTTTGAAAGACTGAACGCTGTGGCTACTGAGGAGAGAAGTATAAAATTTCTGCTGAAGGATGAATTCCTACATCAGTTCGGACTTTTACACCCTTCCCGCTCTACTCAGCCTTATGAAGTTCTTGATTCTCCGTCCGAGGCACCGGATGCCCCAGTTTCTACTGAGGAGCCTATACTGAAAGAACCTGCTTCTGAGGCCTCTCTGGTGAAGTGCTCTACTTCTACTGATGTTGCGGGGTCATCTGGCAAATTTGCACTTGCCCCGGTCATTGAAGAAGAAGAGCCTCGAGAATCTCCCCAACATTCAGAGAAGTCCGGTGATGAAGGAGCCGAGAAAACAAGTCCTGTCAAGCAGAGCGGGGATGACACTTTTGAAGGGTTGAGCGACCTGTTGATCACCTCACATGAGCTCTTTAAAGATGACCCTGTTACCACTAGGGTTTCCTCTTCAGTAGTTGAAGCAACTTCTATTTTGCAACAGATTCCGTCGACTCAAGAGTTGACGTTAGCTACTACACCCATCATTTCCCCGCAACCGAGTGGTTCGTAGTTTAACGCGTGTAGTCTGCACGTTACACACACTTAGGATTTTTCAGCACTTATATGTACTCTCATGCACTTTACTTCCAGGATTTTTCAAGTTTTGCCTCTTTCTCATTTTCAGGTTCTCCAATGGGGCGTAGCGGTTCCTATTATGACGACTTTCAACAGTACGGAAGGTGTGGTCAGTATGATTATAGGCGCTATCTTCCCACCCACAGGGATACTGATGAAGAGAGAGCTGCTCGAAAGGCTCAAGAAAGAAGAGCGTATGAAGAAAGGTACGGAAGAAGGGATGAGCAACACGATTCTTCTCGTAGAGGCGATGACTCTCATAAAAGAAAAACTTATGACGATAGAGGAAAGAGTCATGACATCGGAGACCCAAGCAAGTGGGCCAGGCTTGATGAAAAGACCGCATCTGCAACTTTAGAAAAGGCCGCTGCTCTCACTTCTCTTAAAATTCATTCAAAGTCTCCTGCCCTTGAAGGAGCCGACATTCAGACACTTCTCGGCAGACCCTCATACCAAGTTGAGAGAGGTCCGCCAACCCTTCAAAGTCGGTTCCCGCATTGGTGCTTAAAGGGAGTCCGCTTCGACCTTGACTTGGTTCCCATCGACAAAGAGGCCATGCTATTAAATCTTGACACTGTTAAACTTGATATTGAGAGAATGTCAGGGTGGTAAAAGCTCGTCGATGAGCTTCAGAGGGTGAACCGGGCCAACCTTGAAGCTATGCTGACGATGGAGAACAAAAAGTCTGAATGGCAGAAAATTCTTGATCAGCACAACACCGAAATGAAAAACATCGCTGAGTACAACGAAAAAATTGAAGCGGAGGTCGAGAAACTTAAGCACGAGCTTGCTACTTCTTCCATCTCTTATACCCAAAAGGAAGAAGTGCTTCAGAAGCAAGTTCGAGATGCTCATGCCGCTCAACGGTATGCCAAAACCCGGCTTGAAGCTACATAGAAGACGGTGGAAAAATATCATGCTGACTTTGCAGAGCTACGGGAGAAAGCTAACACTCAGGACTTAGAAATCATGAGACTGAAAGCTCAACTATTAAAGACTGAGAAAGAACGTGATGAGGCCATGGCTGGAAAGAAAGCCGCTGAACAATCTCATGAAGAGACAAAAGCCAACATCATCTCTACTCTGTTTGATTTTTACGTCCAAAGCGTATTGCGGCGTGGCAGCCTTGCATTTTTGGGGCCTAAATATGAAATCACTTTGGCTGAAGTGTGGGAGGCTGTACTGGATATGCTCAAAGGTGTCGGTTATTCCGAAGATGAACTTGAGGCGCATTACTTTGATGACGAAACTCGTGCTGCTCTTGCCGGGGAAAGGAGAAGCTTGTTAAAGTACGAGCCGAAACGATGGGAGGGGAGCATCCAGAGAAAGAAGCACCTTTAATCGCCCCTGTCCCTCCTTCGACTTCGACCGACATTGATATCATAGGCTCCAGTTCTCATTCTCCGCTCACGGCTAAAGTCGTGACTGAGATTACAAGCGCACAAGGTGGAGACGAAGGCGAAGAAAGCACTGAAGCACAAGCTTATGAAATTGACGTTAGAAAGCCAACTTCTCCAGGTAACTTTAATGCTGATCTTGCTCAAGTAAACTGCCCATTTGCTTCATATGAGTTTGATGAGCTTCTTGATTATTTCCTAAATCTCAACGAGCCTTTATCTCCTCTCTTTACTGATTTTAACTTCTTTTCTTCTGTAGAGAAAGTACAGAGCATTGTTCAGACTTCCCCTCCTACAGTTATTCCTCCCCCGTCTCTTCAGGCGACTCCTCCTTCTGCCTCTCAACTGGGGTCACAAGAGGAGCAAATAGAAGCTCTCCAAGACTTGGACGATCCCATTGCTTCACAAGAACATAAGGGAGAAGAGACTGAAGAGGGCAAAAAGACTCCGGAACTAACTGGTTCTGACGATACTCCGTTAGCCACACTTTTTACTCCAGGAAGCGGGTCTTCTCCTAAGAAAATGGGGAAAAGTGGAGTCTCGAAGAAGAAGGAAGCTTCAGCCGGCGAGAAAAAAGCAGAAGCAAGTCCGATTGTTCCCCTTTCTCCTTCTTCCCCTACTCTTTCAAGTTGGTGCAAGAAGTTGGTCATCCAGCCAAGTGCAGGCTCAAAAGGTGGAGGGAAGAAGAAATGATGGCTTTGGTCATGTACTTTTTATCTCGCTCTTTGCTTTTTTGCTTGTATATAAGCTTGTGTTGACTGGAGATTGTGCGGGTACCAGTCCTCGCTTTCTTTTACTTTGGAACCTGCATATGTATAAAATTCTCATAGTATGGAATAAAATGGTTCTTTTACTTATACAAATTTCTGTCTGTATTTGAGAATTCTTTTATTTTCTGTTTTCATGCAAGTTTCTTTGCCCTCTTTATGTGAAGTTGCAGTAAACCTATGGTATGTTTCTTAAGCATTGTTTTCATTTTTGTGATGACTATATTGTATTGCCCCCATTCCATGGTTTATTGCAATCTCTTTCACATTGGCAAAGTTTTGTAGAACAACTCTTCTGTTTCGAGAAGACTTGTACTCCTCCTTTAGAGAACAACTCTTCCATTTGAAGGAAGTTTGCATTTGTACTTTATAGGATAATATTTCCATTCTAAGAAAATATTTTTCTAATTTAGTAGAATGCACTTCATATTGGAGGAGTTTTCTCTTTTTTTTGTTGCGAAGTTTTTACACTTCACTTTTGGAAAAAGTCACTTTTGCTTTGGCAAGTGAATTTTACTTCATAGTACAGTGGGCCTTTCGAAAAAGGGCTTCAACCTGCTTGAGCCTCCGAAGAGAGTTTTTTGTTTGATTGTGCCTCTGGGAAGAGGTCTTTTTGTTTGGTTGTGCCTCTGGGAAGAGGTCTTTTTGTTTGATTGTGCCTCTGGGAAGAGGTCTTTTTTGCTTCTGCCTCTTGGGAGAGGCTTTTATCTTTTCCCTGTTCGTTGGGAAGTGGGCCTCCGAAGAGGGCTTTTCACATTTCAACTCGTGTGAAGTTTTATTTCAGATAACGGTGAAATGTGTGCCTCTGAGTAGGGCTTTTGCCTGAAAGTTTGGAGTTCCCTTCTATTAGTTGGATGGATTCACGGGGCGGACACGAGTGTTCTGTGCCACCGATCAGTCCGCAACTTTCTGTCAAGAAAGAACTCTCTTTTTCTGGCGGGGCCCGCTCGAGGTCTTTTAGCATTTCAACTATGGTGAAATGGGCCTCCGAAGAGGGCTTTTCACATTCCAGCACTTGTGAAGTTTTATTTCAAATCTCGGTGGAATACGTGCCTCCGAGTATGCCCGGAAGTTTCTTCCTCATGATTGGCTGGATTCACGGGGCGGACGCAAGTTACTTGGATGTTTATTTATGCAGATTGTCTCAGCTAGTGAACAAGCGCCTTGCCTTCCACTTGGGAAGGTGCCTCCGATCATCGTATATATTCACGGGGCGGATGCAAATTACTTGGACGCTTGTCTGCACAAACTGTCTCAGCTAGTGAACAAGCGCCTTGCCTTCCGGTTGGGAAGGTGCTCCCGGTCATTCCATACCAATCTTTTTTGTTGAGAAAGTTTTCGGGCATGCCCTGTTTGAGGTCTTTATCCTCCGAAGGGTTGTGCCTCCAAAGAGGGATTGTGCCTCCGAAGAGGTCTTTTGCTGTCTAATGCTTGCTCGCCCATGTCTCTTTCCCATCTATTCATATCGGCGATCCCCGTTATCTTTTCCAAATACACTTCTCTTTTAATTGCCAACAATTTCCTTTATCCAAAGAAGTATACTTCATAGTTAAGCGAGTTGGATGAAGCAGACACAGGCTATTTAATTGGATGTTTGTTTGCACAAACAACCACAATTAGCTAGCAAGGTCCCACTTCCAGCAGAATCACTAACTTTTTGCTTGAAGTACTTCTTCCGTAGGATTTGAGTATGGAAATTTAGAACGGCTTAGCGTTTTCTTGTTGGGTGATTTCAGGGATTTCTTGGTCTTGTGATGGGTGAGCTTTGCTTTTATGGCCTGCATTATTAAATCGATCGTTTAGTAATACAATTGACGTATTTTATATATCGAAATAAAACAAAGCAGTTTATAAGAGTCAAGAACACCAGATTTATAGTGGTTCGGCCAAGAACTGGGCATACATCCACTTTATAGTTCTAATTATTCACTTGCACTGGCTTTACAACGGCTTTCAATACAAGAATCATACATTCATCATTCTTTTACAATATTTTATTAAAGCCTTTAAGTAAAATATAGGCGCAAATGATTGCTGTTCCAAGCTCTTGGAATTGGGTCTCCTTCGACAGTTATGAGTTTGAATGTGCCATCAAGAAGTTTTTGGCCTATAACATATGGCCCTTCCCAGTTTGGCCCAAACATGCCTGTAGGTGTCATAATTCTTTTTAAGATTAGATCCCCAACTTCAAAGCTGCGTTGGCGAACTTTGGAATTGAAGTGCCTGGCTATTCTTTGCTGATGAGCCGCAATTCTGAGCTCTGCTTCTTCTCTTTTTTCATCAAGGAAGTTAAGGGCTTCAAGTTGCAGCTTTTCATTTTCGGCTTGATTGAAATGGATTCTTCTATGTGAAGAGACCTCTCTGATCCATATGCCAATGAAAATGGAGTGTGCCCCGTCGCAGTTTTATGTGTAGTTCTATATGCCCATAGTGCTAGTGGAAGCTTATCGACCCAACCACCTTTCGCTTTTTCCAGCTGTTTTTTGATGGTCGATTTGATAATTTTGTTTACTGCTTCCACTTGCCCGTTTTCCTGCGGATGAGCCACTGCCGAGAAACTTTTCTGGATCTTGAATTTCTTGCAAAAATCTTGGAACTCTTCACTTTCAAATTGGGTTCCATTGTCTGTGATTATCTTTTGAGGCACACCATACCTGTAAATGATATTCTTAGTTACAAAGTTTATCATTTTCTTAGAGGTAACAGTAGCTAAGGGTTCAGATTCAGCCCATTTAGTAAAATAATCAACAACAACAATAGCATATCTGATTCCGGATTTTGCAGTTGGCAAAGGCCCGATGAGATCTATTCCCCAAATAGTAAATGGCCACGGACTGACCATCTGTGCTATCTCAGTGAAAGGTGCTCTTAGGATTTTTGCAAATCTCTGGCATCGGTCACATTTTCGGGCTTAACTTGCGGCATCGCGATTAATATCTGGCCAAAAATACCCATAACAGAGAATTTTCTTTGCTAAAGTTTGACCAACTGAATGATCTCCAAACTCTCCTCCGTGTACCTCAGTTAGAATCGTCTCAGCTTCTTCCTTGGTCACACATCGGAGTAATGGCATTGAGAATCCCCGCCTATACAGTCGGCCATCTTGAATTATATATCTGGATGCTTTTCTCAACAACTTCTGCCATTCTTTTGAGTTTCCTGGTAGAGAACCGTCACGCAGATATTCCAATATCGGAGTCATCCATGATTCTCGCTCCTGTGATATAGTCATGATCCAGTCAATATCCATTTCGTCAATGCTTGGAGTTGACAGGACTTCCACAGGAACTAATCCCAATAATTGAGCTTCACCAGTGCTTGCATACTTTGCGAGGGAATCTGCCTTCATGTTTTCTTCCCGGGGTATATGGTTTATCGTATAATGGTCCAGGTCATCGAGAAGCTCCCAGGCTCTTGACAAGTAAGCGGGTAGATTTCCTCCTTTGGTTTGAAACTCTTTCCTGACTTGACACACAATAAGCTGTGAATCACTGAAGATCTGCAACATTTTGACATTCAACTCCTTAGCAATTCTCAAACCGACAATAAGAGCTTCATACTCTGCTTCATTGTTTGTCGAAGGGAATTCCAATCTTAAAGCATAGCACAATGACCGCCCTTAGGGGTTTCAAGCACAACCCCAGCCTCGGAACAGTAATCGTTTCTTGCGCCATCAACATACAATTTCCATTGAATTGGGGAATTATCAGTCATTATTTCCTCACTATCACCTTTGTCTGTACATTCTGCGATGAAATCTGCCAAAGCTTGTCCATTAATTGCTTTCCGAGGATGATAAGTGATGTCATATTGACTGAGTTCAATATTCCACTTCAAAAGGCGACCCGAAGTCTCAGGGCGAAAGAGGACTCGCTTCAGTGGCTGATCAGTGAGGACTTTGATTGGACGAGCTTGAAAATATGGCCTCAATTTTCTTGATGCGATCAGTAGACAATAGGCAAGCTTCTCCAACTTTGAATAATTCATTTCTGCCCCAGTAAACCTTTTGCTAATATAGTAGACTGGGTGCTGAATTTTGGCGTCTTCTCGCACCAGTGCCACACTAAGAGCGTGAGCTGAGATCGCCAAATATACAAAGAGATCTTCACCATCGTCGGGCTTAGAAAGTATCGGAGGAGTTTCCAGATGACGAATTAACTCATCGAAAGCTTTCTGGCATTCTGGAGTCCAGTCAAAGTTTTTCCTTCCTTTCCTCAGAGCATCAAAGAATGGAATGCATATATCAGTAGCTATGGAAATGAATCGACTTAAGGCAGCGACTTTTCCATTGAGACTTTGCAGTTCCTTCTTCGTTCTAGGAGCTTTGACTTCTCTTAAGGCGATGATCTGAGCAGGATTAGCCTCAATGCCCCTAGCGCTCACAATGAAACCCAAGAACTTTCCGGACTCCACCCCAAATGAACACTTCAAAGGATTAAGCTTCATTCCATACTTTCGTAGGACGGCGAACATTTCCGCTAAATGGTCCATATGGTCTACTGCTTTCTTCGATTTAACCAACATATCGTCAACATAAACTTCCATGGTCTTTCCAATCTGTGGCTTGAACATCGCATTAACAAGCCTTTGGTAAGTTGCCCCTGCATTCTTCAGTCCAAAGGGCATGACTCTGTAGCAGTAGAGACCGACATCGGTAATAAAGCTCGTGTCCTCTTGATCTGGCTCATGCATTATGATCTGGTTATTTCCGGAGTAAGCATCCATAAAAGATAATAATTCATGTCCCGCTGTTCCGTCAACCAACTGGTCAATCCGAGGTAGCGGAAAGCAGTCTTTGGGACAGGCTTTGTTTAAATCTGAAAAGTTGATGCATACCCTCCACTTTCCG
The DNA here is from genome assembly GCA_030765085.1 of Allium cepa. Classification (NCBI taxonomy): domain Eukaryota; kingdom Viridiplantae; phylum Streptophyta; class Magnoliopsida; order Asparagales; family Amaryllidaceae; genus Allium; species Allium cepa. The sequence goes on from CM060935.1 coordinate 563,812,645, forward strand.
TTGGCTTTCTTAACCAGTACCGGATTTAAAACCCAATTCGGATAAGTCGATTCTCTGATAAAGTCATTCTCCATGAGCCGGTCCACCTCTTCGCTCAATGCTGCTGACCTTTCGGGACCCTGGGTTCTTCTTTTCTGCTTTACACGTGTAAACTTTGGATCAATATTCAAAGTATGTACTACAACTTCAGGTGATATTCCACACATATCAGCATGGGTCCAGGCGAATACATCCAGATTTGCTTTCAGGAATGATATTAAAATATTTTGAACTGCCGCACTAAGTTGTGAACCCACATTCAGCACCTTGTTTGGGTCTTTTGGGTCAACATGTACTGGTACCGTTACTTCCACTGACACCACTCGATTCTCCCCTGCACTGGCTTTTCTGGGATCCATTTTTCTTCATGCTTCGCTACATTCGCCAATACAGGGTCCGCCCTGTAATTGCTACAAGGTTGATTCTTTGATGCGGACTGGGGCTGCCGCATCCTTTCCCATCTCTCTTTCTTGCTTCACGTAGTTCTATCAGATAACATTCCCGCCCCGCATTTTGATCCCCTTTAACAACACCAACTCCATTATCTGTGGGGAATTTCATGGTATGGCACCACGGGGCGAGGATTGCTTTAAAGGTTGCAAGAGTTGGACGGCCTAAGATGGCGCTCTAAGCAGAAAATTCATCAATAATTACAAAAGTCTGCCTTCAATCGACCTTCTTCTGCCCCTCGCCTAGTTCCACGAACAGGTCAACAGTCCCAATCGGCTGCCTGGGTTCCCCAGTAAACCCAACAATCTTTTGCGATGAAGCTTGAACATCAGCCATTGGGATCTTCATCTGATCAAAAGTCTTCTTGAAAAGAATATTGCAAGAAGCACCACAATCAACAAGTACTCTTCTTACAATAGCTGGTCCAATGCCAGCAGAAATAACCAAAGGATCTATGGTAGGGGCTTCAACACCCATAGAATCCCTGACTCTGAAGATAATGTCATCATTAAAGGTTTTATGCTGCTTCAGAGGTGCAGCATCTTCCAACACAAAAACATTCTCCTCTGTTGGGGTATATTTCAATGCACGAGCGTACCGTTCCATCTCACCCCACCTTCTGCCAGCTGGGTGAGATCCTCCTGTAATCACATTAATAACGGGCCTCCCAGATTCATGATCCGCTGCCTTTTCACTTGAGCGAGGACGATGAACAGGAGCCTGTTGTCCTGGAGTTGGTGAAGTTGGGCCATTCTTGTTCCTCCTTACATATTGCTGGAGCTTGTTTTCTTTCAATAGTCCCTCAATCAACTCCTTCAAGTGACGGCACTCATTGGTATCACGCCCGGGTTGGTTGTGGAACCGGAAAAACCTTCCATTCCTCTCGGCTTTCTTATTAACCCTTTGCTTAGCTCGTGTGGGGAACTCGACTGTGTCTTTGTTTGCAAAGTAGATTTTTTCCGGGGTATCTGTCAGAGGGGTGAAGTTGAAGGGATGACTTTTCTTTGCATCTCCTTGCTTCCTTTGACCATCATTTCCCCTCTTCTGATTGCCAGATTCCTTCCTATTTGGAACAGCATTACTATTTCCAGCTCCTGTCGACACCGCCTTAGCTGGTGCTTGGAGGCTTTCCAGGCGCATGAATTCATCGGCTTTCTTATAAAACTTGTCAAGCGAACTCGGTTCTTTCATTTTCAACCACGTCCCGAACTCACTTGTCTTATCAATAGCCTTCATCAGGTACGTCAAAATCATTCTCGGCTCTGCGTTGTCTACTTCAGCCAGAGCAATATTGAAGCGATTCAAGAAAGCTCTAATGGATTCTCCAGGATTCTTCTCCAAGCTTGATAACGACATTATGTCTTTCGCCATCGAAGCGTACAATCTGAACTGTTCCTTAAACTTTCGAGTCAAATCAGAAAATTGGTCTATTGACCGGACCGGCAGTTTTGTGAACTAGAGTAGAGCAACTCCTTCTAGGTACACCGGGAAATATTGGCATTTGATCTCATCTGAAGCTCTGGCACCAGTCATGTGCCAATCATACTTGTATAGAAATTCATTAGGGTCACTGGTCCCCTTATAAGCCGGTATGGTAGGAGGAACAAACTTCCTAGGAAATTCTGCTTTCAAAATCCTTTCAGTGAATGGAGTCTTGCTCGAAGCGAACCCCCATTCTTTTTCGTCTTCCTCCCTTTGCACACTTTCCTTCATGATTTGTCGGACCATCCCTGAGAAATATTCCTCATCATTAAGGGGCTCAGTAGGACAGGCATCGGCCATCTTCTCAAAAGTTTGCCTTGACAGGCGCTCACGGATAGTTGGTTGTTGTCCCCATCCTCCAACTTGGGGAGGTGTGTCTTTAACCGGGCCAGCTGCCCTTTGAGGAACATCTCTTTCTTCCACCTCATGAACATTATCAGCAAAGTTTGGTTCGTTATTCACCGGCTGACAGTTAGCCCCAAGCAAAGTGTTTAACCTTTCCAACATCAGATTGTTTTGGGCTTCCATCTGCTGATATAGCCCAGAAACCGCATCATCCAATTCTGCTCGCGTTACTCCAACAGTTGGAGTTGTTTGACTTAAAGGAGGAGAAGTGGCAGTAGTCTTGCGAACATCGTCGGATCTAACAGACTTGCGCTTTCTTCCAGGAGCCATTATTTCTGACAAACTTCTGGTTTTTAGAAAGATCCTTTCCACAAATTTCTGCGAAGCTATGATGACAGTATCCTGAGTTGGCTTCTCAGTGAAAGCACCAAAAATGTTAACGTAAAAATCTGACGCTAACACCCCGGTGCAAGTAAAGCAAGTGTGAAAGCACCACCCGATGATATGGGAATCAGAAATAAGCAGGAAAATATCAGAAAGACAGTAAAAGACAGTTTTTATAGTGATTCGGGTAATAATCAAGCCTACGTCCACTTTATATCTCTTTATTGCTGACTCAAGTACAACTTATACAACTTTCTTCAATTGCAACACACTTTAGACTAGTAGTTCAAACTTTGATGGAGAATAATCTTTCGAATCCATGTTGAATGATGTAGATTTTCCCTTGAAGTTTGTCGTAGTGTCCTTGGTGTTTGGAGTGCTTGAAGTGTTGTTCGAGTTGAGAAAATGGCAGAGTATCGACGCTTCGAGAATGAGCCCAAAAGACCCCCCGAACGTTGGAGCTCACGCTGTATTTATAGGAGTTTTCGGAAAGGCCTTAAGTCGTGAACGACTTAAGGTAAGTCGTAAGTCGAAGGCTACGACTTAAGAGGGGTCATGAGTCGTCAGCGAGCTAAGGGGATATGAGTTACGACCTAACTGGCTCATATTTGGTCATTTGAACTAGCTGGTGAGTCATAACGACCTAGAGGAAAGCGACATGATTTTAACATCAAGTACTAGGTCGTCAACGACCTAGGGTAGGTCGACGACGACTCAGGGGAGTAGTTAGCGACTTAACAATGATGAGATATCCAATGTATCGTCCCAGGGTAGGTCGTTGAGCCTCTTTACTCCTTATATCGTTAATTCAGTAGGTCGTGGGTCGAAGATAACGACTTAAAGTAGGTCGTAGACCACATGTGAGCGACCTAGCAGAGGGAAGCTTCGGCCCTCCCTGGTAACACTGGTCTCTTCTGGATGAAGTACTAGGTCGTGGACGACTTAGGGGAATGGTTGGCAACCTTATAGCACTAAGATATCCGATGTAGCGACCTAAGCTAACTCGTTAACCCATTATGTCGCATAGCCCATTAGGTCATTAGGTCGCTTCTTACTTTAGGTCACTAAGTCGCCAGGCCTTTTAGGTCGCTGAGTCGTGGCTTCCTGTAAGCAGTTAGGTCGTCCACCTCTTGAGTCGTTAGGTCGTCCACCTCTTGAGTCGTTAGGTCGTTTCTTCCCGTAAGCTGCTTCATGTGTTAGGTTGTTAGGTCTTTATCTTGTTAACTCGTAGGTCGCTTCGGTCTTTAAGTTGCTAAGTCGTGATGCAGAGCCTCATTCCAGTTGCCCCGCTATTGCCTTGGGTCGCTTACTTCTTTGGGTCGCTGAGTCGCTTAACATAGGAGTTAACAAACTTCAATCTCAATCTCCGATACTTCAAGCACGGGAGGGACTCAACTCTGAGTTTCTTGCGGCTGCGAACTTGAAGTTTCCATAACTAGCTAACTCATGAGAAATCATCGTTAGATGCTAAAAAGCCCGTGCATTCCCCGGTGTAAAGTGCACGAATGTGTCATGCAGTGCTGTGCATTACATGAGCAAATTCTACAGAATAAACTGAAATGTATGAACGACAAAACTCTGAAAATCAGACCGGAAATGACCATCGTCGCTTACCGTCACAACCGTGCCATCCAGACGCAAGCGGTCGATCCAAGTTAAAGTTCGTTATTTTTTTGTTAAGTTACGGTTCCATCGGCTAGCTTCGAAAGGTAGTCCAATATGCAGTTCTACGGTCAAGTTCAGTCATGCAAGGCAGAAGCTCGTCGGAGTCAAGTATTTTAACGCGCAAAAGTTCTCTAAATTCATTTAGTTTCAACTTAGAATCGGTCGCCGCAGTTCAAATTCGTATCGAGTCAGAGATATATCATCGACCATGTTCGAATCGATACGTTTCGTATCGATCAGGTTCGACTCGATACGTTTCGTCTCGATCAGGTTCCACTCGATACGTTTCGTATCGATCAGGTTCCACTCGATACGTTTTGTATCGATCAGGTTCGACTCGAAACGTTTCGTATCGATCAGGTTCGACTCGATACGTTTCGTATCGATCCAGTTCGAAACGATACGTTTCGTATCGATCAAGGGCATGCCATTTCGCATTGATCTGAGAACACCGGCTTTGCATCGATCGCCGCCCTCGTATCTGTATAGATACGAAATCATATAATCTGGATCGATTCGAAAACTCCTATTACGGATCGACACCAACTCCTTCTCCAAAAAGGCCTCAATTCCATAGCCATGCTCCATCCCCAATCTTGCTTTCACTCGTCCAGATCTCAAATTCATCAAAACCGGTCGTAAAAGCAAGAAGGATGATTGAAATTTCGAGTTTCATCATTTTGAACATGATTCTACCCATTATTTACCTGATTTTAATGTTTAATTTTGAAGGAGTGAAGGACTGAATCGATTCGAAGGCTAAAAAAGTTCTTTCTCTTGGACTCTCCATCGATACTAAGGCAAAAGGCAGCAGTAAAAGTAAAAAAGTGAAAAATGGCTAAGTCCTAGCTATTTATACGAAGCCTAGAAGGAACTGGGTCGGTTCGCCTCCCAGTCCACTCAACCGGTCGCAACCGGTCAAACTGCGAATCGAATCGAACGACCTATTCGAATCCATCGGACCAAGACTCTCTATCGATTCGAAATGGACAATAGATCCATCGATACGAAGCAAGCAGCAAGGACAGCTGAAGATTGTGAACTCCATCAGCTCGAAGCCCTCGTTTGCATCAACAAGTTCGCAACTAAATCCACTGCATATCGATACGAACAGCAATTTCGTATCCATCAAAACCTATCGATACGAACAGCAGTTTCGTATCTATCATTCCTCATCGATACAAACAGATATTTCGTATCCATCCAAGCTCATCGATGCGAACTATCATTTCGTATCCATCATTTCGACTCGCATCGATATGAAAAACTACTTTTCAACCTTTTACATCGATTCAGGAGAGGATCGATACAAGAGGATAGTTAAAAACAACCATCAAGCGTTGTTTCAACTCGAATTTCAAATCAGTTCGGGAGAGAATCGATACGAAATTCAATAACAAACAAAACTGACAACGAATCACGCAATGCTAACGAGAGTCAAGTTAACATATATGTATATATGTCAGACTAATATTCGATTTTCAACATTCACAGGGATCGAATACTCATCTCACTTATAACAACCAACAGCTAAGCACTATTATACAGCAATCAATCATATCAACGCAAGGTTACAACCTTCGATAAAAGAGCAATGATTGTTCAGAGAGAAATTGCAGCTTTTCAAAGCATGTCATGTTTCCACAAGACGTACTTTGGGGGGAAAATGTTATCCCGCTTTTTGGCAAAGTCGTGATACCAAAAGATCGATCGAAAACAAAGGAAAGTTCGTCTTAGAGATTGGTCATACTTTGCTTCACTATGGATATCGCTGAATTTTGTCCGAGACCAGATTGAGCTACAATTGATAGGACATGACAAGCAAAGCCGTAGAAGTCAGCATCTCAAATTTCAAGTCAATCCGAGTTCATATGCTCGAGTTATGATCGATTCAATCTAGAGGAAACGTCCTAGCATTCATATCCATTGCCGCTGTTGATTTCGTGTCCATCATCGAACTCCGGTTCGAATCCATCAGCAGTTCGTATCGATCAACTTCGTATCCATCGAAGTGCTGCCGTTCGTATCGATCAAGTTCGAATCCATCATGCCTCGGTTCTACTCGGTCTCATTTGAAACCACCGGCAGAAAGCCCACTTCGCATCCATCGGAAGATGACCTACTACGTATCGATCAACTCCCATGAGTTCGTATCAATCAGGATTGGCCGTGTTCGAATCCATCGAGTTTGTATCGATGGACTTCGTACCCATCAGCATATGAAGCGCTTCGTATCCATCAGCCAGTATCTGGTTCGCATCCATCAGATCACCATCCTTCGTATCCATCAAAGGGTTCAAGTTCGCATCGATTGACTTCGTATCCATGGAGAAGCTACAAGGCTCGTATCCATTAGAGAAAGGCTTGTTCGTATCCATCGACCATCGGCTGTTCGACTCCATCAGTGAAGCCTTGTTCGAATCCATCAGTGAAGCCTTGTTCGAATCCATTAGCGAGGCTTCATTCGAATCCACCGAGTCAACAAATTTGATGACTTGTCGTCCCTCGATACAAATGGGGCGAAATATATGGAGTCGATGCGGTCAACTCGGAGTGAAGACCGGATCGAGGAGAAATGTACGTGCCACATCATCACAAGACCACGTGAGTTGATCGATTCGAAACAATCGATTCGAACCGAACAGCAACCGAAGGATTCCATTTCGTATCCACGATATCTAGAGATCTGCTGATCCAAATGCCATGAAATTTTCACTAGAGATTGCACACATGCTAAAGAACGTCTCTACCAAATTTCAGCCCAATTGGACACCATCTTGATTGATACGAAATGACTTCGTATCGATCACAGATCGACTTGAAACTTTCTGAGGTTGGTCACGTTGGGCCCACTCACCTGCCAGAAAAAGTCTCCCGAGATTTGAGCGCGATCTCAGCCTTCTACGCCTATAAATAGAGCCCCAGAGCCAACAGAAAAAGGATCTTTTGACTCGGAAGTGCCCAGACTCTGCCGGATTGAGATCTCCATCTTCCTACATCATATTTTTGCTGTTGAATTCGAATTTCCAGTTGTAACTTGCTGTTGATTGCTGTAATAACTTGTAATCATTGAAAGAGAATCAATAAAACTGCAAAAACTTCACAGTGGACATAGGCAACACGTCGAACCACTATAAATCGCTTGTCTACGCATTTATTTTACTGTCATTTGGAGTTTTTGTTAGATAATCCTCATTTTCAATTTATATTCTTCATTATTATCTCTTCAAAGACTCCCAAAGAGTGTTGTGGCCAATTTTGGTGTAAACAGAATGACACAATTTGTCTTATTACATATCTAGAAAATCAAATGATAAGGCAAATTTGAAAATTGAATACAACTGAATGAAAAAGAATAAAAAAAGTGAAATAGCATCATAAATGCTCATTATTCCACACCCTTGGGAGTGTGACACCATCCACAGCCGCTAGCTCGAAAGTTCCACCTCCAAGCCTATTTTCAATGACATATGGTCCTTCCCAAGTAGGATTCATGTGTGATGAGGTAGCAAAAACCTGTTTGAAGATGAGATCGCCGATTTAAAAGGTTGGACTTTAGTGTTGCAGTATCAGGCGACTCGATGTCGATGTGCAACTGCCCTCTAATCAACTTCTTTGTGCTTCTCATCTACAAACTCTAGAGATTCTAAAAGAAGATCTCTATTCGTTCTGGGATCATAGGAGGTCACTCATTGAGAAGGAACTTCGAGTTGAATAGGAATGATGGCTTTGGTGTCGTAAGCAAGCCTATAATGATGTTGTTAGTTCATCCACCCACTTGCCTCTAGCCTTTTCCAAACACTTCTTCAGAATGGACTTTATGGTTTTGTTCATAGCTTCAAGTTGCTCATTTGCTTAAGGATGAGCAACTGCTGCAAATCTCTTTTAAGTATGATGCCGATAGTAGAAGTCTTTTAATTCAACGCTGTCGAATTGGGTTCCATTATCAGTTGCAATGGTTCATGGAAGTTCAAAATGATAGATGATGTTCCAGACAATGAAGTTGATTACTTTCCTTGTTGTGATCGTGGCTAAAGGTTCTTCTTTGGCCCATATGTGGAAGTAATCAACTGCGATGATGGCGTACTTTGCACCACCTTGAGACATCAGTAAGGCACCGATAATATATGTGCCCTATATGGAAAATAGCCATGGACTGACCATTGGTGTGATTTCCATTGGTGGAGCTCTCGAAATTTTTGCATACATTTGGCACTTGTTGCATTGCTTAGCTTAATCAGTAGCATCTTGGTTGACAGTCGGCCAATAATATCCATAGCGGAGTATTTTCTTCACTAGGGTTTGCCCCTAAGTGTGATCTCCACATTTGCCTTCATGGACTTTCTTTAAGATTCATTTTATTTCATCATGATTGATACACCGAAGCAAGGGAATAGAGAAACCCTTTCCATGCATGACTTCTTCCTGAATGATATACCATGAAGCTTTGCGGAGGACTTGTCGGCTTTCATTCCTTCGTTCGTAAAGGACACCTGGTAGAAAATAAACATTAATCGAAGTCATCCATGACTCCTTCTCTGGCTCCATCTTTAATATCCAGATCGATTTCCATTTGGTTTATGCTTGCAGCATCTAGTACTTCAACTGGAGCCAAGCCTATTTGTTGTGCATCCCTGATGCTAGCAAACATTGCCAATGAGTCGGCCTCTTTGTTTTGATTTCGGGGAATGAGAGTGATGTCATAATACTCAAAAGCCAGTCAATAACCTTGGACTTAGATAAGGTACTAAGAAAGTCGGTTTCCTTTAGCCGGGTACTCCCCTGACTTGGTATACTACCAACTAGGAATCGCAAAAGATTCCAAAAGATTTTATACTTAGTTCTTTGGAAAGTTTGAGTCTAGCAACCAGAGCTTCATATTTAGCTTTGTTATTCATTGCAGGGAAGTCAAGCTTCAAAGCATAGCAAATTGATCGATCTTCTAGAGTTACCAGCATGATTCTGGCTCCAGAACAACGACCGTTGGATGCTCTGTCCGTATACATTTTCCATCAAATGGTAAGGGCTCCACTGCTTTCTGGAAGATCATCCTGTGTGGTGAATTTTACTATAAAGTTCGCCAGTGCCTGTCCCTGGATGGCTTTCCAAGGGAGATAAGCAATGTTGAATTGAATCAGTTCGAGGTTCCACTTGGATAACCTTCTAGACGTCTTAGGTCTCTATAGGACCTATCGTAATGGCTAATCTATGTAAACATTGACCGGATGAGCCTGCAAAATAGGGGATGAGATTTGGTGAAGCAATTAACAAGCAATATGCTAATTTTTCTATCTTTAGTTAGTTCCTTTCAGCTCATCACTTTTCAATAACATAGACCAGTCTCTAGAATCCACTCTCCTCGTGAAGAAATGCGGCGCTTATTGCGTGTACTGACACGGCAAAATAGATATGTAAATCTTCGTAATCCACCTGCTTTGATAAGATGGGAGACCTCTCTAAGTGGTTCACCAAAGCTTGGAATGCATCTTCACAATCCTACGTCCACTCAAGGTTCTTTTTTCCTTCTCCTAATCAAATCGAAGAAAAGAATGCATTTATTGGTGGCTTTGGAAATAAATCGACTTAGGGCGACAACCTTCCCATTTAAGCTCTGCATTTGTGTGATTGTATTTGGCGCCTGAATGTCACCAATTGCTCGAATCTTCTTTGGATTAGCTTCGATTCCACGAGCATTAACGATGAAACTCAAGGAATTTCCCGATACCATGCCAAAAGAACATTTCATTGGATTGATCTTCACTTTTTAGTATCGGAGGATATTAGACATTTCTACTAAGTCTTTAATATGGATTTTTGATCATCGTGACTTCACGAGAAAATCATCCACATATACCTCCATTGTTTTTCCAATCTGATCTTTAGATATTCTATTGACTAGGTGTTGATAGGTTGCTCCAAAATTCTTCAATCCTAATGGCATTACCACACAATAATACAATATAACGTCGGTAATGAAGCTGGTGTGCTCTTAATTGGGAATATGCATAGGGATTTGGTTATATCCAAAATACGCATCCATGAAAGATAGCAACTAGTGTCATGTGGTTGAGTCTACCAGCTCGTCAATCCTTGGAAGGGGAAAACTTTCTTTTAGACACTTTTTTTTCGAATTCAAGTAGTTAATGCATGTCCGCCATTTTTCATTCGCCTTTCTCATAAGTACACAATCAGAAACCAATTTAGGTTAGAGGGTGTTGCGAATAAACCCATTGCATTTAAGCATATCCGTAACCTCTTTAAGGGTAGCAGATCTCTCTATATCCATGCCATGCCTTTATTATTTCACCGGGACATGCCTCGGGTCAAAATTATAATGCATGGTTCGCAATTGCAGGCGAGACCCCACACATGTCAGAATGAGTCCAAGCGAACACATCAAAATTTGCTCAGAGAAAACCAACATGTTCTTTCATCATCGGGTGGTTTAGTTGTGATCTGATCTTTAGGATCCCTGATGGGTCGTTGTGGCTGATTTTGTTGTTAATTGTCAGCTCAGCCGGTGCAGCCTTGGTCTCTTTGGGTTCCTCCTCTCACCTCTCGGATCTATGTCTTTACAGAACTGACTGTGCTACCCGAGCCCAGGTCTAGGTGATGGTTGTCGATATTCGATGGTTTGGATGGGCAGAGACTTGTCCACACCCTTCTCCTTCCATTGAGCATCTTTCAATTCAGCTACATAACATGCACATCTGGTCGTCTGATCACCATGCACAACTTCAACACCATTATCAGTTATTATCAGTTAGGAACTTCAAAGTCAAACATCATATGGCAAGAGCTGATCGGAATTCAGCTAGGGATGGTAGGCCCAGAAAAGTATTGTATGAAGGGTCAACATCCAATACAACAAACGGTAAAATCCATACTCTCCTATGGTCACCTTCTCCCAACTTTGTGGGCAATTCTACATATCCGACAGCTTCGATCATAGCACCGTTAAAGCCATGAATGCGGGCTTTAGACAGTTTCAAGTCCTTAGCTTCCATCCTCATCCGATCATAATCCATTACGAAAATTCTTTTTACGAAAATTCCATAATCAACCAAAATCATCCTCATTAAGATGGGGCTGATTATAACCATTGTGTCGATCGTCGGTGCCTCCACCTTATCTGCATTTCTGTTTCTGAATACAATGTCATCTGCCATTATACGATGCTATTTTGCTGGGGCCTCATCTTCTGTATTGGACAACATTCAAAATCCATATGCTTGATTGCGCTAGCATAGCGCTCCATTTCGTGCCAACTCTTATCAGATGGATGTTGCCCTCCAACTATTCTATTGCTACTCTTCCATCAGTCTATGTAGGCTCCTCGCCCCTATGTAGCGCTTGTTCTCGATTGGGGTCAGATATCCCCTATCCGCCATCATGCGAGGCTTCAATGATCTGCTATAATTTTCTTTCCCGAATCAGTTTCTTGACAACATCCTGGAGATGCCTACATTCATTTATGTTATGACCATAGCATTCACGGAATCAGTAATGTTTTCCATTTTCTTTCTATTCTCCATTGATTCTTTCGGAGGTGGCTTCCTATACTACATGTTATTGCATGAAGATAAGTAGACGTTCTATAGAGATGTATTCGATGTTGTGTAAGTATCATACATTAGAATCCTAGGCTTTCCTTTTCTATAATCCTTCTTTCATTCACGGTTTCGATCACCGCCTTTCTTTTGCTGGTTCGATTTATTTTGGACATTCACTTGAACTTTCCCGAAACATTCCCAGACTATTTCACTACATGTTACCCTGTACTCCCTTTTCACTTGATCCCATAGCATTCTTCTTCCTAGAGCATCTAGCTTCCTCTTTCCTCAAATATTGAGCTGCTTTTGCATAGAAATGCTCCAACATTGCAGGTGGTTTGCCAATTTACCAATCGCCAAAGTCAGATTCTAGGTCAATCCCTCTTGTTACCGCTATCAATATTGAATAGCCATTCTGACTATTGACTTTTGTAATGGCCATACGAAATCTCTCTAGATAGTCTTTTAGCGATTATCTTGGAGCCTAGATCACGTTGGATAGGGACATTACATCTTTGGGGTGAGTTGCATGCATATGAAACTGCACCACAAACTTTGTGGCCTAATCGTCAAATTTAGAGATTGATTATAGGGGTAATCTCGTAACCACATCGTTGCTATGTCAAAGAGAGTAATACGAAAACATCTGCATTTTTTTGCATCATCAGCTCGTGTGGGATCCATCAACCAGTCATATCTCATGATATGTTGCCTAGGGTTGATTTTTTCCTCCTAGGTAGGCATCGATGGCATGCCAAACCTCCTTGGATACTCTACATGTCAGATATTATCAATGAACGGGGTATGGCTTCTCGAAATCCCCCAATCATCATTGGTCATGCCTTGGCTTTCCTTACTAACTGTCTAAACATAGCAGACAAGTCCGACACTTGGATTATTAGAGCCAAGTGGTAGTCGTGCTCCAACTCCTGAGAATGGTTCGCTCGACGTCTACGGGCCATTCCACGCCTTCTTCGCTCAACATTCTCTCGATATAGATCATGTACGTTCATATCATTATCATATCAGGGAGGCAACTATTCTGCATCCACCTGAACTCCAGCATCCAAATCAATCGCAGCAGCTACAGCTTGTGCTCCAACATGTAGACCCATGTTTCCTTCTCTTAAGGATGGATCAGCGTCGATCGGTCCCAACAAGCCAGGTTAGTTCTCCTGTTGATATATAAGGGCTTTTACATGATTTTCATCGATTCTACAATGTCCGCGTCTGTGATGATCATTTGATGAGGTAGAGCTCTCTGAAGCAGAATAAGGGGTGGGCTCCTTTCTAGGTTTTCCACGTTGTTGATCTTTGAGTTGATTCATTAGATTGATATTGGTTTGAATCTTATGGTTCAATTGTCGATGGCTATCCACTAGCTCTCTCATCAAATTCTGAAAATTAGCTCTAATGATGGAATCAGCCAAATTCTAGTCATCAATAGGATTGGTAGCATTCACATCTACTGGTAGATTGCTCGGACCTCCTCGTTTTCGTCTATGTTCTCGTTTCCTTCCGCATTCTAAGAAGTAGATCTGGTGTTCCTACTCATTGTTGATAGTTTTCCTTAGAATTTTGCAAATTTGAGTAGAATGGATAAGCTTCTTGAAGACAATTATGGATCCCTATGGGGGATTTATGCAATCCAATAGCAACAAAGGGATCCAAATAGAGCTTAAAATCTTCTTTTTCAGTGAAAGCACCAAAATGCTAACACTAGATATTGGCATAAACTCCCAAAAAAGAGTTTGTAGAGAAATAAATGAAAAATATAAAATAAAAATAGAGGAAACAAGTAATTATATAGAAAATCAAAGTAATAACAAGAAGATAACGATTTATAGTGGTTCGGCGTTGTTTGCCAATATTCATTTTGAATAGATAGCTTTGTTAATCATTTTGTAAACTCAGTACAATAGGGATGTGATGAAAATCCTTTTTTACAATAGAGTACAAAGCAACAAACAGCGTCCAAAGTCCTGAAAATGAACAATCAAGCCTGTATTATAGAGGAAGATGGTAAAATATCTCCATGAAAATTCGACAGAAGGATCTCCAAAACCATTTAGACCCATAAGCGGGATCGTATAACCCAAATCCCAAGGAATATGGACCAATGTCGATCTCTATTTTAGAGGAATTTGGGGGTGCAAACCCTATGGGAGCTTTCACATGTTGTAGTATGCTTATTCTTCAAGTTTCATGCTGATTGGCTTCGTAGAACTTAAGTAATTGCTCGATCTTTGCTGCAATGTATGTTGTTACCTGATTCCAATCGATCCCTATGGATGGAAGAGGGCCAATTTCTCTTGTTTAATCTTTGGATGTGCAATCCCTAGGGTAAGCTCTCTAGGGTTCCCACATCATGTTTCCAAAATTTCATATGTATTGGACTTATGGATCTTGAGATATTGATTATTTTCCATTGAGCTGCACTTGCTTGGCTGAAATATGTCGATCCTTATGATTGAGAGGGACTATAGCCGATACTTTTCTATGTTAACTGTATAGTTAATGCCCCGCTATTACCCCGCTATATCACATAGCTGATTTATGTCGCTACGATTTTTCCATATAGCCCCAAAATATAACCTTTCTGCTTTAAGCCCCACTATTTCCGCTATATCCCGTTATTCCCGCTATATTCCACTATTTCTGCTATATCTTCTTTAATAAAATGAAATGAAAAATTGCATTTATACATTACAAAAATTATGAAACTAATTTATTTGATTTAATTTTGATATATTTTCAGAAATGAACATATTCTAACATTCTACTAAATTTAATTATGTTATATAACAGTTTTACGTTTATTTAAAGTATATTCGCACATGTTTTTATTTAAAATTATTTATGTACTAATTATAATTCAATTTGAATGATAATTTTTCATTTAATTACCATTTATATATTTGTAAAAACGTTAAGTACAAGTTTTATATGATATTTTGGAGCGATCCGCTATATCCCGCTATATCCTCGCTGTATCCCCGTTATGACTTTTTGCACCTCCACCGCTTTGAATCTGCCGAGCGCTTTAACTGCAGAGTGTTAAACTATATTCCATATTTTGAACATTCCATATTGCATATCTCTCAATTTTATTCGATCACGACTTCATATTACCATATGTACTTGACTTCTGGTCCCCACAATCATCATTATGGACTTATTGGCCTTGATGGCAGTTGAATATAACTTACCCAATCAATTCGAGTATAGCCGAGTCATAATGTCGGATAATAGGAGTTTATTTTAAATAAAATAAAAGGTATGTTTTTTGGTATTATAGACTGATAGTTTGTGAATTATATTAAATAATAATTTTTGAACTATATTACAATGGTTTTAAAAACTTAATAAATAAGTGCATCTTTTATTATAAAGGAAATGCAGTTTTAAAGAAGACAGAAATAGTTTGAAGCAAATATTTCTGAAATGGTTTATATATAAGATTTATAAAAGTAAGATTTTAGAAATAAAGTAATTGATTTATAATGCAGTTTTGTAAATATTAAAAATGGATTTGTAATTGGTATTTGGATTTATAAATGGGACTTGTAAATAAATGAGATAAAGGAATGGATTTATAAATAAATTTTTATAAATATAAAGATTTTATAAATAGAAGTTTTATAAAATAGAAACGAGATTTATAAACATAGTTTTATAGATATGGAAATGATTTATGTTGAGATTTGAATATTGATTTTCATAAAGAAAATACATTCATGTTTAAAAGTTAAAATAATCTTTTAAAGGAACTTTTTGAATGTGATATTTTTAGATGGAGTTTAATGATTTTAAAAAGTGACTTAAAATGTACTAAGGGACGAAGACATAGGTTTCAACATTTACCGCTATAGAAAAGTTTTCGAGAAAGCAAGAAGGGCATAGACTATAAGACTGTCGTCATAGTAAGTGATTTCCAAAAAGAAACTTTTTATATAGTATATAGGATTTATATAAATATAAATAGTCGAACCCTATACTATTGTTTTGGGCTATCGTAAAGATGTTTTACGCAAGATCGTTTTGACCCAGTTAAGCTTGTTTTGGAAAATATGATGCTTAATATACTTATTACGGATTTAAGTATGTAGAGATATTTTCTAAGTGTTGAAAACAAAATGATTTGTAAATATACTTATTACGGATTATGGATTTAAGCAAATAGAGATATTGTATATGTGTTAAACATGAAATGGTTTGTAAATATAATTATACCATTGAAATAAGTATATGGAAATGCTTTCCAAATATAGAAGGATTAAAATGGTTCTGAGAATATATTTTTTTTTAAAAATATTTTGAGATAAATATTTAGGAAGTGATTTAATTAATAAAAGATTAATTAAATAATCCTAGTGACTACTTATGTGCTAGTTTGTATTTTTGGCCATTTTGGTTCCTTGACTTGATGTAGGAACTGATTAGTCGTGCACTTAGTACAAAGCCTACTGAGTAGACTTAATTTTTGCTTGGTGTTAAGAATGATGATTCAAGTAGAGCAGAGTGACTATGGTACTCCAATCTATTGAGCTTCCTTCTTGGACAAAGGATAGCATGTTGAGAGTTGGAAATGTTATAAGTCTACAAGACTTGGTTTCCATATGAGGTTGAAGGCCCCTTGTTGATTGTTGATCCGTAGAGACCAAGATCGGATTTGTGTAAAAGTCACTAGGGACCATCATATCCATTCGAAAGTGTAGATTTGTTGAAGATGTGACTTTTGAAGACAGAGATCATCATGATGTAGGGCTGCTTGCCACTAGCCCTGTGATTCCATATTATATATATGGTAGCAGTAGTGTTTCATTTTGAAAGTCTTTGATGCAAGGACTACTCTCTACTAATCCTGGGTGGATTCCCGATAGGATGTAGTAGGAGAGTGCTTTTGGTTTTTCCTATTCCTGGACAACTTGTATGGACGAAGTCTGATATTGCATTTCTAAAATACACGTACATTGATTTTTACAAACATACATCTATTCGGTGGTGTAGGAGTTAACTCTCTTATACTTAACACCCTTCTCTAAGATGTACGAGTTCAGAGGTTGTACATTTGTGGAAATCAATAGTGTGTGATGGAATTGGCAATGTGGCGTGAAATATGTTATGTGAAAGGTAAATGTTACCTTAATTCTCACATCTGGAAATGGCTTAAACAGGTATGCCATAAGGCTATGTGATTTGCAACCATTTAGATATGGTCATCACCTTTCTAGATTAAGCTCTATAATTCTGCTTTTGTTATGTATGTTGTGGCCATGGATAGGTCAGGAACGATGGAGAAGACGTAATATTTTGTACTATCCGTGTAACGACCCATGATTTTGGACATTTGAAATATTTAGTTGATTTTAAATATTAAAAAGTTAATTTTTCAACTTGAATTTCAAATATCACTATTTATTGGATGATTAAATACTGAATTTAATAGTTGGAAATTGGATAAAATATTGAGGTTGGAGTTTCAAGCTTGTTAAAAATAATTTGAAGGCCATATTAATAATACCGGATATAATTGAAGTTTTAAAATTGAACTAAAGGTGATTTGTTCACTTTTAAAAATATATCATTTAAATTGACATTTAAAAATAGCCTTCTGAGGCACATTCCCGAAATTTGATGAAACAAATTCCATTGGATAAGTAATGGTGTATTATTATCGGATTTCAAATTTCATAGTGTTTGGAGTTATCGAGTGACCGTACGGTATGTAAATGCGCTGAAATCTATATCGAAAATTCAATATAATAACTAGGTCAAAAAAAGCTATATTCTCCATACGATCGAATTAGGACTCGAAACCTTTTCCATTGCGTTCGAAATATGGATATAAAAATATAAGAGCCTGGCGGCACGTCTCATTAGGAGGTCAAGATTTTGAGTTGCAAATTTGTGACGGCTAAATTTTAAATAATGTTTATAAAAAAACTGATTTGACCAATAATAGCACATCAGAACTTTTCAGCTCCCCTTAAATCATTGTCCCCTACCGTGTATTGCATGCTTCTTTCTTCTTTCATGTTAACATCTCATCTTGTCTTCCCCATTCCCTTTTTAAAATCACGTAAGTAGATCATTTCAAAGACAAGAAGAAAAAAATGTCTAACTTCATTCGTTTCAAAATAGCGTCCATCTCCTTTATAAATCAATATCCTTTGTTCAACAAGAAAGATAAGAAGAACGAACGAGATTCGTTCGTTCAACAGATGCAAAAATCAAAATTGGAAATCTTGTTCCAGTTAAAACCGCGACCTTCCCTTCTCCTCTATCAGAAGCTAATCGAGCACTATATATATATATATATATATATATATATATATATATATATATATATGCAATCGAATTGCGTATTTGCATCAATTTTGCATCGATGAGGGGGTGGGAATCGAATGTTCGTTCGATCAAATCGTGGAGCCTGGAGTTTGGCGAGGCACGCAATGTCCGGGAAGAGGAGGGCAAGGGCGAGCCAACAGGCAAGCGTTCGATAGGGTTTCACGAGGCAGCGCGTTGGGTTTTGCGGCAAGCTGGAGAAGCACTCCATTCGTGCGATGGGGTGTGGCAACATAGAAGTGGCAGCGAACGAGGTAGCTTGAACTCGGGCCTGGAAGGTCAGGGATCATCAGGGCAGAGACGAGATGGAGCTGTAGTCTTCGCTTTAGGTGATGGTGGCGATGCCCAGGAAACTTCCAAGCTTTGAGAAATATTATAGGGTCGATAGTGCTCGCGAAGGGAGGTTAGTCAATGAGGTATAGCAGTTTTGTTTTAATTTAATTTTAATATATATATATATATATTAGAAAAGAATATATATACACACACATATTTTAGCTTTCGGGTTAATTTTAAAACTTGTATTATGGAAATTAAAATATAAAAATCATACTATAAATCGAACATTTAAAAATTTGTAAATTGTTATACGAGGTCAATAATCGCGAGAATCGAGTCGAGATTGAAGTGGATTGCAAAAAAAAAAAAGGTGAGTTAATCTCACTCAAATTGGATTACTGGTTAATTTTAATAGTTAAAAATTGATTTATTGGTTGATTGATTGAAAATGATAATTATTATCAGTTTGAATGTGATACTATATATAGTGTGTGCGTATATATGAGTGATTGATATTCCCGCATTATATGGCACATGAGACCATATGCGCCCCGTATAATAGTGGATGACTCTATATACTGCGATATCCCCCTCGAAGTGGGATTGGTATTTGATACTGTGTTATCATCTATGAATGCAGTGAAATAGGTTGGAGGGATCCAACTAGATTCCACGAAAATGTTGAATTTATTTCATATTCAATGATATGATTTATTCGATAATCTGTAATAGATTATATTGAAAATTGGAATTATTGAATGCTATGGTTTACTGAATATATTTTGGTATTTTGAGACATCAAAAAATATAAATATTGGCTTTTTAGAAGAAAATAAAAAGGAAATTTTTAAGTAAAATATTCATGGGGAAGTTGAATAAATAAAAAGGGTGAATCTGGAAAAAAATAAATAGTTGATTTTGAAATCCTATTTAATAAATTCCGAAGTTTGGGGAAATATAGATTTTGAATAAATGAGAATTAACGAGTTTTAGAAAGGGATATTATTTTAGAATAAAAGAATATATTGTAAATTGAAGATTTAATTGGAGAATTTTGGAAGTAAAGTATGAAACTGATGCTCTAGATTTTAATAAGATTTTAAATCAAAAAGGGAAGTAAATCTGAAGTTCAGGGTTTGGAATTAATTTGGGTAAATCAAGGAAATAAATTTCAAAGTGGAATTAATTCAGAAAATCGATTTGAAAACCGATTGAGTGTTTTGAAAAATTGATTAAAAAGGGGAAATGAGATTACAAGATTTATAAACTGGGTTTATAAATAAAGTGAATATTTATCACTGGATAATTTGAAATTATAAATTCAAGATGGGAATTTATAATGAGATGGTTATTCATTTTAAAAATAAGTAGTGGTTTTATTTTTTAAGAAAATGTGAGAAAGGAAATTTATGGGATTCAGACGTAAATTAAACTGGAGATAAAGCGAGAAGGATTTATAAACGATTAAATGGGCTATATTGGAGTGAAAGTGTATTATCCTAAAAAGCTAAGTATATTTTCAAAGAAATATTTTTAAATATAAAGTAGGAGTTTAAAAGTTTTTTAAAATAATATTTTTAGAAAATATATTATTTAGTTTTTTTAAATGTTTTAAAGTAAATATTAATCAAGTTAATTATAGTAGTTAATTATAATAGTTAATTATTATTAATGGTTAAATTTGTATTATGATTTAAAGGATAATTATTAAATATTTATACTTTATATAATAGTTTTATTTTAAAAGTAGTTTTTGGCTAATGTTTTACTTGAAGAATTATTAAAGGATTTCATAATTATTATTTTGAGTAAAGTGATTTTCGTAGCTTTACTTTAAATATTTTAAGTGTATACTTTTGATAAGGTGATTTAATTTGTTTAAAATATAAATTTAATAAGACTTGGTGTCCTTCAGTGGAAATAAAATAATTGGATGAATGATTGTAATGATTGTTTATTTGATAGTTAAATAACCGACTATCAAATCTAGACCCGAATCTTTGGAAATATCTACAGGAAACACGGGAATTATTTTGTACAATTACTGTTCGAGGTGCTATACTGTACGTATAGACTCGTTTCGTTCTTCTAGGACATCTATTAGGAAATCCGTCCATAGAAATGTTTAGGAGGTGAACTCCAACCTTATTTTCGTATGTTTATTTTCTAAAGAACCTGGGATGAGCTTACTGGAAATAGTGAACGTAGTTTCAAAGAGACCGGAATCGGATAAGTTATTCGAAAACCACTTTGATCCAATGAGTACATTTTTATAAGGAAGACAAGAGCTTGGAGTCGAAGATGGAGTAGCAAAGTGCAAGGGCTAATCGCTACTAATCCCGAGGATGATTCCAAAATAGATGTAGTAGGAGTAGTGCCTTCAGTTCCGTTCGGACCGGGAACAGACTTGTATGGACGAATGCTATCAGAACATCGTCATTGGAGGACGGTGAGATTTCTAAGTGAATGTGTGTCAAAAAGGTAATCACAGCCTCAAGCCTCATCAACCAGAATGGCTAAAACAAGGAAGGTGCAGTAAGGCTAAGTGGTAGCACCCAAGTAGGGTAAGGTCATCGCTGTCTAGAGTCCCTTGATCTCGGTTGTGTGGCGGTTGCTAATGCCAACCGCGGGATGATCTTATTCGAACTATCCAGTAAGGAGTAGCTCCAGTCTTGTGTTGCAGGGGATCGGAAGTGGTCCACGGTACGCTGAAGTAGACCAGGTACTGTGACAGGCGGTACCCCAGTAGCCCTGCCATTGTATGGAATCCATTTTCCAATAAGCGCAAGTACGGTTTTGATTGTGCCTAATTATGCTGGAACATGAAATACAAGCATTTCAGCTGTTTGAATAAGTATTTGTACTTAGACACTATTATAATATCATAGGATTTTGATATAAAACGTTTTGGTTATCGTAAGGTAAAAACCTGGCATGTTTATTTGTGGCGTGGTCTTGAGAGATACCTTTGATTTCAAAGGATTTTGAAAACTTTAATAATTAAATTTGAGCTTGATTTCTCACGCTGGTTTTCAAGACCGACTTGGGTGTTATTTTATTATAATGCCCGGGTCAGACCGAGTATTACAGATTCAGAATAGGATGTTATGGAGCTCAGGAGACGAGCTAGAGGGTGAGACATATCACACGTACTTGATGTATATTCCGCTGTACATTATAAGCTGTATAGTCAGCTTTGGAGAGGACAAGTTATTATAACTGTCCAATATTATGCTATTGATTGTGTTGTACTCTAATGATGTATTGTATAAAAACAGTTATAGTTCTTTTTGTATAAAGACCAATTGTTATCTATTATATATTGTTCTAATGCGACTGTGAGATTCTGTGTTGTCTTCTATTTTCTCCTTCTACCTCTTTCTTCTTTCCCTTACGGCCTGGTATTTTTGGCATTCGATTGTCGGCATGTAATACAGTGGACGTATTGATGTCGATCCTCGAGGGTCGAAAACTGAGCCGTGACATTTTGGTATCAGAGCCGAAGGTTAAGCGAGAACCTTGGCTTTGGTAGGGATTACTCATAAAGACTGGGTCAGTAGTGCTCTAGAATGAGTTTGAGCGCGTATTTGTTAGTGAACATAAAATCGTTTGATATTGTGTTGATTGGTTTGTTGAGTGGCTTAAGGAATTTGGTCAATACGAGTAATTAACGTTATTGATATAGATCTCTAAACACTTGAACAGAACAATTCGACCTGAGATTGTTTTAAATATGGAAAATAATTCCGTTGATGATCGTGATATCATCGGTATTCATTTTCGAGTTTCCAAGGGAGGAATTGCTACCTGAATATTTTAAATTGGAGTTGTTTGCAAAACTGGGTTTGGTTTTTAAATTCACAGGAATAATTGGATATACCAAAGGATTTTGGATACAATTGATTTCAAAAATGATTTTGAAATACTTAAGTGATTGTTTAAAGACTCTGGAGTTGGTTTCAAATGTTTATAGAATATAAATGAGTTTGGAAACGTATAAAATTTGAAATTTGTTAGAATAAAATCTAACTTGAATAAGAGTTAAATTAAATTAAGTGTGAAAACGAAATAAGTTAGGAAAGTAAACCAACTAAATGAAGTTAATTGAAAAGATTAATGAATGGAATGTAAATAAGTGGGAAAACTTATGAAAGTTTAAAATTTGAATTAAATTGGAATGTAACTAAATCAAGTTAAATAAAAGCGAATTTTGAGGAAAAAGTCTAAGTAGGCGAAACGAAATGGACATTGAAATAAAATTTATAAAGCCGAAAATAAATTTATGAATGAACAAATTAATTTAATTTGTAACTAAATGGAAGTGAAATTGAAAATTGGAATTATGTTTAATTTGAATTATGTTAAATAAAGTGAAGATGAAGGATTAGTTCGAATGGACTAAATAATATAAGGTTTGGAAATAAAATTTGATTGAGATATGAATAAGCTAGTGAGTGGAACTAATTTAAAGAAATGGTTAGTTAAGAATGGGTTTGAGATAAGGTGAATAGAATTAAGTACTAAATTTGATTTGGAAACAGATTAAGAATTGGAAGGCAAATTGAAATCAAATGGATTGAAAATGAATTTGTATGAAAGTGGATATAAATCAAGGTGATGAACGGGAAACAAATATAAGGAGTGTATAAAATGTTTATAATAGGCTTAAGGAAATAAATGGTGAAATTCTTAAGTAAAATTGGTATTGGGAAGACATATTAAATTAACATTTGAATGAAGGTTAAGTAAAGTGATGTAATGGGATAACTGTGAATAGGTGTGTGGAAATCAAAGTAAATGTGAATAAAAAGAGAATTGATATAGCTAATAATCAATTGGGATTAATACGTAGAATGTACATATATTATTTTATTCGCATAACGATTCGATCCAGGTTCGAGCACAGAATTTCGAGATAGTTATATCGATCTGAGTTGGGATATTTCACTTGATTTTTGACGGCGAACCCTGGATATGGATTTTTGATTGATCCTGGAATTCTCTATCATAGTATATTGCTATGCCAAGATAATGACGGTTTCTGATCAAGGAACCGAATTTGAGTCCGCACTAGGGAGTCGGGTGAACAATGCTAGTTCGAAAGTGGAATTGTGTGGTCGAGTGAGCAATCAAATTTGATATTGTGTATGGATGATATATGTACATCGTACGGCTTAAGTAAAGAAAATATTGAACATTTTGTGTGAATAAAATGATTTTTAATTCTGTGATTGGATATCATTGCAAAGTAAGGTGCAGGTAATTAAAAGCAAATGATAAATTGATGTTTTTAATTTCAGAAGATAAATTTGAATTGCCCGAAAAAAGGTATGCATTTAAATTGGCGTATGAAATTTGATGATTTTCTCATCTAGCCACTTGGCTTTTTTTTCTTTTGAAAGTATGGGGTCGTAGAGGCAGTTTTGCAATTGTTTCGATCAAGCCGCGCAAAGGAGCCGCTGGTGAAATTTTTCTAAAATTTAAGGAGTTGGAAAAAATTTAAGAAAATTTTGATAATTTAAAATTTTGTTTTAAATTATAAATTGGATGGTTAAGTAAATAATATTGTTGGGAGCTATGGATGTGTTTGGGAAGTTAGTAGAAGTGATAATGTGCCTTTAATAAAAAGATTGTTTTGGGAAGTTGTTTGAAACTATGTGGTTTTGGGAAAATAGTAAACGAGTATTGGACCTTTCTTCTTAACTAACAATTTCGGAGATGAAATTCTAACAAGGGGAAAGGAATGTAATGATCCAGAATTTGGACATTTGAAATTGAAATATTTAGTTGATTTTAAATATTCAAAAGTTAATTTTTAACTTGAATTTCTAATATTACTGTTTACTGGATGATTAAATTATGAATTTAATTATTGGAAATTGGAAAAAATATTGAGGCTGGCGTTTCAAGTTTATTAAAAATAATTTGAAGGCTTGTAAAATTTATATTAATAACACCAAAGATAATTAAAGTTTTAAAATTAAATTTAAAGGTGATTCGTCCAGTTTCAAAAATATATCGTTTAAATTGACATTAAAAATAGCTTCTGAGGCACGGTCTCGGAATTCAATGAAACCAATTCCATTGAATCCGTAATGTTGTATTATTATCGGATTTCAAATTTCACGGTGTTTGGAATTATCATGTGACCGTACGGTATGTAAACGCGTCGAAATCTATATCGAAAATACAATATAATAATTGGGTCCAAAAAAAGCTATCTTCTCCGTACGATCGAATTAGGACTCGAAACATTTTCCATTGCGTTCGAAATAGGGGTATAATAATATAAACGCCTGGTGGCATGCCTTGATAGGAGGTCAAGATTTTGAGTTGCAAATTCGAGACGGTTAAAATTTAAATTATGTTTATAAAAAAATTGATTTGTCCAATAATAGCACATTATAACTTTTCAACTCTCCTCAAATCATTGTCCCCTACCGTGTAATACATGCTTCTTTCTTCTTTCACATTAACATCTCATCTAGTCTCACCCACCTTTTTAAAATCACGCAAACAGATCATTTCAAAAACAAGAAAAAAAATGCCGAACTTCACTTGTTTTAAAATCACGTCCATCTCCTTTATAAATAAATTCCTCTGTTCAACAAGAAAGTAAGAAGAACGAACGAGATTCGTTCGTCCAATAGATGCAAAAAACAAAATTCAAAATCTCGTTCCAGTTTAAAGCACGACCTTCCCTTCTCCTCTGTCGGAAGCTAATCGAGCAGGAAGATATATATATTTATAGATGCAATCGAATCATGTGTTCGCTTCGATTTTACATCGATGAGGGAGTGGGCATCGAGTGTTCTTTCGGTCGAATTATGGAGTCTGGAGTTTGGCGAGGCACGTGAGGTCGGGGAAGAGGAAGGCGTGGGCAAGGCAACAGGCAAGCATTCGAGTTCGATGAGGTTTTCACAAAGTGGGGTGTTGGGTTTTGCGGCAAGCTGGAGAAGCACTTCATTCGTGCAATGGGGTGTGGCAACATAGAAGTGACGGCGAACGAGGTAGCTAGAACTTGAGCTTGGAAGGTCGGGGATCGTTAGGGTAGGGACGAGATGGGGCTGTAGTCGTTGCTTCAAGTGATGGTCGCGACGCCCAGGAGACTTCCAAGCTCTGAGAGATGTTATTAGGTCGATAGTGCTCGTGAAGGGAGGGTAGTCATTAAGGTATAGCAGTTTTTTTTAATTTAATTTGAATATATATATATATATATTGGAAGAGAAAATATATATATATATATATACATATTTTAGCTTTCGGGTTAATTTAAATATATGTATTATGGAAATTAAAATATAAAAATCATACTATAAATCGAATATTTATAAATTTGTACATTGTTATGCGAGGTCAATAATCGCAAGAATCGAGTCGAGATTGAAGTGGATTGCAAACAAAAAGAAAGGTGAATTAATCTCACTCAAATTGGATTACTAGTTAATTTAAATAGTTAAAACGTGAATTATTGGTTGATTGATTGAAAAGGATAATTATTATCAGTTTGAATGTGATATTATATATATATATTGGAGTGATTGATATTCTTACATTATATAGCGGATGAGACCCTATGCCCCGCATAATAGCGGATGACCCTATATACCACGATACCCCCTCAAAGTGGGATTGTTATTTTTTTATTGTGCTAACATCTGTGAATGCAGGGAAACAGATTGGAGGGATCCAATTAGATTCCTCAAAAATATTGAATTTATTTCATATTCAGCGATATGATTTATTTGATAATTTGTGATAGATTATATTCAAAATTGGAATTATTGAATGCTATGGTTTACTGAATATATTTTGGTATTTTGAGACATCAAAAAAATATAAATATTGGGTTTTTGGAAGAAAATAAAAAGGAAATTTTTAAGTAAAATACTCAAGGGGAAGTTGAATAAATAAGAAGGGTGAATTTGGAAAAAAAGTAAATAGTTGATTTGAAATCCTATTTAATAAATTTCGAAGTATGGGGAAATATATATTTTGAATAAATGAGAATTAATGAGTTTTAAGGATTTTAGGATATTGTTTAGAATAAAAGAATATATTTTAAATTGAAATTTTAAATGGAGAATTTTGGAAATAAAGTATGAAACTGATGCTCTAGATTTAAATAAGATTTTAAATCAAAAGGAGAAAACATGGGAATTATATTATACAGTTTCCGTTTGAGGTGCTATACTGTACGTATAATTATTTTAGGACATTTATAAGGAAATCCGTCCACAGAAATGGTTAGAAGGTGAACTCCGATCTTATTTTCGTCTGTTTATTTTCTAAAGAACCGGAGTTTAGTTTACCGAAAATAGTGAATGTTGTTTCGAAGAGACCAGGATCGGATAAGTTATTCGAAAACTACTTTGATCCAATGAGTACATTTTCGTAAGGAAGACAAGTGCTTGGAGTAGAAGATGGAGCAGTGAAGTGCAAGGGCTAATCGCTACTAATCCTGAGGATGATTCCAAAATAGATGTAGTAGGAGTAGTGCCTTCGGTTCCGTTTGGACCGGGAACGGACTTGCATGGACGAATGCTATCACACCATCGTCATTGGAGGATGGTGAGCATTCTAAGTGAATGTGTGTTAAAAAGGTAATCGTGGCCTCAAGCCTCATCATCCAGGAATGGCTAAAATATGGGAGGTGCAGCAAGGCTATATGGGTAGCACCCAAGTAGGATATGGTCATCCCTGTCTAGAGTTCCTTGATCTCGGCTGTCTGGTGGTTGTTGATCCCAACTGCATGGTGATTTTATTCGAACTATCCAGTAAGGGGTAGCTCCTGTCTTGTGTTGTAGGGGATTGGAAGTGGTCCTCGGTATGCTGATCTAGACCAAGTACTATGACGGGCGGTACCCCAGTAGCCCTGCCATTATATAGAATACATTCTGCAATAAGCGCCTATACAATTTTGATTGTGCCCAACCATGCTGGAACGTGAGATGCAAGCATTTCAGTTATTTGAATAAGTATTTGTACTTAGACACTATTATATTATCATAGGATTTTGATATAAAATGTTTTGGTTATCGTAAGGTAAAAACCCGACACGTTTATTTGTGGCATGGTCTTACGAGATGCCTTTGATTTCAAAGGATTTTGAAAACTTGAATTATTAAATATGAGTGTGATTTCTCACGCTAGTTTTCCAGACTAACTCGGGTGCTATTTTATTATAATGCTCGGGGTCGCTTGTCTTCGCATTTATATTCTTGTTAATTGGAGTTTTTGTTAGATAATCTTCATTTTCAATTTACCTTCTTATCCATCGTGGTTCGGCGTGTTGCCTACGTCCACTGTGAAGTTTTTGCAATTTTATTGATTCTCTTTCAGTGATTACAAGTGATTACAGCGAACAACAACAAAATACAACTTGGAATTGGAATTCAACAGCAAGAATATGATGTAGGTCTTGATCCGGCAGAGTTTCGGCGCTTGAGAATCCAAAGATCCCTTCTCTGTAGGCTCTGGAGACTCGTGTTCGAATTGATGAAGGCAGCAATATTTTTCTTTGGATTTCGCATCGATCCCTAGGATGCTCTAATGGAGATGATGCAGTTTGTACCAATAGTTATGGTAATGGATCGTATCGATACGAAATGATCGATACGGAAAAATAGGTTGACGATCGATTCGAAGTCCTTAACTTTAGATCGATACGAACTACATCTCTATGATCGATACGAAAAGTATCGACTCGAACGTGATCGATGTTAATATCCATCACCATAAATATTCCCTACTTCATATCCATCGGTACAGATTCAGAATAGGATGCTATGGAGCTCAGGAGACGAGTTGGATGGCGAGACATATCACACATACTTTACTTATATTCTACTGTACATTATAAGATGTATAGTCACCTTTAGCGAGGACAAGTTATTATAACTACCCAGTATTGTGTTATTGATTGTGTTGTACTCTGATGATGTAATGTATAAAAACAGTAATAGTTCTTTTTTTATAAAAACCACTTGTTATCTTTTATATATTGTTTCGCTGTGACTGTGAGATTCTGTATTGTTGTCTTCTATTTTCTCCTTCTACCACTTTCTTCTTTCCCTTACGGTCTGGTATTTTCGGCATTCGATTGTTGACATGTAATACAGTGGACGT
The DNA here is from genome assembly GCA_030765085.1 of Allium cepa. Lineage (NCBI taxonomy): Eukaryota > Viridiplantae > Streptophyta > Magnoliopsida > Asparagales > Amaryllidaceae > Allium > Allium cepa. The sequence continues at coordinate 563,841,318 of CM060935.1, forward strand.
ATTGATGCCCATTCTCGAGGGTCGAAAATCAAGTCATGACATTGTGGTATCAGAGCCGAAGGTTAAGCGAGAATCTTGGCTCTGGTGGGGATTACTCATTAGTGATTGGGTCAGTAGTGCTACTCATTAGTGATTGGGTCAGTAGTGCCCTAGAATGAGTTTGAGTGTATTAATAGATATGAGCGTGTATTTGTTAGTGAATATAAAATCGTTTTATATCATGTTGATTGGTTTGTTGAGTGGCTTATGGATTCTGGTCAATACGAGTAATTAACATTATTGATAGGGATCTCTAAATACTTAGACAGAACAATTCGACTCGAGATTGTTTTAAATAGGGTAAATGAAATAATTCTACCCAAATTATTTTTATATATTAAAGGAATAATTTTTGTAAATTATTATTGTATATGGTTGCTTAGTTGTTAGGAAATGATGATATTAAACTATTATCATTGTTGTGTGGAAATTGAATAAGGAATTGAAATTATAACCAAAAGTTAAGGAAATAAATTCATATAACAGAATAGAATTTGTGAATGTGAATTATAAATGTGATTTATAATTAAAATGGAATAAAATTCCGGAGTAATATTTTAATATAGATTGAAGGGATTTGAAATTTGAAATTTGGGAAATTTTAATTCCCTTTTAGTTTGAAAATGATTTTCAAAGGCTTTGGGGGAACAATAGTGATATTATTTGAAAATATTTTTGAATTGGATATGAAATCTGGTGAGATTTAGAATTAAAAATATTTGAAAATGTCTTTAAACAGTAAAAGCACGGAACTCACTTCTGTCGTCAGAAAATAATTTTGATGATGATCATGACATCATCGGTGTTCATTTTTGAGTTTCCAAGGGAGGAATTGCTACTTGAATGTTTAAATTGGAGTTGTTTTCAAAAGTAGGTTTCGTTTTGAAATTCAAAGGAATAATTGGATATACCAAAGGATTTTGGACACAATTGATTTCAAAAAATATTTTGAAACACTTAAGTTATTGTTTAAAGACTCTGGAGTTGGTTTAAAATGTTTATGGAATATAAATGAGTTTGGAAACTTATAAAATTTGAAATTTGTTAGAATAAAATCTAACTTGAAGAAGATTTAAATTAAAATAAGTGTGAAAACAAAATAAGTTAGGACAGTAAACCAATTAAATGAAGTAAATCAAAGAGATTAATGAATGTAATGTAAATAAGTTGGAAAACTTATGAAAGTTTAATAGTTGAATTAAATTGGAATGTAACTGAATCAAGTTAAATAAAAGTGAATTTTGAGGAAAAAGTCTATGTAGGCGAAATGAAATGGGCATTGAAATAAAATTTATTAAGTTGGAAATAAATTTGTGAATGAACAAATTAATTTAATTTGTAATTAAATGGTAGTGAAATTGAAAATTGGAATGATGTTTAATTTGAATTATGTTAAATAAAGTGAAGATGAAGGATTAGTTCGAATGGACTAAATAATATAAGGTTTGGAAATAAAATTTTGATTAAGATATGTAACAACCCTGAATTTTGTGATTTATTTTAATTGTTTATTTTGATTATTTTATTTGAAAACTTTATTATATTTATTAAAATGAATAATTTTTTTTATTTTAAATAGTTTTTTGATTTTAACGTGAATTATAATTTCAAACCTGAATATAAAGAATATTTTCCAGAAAAGTGGATTTTTGGTCAATCTGTCAAAACTTTGACTTTTAAATTTAAGATTTAATTATTTTAATTTTGGAATTTTATCCTTTATTATGAAGATAAATTTAATTTAAATAATACCGCTTTTCGTTTCGTTGAAATCCGATTTATATTGTGAAAGTTATGCTTTTTACAATATTGGGTGTAAATTGATTTATTTAATAAAATTGTCCATTTTATATTATATAAATAATATTTTTATTTGTTAAATCATGTTCTAATATGTGTTATACGACATGTTAGGTATATATATTTTATTTTAAATATTTTTAAAGTGATGATAAAAAATTTCCAAAATTTATTGCATTTATTTTCTATTTTTAAAGCCTAGTTTTCAATTTTTGCTATTTTCTCAATTTAATTATATTTAATTAAAATTTATTTATTTATTTTTGTGAATTCATCATATTTTTGTGTTTTTATCTGTATTTATATGTACTTTACATGCATTTAAAATTTCAAAAGAAATTAAGAAAATTTGAAAAGTTTGTGACATTTTGTGTACTTTGTCTTTTCATATACTAGTTACCTTTTCACCAATCAATGCATAAATTCATTTTGCTGCCATATACCTTTCTTTCAGCCGACTCCACATTGTTTCTCATGTGAAAATTTTATCTCAAACCTTAAAAAAATTCGGCCATCGTCCTGTACAAAAGTTTGGTAAAATTTCTACTATTTTTCACTTTTTCTATTTGATTTATTTGATTTTTGCACTTGCATTCATCTTATGTAGTTTGGCCCTGTGACGACCCGCCATTCAATTCTATAGAATAACGCATCATTATTAAGAAAGAAAGGGATAGAAAAGAGAAAAGATAGAGAAGAAAGAACTAAACAACATCATAATCTCACAGCGGAACAAATAAATTATATTAACAACATAAGTATTACATAGTATACAACAACTATCAGAGTTACACGGGTTATACATCACATACCAGACAGTTTTAAACACCTGTCTAGTTATTACAACTCAAAACAACTCAGAGAAAACACAGAGATACCAAACACAGTGGAACACTATACATATCTACAATGCTGAAGCCTCCTGGTCCATTGCTCCTACATAATTCGTCAAAGCTAACCTGAATCCCTTGGCTACTCGTAAAAATTTGAGTACCCAAGAGTTTAAGAAAAAAAAAAGATAAACTCCGGGTCAGACATGGGTCTGGTGTGAGTAACAGGTTAAGGTTGCTTAACTTTGAAAAGAAAGGTATCACGTAAGACTTCCCATACATAAACATGGAAAAGTTTTTACCTTATGCTAGTCAAAACATTTGATAGGAAATCCAGTGACATTATAATAGGTCTAGGGTTTTCAAGTAAATATGAAATAGCCGAAATTATTACATGATTAAATTCCAGTTACTAGCCACAAAAGTGGGTACTACAATCAAATCCGATGGCACATATTGGATTTTGGAATCCATACAATAGCAGGGCTACTGGGGTACCGTCCGTCACAGTACGTGGCCTAGATCAACGTACCGAGGATTACTCCCAATCCCTTGCAATACAAGGCCGAAACCATCCCTTACTGGATAGTCCTGAACAAGACAACCCCGCAGTTGGTGCGCATATCCAACTGCCCACTAAACCGAATAAAAAGGGACCTCTAGACAGAGGAAAATCTCGTCCTACTTGGGCATGACCTACTTAGCCTTGCTGCATCTCCCCTGTTTTAGCCATTCTTGGTTAATAAGGCTTGAGGCTATGATTACCTTTATAGAACACATCTATCTTAGAATGCTCATCGTCCACCTGACGATGTTCTGAAAGCATTCAATCCATACAAGTTCATTTCGGGTTCGAACGAAACCGAAGGCATTACCCCGTTACACTCATTTTGGAATCACCCTCAGAGTTAACGAGGATAACCCTTGCACTCTACATCTTCATCTCAAATCTGAAAGTACTACCCCGTCAAACTTGTATTGGAATCACCCTTAGAGTTTTAACGACGAATAGTCCTTACACCTCGAGTCTTCACTCTTCACTTGAGATTTACGACCTATCGTTAACTTGGATCGATGTGGTTTACGGATATCCAAATCTAGAAACCCGATCCCGGTCTCATCGAAATCCAAAGCGTATCTTTAAGGCCAAGTTGTTTTAAAGTTTAAAACAATTCAATTCTATTATCTATATACACACAGATAGATAATTCACATATCACAACAGATAATCAATATTATCATCATAAACAGATAATCCATATTATCATTATCAAAAGATAATACATATTATCATCACAAATAGATAATCCATATTATCATCATAATGCAACCAAAGCATCCATATCACACATCATCATTTATCTCATATCTGAAATCTTAAACCATTCAAAGGAATCAATTATCATTCATCCATACATAAGCAATGATTTACTTAATCACATCATCTATAATTAATTTTAAATAAATTAAATTAATTACTTCCATCTATAATTAGTTTAAAGTGAATTAAATTAATTACTACATCAATATAAATCTTGCTTACATATCCGTTAATTAATTACAAATTAATTAATTAATTATTCTCTAATTAATCACCTTAATGAATCACCCTTGATTAATTATCCTTTAACTACATTCAAATAATTATCCTTTAATTAATTTCACAAATTAATTACTCTTAACCAAAAACAGTAATTAACCTTTAATTACTTCATTAACTATAATTAATTACATTAATTAATTTCCTCTAATCACTTACTATTGATTAATTAATCTTAATTAATTAATCTTTAATCACATGATTAATTATATTAATTAATGATCCCTAATAACATTTTAAATTAATTACTTTATTTAAACTAATTACAATAAGTAATTAATCTTTAAATAAACCATAATTATTAATCACCCTGGATAAATCACATTTAGTAATTAACTACCCTTAATTAATCCATTAAATAAATAAATTATTCCTTAATTAATTTCTTTAATTAATCCCTTGATTAATTACAAAAAGTAATTATACTCAAATTACTTCCATTATTAAATCATCTTCCACTAATTAACTCCAGTAATTATCATTAATTACTTCACTAAGTAATTATACTTCGTTAATTACATTAAGTAATTATTATAAATCATCCAGTGTTTAAATTAGTTAAACTTAATTAATTTAAACCAATCACATTAAACTCAATTAATTACATTTAGTAATTAATTCCTTATTACTTCCATTAAGTAATTACATTTAAACAATTTCACAAATAATTATCATTAATTAATTAATCTAATTAATTATTAAAATTAATCACATTAATTAATTATTAAATAATCTCAAGTTAATGACCTTCATTAATAATTAACAATTCTTTAATTACTTTTCTTAAGTAATTAACTTAGATTAATCGTTATTAATTACAAATTAATTAATCTGTAATAACCAATTAATTTATCTCTAATTATTTAATAAATTAAGTGTTAACTTTAACTTAATTAATTCTTAATTACTTGATTAATTAATCTCTAATTATTAATTATTATTCTAATTAATAATCCTTAATTACAAATTAATTTTTCCTTAATTAATTAATCTTAACCTTAATCAATTAATTTAAACCTCTTAATTTCTTATTTAATTAATCCAAATCATTAATTAATTAAATAAATAAATTATCCATTTTAATTGACTTAATAATTTAATGAATCGATCATTAAATTCTATTTAACTTTAAGATAAAACATTTCTTACTTAATCAAAGCATTTAAACAATTTGCTTTAAATTTACTTTCAAATTTCATTTTAAATTTAAGATTTAAAATGAATACAAAACTAACTTTAACAAAATTTTAAAAACAATTCAAAAACCTTTTTGAATTACATGTTAAGAGAAATACTCATTTTATAAAAGAAGTTTTAAAAGAATTTAAAACAAATTTCATTTTTAAATTCAAATCAATTTAAAAATACACTTTAACATTCAAAGTTGTTTAAATCTTTTCAAATTTAAAAACTTTTTTTAAAAAAATGAAATGCAGATTAAACTTTGATTCCAAGTTAAACTTTATATTTTAAAACCATTACATTTTAAAACTTCATTTTAAAATTCAAACTACTTAAACATTTTTAAAGTAGTTTAAATAGTTCAAATTTTAAAAAGCTTTATTTTATTTTTAAATCTGAGATGCAAACTAAACTTGAATTCCAGATTTAAACTTTGTTTTAAATCATTGCTTTACAATTTAAATTTCAATTGTAAATTTTAAAACTGAAACAGGTTTGGAAACCTATCACCAAAACATAACCCGACCCCAATGCTGTTTTGCTTGGAGCCAAAAATCAAAAGCTTCGAGTTTAACTCTCGAATTTCTCGAGAAAACTCGAGTAACCTTACCTCTGCTAACCCAAACTTCACCAGAGAATAAAGTGTACCATGCACATGCACAGTGACTTTAATCACCTCCGACCGTCTCCGATGGTCTTCCCTCATCAACGACCAACCCCACATCCAAACACGATCAACAGAATCATCCTTCCAAAGCTTGAAATTGAATTCCATTTCAAAACCCCCAAACCTGGAACAGAAAAATAGGAATCACCACTAAACCTGGAACATGCCTTGTCCACAAAGCTTCGACCACCAAAAAATCTACAACTCCGGCCATGCCCTCATCTACGACCAAGCTTCCATCTCTCAAAATCTCATTGAACTTGATCACTCCTACAGGTGATGCCGATCAAATCAACTAGCCTAGTTAAAAACTAGGGTTACAGATTTCAAAAATCAACCACCATCACCATAAAGCTCTGATCAACATTCTGGCATTTTTTCCCCTATCCTCTGATCATCAGACTACCACCAGATAGAACCCCTTCCTCCCAAACCACATAGATCATCAGAAAACCTCACATTTCCATTTCCAGTTCATCCCAGAACTGCACACTCATCCCATCATTAAAAATTATGATTTTAGTTTTAAAAATCATGTTTTAGGATAAGAATTTAGTTTACATTCCTAAATTTATAAATAAAGATGTTTTAATTTTTCCTTAGATTAAGTTTGCTCAGTTTTTCTTGATTCCCAGAGATATTGCCAATTTATTTTAAGTTAAATAAATTTTAAATTAAAATTTGTGATGGAACAAACAAGTTTCATTTGAAGCTTATGTTTAAACAGAGACTAAATCAAGAGGTTTTGAATTTAAATCAAGACCAGAACATAAATCTGGGAGCAGAGAAGTTACAGATATTCAAATGCATACATCATACATCAGGAATTAAACAATGTACATACACAAAACATACTTATAAATATATACAATACAATATTTATCACAGCAATAACATGCAACCATAATTTTACTAAGTTTTAAAAGTGAAGTTACTCACCATTTTGAAGAAGGAAGACAGAGCTTTCCAGATTTGGAAAAAAAATAGTTTGATGAAAAGCTTTTGAAAACTTTGAATCTTACACTTGAATGCTCTTTGATTTGAAAATGCAGTTGCCAGAGCTAAAACTTTGACTTGACTTAAAGATGTAGGTGCATGCAGTAACAAATTCCAGATTGAAGAAAATATGATGTAGGCTTTGCATGTGGAAGATAATTCTAGATTTTCTTAACTGATCAGATTTGCTAATGTTATAGGGAAATGATTTCGATTTGGGAATTTTTTTTATTACTGATTTTGGAAAGTTTGAAGAGTTGTTCTAAGATTTGTTTTGGCTTTTAGATTTTAGGAAGAAAAAGAAATGAGGGAAGTAGATTTGTATATATATAGGCTGAATGTTTATAAAAAAATAAAAATAAAAGAAGAAACTAAATTAAATTTGACACTTGTCCTATATAACAACATTTTTCATATTAGTTGATTAATAATTTAACACATATCTCTTTAATTATTTAGTACTTGTTTTTAAAAGTTAATATAAGATTATGATTACTTAATTAGTTAATAAGTATATATTTCTATATATAGATAATTTAGAAAGAAATAAAACAAATCATATCCATAAATAAAAGTTTATACAAATACATTTAAAATTCCAAAACAATTTAAAATATCTATACTTTGAATTCAAATTCAAATCAAAATCTAAAATTCAATTTGAAAAACAAACTATTTTTCATTAAAATCCATTTGTCAAAAACATTACATTATTAATATTGTTTTAAAATAATTCATTTATCAACTTAAAATAATTTATAAAAGAAATTATCTCTTTATTAATAAATAACTTATTTTATCAAACTATATTTAAAAAGAAAACAAAATAAACCTTATTGTTAATTAAATTAAATTTAAATTTAAGCTAAAAACATTTTAAACAATTACTTTATCAATTTAAAACCATATAGTTATTTATTTAAATAGCTTTGAAAAGCTTTATATTAAATAAATCAAAATTTCCAAATCACCAAAAATATTAGAATTAGAAAATATGCCTTTATTTATTAAATTTAAACAAAGCTAATCTATTCACAATATATATACAATTATATATATACACAATATAAATAGAAAATAATTAATTAGTTTTTAAAAGATAAAATCTACCAATTAGATATTTATTAAAGAAAATTATTAAATCAATTCAAATTTATTAACAAAAATTAACAAATCAATTTAAATGTTTAATACAGATTATTAAATTGATATTGCCAGAAATTCCGGGATATCACAGGCCGCTCCATCTCCAACACTTTGGCCGCCTCCACCACCACCTACTGCAGCCATCATCCCCTCCACTCCACTGGCCTTCCATGGCCGAGACCATTTATGTGAAGATCCACCAAAATTTTGACACAAACTCCACTTTATCCATGCTAGCCGAACTCCCCGTGTCTCCACCACTCCAACCACCACTTTGGCCGATCATACACCACCACCACCAGCCACAACTTGAGCCTAGGACCTTTGCAACACTTGTAGATGATCTTCCCAGACCTGGCCGTGCTCAATCATGTCATGGCCGAAGCCATTGTTGCAATGAAATCCATGTAGTTGCCTTGAATTTATGTGTTCATGCACACATAGCTCTCTACTACCTCATATATTTTTATGGCCGACCTATATCACCTTAAGGTAAGCCAAACCTGATCCAAATCCATCCCATCACAGTGCTTTTCCAGCCCATGGCTGAAGCATATGTTGTTGAATGCAAGTGCAAAAGCGTTAGCTTTGAGTTGTGTATTTATTCCTAGTATTGTTTATAAATAGTTTGGTTGAAAATTCATGTTTGTATTTGTTTTTTCTGATATGTAACAAGGCAATTAGCTTTGACTCTCCCACTCTCAAATCATTACCATGTTATCATGCCTTTGAAGTTCCTTGTTTTTGCATTTGGTTGTCATCTCCAGCTATACAAGTGAGTAATTCTCACCAAACAAATTTATACTTAATTGACTAGTAAACTGATCACAATTGAATCTGTAAAACATATCACCATGCTATATTTGTTATGTTATGATCATATGATGTTCACCCATGCTTATTTACCGGTTATACCATCTGTTACTGTTATACAATGTTATTCTGCTTATTTATATCAGTTTATCACATTGCAAGTTCCCTTTAGATTAGAATCACTATGGGTTGAAATGATACATACCCGAAAGGACTTTAGAATAGGGAAAAATCGTTATATGCTGAAATAATAGGCCTGAACAATTTTTATTTATTTCATTTTACTTGGGATTGCGGGTTTGAATGATAGAACCGGGGTTTTCTTTGTAAATTACGGATTGAAATGATGTATTATCCGTATCACTTTACCTAGGCTAGAAAATGATATACAGACCCGTGGTTAAAATATATTTTTCTAAAATTTTTAAAATATTTTAGAAATGTAAATATTATAATATTTTGATTTAAACTTAATTAAAAATGATTTTATAAAGCATTATTGATTTTCTAAAAATTTATAAGTGAAATAAATTAATGGTAAAGTTAGAAATTTGAAATATAAGTTATTTTGGCAATTATGATTTGGTTATAAATGGAATTTAAATTAAGTAGGAAATATGATAAATAGATTTAAATTTGAATTAAAATGAGTTTAAATGATTTTTATAAAGTATTAATGATTTTTGAATAAACTAAAAGGTGAAATAAATGAATATTTAAGTTGAATTTTGAAATATAACTTAAATTGGAAATTTGTGGATTTTGTTTAAAAGTGAATTTTAACTAAAGTAAATAAGATGAAAAATAAGTTATATTTGAAAATTTAAACTTAAGTGTTAAGTTCAAACTTTAATTATAAGAATCGAAATTGAATGTGTGAATTTAATATGTGAATTATTATTAAACATTGATTTTTGAATGAAAATTTAACTTTATAAAATCATAAATATGAGGGTATTTAAATGATTGTTTTAAAAGTGAAAATATATGATTTTATAAGTTTAAAATGATTTAAATAAAAATTTAATTTTTTGTGAAATTACATTGAATATTTGAAATTTAATTAACAGCATTTTTGAAATGTTATTATTTCTAATGTAAAGGATATTACAGCATTTGTAAATGCTGTAGTTGATAGAAATGAACTAAATGGCTAAATTGAATTAAGGGCTATTATAGTACTTTGTAAGTGCTGTAGTTGCTGAAATTAACTAAGGTTTTATTTGAACTAAAGTAACCCTATTACAACATTTTTAAATGCTGTCTTTTGTTAAATTGAATTGTTTTAAAAGTAACTTTCCGTAGCATTTTCTAAATGCTGCGAAAGTTGAATTTTCATTGTTTTAATAAATTTAAGTGAATAAATGAACTTCGAAAGATTTAAATTTTGGAAATTTAATAATTTAATTATTAAATATAATAACTTCATTTTAATGATTTAAAATGAAGTAATTTGTTTTGAAATATAAACTATTTTGAAATGTGTGTTGAAATGGTATTTTAAATAAAAATGAATGTGGTTTTGAAAAGATATGTTATTTTGATATTTTGAAATGGATTTTTGAATGATATGTAGTTTTAAAATGATATTTGATTTTGAATTATAAATTACTATTTTGAAATTTTAACCACGGGACGTATATAATTTATGGCTTAACTAATCCTTAGAGGATGGACGATCCCAAGCATCCTTTAAGTTATAGTGCATTACTATTACAGTTCACTTGAGTTGGTTTACATTATATAACTATATATGTCCTGACTCGAGTGTTTTGTGTTTTACTTTACGCTCGGGTCAGCTTGAGTATTTACAGCTTAGCTTTGGATTTCTTTTTCTAGAGCTAGGAATCGCTGGAGATTCTACTTGTCTAGTTATCTATTCCCTTTCAATTTCTGTTGTTTTATGTCAGCTCTGGTATTTATAAACTTCTATGTATTTGATATTTCTATTGTATAAGTTTTCAGACTAATATTATGTATTATGTTTAGAGAGTTTGTTACAGTAGCTTCATGAACTACTATGGTATTTTAATTTCTGCTGTGAGTTATTCTGATATTTCTGTGTCTATGATTCTGTGATTGTATTTCATTTGCTCCAAATTTATTTACAATGCGGTATTTTGAGCAATTCAAGTCCGACATGTGTGGATGCAATGACTAAAAATATCGGGTTGTTACAGCTGGTATCAGACCTTTGGTTTTAGGCAAACCATAGCCTGCGGAGTAAAAACTCATTAGAGATAGGGTAGAAATACCCTAGACCGAGTGAAATCATTTTCAGAATCATTTCCTTGTGAGAGAGCGTATTTTCGAAGTATAAAATAATTTCCAAATGATTTTTAAAGGATTTTCAAAGATTATTTGGTATAAAAATTTTCTTATTTTGAAACCAAGATTTTCTAAACTTTATTCCTTATGTATCCACCTTGTTAGAAATCTCTTGGTTGGGATTCTTATCGATTAGGATTCCTTGAACTTTGGAACGCTCCTACAGGTTCTGAAATCCAGTCTTGTCTTCCCTATTTTACCCTTTTGATTTTGGGGCATTCCATAACTCCACTTTGGAATGGTCTCTATAAAGATCGATGATTCCGCCAATTTTTGAATGATTTGTAAAGGGGTGAAACTCCTTTATAATTGGCTTTGATTAACTAGAGATTTCTATATCCTCGGTTTATGACGCTCTCTATCTCCTGCTCTATCTGGATTCTATCTCTGGTGATCGAATGTCGATTTGCCTTAGAAATTTTTTTGCATTGATTATATTTCTGAAGTAACGGTTGACCAGTTAAGGTCGCCGGCGATTTATATGGGCTTATCCATCTTCTGTTTGGTATTAAAAATTTATTATCTTCGTTCGAGCTTATCTTCGAACCAGAATTCTATTTGATTAGTGTTGCTCTAAATTCGAATCTCCGTATTGTTTGAAATCTAACCTTGAATCATTCTTTGGAAATTTGTGTTTGATTGTATTTTGAATTTTTGCATACATCGAAATTATTATTTTGATAAGAATGACCCTATTTTTTATATAAAAGCAAAATATTTTCAATAAGGATTTATATCTTTTGAAAATGAGAATTTGAAGCTTTGAAAGGATTTGAAATTTTAAATTTTATAAGAATTTGATTTATATAAAAATGATTTATATCTGAAAGGTTTTTGAATTTGAATTTCGAGGAATCGAACTCCGGTGTTTTGAAATCGGTTTTAAGATTTTGGAAAATATATAATATTAATATGATTTAAAGATATTTTTCCGAATAAGAAATGTTTCAAATGTATTCGAACGAATTCCAATGATTGCAAAGAGATTTCAAAAAAGTTTCAAGAAAATAAAAGTCCAGAACCCACTTATGTCACTGGAAAATAATTTCGGTGATGAATGCATGCATCATCGACATTGATTTTCGAGTTTCTGAGTGGGGGTGAGGCCAATCTGGTAGCTTTGCTTTGCGAGTGATTTTGTGAAACCAAATTTTGATTTCAGATTTTGAACTGTGGTTTGATATTTGAAAGATATATGTGTGTGTGTATATATATTTGAAATGATGTAAAGTAAGCTGGTGTTCAGTCCTCAAGATTCAGATTTGTTTTGGTATAACCCTATCCTTTGGAATTGGTTTACTAATTTGTTGGTGATTTCCAACACTTGGATTGAAAATATGATTCCTTCGACTATTTTGAAGGTTCGAGCACTTCCAAATCAAGGTTAACTTTTCAAAGCCAAGTAATTTTGAAACGTATAGGGTATTTGATAAAGAATATAAGTTTAGTTTGGTATGATTAAAGTATAAAGTAATACGATTTATATAAGTTTGAAACTTTTTGTTGAGTGAAATAAATAAGACTATTTTGAATTATGCTGGCATGAAATATAGATTTGAAATGTTTTTAATAAAGTATATATATATAGAATAATAATCTTTCCAATGGCAAATTGGAATTTTCATACAGAAATAAATAGTTTGAAGGTTTTAAAAAGAGATGGTTTTAAACTTTGTAACCATTTTAGATATTTTGCTGATTGTAATGGTTTGGAAATGATTTAATCTTTATTTTGATAAAGAATGTGAATTTGAAATAATAATTGATTTTGATAAATGAATATTTGAAGTTTATATTGGTATGAAAGGATATTTGGTTTACTTGTCATTTGATTTTATTTAAAAATGATGGATTTACGCAATGAATATTTCAAAACTAAGTAATAGTGAAGAAAATTTTGAGATATACGAAATTATAAAATTTAGTTTTGAAATATTGTATATTTAAGCTTTGAAATATATGAAAGATTGAATAGTTTATTTTATGGATCAAATCTTTATTTGAAATTTGATAATATTTGAAATGGTTTTGTTGGAAAACTAAATTGAATTGAAACTGATGGTTTGAATTGAATTGAAATTGGAAAATTCAAATTTGGATTTAATTGAATAAAATTGTGAATGTAAAGAATTAAAGGAATGTTTTATGATTTCAAATGTATGATTTCGAAAGGTTATGATTTTCAAAGTGTAATGATTTCAAGTATTTTTGTTCGAAAGATTTATAACTTTGAAAGTCTTATGATTTTTGAAAGTGAATATATGTTTGAAATGGAAATGAATTTGTTTGACATAAATTTTGTTGATTTGGATATTTGGATTATTCTCTAAATCTATTGTTTTAAGAAACTTTGAAACTGAATATATGTAATTAGAAAGAAATGATTTGGCGAAACCATATATGATTTGGCGAAACCATATATGATTTTGAAACTGAATTGATATTGAAATCGTTTGAAATTGAGAACCTTGTTTATTTAAATACTTTGATTTGGGAGTTATCGAACGTATATAAAATTGATTTGTATAAGTATGAAGTGATTTGAAAACTATTGATTCGTAAAGGTACTCAACTTGTAAATTGAAATCTTATATAATCGAAGTCTATATAAGTATGATTTGATATACTATTGATTTGAGAAGTATTCGATTTGAAATGGATTCTGATATATAATGGATTTTATATAAGTATGATATTTGAAAGTGATTTTGAAAGGTACTATATGACACATATTTTCGAAGTAAAGATATGAAAAGTGCCTTCTGCTTGATATCCGCTTTGCGGCCGCACTGTGGATTCATTCTATCGATATATTCTCTCTGATTTGGGTTTTTCGGATATGATACTTGAGTGTCCATCGAATTCCATGGCGATCTCCATGGTCTTATGTTTGCGACTGCAAAGTGTAATTCGTCTGGCTGAGATAGCCTGGGGGTATGGATGTTTTCTGGGGGATCTAGGCGTAACCATTGTGCATCCTGCGATCTATGTAGGTCGTAGTAGTAGCGAAATCCGCTGGCTGAGATAGCTTAAGGGTACGGATGGGGTTCCAGGCGTAACCATTGTGTATCTGCAGTCTACTAGTCATCATGGCGTAATTCACAGGCTGAGATAGCTTACAGGATGGATGTTTCCTGGGGGATCAAGGCGTAACCATTGTGTACCTGCGATCCATGGTTAGACAAATGTTTGGTTAGGTTGATTTGTTTGGATTGTACTTTCTATATCTGTTGTTTTAAAAGGTTTTCCAATATTTTTACTGGGTGTTGAAACAAGCGTACTAAGCACCTGAAGAATTCTAGCTTTACGCCTGATCAATGCATGGCCAGAGTCTGTAGGAACGAAAGTAAACTTGTTAAGACGTCGAGTTATAAAAGTATTTTGATAAAGTATTATATAAAGGATATTTTGATCATTTATTTTACTTTTATAAATAATTTAAAATGTTTTAAATATTGTTTACTTCGAACTATCAAATTTGAATCAAATGGCTATTCATCATATTATAAAATGTATATTATAAAATGTTTAAAATGTTGAATTGAAATTTATATGGTTTTAAAAATATGGTTCATCCTTGTCTTCCAACCTATTTTTCCTTCTAGCCATTCTTACCTTCTTCTTCTTTGAGGGTTCTTTCTGTATTGTGGAAATAGTTGGTTCTTTGGCTTATCGTCTGTATTTGCCGAGAAGCTGTCTGGAGTGCATGATGTATTCCATGTCTCACATCTTCTCTAGTATCTTCATAACTCATCTCTTATTATTTCATCCTTCTGCTTTTGATAGTTTGAATATTTAGCCTAATTTGACTAACGAGAGTAAGCCCCTTCGTATTGTCGATAGAGGTATGAAGCAGCTAAGAAGGAAATCTATTAGCCTGGTCAAAGTACTGTGTAACTACCGATGATTGAGAATGTACCCAGGAGACGGAGGAGAGAATTCGTGCTTCGAATCCGGAATTGTTTTTTTCAGGTACTATTTGCTTTTTCTTCTTTCTTTCCTTTTTCTATCTTGCTTTTCCTTATTTTCCTTGTTCGTACTTTTCGAGGACGAAAAGATTTGAGTGGGGGAGAGTGTAACAACCGTGAATTTTGTGATTTATTTTAATTGTTTATTTTAATTATTTTATTTGAAAACTTTATTATATTTATTAAAATGAATAACTTTTGGTTATTTTAAATATTTTTTTGATTTTTATGTGAATTATAATTTCAAACCTGAATATAAAGAATATTTTCCAAAAAAGTGGATTTTGGTCAATCTGGTCAAAATTTTGACTTTTAAATTTAACATTTAAATATTTTAATTTTTGAATTTTATCCTTTATTATGAAAATAAATTTAATTTAAAGATTACTGCTTTTCATTTCGTTGAAATCCGATTTATATTGTGAAAGTTATGCTTTTTATAATATTGGGTGTAAATTAATTTATTTAATAAAATTATCTATTTTCAATTATATAAATAATATTTTTATTTGTTAAATCATGTTCTAATATGTGTTATATGACATGTTAGGTATATATTTTATTTTTAAATATTTTCAAAGTGATGATAAAAAATTTCCAAAATTTATTGCATTTATTTTCTATTTTTAAAGCCTAGTTTCCAATTTTTGCTATTTTCTCAATTTGATTTTATTTTAAAATTTATTTATTTATTTTTGTGAATTCATCGTATTTTTGTGTTTTTATCTGTATTTACATGTATTTTACATGCATTTAAAATTTCAAACGAACTTAAGGAAATTTGAAAAATTATGACCTTTTGTGTACTTTGTCTTTTCGTATACTAGTTACATTTTCACCAATCAATGCATCAATTCATTTTGCTGCCATATACCTTTCTTTCAGCCGACTCCACATTGTTTCTCATGTTAAAATTTTTATCTCAGACCCTAAAAAAAAATTGTCCATCATCCTGTACAAAAGTTTGGTAAAATTTCTACTTTTTTCACTTTTTCTACTTGATTTATTTGATTTTCGCACTTGCATTCATCTTACGTAGTTCGTCCCCTTCATCTCCAACACTTTGGCTGCCTCTACCACCACCTACTCTAGCCACCATCCCCTCCACTCCACTAACTTCAATGGCTGAGACCATTTATGTGAAGATCCACCAAAATTTTGACACAAACTCCACTTTATCCATGCTAGCCAACTCCCCTTGTCTCCACCACTCCAACCACCACTTTGGCCGACCATACACCACCACTACCAGCCACAACCTGAGCCTAGGACCTCTGCAACACATGTAGATGATCTTTCTAGACCTGGCCGTTCCCAATCACGTCATGGCCGAAGCCATTGTTGCATTGAAATCCATGTAGTTGCCTTGAATTTATGTGTTCATGCACACATAGCTCTCTACTACTTCATATATTTTTATGGCTGACCTATATAACCTTAACCTGAGCCAAACCAGATCCAAATCCTTCCCATAACAGTGCTTTTCCAGCCCATGGCTAAAGCATATGTTGTTGAATGCAAGTGCAAAAGCTTTGGCTTTGAGTTGTGTATTTATTCCTAGTATTGTTTATAAATAGTTTGGTTGAAAATTCATGTTTATATTTGTTTTGTTTGATATGTAACAAGGCAATTAGCTTTGGCTCTCCCACTCTCAAATCATTGTCATGTTATCGTGCCTTTGAAATTTTTTTTTTGTGCATTTGGTTGTCATCTCCAGCTATACAAGTGAGTAATTCTCACCAGACAAATTTATACTTATATAACTAGTAAACTGATCACAATTGAATCTGTAAAACATATCACCATGCTATATTTGTTAAGTTACGATCATATGATGTTTACCCATACTTATTTACCTATTATACCATCTGTTACTGTTATATAATGTTATTCTATTTCTTTATATCAGTTTATCACATTGCAAGTTCCCTTTAGATTAGAATCACTATGGGTTGAAATGATACATACCCGAACGGACTTTAGAATAGGGAAAAATCATTATGGGCTGAAATGATAGGCTTGAACGATTTTTATTTATTTCATTTTTAGTTGGGTTTGCGGTTTTGAAATGATAGAACCCGAGTTTTCTTTGTAAATTATGGATTGAAATGATATATTAGCCGTATCACTTTACCTAGGCTAGAAAATGATATACAGACCCGTGGTTAAAATATATTTTTCTAAAAATTTTAAAATATTTTAGAAATGTAAATATTATAATATTTTGATTTAAACTTAATTAAAAATGATTTTATAAAGCATTACTGATTTTCTAAAAATTTATAAGTGAAATAAATTAATGGTAAAGTTAGAAATTTGAAATATAAGATATTTTGGCAATTATGATTTGGTTATAAATGGAATTTAAATCAAGTAGGAAATATGATAAATAGATTTAAATTTTAACTAAAATGAATTTAAATGATTTTTCTAAAGTATTAATGATTTTTGAATAAATTAAAAGGTGAAATTAATGAATATTTAAGTTGAATTTTGAAATATAACTTAAATTGGAAATTTGTGCATTTTGTTTAAAAGTGAATTTTAACTTAAGTAAATAAGATGAAAAATAAGTTATATTTGAAAATTTAAACTTAAGTGTTAAGTTAAAACTTTAATTATAATAATTGAAATTGAATGTATGAATTTAATATGTGAATTATTATTAAACATTGATTTTTGAATGAAAATTTAACTTTATAAAATCATAAATATAAGGGTATTTAAATGATTGTTTTAAAAGTGAAAATATATGATTTTATAAGTTTAAAATGGTTTAAATAAAAATTTAATTGTTTGTGAAATTATATTGAATATTTGGAATTTAATCAACAATATTTTTGAAATGTTATTATTTTTAATGTAAAGGATATTACAGCATTTGTAAATGCTGTAGTTGATAGAATGAACTAAATGGCTAAATTGAATTAAGGGCTATTATAGCACTTTGTAAGTGCTGTAGTTGCTGAAATTAACTAAGGTTTAATTTGAACTAAAGTAACCCTATTACAGCATTTTTAAATGCTGTCTTTTGTTAAATTGAATTGTTTTAAAAGTAACTTTCCGTAGCATTTTCTAAATGCTGCAAAAGTTGAATTTTCATTGTTTTAATAAATTTAAGTGAATAAATGAACTTTGAAAGATTTAAATTTTGGAAATTTAATAATTTAATTATTAAATATAATAACTTTATTTTAATGATTTAAAATGAAGTAATTTGTTTTGAAATATAAACTATTTTGAAATGTGTGTTGAAATGGTATTTTAAATAAAAATGAATGTGGTTTTGAAAAGATATGTTATTTTGATATTTTGAAATGGATTTTTAAATGATATTGAATTTTAAAATGATATTTGATTTCGAAATATAAATTCTATTTTGAAATTTTAACCACAGGACGTATTTAATTTATGGTTTACTGATCCTTAGAGGATGGGCGATCCCAAGCATCCTTTAAGTTATAGTGCATTACTACTACATTTCACTTGAGTTGGTTTACATTATATAAGTATATATGTCCTGACTCGAGTGTTTTGTGTTTTACTTTGCGCTCGGGTCAGCCTGAGTATTTACAGCTTAGCTTTGGATTTCTTTTTCTGCAGCTAGGAATCGCTGGAGATTCTACTTATCTAGTTATCTATTCCCTTTCAATTTCAGTTGTTCTATTTCAACTGTGGTATTTATAAACTTCTATGTATTTGAGATTTCTATTGTATATTTTTTCATA
This sequence comes from Allium cepa, assembly GCA_030765085.1. Lineage (NCBI taxonomy): Eukaryota > Viridiplantae > Streptophyta > Magnoliopsida > Asparagales > Amaryllidaceae > Allium > Allium cepa. The sequence goes on from CM060935.1 coordinate 563,860,415, forward strand.
CTGATATTATGTATTATGTTTTGAGAGTTTGTTATAGTAGCTTCATGAACTGCTATGGTATTTTGATTTCCGCTGCGAGTTATTCTAATATTTCTGTGTCTGTGATTTTGTGATTGTATTTCATTTGCTCCAAATTTATTTACAATGTGGTATTTTGAGCAATTCAAGTCCGGCATGTGTGGATGCGAATGCTGAAAATATCGGGTTGTTACAAGATATGAATAAACTAGTGAGTGGAACTAATTTAAAGAAATGGTTAGTGTGACGACCCGGAATTTTTGAGCATTTAAAATTGGAATATTTAATTAATTTTAAATATTTGAAAGTTAATTTGTAACTTAAATTTCAAATATCACCATTATTTGGAATTTAATTATTGAATTTAATTTTTGGAAATTCGGGTAAGATGCTGAATCTGGAATTTTAAGCCTGTTACAAATAATATAAGGGTTTGTAAAATTTATATTGATAATATTGAAGATGGTAAAAGCATTGAAATTTGATTCCAAAATGTTTTGTTAAGTTTTAAAATTTTATCGTTTAAATCGATATTTAAAAATAGCCTTCAGAGGCACAGTCTCGGAATTCGACGAAACCAGTTCCATTGGATCCGTAATATTATATTATTATCGGATTTTTATTTTCGTAGTGTTTGGAGTTGTTGTGTGCTTGTACGATAAGTAAACGCGTTGAAAATTAAATCGAAATTTAAAATAAGAGCTGGGTTCAAAAAAATCTATCTTCTTTATATGATCGAATTAGGACTCGAAACCTTTTCTATTGCGTTCGGAATAGGGGTATAATGTTATAAAAGCCTAGCGGCACGCCTCGATAGGAGTTCGTGATTTTAGGCTACGTAAATCGAGACAATTTGTATTCAAATTTGAATTTAAAGTAATATATATTTATATTCTCGTCAACCAGCTGAAATAATTTCACATCATCATTTTTCTTTCACTTCAGAAGCACTGTAGCTTCCCTTCTGCAACACGCTTCTTTAAATTTATATCACGTCTTCGTTTATTTCATTTTCACAAGTCTCAGAATCAAAAGAAAATTTACAGCCGAATAAAATGTTGTTCTCTCGTTCGATCAAGTAATTCTTTCTCTTCCCCAAATTCGAAAGAAAATTGTACAGAACCGAAGAAAAAAAGGGGGCTACTTTGTTTTATAATAAATCGCTTAACCCATTCTTCTGTAAAAAAAATCAAATAATGGCCGAAATCGTGGAAGCCTTCTCAAAATTAATTGTGCCGACATCTTCTCGTTCGAGCTCAAGCTTGGAGTTTCAAGCTAGGGCTTCGCGTCGTTCATAGCCGCGCCTCTTTTCTAGCTCGAACCAGAAGATATCACCTAGAGAAACCCTACCCACTTCGTATCGCCTTATTCCTGTGCGATTTCGAGTTGAAGCGGATAAGATAGGAAGGAATCAATTCGATTTGTCGAACTCGTAGGTCTGGAGCATTTTTGAAGGAGGGTGAGGTCGAGATGAGGAATAACTCGGCAAGTGGTGGTCAATGGACGAGGTGTTCGCGTTCAAGAGGTCGAAAAGGGATGTGGAGTTACATGCTCGTGGGAGAAGCAGGGTATCGCGAAGTCAGAAGTTGCCAGAGCCGGATTTTTGTCAGCAAGGTATATCATCTATTTTAATCTTGTTTAAAAAAAGTTATACATACAAAATTGAAAATACATAGGGATGTGATTTTAGTTTGACAGTAAGATACAGAACAATATGTTTTAAATTGAATGAAAATATTTATAGATTAGGAAAGGATATAATAAAAAAATAGTTTAAAATCAAATTTATTAGTTAACTTAAATAAATAAATAGTAGTTAATTAAATAAATAAATAAATTAAATCATTAGTTTAAATATAAATAGGGTTTAATTGATTAATTCGAAAATTAATAAATCATACAATGTTATACTAGGTCAATGATTGTGAAGAACAAGTCGTAAAGGAAATGGACTGCAAAACGATAAAGGTGAGTTAATCTCACTCAACTGAATTTAAATTTAAATTTAAATAGTTGAATTTAAATAATTGGTTGGATGATTGAATTGGTTTGATATGTTATATTATAGTATATAATACATCTTAGAACGTTTGATTTCCCGCATTATATAAGGATGAGACCTTATGCGCCGCATAATAGCGGGTGATATTATATTAATCCCATATACCGCGATATTCCACCTCGAAGTAGAATTGGTTTGTGCTAACGTCTGTGGATGCAGGGAAAATAGGTTGGAGGGATCCAACTGGATTCCTCAACATTAATTTAAATTATTTAATATTCTCTGTTGTGATTATCTGATATTCTATGATATTGAATGCTATAGTTGCTTGAATATATTTCGGTTCACTGAATTATCAAAATATTTTGAAGTGAATTTTTGAAAATAAGAGGAAGCGAATTTGAAGGTGAAGTAATTATAGAGAATTTAAATAAATTAAAATGAACTGGATAAGAATATTAGTGGTTTTAAAATTCAAATAAATAAATTCCGTATATGAAACGGGAATTTTGAATAAACAAAAAGTTAATGAATTTTAAAATTCAATGTTATTATTTAAAAGAACAAAGCATTTATTTTAAATTTAAGATATAAATTTTGAAAAGAATAAAGAAGAAATTGGGAAAAATCTGAAATTTGTATATTTCAGTTAAAAGATTTAAAATCAAATGGAAAATAATAGTAATAATAAAGTCTATAATTAACGAATTTTGAAATGAATTGAGTAAGAAAAGAAATGTATTTCAAATGAAGTAAATTGGAAATAAATTTGGGAAATTGATTTATCTGATTGAAGTTGGAAGTTCTCCCTGGATAACCAAGTACGTTTTCAAAGTGAATTTTTAAATATAAGTTAACAATTTTAAAGTTGTTTTAAAAAGCAAGATTTTGGAAAATTTATTATTTCTAAAATATTTAAATTCTAAAGCAAGTATTTTCTTTTAATCTATTATGGTAGTAATTATTTAAAAGTGACTTGGCATTTGTTTTAAAAGAGAAATCTAGTTTTATATTTTATAAAGTAACCTTATTTTCAAATATTTCTATAGAATATATTTTTAATAAAGTGTTTGAGTAATTTTAAATTTAAATGTTTTAAAGGATAATTTATAATAAAGTGTTTTAAATTAATTTAAAAATCTAAGTTTTATGCTTAGTTGTTTCAGTGGAAATAAATATTTGGAGATTTAACTCATGAGAAAGGTGTGTCAAAAAACTGTTTTCAAAGGGTTGAAAATAGAAATATATCTTGTGAAGATAATTTGAGTTTAATAAATAATTTGGTGAAATTTTTTATGTTGGATGGTTGTTGTGAATGTTAACTGATAGTTAAATAACTGACTATCAATATTGGACAAATGTGTTGATCATTTCGAAGCGACCGGGATCGGGATTAATTTCTCGAAAACCACTTTGATCTGGTTTGTACGTTTTCATGAATAACGAGTCTGGATTCGAAGATGGAGCAGTGAAGTGCAAGGGCTAGTCGCTACTAATCCTGAGGATATTTCCAAAATGGATGTAGTAGGAATAGTGCATTCGGTTCCGTTCGAACCCGGGACGGACTTGTATGGATGAATGCTTTTACATCGTCAGGTGGACGATGTGCATTCTAAGTGAAACGATCTAAATGGTAACGCTTAGCCTCAAGCATCATCAACGGGGAATGACTGAAAATCAGGGGTTATGCAGCAAGGCTTGGTGGGCAGCACCCATTTCCGAGTAAGGTCATCCCTGTCTAGATGTCCCCTTTTATTTCGGCTTAGTGGTGCGGTTGTTGATCCCAACCGTGGGGTGATCTTACTCGAGACTATCCAGTAAGGGATAGTTCGGGTCCTGTGTTGCAGGGGGTCGGGAGTGATCCTCGGTACTATGATCTAGGCCACGTACCGTGATAGGTGGTACCCCAGTGCGTAGTCATTAGTTGGAAATCCATTCTCCCTATGCGCCTTTTACGAGTTTTATTTGTATTACGCACTCTGTGGCTAGTAGCTAGAATTTAATCATATGACATTTCGGCTATTTTAATAAGTATTTGTATATTGACTCTATTATAATATCAGAGGATTTTAATATTAAAATGTTTTAGCTATCGTAAGGTAAAAACCCGACATGTTTATTTGTGGCGTGGTCTTACGAGATGCTTTTGTTTTCAAAAGGATTTTTGAAACTTTAATAATCAATTTGAGTGTGATTTCTCACGCTGGTATATCCAGACTGACTCGGGTGTTATTTAACTATAATGCTTGGGTCAGACCGAGTATTATAGGATACAGGATATGATGCTGTGGAGCTCAGGAGACGAGCTGAATGATGATACGTACTTCCGTACTTGTTTTATATATATTCCGCTGTGTTGATTAGCTGTGTACTCAGTTGTGTGAGGACAGGTTATGATTACTGTCTAATTGTGTGTTATGTGATTGATGTACTCTGATAATGTAATGTATAAACAGATATATTTGTTTTTGAGTAAAGATCATTCATTATCTATTATATTTTATTCCGCTGCGATGGTTAGATTCTGATGTTGTTTCCTATTTTCTTCTTCTACCTCTTCTTCTTTAACCCTAATGGTTCGTATTTCTGTTTAACTTGAGTTGATTGTTGTAGAATAGTGTTGACTCCAAGGGTATGGTTTTGCGGGTTGTTACAGTTAGTTAAGAATGGGTTTGAGATAACGTGAATAGAATTCAATATTAAATTTGATTTGGAAATAAATTAAGAATTGGAAGGCAGATTGAAATCAAATGGAATTGAAAAGTGAATTTGTATGAAAGGGGATATAAATAAGAGTGATAAGATGTAAATAAATATAAGGAGAGTATAAAATGTTCATAATAGGCTTAAGGAAGTAAATGGTGAAATTCTAAAGTAAAATTGATATTAGGAAGACATACTAAGTTAATATTTGAATGAATGTTAAGTAAAGTGATGAAATGGGACAATTGTGAATAGGTGTATGGAAATAAAAGTAAATGTGAATAAAAAGAGAATTGATATAGCTAATAATCAATTGGGATGAATACGTAGAATTTATGTAAATTAATTTATTCGCATAACGATTCGATCCAGGTTCATGCATAGAATTTCGGATAGTTATATCGATCCGAGTTGGGATTTTTCACTCAAATTTCGACAACGAACCTTGGATATGGATTTTTAATTGATCCTAAAATTCTCTATCATAGTATATGGCTATGCATGGAGAATGACATTTTCTGATCAAGGAACCGAATCTGAGTCCGCACTAGGGAATCGGGTGAACGATGCTAGTTCGAAAGTGGAATTGTGTGGTCGAGTGAACGATCAGATTTGATATTACATACGGATGATATATGTACATTGTACGGCTTAAGTAGAGCAAATATTGAAAATTTTGTAAAGAAATGAATAAAATGATTTTGAATTCTATGATTGGATATTATTGCTAAGTGAGGTGCAGGTAATTAAAAGTAAAGGATAAATTGATGTTTTTGATTTCAGAAGATAAATTTGAATTACCTGGCAAAAAGGTATGTATTTAAATTGTAGTATGAAATTTGATGATTTTTTGATCTAGCCACTTGGATTTTGTTTTCTTTTGAAAGTGTATGGCGGTAGAGGCAGTTTTGTAGTTGTTCCGATCTAGCCGCGTAAAGGAGACGCTGGCGAAATTTTTCTAAAATTTAATGAGTTAGAAAAATTTTAAGAAAATTTTGATAATTTAAAATTTGGTTTTAAATTATAAATTGATGGTTGAGTAAATAATATTGTTGGGAGCTATGGATGAGTTTGGCAAGTTAGTAGAAGTGATAGTGTGTCTTTAATAAAAAGATTGTTTTGGGAAGTTGTTCAAAATTATGTGGTTATGGGAAAATAGTAAATGGGTATTGGACCATTCTTGTTGACTAACAATTTTGAGGACGAAATTCTTATAAGGGGGCTGGAATGTAATTACCTAGAATTTTGGACATTTGAAATTGAAATATTTAGTTGATTTTAAATATTTAAAGGTTAATTTTAAACTTGAATTCAAATATCAATATTTATTGGATGATTAAATTATTGAATTTAATAATTGGAAATTGGATAAAATATTGAGGATGGAGTTTCAAGCTTGTTAAAAATTATTTGAAGTCTTGTAAAATTTATATTAATAATACCTGAGATAATTGAAGCTTTAAAATTGAATTTAAAGGTGATTTGTTCAGTTTTAAAAATATATCGTTTAAATTAACATTTAAAAATAGCCTTCCGAGGCACAGTCTTAGAATTCAACGAAACTCGTTCCACTAGATCCCTAATGGTGTATTATTATCAGAATTTCAAATTTCATAGTGTTTGGAGTTATCGTGTGATCGTATTGTACGTAAACGCGCTAAAATCTATATCGAAAATTCAATATAATAATGGGTCCAAGCTATCGTCTCCATACGGTCGAATTTGGACTCGGAACCTTTTCCATTGCGTTCGAAATAGGGGTATAACAACATAAACGCCTGGTGACACGCCTCGATAGGAGGTCAAGATTTTGAGTTGCAAATTCGAAACGGTTAAAATTTAAATAATGTTTATAAAAAATTGATTTGACCAATAATAGCACATCAGAACTTTTCAACTCCTCTCAAATCATTGTCCCCTACCATGTAATACACGCTTCTTTCTTCTTTAATGTTAACATCTCATCTTGTCTCCCCCATTCCCTTTTCAAAATCACGCAAACAGATCGTTTCAGAAACAAGAAAAAAATGCCGAACTTCACTCGTTTTAAAATCCATCCATCTCCTTTATAAATCAAAATCCTCTATTCAACAAGAAAGATAAGAAGAATGAACAAGATTCGTTCGTTCAACAGATGCCAAAAAAAAATTCAAAATCTCGTTCCCGTTAAAAGCACGACCTTCCCTTCTCCTCTGTCAGAAGCTAATCGAGCACGAAGATATATATATATATATATATATATATATGCAATCGAATCGTGTGTTCTCTTCAATTTTGCATCGATGAGGGAGTGGGCATCGAGTGTTCATTCGATCGAATCGTGGAGCCTGGACTTTGGCCAAGCACGCGAGGTTGGGGAAGAGGAGGGCATGGGCGAGGTAACAGGCAAGCGTTCGAGTTCAATGGGGTTTCATGAGGCGGCGCGTTAGGTTTTATGGCAAATTGGAGAAGCACTTCGTTCGTGCGATGGGGTGTGGCAATATAGGAGTGATAACGAACGAGGTAGCTCGACCTCGAGCTTGGAAGGTCGGGGATCGTCAAGGCAGGGAAGAGATGGGGCTGTAGTCGTCGCTTAAGGTGATGGTCACGATGCCCAGGAAACTTCAGAGCTCTGAGAGATGTTATTGGGTCGATAGTGCTCGTGAATGTAGGTTAGTCAGTGAGGTATAGCAGTTTTGTTTTAATTTAATTTGAATAAATATATATATATATATTAGAAAAGAAAAAATATATACATATTTTAGCTTTCGGGTTAATTTTAAAATATGTATTATGGAAATTAAAATATAAAAATCATACTATAAATCGAATATTTACAAATTTGTAAATTGTTATGCGAGGTCAATAATCGCGAGAATCAAGTCAAGATTGAAGTGGATTGCAAATAAAAAAAAGGTGAGTTAATCTCACTCAAATTGGATTACTGGTTAATTTAAATAGTTAAAAATATAATTATTGGTTGATTGATTGAAAATGATAATTGTTATCAATCTGAATGTGATATTATATATAGTCTGTGTATATATATATTGGAGTGATTAATAGTCCCACATTATATAGCGGATCAGACCCTATGCGATCCGCATAATAGAGGATGACCAAATATACCGCGATATCCCCCCTGAAGTGAGAATGGTATTTTTATATCGTGCTAATATCTATGAATGCAGGGAAACAGGTTGGAGGGATCCAGTTGGATTCCTCAAAAATGTTGAATTTATTTCATATTCAGTGATATGATTTATTTAATAATCTGTGATATATTATATTGAAAGTTGGAATTATTGAATGCTATGGTTTACTGAATATATTTTGGTATTTTGAGATATCAAAAAAAAATATTAGGTTTTTGGAAGAAAATAAAAAGGAAATTTTTAAGTAAAATATTCATGGGGAAGTTGAATAAATAAGAAGGGTGAATCTGGAAAAAAAAGTAAATAGTTGATTTTGAAATCATATTTGATAAATTTCAGAATATGGGGAGATATAGATTTTGAATAAATGAGAAGTGACGAGTTTTAAGGATTTAAGCGATATTGTTTTGGAATAAAAGAATATATTTTTAATTGAAGATTTAAATGGAGAATTTTGGAAATAAAGTATGAAACTGATGCTCCAGATTTAAATAAGATTTTAAATCAAAAAGAGAAGCAAATCTGAAATTCGGGGATTAGAATTAATTTGGGTAAATCAAGAAAATAAATTTCAAAGTGGAATTAATTCAGAAAATCGATTTGAAAACCGATTAAGTGTTTTGAAACAGTGTTTAAAAAGTGGAAATGAGACTATAGGATTTATAAACTGGGTTTATAAATAAAGTGAATATTTATCAGTGGATAATTTGAAATTATAAATTCAAGATGGGAATTTATTAGGAGATGGTAATTTGTTTTAAAAATAAATAGTGGTTTTATTTTTAAGAAAATGTAAGAAAGAAAATTTACGGGATTGGGACGTAAATTAAACTGGAGATAAAGCGAGAGGATTTATAAATGATTAAATGGGCTATATTGGAGTGAAAATGTATTATCCTGAATTGCTAAGTATATTTTCAAAGAAATATTTTAAGTATAAAGTAGAAGTTTAAAAGTTTTTTTAAAAGAATGATTTTAGAAAATTTATTATTTAGTTGTTTTAAAAAAAAATTAAAGTAAATATTAATTAAGTTAATATAGTAGTTACTTATTATTAAACGTTAAATTAGTATTATGATTTAAAGGATAATTATTAAATTTTTATACTTTATATAATAGTTTTATTTTAGAAGTAGTTTTTGGCTAAAGTTTTACTTGAAGAGTTATTATAGGATTTCATAACTATTATTTTGAATAAAGTGATTTTCATACCTTTAGTTTAACTATTTTAAGTGTATATTTTTGATAAGGTGATTTAATTTATTTAAAAACTAAATTTAATAAGACTTGGTGTCCTTCAATGGAAATAAAATAATTGGATGAATGATTGTTTATTTGATAGTTAAGTAACCGACTATCAAATCTAGACCCGAATATGACTTTGGAAATATCTTGAGGAAACAAGGAAATTATACGGTACAGTTACTGTTCGAGGTGCTATGTTGTACGTATAATCTCGTGTCGTTCTTCTAGGACGTTTATAAGGAATCCGTCCACAGAAATGATTAGGAGGTGAACTCCGATCTTATTTTCATTTATTTATTTTCTAAAGAACCGGAGTTGAGTTTACCGGAAATAGAAAACGTTGTTTCGAAGAGAACAGGAGTGGTCCTCATTACATTGATCTAGACCAGGTACTGTGACAGACGGTACCCAAGTAGCACTGCCGCTGTATGGAATCCATTCTTCAATAAGCGCCCGTATGGTTTTGATTGTGCCCAACTATGCTGGAATGTGAGATGCAAGTATTTCAGCTATTTGAATAAGTATTTGTACTTAGACACTATTATAATATCAGAGGATTTTGATATTAAATGTTTTGGTATTCGTAAGGTAAAAACCCATCATGATTATTTGTGGCGTGGTCTTACGAGATACCTTTGATTTCAAAGGATTTAGACAATTTTAATAATTAAATTTGAGTGTGATTTCTCACGCTGATTTTCCAGACTGACTCGGGTGTTATTTTGTTATAATAATCGGGTCAGACCGAGTATTACAGATTCAGAATAGGATGCTATGGAGCTCAGAAGACGAGATAAATGGCGAGACGTATCACACATACTTGATGTATATTCTGGTGTACATTATAAGCTCTATAGTCAGCTTTGGTGAGGATAAGTTATTATATGTAACAGCCCGCAAACCCATACCCCTTGAGTCGACACTATTCTCCATCAATCAACTCAAGATGAACAGAAATACGAACCATTTGGGTTAAAGAAGAAGAGGTAGAAGAAGAAAATAGAAAACAACATCGGAATCTAACCACCGCAGTGGAATAAAATATAATAGTTAATAAATGATCTTTACACAAAATAACTACATCTGTTTATACATTACATCATCAGAGTACAACATCAGAGTTCAATACAAATAACAACACAACTCAGGATGGTTATAACATCTCGTCCTTCCAAAAAAACTGAATACACAGCGGAATATTTCATACAAATATGGAAGTACGTATCGCCATCCAGCTCCACAGCATCATTTCCTGTAATATATAATACTCGGTCTGACCCGAGCATTATAGTTAAATAAAACCCGAGTCAGTCTGGAATACCAGCGTGAGAAAACCACGCTCAAATTGATTATTAAAGTTTCAAAATCCTTTGAAAATCAAAAGCATCCCGTAAGACCACGCCATAAATAAACTTGTCGGGTTTTTACCTGACGATAGCTAAAACATTTCTTATAAAATCCTCTGATATTATAATAGGGTCTATATAGAAATACTTATTCATCTGAAATTGTTACATGATTAAATCACAACATACTAGCCACAAATTGGGTTATACAAACAAAAACCATAAAAGGCGCATAGGGAGAATGGATTTCCAACTAATGACTAGGCACTGGGGTACCACCTGTCACAGTACCTGGTCTAGATCAGCGTACCGTGGATCCACCCTAAATCCCCTGCAACACAAGACCAGGACTACCCCTTACTGGATAATCCCGAGTAAGATCACCCCGCGGTTGGGATCAGCAACCGCACCACTAAGCCGAAATAAAAAGAAACATCTAGACAGGAATGACCTCACCCTAATGGGAGCTACCCACTTAGCCTTGCTGCATATCCCCTGATTTTCAGTCATTCCCGGTTGATGAGGCTTGAGGCTAAGCGTTACCTTTTTAGAACGTTTCACTTAGAATGCCCATCATCCACCTAACGATGTTCTGAAAGCATTCATCCATACAAGTCCGTCCGAGTTCGAACGGGACCGAAGGCACTACTCGTACTACATCCATTTTGGAATCATCCTCAGGATTAGTAGCGACTAGCCCTTGCACTTCACTGCTCCACCTTCGAATCCAAACTTTTGTTTTCCACATGAAAACGTTCAAACCGAATCGAAGTGGTTTTCGAGAATTCAATCCCAATCCCGGTCTTTTCGAAACAATCATCGCATTATCCAATATTGATATTCGGTTATTTAACTATCAAATAACATTCTCAAACAACCATCAAACATAAATAATCTCCCAAATTATTCTTTAATCTCAAAATATCTTCGCGGGATATGTTTTCATTTTCGAACCTTTCTGAAAACAGTTTTCAAACCATTTTCCTCTCACGGAATACATTCCCCAAATAATTTCTACTTCCAATGAAATCACCAAGTACAAACACTTTAGATTTTAAAATAATCTAAAACGCTATATTATAAAATATCCTTTAGACATTTATGTTAAAACTACTTTAATACTTATTCAAAGATATATACAATAAGAATATTTAAAATAAAACTACTTTAAAAAGTATAAAACAAAATATTCTCTTTTTAAACATAATATCAAGTCACCTTTAATAATGACTAATAAAATAAATTTGAAAAATATTTACTTTAAAATTTAAACATTTAAAAATATTAAATTTTCTAAAATATACCTTTAAAACAACTTAAAAACTTTTAACTTAAACTTTAAAATTTTGCTTTGAAAACGTACTTGGCTATCCCGAGTAATAGGCTTCTCTTTCACATCTTTGAAAAATAAATCACTGTTTATTTTTAAACATATTTACCCATTGCTTTAAATAAATTCCCATCGTGAATTTATTCCTCCAAATACCCACTAATATATTACTTCACTTTTATAAACCCAGTTTATAAATTCCATAGTCTCATTTCCCTTTTAAACTTCCAATTTTAAACACTTAAATCAATTTCAAATTGATTTCCAAATTACTCCATTTTGGAATAAATTCCTTTACTTACTCATTTACTTCAAAACCCATTAACTTCAGATTTTATTTCTTAATTATGATTTTAAAATCTTTTAACTGAAAATACCAATTTCATATTTTCCAAATTTCTTCTTTATCCTTTCAAATAAATTTAAACCTTGAATTTTAAAATAAATTCTTTATTCCTTTAAATAATATCACTTAAGTTTTTAAAATTCATTATTACTCTGTTTATTCAAAATTCCCTTTTCCATGCTCGCAACTTATTTATTAGAATTTTAAAATCACTTTTATTATTTTCCAATTCATTCTTAAATTTATTCAAATCCTCTATAATTATTTTACTTAAAAATTCACTCTTTTATTTTCCTTTCAAAAATCCAATTCTATATATTTTGATAACTCAGTGAACCGAAACATATTCAAGTAAACCATAGCATTCAATATTCCAATTATCAGTATAATTCATCACAGAATATCAAATATTCAGACAAAATATTAAAAAATCTAAATAATTTTGAGGAATCCAATTGGATCCCTCCAACCTGTTTCCCTGCATCCACGGATGTTAGCACAATGAAATACCAATTCCACTTTGAGGTGGAATATCGCGGTATATTGGTTCATATAATATCATCCGCTATTATGCGGCATATAGGGTCTCATCCGCTATATAATACAGGAAATCAATCACTCCAATATATATCATATACTACTATATATAATATAGCACATCGAACCAATTCAATCATTCAACCAATTATTTAAATTTAACCATTTAAATTTAAATAAAACCCAAATGAGTGAGATTAACTTACCTTTGCTTTTAAATTTGCAATCCACTCCAAACCAGCTTGTTTCCATCAGGATTCAGACCTTGTATAAATATTAGATGATTTCATTAATATTCGAATAAATCGAACAATTAAATTCCCATTAGATAGATCTAACTAACTAACTATTTTAGTTTTAACTAATCTTCCTTAACAATTTATAAAAATTAAATAAGTTAATTAAATAAATTAAACACTCTTAATAAATTATTTTATCAAGCTTAGTAAATTAAATCTTATTTTTTTTTTTAAATAACTAGTAAATTTAATATTTAAAATTTCTGCCTTCATAAGTTTTAAATTAAATTTTGCAATTTTCTATTTTAAATTTTATATAAATATTTTCTCTAAACCTTATTTGTATATTCCTGACCAAAAGTTTTCTGCTTGACTGCATAGATAAATTCCAAATCGCTCGAGCCCAAGCTAACAGTATAACTAAAATTGAAATAGCGAACAACATGCAATTGTAAATCGTGCAAGAAACTCACCAAATTGCTGACGACATCCACGAGGCTGCTCGACCAAAATCAGATCGACGACTCCTCAAGTCGAATGGTCTCCATCAAGCGACACCCTAGAGCCGCGAGTCTCCTACTGTCGATCATCGTGAGTACCGTCGCCACTTCGAGCCACCATCAAAGTCGAATTCGCTTTCGACCAATTACCTCGGCATGCATAGACCAAATCACCCTCTACTCAACCAGTGATGCATCCAGGATCCAAAAATTCACACCGGTGGCCGAAATAAGGAAGACCCAAACCCTAGCACCTGGCTCAATCGCTCGCAAAGTCATCGATTCCTTCGCGAATTCTGAACGTCGAATCGGGCTTGGCCTTTTCGAGTTTGGTTAATAAAATTCCTTCTTCCCTTTTTTCTCTCTGAGCTTCGAATGAATGAAAAAAAAAATTGAGACAGAATGAAATAAAAAAATTTAGTTCGGCCAAAATGAAGATTGGGGAAACAAAAAGGAGGAAAACTGTTTGTTCGGCCATGATATTGATTTTCTATTGAAAATGATTTGAAGTACCAGGGAAAGATAACGTGATTTTTAAAGAAGGGAAAAGATCCCTTGCGTGTTGAAGATGCTTTGCATGCCTGCCAGCTACAGTGTTTTGTGTAGAGGGCAAAAAGTTCTGATGTTAAGTTTATTTGACCAGTCAAAGTATATGTTATTTTTAAATTTAAATTGTCTCGAATTACGTGGCTTAAAATCTTGACATCCTACCGAGTCATGTCGCTAGGCGTTTATAATGTTATACCCGTATTCCGAACGTACTGGAAAAGGTTTCGAGTCCTAATTCGATCGTATGAAGAAGACAACTTTTTGGACCCAGTTTTTATATTAAATTTTCGATATAAATTTCAGCGTGTTTAAATATTGTACGCTCACACAATAACTCCAATCACCACGAAATTTGAAATTCGATAATAGTAAAATATTACGAATCCAATGGAACTGGTTTTGTCAAATTCCGAGACTATGCCTCGGAAGGCTATTTTAAAAAGTAGATCTAAACGATATATTTTTAAAACTGAACAAACCACCGTTAAATTCAATTTTAACCCATTTATTATCTTCAGTGTTATCCATATAAATGTTACAAGCCTTTAAATTATTTTTAATAGGATTAAAACTGAAGATTCAACAATTTTCCCAATTTCCAATTTATTAAATTCAATAATTTAATTGCCAAATAAACAGTGATATTTGAAATTCATATTGAAACTAACTATCAAATATTTAAAATCAATTAAATATTCTAATTTCAAATATTCAAAATTTCCGGGTCGTCACATCCCCCCTTAAAGAGTTTTGTCCCTGAAATTGCTGGTTAGGAAGAGTGGTCCAATACCCGTTTACTATTTTCCCAAAACCAAACAGTTTTTAATAACTTCCCAAAACAATCCTTTTTATTAAAGACACATTATCACTCTAACAACTTCTCAACCCCCCATAAGTTCTAAGCAATATTACTTACTCAACAATTCGAATTATAATTTAAACTCAAATTTTAAATTATCAAAATTTTCTCAAAATTTTTCTAACTCCTTAAATTTTCGAAAAAATTCATCAGCGTCTCCTTTGCGCGGCTAGCTCAGTACAACTACAAAATGCCTCTGTGGGCTCCCAAATTCCAAAAGAAAACAAAAGGCCAAGTGGCTAGATCAAAAACCCAATCAAATTTCATACAGAAATTTAAACACATACCTTTTTGTCAAGCAATTCGAATTTATCTTCTAAAATCAAAACCAATTTTCCTTTCCCTTTATAATACCTACATATCCTACTTAGAAATAATATTCAATCATAGCTTTTAAAATCATTTTATACATTTCCTTACATTTCATTCACATCCGTATGATGCACATATACCATCCATACGCAATATCAAATTCGATCGCTCGCTCGATCACACAATTCCACTTCCGAACTTCGTTCACCCGACTTTCTAGTGCGGACTCAGATCTGGTTTCTTGATCAGAAACCATCATTCTCCTTGCATAGCCACAAACTATGATAGAGAATATCCAGAATCAATCAAAATCCATATCCAGGGTTCGCCGTCGAAAATCGAGTGAAAAATGCTAACTCGGATCGATATAACTATCTCGAAATTCTTTGCTCGAATCTGGATCAAATTGCTATGCAAATAAAATAATATACGTGCATCTAACGTATTTATATCCATTGATCATCAGCTATATCAATTCTCTTTTATTCACATTATTTTGATTTTTATTCACTATCCACAACTATCCCATTTCACAACTTTCAGTTTTAATCTTCATTCAATTATTCTCCTAGAATAATTTTTCGATACAATTTACCTAAGAATTTCACCATTCATGTCTTAGGTTTAATATAAGCATTTTATATACTCTTATATTATTACTTTACCACTTTAGCCTTTTTATCCACTTTATTTGTAAACTGGATTTCTAATTTCATATGAATTCAATTTATCTTCAACTCTGAATATTGAATTTTATCTTCCATTTATAACGGGTTCATATCATTATTTTAAATTAGTTTCATCCACTAATTTATTTCAATTTCCAATTCATCTTATCTCGAACAATATTTAATTAACCATTCTTTAAATTAGTTCCACCTACTAATTTATTTTTAAATCTTAAATAAAAGCTTATATGCAAACTTTTACATCCTTTAGTTTCTTCGAACAAATTCTTCAATTTTCACTTTACTTTACATACACAATTTAAATTAAATTTCAATATTCAGTTTCAATTCTAGTTGCTTACAATTTAAATTTAATTTCAATATTAAATTTCACTTCCATTTAGTTACAAATTAAATTAATTTGTTCATTTACAAATTTATTCTCAACTTAATAAATTTTATTTCAATGTCCATTTACTTAGTCTAGTCTACTTAGACCTTCCCTCAATTGACTTTTATTGAAAGTTAATTCTGCTACATTTCAATTTTATTTCTATTCACTTAAATTTTATTTACAACTCATCACTATTTCAATCAAACTTCATTACTAACTCACAATTCAACCTTCATTTAACCAATTCAAAATTCCATTAACATACTCACTTAACCAATTTATTCAAATTAGTTCATTTCCCACTTTTAATTCAATATTTGATTTTTACCTTCCAAAAATCACTTCACTTAATTTCTTGAGTTCAACCTATTTTATAATTCTAGTTTTGGATTTTTATCATTTCCTAAAATACAAACAATTTTATTTTGGCTTATTTATTCCATTTCTAAGTTTTGTAAGTCACAACTTATTTATATCCATACTTTCTTCCATTACCATCAATCTCGTTCCCATTTTACTTTTTAACTTGGGATTATACATTTAATTTAGCCAAGTATATATTTTTATTTAATGGGTTTTCAATTCTTTTATAAGCCATCGAAATCTATTTATTCCAATTCAATCTTATTTAACTAAACTCCAGTTAAATCTAACCTCATACTATTCTTTTGACTTCGCACCATTCATTCAAATTTTATTAAGTAAGAACTTAATTTCATTTAATGTATCCACCACATGATACAATTCCATTTCAATTATATTTCAACTTTAATTCGAATCTAATTACAATATTATTAAACTTAGCTTAAGTTCATTTCATTCGACTTACTCTTCTAACTTATTAACCTTTTTACAAGTTAATTCCATTCCAGGAAATTTTCAAACTTTATAAATTTCCAAATCTTTTTATAATCCATGAACATTTTTAGTTAAACCTCTAGAGCTTAAGCCATTACTTAGACACTCAAAACATTTAAACCAATTCCAGAGTCTTCAATAATCACTTAAGTATTTCAAAAATCATTTGAAATCAATTATACCCAAAATCCTTTGGTATCAAATTATCCTTTGAATTTTAAAATCAAAAGGTTTTACCAAACCAAAACTTCAACATTTCAAAAAACATTTTTGAAATTCATAATTCAATTGCATATCAAATTATTCCTTGAATTTTTAAAACCAACCCAGTTTTGCAATCAACTTCTTAATTAAATCATTCGAGTAGCAATTCCTCTTTTGGAAACTCGAAAATGAACATCGATGATGCTGCAGTCATCACCGAAGTTATTTTCCAACGACTGAAGAGAGTTTAAATGCTTTTACCCCTTCAAATATTTTTAATTCCAAAACCTTTGAGAATAATTTCCAAACTCAAAAGGAATTAAAACCTTTCCCAAAACTCCAAATTCCAAATCTATCCGATTTATATTCAAACATTACTCTGGAATTCTTATTCCAATTATATGTTTTATTTATAATTCACACTTATAAATTTCATTTGGTTCTATAAATTTATTCATTAACCTTTGGTTAAAATTTTAATCCTTTATTCAACTATCACTTAACAATGATAATAATTTAATATTATCATCTCCTAACAACTAAGCAACCATATATAACTATAATAATTTACGGAAAACTATTTCTTTTATATACAAAAATAATTTGGGTAAAATAATCTCATTTACCCGATTTTTAAAACAATACTATGTTGTCTTATCTTGTTTAAGAGTTTAGAAACCCTTATCTATAGAATGGCATCCCACATATCGAACAGAATTCATAAACACACAACCGATAAGTCAACACAATATAAAAACAAATTTTATATTCACTAATAAATACGCGCTCATATCTATTAATACACTCAAACTAATTCTAGAGTACTATAGACTCTATTTGAGTAATTCCCACCAGAGCCAAGGTTCTCTCTTAACCTACAGCTCCGATACCACTGTAACAGCCCACAAACCCGTACCCCTTGAGTCGACACTATTCTCCTTCAATCAACTCAAGATGAACGGAAATACGAACCATTTGGGTTAAAGAAGAAGAGGTAGAAGAAGAAAATAGAAAACAACATCGAAATTTAACCATTGCAGCGGAATAATATAATAGTTAATAAATGATCTTTACACAAAATAGCTACATCTGTTTATACATTACATCATCAGAGTACAGCATCAGAGTTCAATACAAACAACAACACAACTCAGGACGGTTATAACATCTCGTCCTTTCAAAAAAACTGAATACACAACGGAATATTTCATACAAATACGGAAGTACGTATCGCCATCCAGCTCCATAGCATCATTTCCTATAATCTATAATACTCGATCTGACCCGAGCATTATAGTTAAATAACATCCGAGTCAGTCTGGAATACCAGCGTGAGAAAACCACACTCAAATTGATTATTAAAGTTTCAAAATCCTTTGAAAATCAAAAGCATCTCGTAAGACCATGCCACAAATAAACATGTCGGGTTTTTACCTTACGATAGCTAAACTATTTCTTATAAAATCCTCTGATATTATAACAGGGTCTATATACAAATACTAATTCAAATAGCTGAAATTGTTACATGATTAAATTTCATCATACTAGCCACAAAGTGGGTTATACAAACAAAAACCGTAAAAGGCACGTAGGGAGAATGGATTTCCAACTAATGACTAGGCAACAATACATGGTCGAGATCAGCGTACCAAGGATCCACCCTAAATCCCCTGCAACACAAGATTGGGACTACCCCTTACTGGATAATCCCGACTAAGATCACCCCGCGGTTAGGATCAGCAACCGCACCACTAAGCCGAAATAAAAAGGGACATCTAGACAGGAATGCCTCACACTAATGGGAGCTACCCACTTAGCCTTGCTGCATATCCCCTGATTTTCAGCCATTCCCGGTTGATGAGGCTTGAGGCTAAGTGTTACCTTTTTAGAACGTTTCACTTAGAATGCCCATCGTCCACCTGACGATGTTCTGAAAGCATTCATCCATACAAGTCCGTCCCGGGTTCGAACGGAACCAAAGGCACTACTTCTACATCCATTTTGGAATCATTCTCGGGATTACTATAGACTAGCCCTTGCACTTCACTGCTCCACCTTTGAATCTAAACTTTTGTTTCCAACACGAAAACGTTCAAACCGGACCGAAGTGGTTTTCGAGAATTAAATCCCAATCCCGGTCTCTTCGAAACGATCAGCACATTGTCCAATATTGATAGTCGGTTATTTATCTATCAATTAACATTCTCAACCATCCATAAAACATAAATAATCTTCCAAATTATTCATTAATCTCAAAATATCTTCGCAAGATATATTTCCATTTTCAAACCTTTTTGAAAATAGTTTTCAAACCATCTTCCTCTCATGGAATACATTCCCCAAATAATTTCTACTTCCACTAAAATCACCAAGTACAAACACTTTAGATTTTAAAATAATCTAAAACACTATATTATAAAATATCCTTTAAGGCATTTAAGTTAAAGCTACTTTAATACTTATTCAAAGATATATAATTTAAGAATATTTAAAATAAAACTACTTTAAAAATATATAACTAAAATTTTCTCTTTATAAAACATAATACCAAGTCACCTTTAATAATTACAACTAAAATAAATTTGAAAAATTTTTACTTTAAAATTTTTACATTTAAAATATTAAATTTTCTAAAACATACCTTTAAAACAACTTAAAAACTTTTAACTTAAACTTTAAAATTTTGCTTTGAAAACGTACTTGGCAATCCAGAGTAATACGCTTCTCCTTCAAATCTTTGAAAAATAAATCACGATTTATTTTTAAACAAATTTACCCATTCATTTAAATAAATTTCCACCGTGAATTTATTCCTCTAAATATCCACTGATATATTACTTCACTAGTGCCATTTCCCTTTTAAAATTCCAATTTTAAACACTTAAATCAATTTCAAATTGATTTCCAAACTACTCCTTTTTGGAATAAATTCCTTTACTTACTCATTTACTTCAAAACCCATTTACTTCAGATTTTATTTCTTAATTATGATTTTAAAATCTTTTTAACTGAAAATACCAATTTCATATTTTCCAAATTTCTTTTTTATCCTTTCAAATAAATTTAAACCTTGAATTTTAAAATAAATTCTTTATTCCTTTAAATAATATCACTTATGTTTTTAAAATTCATTATTACTCTATTTATTCAAAATTCCTTTTTCAATACTCGAAACTTATTTATTAGAATTTTAAAATCACTTTTTTCTTTTCCAATTCATTCTTAAATTTATTCAAATCCTCTATAATTATTTTATTTAAAAATTCACTCTTTTATTTTCTTTTCAAAAATCCAATTTTATATATTTTGATAATTTCAGTAAACCTATTATGCTGGAATTTAGTAATATATGGTTATAATTTATATGTATTTGTATCCTAGACACTATTATTATATCATAGGATTTGATATGAAGTGTTTTAGTATCCTAAGGTAAAACCCATCCGTGTTTTTATGCGCGACGTGGTCTTATGAAATACCTTCGTTTTTGGAACGTTTTTATAAATTTAAGATCCAATTGAGATGTGAATTCTCATGTTGGTTTACGAGACTGATCCGGACGTCTTTAAGTCGTATTCACATATATGTTTATTTTCGCTAATCAGCATTTGCAAGGATAGGTTGTTGTAACTATCCAAGATGATGATTAGTTATTTGTGTGCTTTGGTTTGATGTATATATATTATAGCTTCCCTTTTGTAAAGATCATTAATATTATGCAACAACCCGGTATCTTTAGCCATTCGCAGCAGCACATGTCGGACTTGAATTGCTCAAAATACCGCATTATAAATAAATTTGAAGCAAATGAAATACAAATCACAGAATCACAGACACAGAACAAACAGAATACCTCGCAGCGGACTATAAAATACATAGTAGTTCATGAAGCTACTACGGCAGAGTCTCAAACCAAAAACATAATACAGTTTGAAAACAACATAATAGAAATCCCAAATACATAGAAGTTCACTGATACATGAGATAAAATAGAATAGCTGAAACAGAAAGTAGATATAAATGTAGATAAGCAGAAACTCCAGCAAAGACCAGCTCCAGAAAGAGAATCAAAAGCTGTGAATACTCAGGCTGACCCGAGCGTAAAGTAAAACACAAAACACTCGAGTCAGGACAATATATACTTATATAATGTAAATCAACTCAAGTGAATTGTAGTAGAAATGCACCTTAAAGGATGCTTGGGATCGCCCATCCTTTAAAGATCAGTTAAACCATAAATTAAATACATCCCTTGGTTAAAATTTCAAAATAGTATTTATACTTCGAAATCAAATATCAATTAAAAATTCAGTATCATTCAAAATCCATTTCAAAATATCAAAATATCATATCTTTTAAACCATAATCATTTTTATTTAATTTAAAT
Source organism: Allium cepa (assembly GCA_030765085.1). Taxonomy (NCBI): domain Eukaryota; kingdom Viridiplantae; phylum Streptophyta; class Magnoliopsida; order Asparagales; family Amaryllidaceae; genus Allium; species Allium cepa. The sequence continues at coordinate 563,882,046 of CM060935.1, forward strand.
ACCATTTCAAAACACATTTCAAAATAGTTTATATTTCGAAACAAATTGCTTCATTTAAATCATTAAAATGAAGATATTATATTTAATAATTAAATTATTAAATTTCAAAAATTTTAATCTTTCAAAGTTCATTCATCCACTTAAATTTATTAAAACAATGAAAATTCAACTTTCGCAGCATTTAGAAAATGCTACGGAAAGTCACACTTAAAACAGTTCAATTTAACAAAAGACAACATTTAAAATGTTGTAATAGGGTTCCATTAGTTTCAAATAAACTTGGTTAAATTCAGCCATTATAACATTCACAAAAAAATGCATTAATAGCCTTTAATTAAATTGAGCCATTTGGTTCATTATTATCAACTACAGCATTTACAGATGTTGTATTATCCTTTACATTAGAATTAATAGCATTTTAGAAATGCAGTAAATTAACTTCAAATATTCAGTATAATTTCACAAACAATTATATTTTTATTTAAACCATTTTTAACTTATAAAATCATGTAATTTCACTTTTAAAACAATCATTCAAATACCCTTATATTCATGATTTTATAAAGTTAAATCTCTATTCAAAAATCAAAATTTAACAGTAATTCACTTATTAAATTCCAACATTAAATTTTAAATTCATTAAATTAAATTTAACTTAACACTTAAGTTTAAATTTTCAAATATAACTTAATTTCATTTTTATTTACTTAACTTAAAATTCACTTTTAAGCCAAATTCACAAATTTCCAATTTTAGTTATATTTCAAATTTTCAACTTAAATATTCATTCATTTCACATTTTAACTTAATTCAAAAATCATTAATATATTATAAAATTATTTTAAAATTCATTTAGTTCAAAATATTATAAATTTATCATATTTTCATATTTAATTTAAATTCCATTTATCACCAAATTATAATTTCCAAAACACTTACATTTCAGATTGTCTAACTTTACCATTAACTTATTTCACTTATAAATTTTCAGAGAGTCAATAATGATTTACAAAAATCATTTTTAATTAAATTTAAATCAAACTACTATAATACTTACATTTCTAAAATATTTTAAAATTTTAAGAAAAACATATTTTAACAACGGGTCTGTATTTCATTTTCTAGCCTAGGTAAAGTGATACGGGTAATATATCATTTCAACCCGTAATTTACAAAGAAAACCCGGTTTTGATCATTTCAAACCCGCAATCCCAAGTAAATGAAAATAATTGAAAATCATTCAGACCTATCATTTCAGCCCATAACGATTTTCTCCTATTCTAAAGTCCGTTCGGGTATGTATCATTTCAACCCATAGTGATTCTAATCTAAAAGGAACTTGCAGTGTGATAAACTGATAAAAATAATATAACAGTATAATATAACAGTAAAATATGATATAATAGGTGCTTAAGCATGGGTGAACATCATAAAATCATAACATAGCAGGTGTAACATGATAATGTATTTTACAGTTTCAAAAGGGGTCAATTTACTAGTTATAAAGTACATATTGTCTAGTGAGAATAACTCACCTGTTCAAAGCTGGAGATTGACACCAAACACACAATACTGACAAAATGAAGGCACGACAACACAATAGCGATTCGAGGGTGGGGAGCCAAAGCTATAAACCTTGAATTTATTTTCATAAAACAATTACAAACAACATAAGATTTCAACCCAAAATTTAATAAACAATGCTAGAAATAATTGTATAAAACCAATCCAAAATCATTGCACTTGCTTTCAACCTCCTATACTTCACTTATAGGTCTGAAATGTACTGTTAATGGTTGAATTTGGATCTGGTCTTGAGTCCATATGGTCAGCCTAACATGGTCTAAAAGATGGTGCAAGATGTGTGTGTTTGGTTCTACGACTACAAGGCAATATCGAGGCAAATACATCATTTCTTTGCTAAAGCTTGGTTCGGCCAGAGGCTATAGGGCATGGCCAGAGGCTCCAGGTGATGGTGAGTGATGTGGAAGAGGGTGGTGATCAGATCTGGGCTGGTGGTGGTGGCAAAAGGAAGGTGGAGGTGGTTGGAACAAACTAGGCTAGATTTGAGCACAAAGGTGATGGTTTGTGACTTTTGGTGGTGGATCTCATGTCAAGTGGTGCTCGGCCTGCCGTGGTGGTGACATAGGGTGGTTGATGGTCGGTCTAAGAGGTGGTTGGGTCGGCCTAGCTGCTGGAGGAGGTGGGGCCGGTCACATCTAGTTGAAAGCAAATGCAAAAATCAATAGAAAAACAATATAAGTAGAAAAAGAGATAAAAGAAATAATTTTTTTTACCAACTTCCCAAGCATGTGATGGCCGAAATTTTTTTCTCAGGAAGGAGGAGAGGAAGATACATGAAATGAAAATGAATTAGTCAGCTGAAATGTGGGGAGTTAGGCCAAAAGAAATGAAGAGTTGTGAGGAAAATGAAGAGGTGGAATTCAAAAAGGCAAAAGGCAATTCAAAAGTCAAAAACTCTTCATATATCCTTATTTAATTCATATAACTTTATATTTCTAGAAATAATAATAATCCTTGATAAAATTTCGAAAATTTATCAAAATATAAAAATTTATATAATATTTATTAATTATATAAAATTAAATTAAGAAAAATAGCTAAAAATAGTGAACTAGACTAGAAAATTTGAAATTAAATAGAATAATTTTAGAAATTTCATATGAGCTTGTAAAATATTTTTAAACATAAATAATAACATAAAATAAAAATACATTCACAAAATAAATATTTAAATTTTAATTAAATATAATTTAAATGAAGAAAATAGCAGAAAAATAGAAAACAGCCTTTAAAAATAGGAAATAAATACAGTAAATTTTGGAAAATTTTTATTATCACTTTAAAAACATTAAAAGACAAAATATACATAAAATAAAATATTAACACATATTAAAATAAAATATAACATAGAAAATATGATTTATATAATTTAAAATAGACAAAATTTCAAAATAAAACAAATTATACTCAAAATTGAAATGTACATAACTTTCAGAAATTAAATCCGTTTTCAACGAAATGAAAAGAAGTATTCAAGTTATTAAATCTATTTTCATAGTAAAAAATAAAATTTAAGAATTTAAATATTGAAATTTAAAAGTCAAGGTTTGACCAGTTTGAACAGAAATTCATCTTTTAGTAAAATATACAATTTATACCGCTTTGAAATTATAGTTCACATAATAATCAACACCTACATTTAAAAATGAAATGTTTGAAATAAAATAAGTTTAAAATAAATTTTAAAATAAAAGAAAGTCAAATATTAAAATATATGAAAAATCTAGGGTTGTTACACTCTCCCACACTCAAATCTTTTCGTCCTCGAAACGGAAGGAAGCGGAGAAACAACAAGACAGAACAATAGGTTGGAAGACATCCTGAAAGAAGGTAGGGAAAAAGTAGCTAGGAGGGAAAGCAGGTTGAAAGACATGGATGAACCATTATTTTATTTTTATATTTGACATGTTAAACATTTAATATGATAATTAGTTATTTGATTCAAATTTGATAGTTCGAAGTAAACAATATTTAAGACATTTTAAATCATGATTAGAATATCCTTTATACAATACTTTACCAAAATACTTTTATAACTTGATGTCTTAACAAGTTTACTTCCGTTCCTGCAGACTCTGGCTATGCGTTGATCAGGCGCAAAGCTAGAATTCTCCAAGTACTTAGTAGACCTATTTCAACACCCAGTGAAAATACTAAAAAAATAGGTATGAGAAGTTCCGCTCAAAATCCAATGTCAAATGAATAATAATACGATAGCAGTGGCCCGCTGTTGATCCAGTATTTACGAAATGGACACAACACTTTCCAAAAGATCCTTCTACCTTCCAGATTCCATAAAAATATCATAGCCAGTTCGTAAACAAGGGACCATCGATCCCTGCTGCAGTGGTACGCTGCTGATTCAATGATTTACGCAATGGATGCACTTCATTCCCGGAAGATCCATAAACAACAGATCCCAGGATCGAAAGAGCCTCCATTGGGTAAACTAAAGAACCATCTACCCTGGAAAAAATAATCGAGGAACTCATGAGTTTAAGTCCGGACAACCATATCAGTTCGAAACCATTTCTGAATTCGCCCAAGTCCATTAGGGTTTATCGGTCGAATCCATTCCTGGATTCCCCAACTCCATCTGGGTCGAAGCATATCACTATACTTCTTCCGGAGGGCACTTCCCATACCTCTTACATCAAAATATAATATACCATATATAGTAGCCCTTCAAAATCATAGCTTCAAATATCGCACTTATATAAATTCCATTATATATAAGATTTCATTTTCAAATCGAATACTTTCCAAAACCAATAGTATATCAAACCATACTTATATAAACTTCAATTATATAAGATTTTAATTTACAAATTGAGTACCTTTTCAATTCAACATTTTCAAATCAACTTCACACTTATACAAATCCATTTTATATAAGTTCGATAACTCCCAAATCAAGTATTTAGTAAAACAAGGTTCTCAATTTTAATTTGTTTCAATAACATTTCAGTTTCGAAATCATATATGATTTCGCCAAATCATTTCTTCCAAATTACATTTACACAGTTTCAAAGTTTCTTAAAATAATAGATTTAGAAAATAATCCAAATTTCCAAATCAACAAAAATTTAGGTCAAACAAATTCATTTCCATTTCAAACATATATTCACTTTCAAAAATCATAATACTTTCAAAGTTATAAATTTTTCGAAACCAAAATACTTGAAATCATTACACTTTGAAAATCATAACTTTTCTAAATCATACATTTGAAATCATAAAACATCCCTTTAATTCTTTACATTTCAAAAATTTATTCAATTTAAACCCAAGTCTACAAGTTCCGGCTTTAATTCAATTCAAACCATCAGTTTCAATTCAATTTAGTTTTCCAACAAAACCATTTCAACTATTATCAATTTCAAATAAAGATTTGATCCGCAAAATAAAATATTCAGTCTTTAATATATTTCAGAGCTTAAATGTACCATATTCCAAAACTAAATTTTATAATTTCATATATCTCAAATTTTACTTCATTATTACATAGTTTTGAAATATTCATTTCATAAATCCATCATTTTTAATTAAACTCAAATTACAACTAAACCAACTATCCTTTCATACAAATATAAACTTCAAATATTCATTTATCAAAACCAATTATCATTCCAAATTCACATTCTTTATCAAATAAAGATTATATCATTCAAAGCCTCATTATCAAATCATTATTTGAATTCAATTTCAAATATTCAAATTTAAATCATTTTAAAAAAATCAAATATGTCATTCATTTAGTATTTCAAATAACATTACAAAATACATTTCAAACTTCCATTCATATATTCATTTATCTCATTACATTTCATTCCACTTAACACATAACCAAGTAAGCCTTATTTAATTTCAAATTCAATTTAAATTCCTTAAAATTCAAATTTAAATATTAAATTATATTTAAAATGCCTTAAATTTCACAAATAATGAATTCCAAAAATTAAATCATTTAACACTTTAAAACATAACTCAAACAGTGTTAAAATCTATAACATTACGAAACATTGTCAAATTATAACAACGACGGCATTTAAAAGTGCTATTGTAATGTTTGCGATTTTTCGTTGCCGAAAAACCGAAATGTTATAGTTGAAGAAGAAGAAAGAGGTAGAAGGAGAGAGAAAAAGAGAGAAGAAGAAAGAAAAGAACAACAATAGAACAACAGAAAGAACAATAAAACAATATCAGAACCTCAAAGTCGCAGCGGAACAACATATAATAGATAAATGAATATTTATTAAAACAAAAGAACTGTACATTTTATACATTACATCGCATTACATTACATCATATCATCAGAGTGTACAACAAACAAACAGCGGAAAAAGAAGAAATACAATATACAATATAATATACTACGCCATCCAGCTCGCCTCCAGATATCTGTAGCAACACCTAAATCCAGAATAACCTGATAACCAAACTCTAGACTGCCCATGTGGAAATTGGTGGGCACCCAGAGTTTTGGAAGGGAACAATAAACTCCAGGTCAGTCATGTGACTGGTGCGAGAACTTAAAACAGTTTATTCTTAAAAACAACTAAAGAAATATTTTTCTTTAAGTAAATTCGAAATGCTTTTGGAAAATGAAACTACCATAAGGCCTCCCGCCACAAACACAATGCAAACGTAGACTTGGAGGAGATTTCTCCTTATGATAGTCAAAGATGCTTACTACGCAGAAATCAAATCATTTTTGATATTATTATTAGTGCATAGTGTAGAAAACAATTTCGAAAGTAGAATATAAATCTTAGCCAACATACGACCATTATCGTATGTCTACTATAGCTACTATGTTCAATAGCAGGTTACCGCCACATTCCATAGCAGGTAATACAACTAAAACCGTACAAGTTACGTATTGTTTCTTTGGATTTCCAACAAATGGTCAGGCCAAGGAACTTCCCATTGCCACATGGAAACGCCTCTGGAATGACGTCCCGAGAACCTAACCGGATCTCTGCCAACACAAGGCCGGGTTACCCCTAACTGGGTAACTACTGACACGAATATGTCATTCCCCGATCGTAACCGATCTATATCCGAGGATCCCCGATTTCCAACAACCACAAACTAATAAATTTGCAGTAACCACATAGGTTAAGTATCTGGGCTCCATACCATGATACCACCTCAATCCAGAAGGAATGACATACACTAAAGGGGCGCTACCCCCTAATAATCTTGCCGCATCTTTCCTGTTTTGACCATTTCCGGGGTGTGAGGCTCGATGAAGTCTCGTCCACAAAGCCACGCTTTATACAAAAGCTGCTTTGGGTCAACAAATGATCAAAGCAATGATCATCAAGATAGACGATCAAACAAATGATCCTATCACAAACGATCAACCAATGATCATTTCACAGCATCACTCAGCATGCCACATTACCAATTCGGGAATGTATCACTAGTAACCATCAACTATATAACCTCTGAGCTCGTACGTCTCAGAGAAGGGTGTTAAGCTAAGAGAATAAATTCTCCGCCACCAACAGAAATATATTTGATAGAAACCAGCTTTACATATCAAATTGTAACGTCAGATATACAATCCATACAAGTCCGTTCCGGGATCGAACGGAACCGAAGGCACTTCCAAAGAAGCCCTTGCAATCCGGATATTCACTAATCACGTCCGGACAACCCGTCACTAAGGGTGATAAAACCTCTATATCGGAGATCAGCCGATGCAGAGTAACTCGACGGTAATCCATCCGTTTTCACAAATATCCGGTCTTCAACATCGGTCTTCAATTGCAATTCATAACGACGTATCACATATTCGGAGTGGGTTATATGACCCCATGGTCCTTTCCCGGTTAATCCGAATAGTGAGCGCTTATTTAAAAATAAGTGTGGAATCCGATTCAAACAATCACAATAAATACCTATTTAAAGGTAAATATTGATAGTTGGTTATTTAACTATCAATAAAGATGCGCAACATCACCAGATTTCAAAAAAAAAATCTCAAATTATTTATTTTCCCAAAAAATATCTTTACAAGATATAAAATTTTCCACACTTCAAAAATAAACAACGTTTATTTTGAAAACCAATTTTCCCTTTCCACTTATAAATTCCATAGTGAATTTATATTTCAAATTATCTATTGGTCTACAGTTTCCAATAGATTTCAAATATTCAATTCCAATTTATCTTCAAAAAGATAAATTCTTAAAAACATTCCATTTCATATTGGAAAAGCATTTCCATACTTATTTAATAAGTAAGTGATTCACAAATATTATTTATTTTCACAATTTGAAAATATTCGATATACTTAAACCATAGTTAAGTATATATTTCATTCTTTAAGGAAATCATTCTTTTATTCACATTTATTTGGGTCAAAACGAATGTTGCGTAAAACATTGTTACGACAACCCAAAAGTCACTAGTATAGGAATTCGAAATTAAAATAGATATATAAATCCCAATACTATACAAAAATATTTCCTTTCGGAAATCATTTACTATAACAACACTGTTATAGTCCATTATTTCCTTATTTTCTCGAAAACGTCTATTTCAACAATGAATGTTGAAATCTATGTTTTCATTTCCCTTTATTTCTCGAAAAACGTCTATTTCAACAATGAATGTTGAAATTCTATGTTTTCGATACTTAATGCATTTTAAAACATCTTTAAATCGTTTTAAATTCCATTTAAAACATTCCTTTCCCAAAATATATCCATTTTCTTTAATAATATATTTACTGTTCAAAATCGTGAATATATTTCCTTTAATAAATTTCAATATTAAATTTATCAAATTCAATTGATTTCGAATTTATAAACAATGTCTATAAATTCTATTCTTATTTATAAAACTTCGATTTATAAATCTCCTTTATTAATCCAATTTAATTTACATAACCCAATTTTGTACCAAAGGTTCATATTATAAGTTAATTACTTATAATCCTTTTATTCACAAAATCGTTCTTTCTTAACACTTCACAAATCATAAATCTTATTACTTATAAGATTTTATCTACAGCCTTATTTTCAACGTTAACAACCCCTTTTTAAAATTCCATTATTTCGATTTATAAAATATATGTTTTATAAATCTCATCTACAAACCGTTCATGCTTTATCAAGGATTTCAATTTAACTGCCAAGATCTGATTTATAAGATAATTTCTTATAAATTCTTTATTTAATAAAATCTACTCATTTTAAAATCTTCACAATTTGTAAATCTATGATTTTCAATAAAATCCATTTTATACTCCATTTAGCACTTAATAGACTTTTTTTTTAAATTCCAACATTTTTAATTTATAAATGTAAATTTTTTAAAATCTTTTATACACATCCTTTATAATAGTTATTCAAAATTCCAATTAAAACCATTTCATAAATTTATTAACTGCTTATCTCAAAAATAACATTTTCGTTATTTTTACAAAAATATTAATTCCTATAGCTTTTAAAAAAAAATTAGATCTTTATTTATTAAAAATGAATCAATTCAAAATTTTAAATAAAAACATATACTTTGAAAATCACTTTAAAATCCTTTAAAAAATAAAAAAAAATCGTTATTTTCAACTTCAAAAAAAAATGGATCCGATGATGCCACAACATCCAAATAACAGATCAATGCATCCAAACATCATATATCAATATGATAAACAATCAAATATCACAATATCTGAAATAAATAAATATTTGTGAGGAATCCAATTGGATCCCTCCAACCTGTTTCCCTGCATCCACAGAGTTAGCACAATACCCATTCCACTTCGAGGTGGAATATCGCGGTATATGGGATTTATAAAATATATATCCGCTTAATAACGGCGCAATAGGGTCTCATCCGCTATACAATGCGGGAAATCAATCAACTGCAATATATACATATGCCAATATATATATATATTGCTATATATAGATATATATCCTACTATATCTAATATCACAATCAAACAACAATCCATCAATCAACAAATTTTAAAAATAACTATTGAAAATTCAAATACCCTTTTGAGTGAGAAGTTCTCACCTTTGATTTATTCTGCAATCCATTTCCATTTCCGGCTTGATTTCATCATTTTGGACCTTGTATACACAATTTTTGCAATTTATTAATATTCGAAATAAAACCGAGCAATTAAATTTTATTTCTTAATTTTAGCTGTAAATTAGCTTTAAACCAATTTTTTCTTCTTTAAATAAATTTATCTAACTAAAAATTTATTTTACTTTAAATCAATATCTTTAAGTCGATTTCTTTTAATAAATCATTTGTCTCACCATCTGACAAATTTAGTTTACCAACAATTTAAATTTGAACAAATGATTCCAATCCAATTTCATTTTAAACAATTTCTATTAAGTAAATTTATTTTAACTATACACTTTACTTTCAAACTAACTTTCCTTTTACTGGAAATTAAAATTTCATTTACACCTATATTTATTTTATTTTCTGTTCCAACATTTGCTTTACTGCATATATTTATAAATTTTTAAATTGAAAAGATAAACTGTTTTTAACTTTACATAAAAAAAAATTCGAATCTGTATACATATACTTTTCAAATCAAATTGAATCGGAAACAAATAAAAGAAAAATTCGAATACCTCATGGTCTTGCCCACAACTGTGAGTACCAACCCAAAGCAAACGACCACCAGATCGCAACCATCCCCAGTTTCACCCTCGCGTGCTATTCTGGCCAAACATTGCAGCCCCAAATCCCTGCCAAATCCTTGCCGCGATGCCTACCCATGCTCGTGCGCCCCCCAATAGCCTGACCCCACGTGAATCGCCGCCGCCTTCCAAATCTTGCCGCGCGCCCTCCACTGTCTTGACGTCGCTCCCCCAATCTCACAAAACCCAATCCCCAACTTGACAGTGCCGCCGCCGCCGCCTGCGCCATCGAGCACGCGACCCAAATCGGAGCCGTCGCCATCGCCCTCGAGTCCTCGCCTTCGAATTTGATTGCGACGAAGAGAGCGGCCACTTGATTTTTTTGATTAGAGTTGAAGAGAAATTGGAAGCTCGGCCATTAATTAGAAGATGATTTCGATTTTTTTTTCCGTTTGAAATGTTTTGAACAGAGGGAGAATTAAATAAGCCTTCGAACTGATTTGTTTTCTTTTTTTTTCTTTTTGAACGAAAGATTGTGCTCAGAGTTTTAAAATGAAGAAGATGGATCTTAGTATGCACGTTGCAGGTGCTAGGTTGGCTAAGTACAAACATAGGGTGGCTGATGTTGACAAATTTTAAAATTTAAACTTAAATTTGATTTGAACTCGATTAAATTTCAACGCGTTTATTTACCGTGTGCTCACATAACAACTCCAAAAAATACGAAATTTGAAATCCGGTAATAATACAATATTACGGACCCAATGGAACTGGTTTCGTCGAATTCCGAGACTGTATGAAAAATGACTATTTTTAAATATCGATTTAAACGATATAAATTCAAAACTGAACAAACCACTTTCAAATTCAATTCTGAAGCTTCTATTATCTTCAATATTATCAATATAAATTTTATAAGCCTTTGAAATATTTTAAATCAGCTTAAAATTTAAGATTTAAATTTTTACTCAACTTTAATAGATTAAATTTTATAATTTAATAGCCATTTTCAAAGTTATATTGAAAATTCAATCCAAACCATCATTCAAATATTTAAAATTAATTAAATATTTTCAATTTAAATTATTCAAAATTCTAGGTCGTTACAATCTTCCCCCCTTAAAAGAATTTCGTCCCGAAATTGCAAGTTAGGAAGAAATGGTCCTTGACTCGTATACTATTTTTCACAATCCAAATAGTTTTATCAACTTACTAACCTAAGTCTTTTTATTAAAGATTCATTATCATTTCAACAAGTTTTCCAACTTCACTTATAAGTTTCAACCAACATTGTTTCCTTCACAATTTAAATTTAAATTCAAATTTAAATTTCAACCTTTCAAGTTTTCTCAAAAATTTTCTAACACTCTAAATTTTCGAAAAATTTCGCCAGCGTCTCCTTTGCGCGGCTCGATCGGTACGACTACAAAATGGCACCACGGCCCCTCAGAATCAAAAAGAAAAGAGAAAGCCAAGTGGCTGGAGAAGAAAATCATCAAATTTCATACGGAAATTCAAATACGTACCTTTTTGTCGAGCAATTCAATTTTTATCTTTGAAATCAAAATCCCAATTCCATTTCTCTTAATACACCTGTATAACCTGCTAGTAATAGTATCCAATTCCAACATTCAAATCATTTTGCCAATTCTATTACAAAATATTCAATATATGCTTCTTATACATTATTACTTCACTATTGAAGTTGCATATTCAATTTCATTCGTTTCAATTTCAATTCAATTTCATTCAATTTCTTTTGAATTCAATTCACACTTTCGATTTATATTCAATTCAAATGGTTAACAACTCACTTTCTTTTATTCAATTCATTTTTTAAGTGAAACGAATTCGTATCCATTCTAATTGATTTTAATTTTCATTTCATTTCTAATTAATTCCATTCAATTTTGTTTACATTCCATACTCTTATTCATCTCGAATTTACTTAAGCTGGTTCACTTCAAACTCTAGTTCATTTCCTTGTAAACAATTTCCAATTTATTTACGAATGTAGCTTCATTTGTTCATCCACCGTTCATTTTATCTCAATTAATTGAGCCCATTAGATTAAATTCTCAAATTTACTTTTATCCAAATTTATTCACTTATACATACTTTAATTTAACTCTATTCTTTAAATTAAATTTATTCTATCAACATTTAAGTTGTATAAGTTATCAACTCATTTATTATTCCAAAAATATTTTAAATAGGATTCCAGAGTCTTTTTTTCAACTTTTTCAAAACCATTATTGAAAATAATTCAAACTATCTTTTGAATTTTCAAACCCAAACCGAAATTTTCCAACCAAATTCCATATTAAAACAATTTAACAGCAATACCTCTTTTGGAAACCCGAAAATGAACACCGATGATGTCATGATCATCATCAGAATTATTTTCCAGCGACCGAAAAGAGTTTAGAGCTTTTCATTCCTTCAAAAGTTCTTTTCAAAACCTTTGAAATTCAATTTTTTTTTTAAAATCAAAAAGGAATTTAATTTCTAAAATTTCCAAACTTTTTCAAAAACATTTCCAAAAACTTCTCTGGAATTCCATTTCCAATTATAAATCACATTTATAATTTACATTCTCAAAATTTCATTTGTATATGGATTTTATTTTCTTATCTTTATCTCAATTTTTTTCATATAACATTGATTTCAATTCTTATTCAATTTCAATAGTAATAGCTTAATATTATTACTTCCTAGCAACCATGCATCCATATACTATAATAATCTACAGAAAATTATTTCTTTTGTATACAAAAATAGTTTTGGGCAAAATTATTTCATTTACCCTATTTTTAAAACAATATTTTATCGAATTGCTCTACTCAAGTGTTTAGAAACCCTTTCGGCACAGTTGTGCAGACCGCGCTAATGAAGGTTCATATGCCACACAATAAATAAACCAACACAATATAAAACAAATTTTATATTCACTAACAAATACGCGCTCATATCTATTATTACACTCACACTCATTCTAGAGTACTGCTGACTCTATCTCTAATAAGTAACACCCAACAGAGCCATGGTTGTCGCTTAACCATATGCTCTGATATCACATGTAATGTTTGCGATTTTTCGTTGCCGAAAAACCGAAATGTTATAGTTGAAGAAGAAGAAAGAGGTAGAAGGAGAGAGAAAAAGAGAGAAGAAGAAAGAAAAGAACAACAATAGAACAACAGAAAGAACAATAAAACAATATCAGAACCTCACAGTCGCAGCGGAACAACATATAATAGATAAATGAATATTTATTAAAACAAAAGAGCTGTACATTTTATACATTACATCGCATTGCATTACATCATATCATCAGAGTGTACAACAAACAAACAGCGGAAAAAGAAGAAATACAATATACATATAATATACTACGCCATCCAGCTCGCCTCCAGATATTTGTTGCAACACCTAAATCCAGAATAACCTGATAACCAAAGTCTAGACTGCCCGTGTGGAAATTGGTGGGCACTCAGAGTTTAGGAAGGGAACAATAAACTCCAGGTCAGTCATGTGACTGGTGTGAGAACTTAAAACAGTTTATTCTTAAAAACAACCAAAGAAATATTTTTCTTTAAGTAAATTCGAAATGCTTTTGGAAAATGAAACTACCATAAGGCCTCCCGCCACACACAATGCAAACGCAGACTTGGAGGAGATTTCTCCTTATGATAGTCAAAGATGCTTACTACGTAGAAATCAAATCATTTTTGATATTATTATTAGTGCATAGTGTATAAAACAATTTCGAAAGTAGAATATAAATCTTAGCCAACATACGACCATTATCGTATGCCTACTATAGCTACTATGTTCAATAGCAGGTTACCGCCACATTCCATAGCAGGTAATACAACTAAAACCGTACAAGTTACGTATTGTTTCTTTGGATTTCCAACAAATGGTCAGGCCAAGGAACTTCCCATTTCCACATGGAAACGCCTCTGGAATGACGTCCCTGGAACCTAACCGGATCTCTGCCAACACAAGGCCGGGTTACCCCTAACTGGGTAACTACTGACACGAATATGTAATTCCCCGATCGTAATCGATCTATATCTGAGGATCCCCGATTTCCAACAACCACAAAGTAATAAATTTGCAGTAACCACATAGGTTAAGTATCTGGGCTCCATACCATGATACCACCTCTATCCAGAAGGAATGACATACACTAAAGGGGCGCTACCCCCTAATAACCTTGCCGCATCTTTCCTGTTTTGACCATTTCCGGGGTGTGAGGCTCGATGAAGTCTCGTCCACAAAGCCACGCTTTATACAAAAGCTGCTTTGGGTCAACAAATGATCAAAGCAATGATCATTAAGATAGACGATCAAACAAATGATCCTATCACAAACGATCAACCAATGATCATTTCACAGCATCACTCAGCATGCCACATTACCAATTCGGGAATGTATCACTAGTAACCATCAACTATATAACCTCTGAGCTCGTACGTCTCAGAGAAGGGTGTTAAGCTAAGAGAATAAATTCTCCGCCACCAACAGAAATATATTTGATAGAAACCAGCTTTACATCTCAAATTGTAACGTCAGACATACAATCCATACAAATCCGTTCCGGGATCGAACGAAACCGAAGGCACTTCCAAAGAAGCCCTTGCAATCCGGATATTCACTAATCACGTCCGGACAACCCGTCACTAAGGGTGATAAAACCTCTATATCGGAGATCAGCCGATGCAGAGTAACTCGACGATAATCCATCCGTTTTCACAAATATCTGGTCTTCAACACCGGTCTTCAATTGCAATTCATAACGACGTATCACATATTCGGAGTGGGTTATGCGACCCCATGGTCCTTTCCCGGTTAATTCGAATAGAGAGCGCTTATTTAAAAATAAGTGTGGCATCCAATTCAAACAATCACAATAAATACCTATTTAAAGGTAAATATTGATAGTTGGTTATTTAACTATCAATAAAGATGCGCAACATCACCAGATTTCAAAAAAAAAAAAATTTCTCAAATTATTTATTTTCCTAAAAAATATCTTTACAAGATATAAAATTTTCCACACTTCAAAAATAAACAACATTTATTTTGAAAACCAATTTTCCCTTTCCACTTATAAATTCCGTAGTGAATTTATATTTCAAATTATCTATTGGTCTACATTTTCAATAGATTTCAAATATTCAATTCCAATTTATCTTCAAAAAGATAAATTCATAAAAACATTCCATTTCATATTGGAAAAGCATTTCCATACTTATTTAATAAGTAAGTGATTCACAAATATTATTTATTTTCACAATTTGAAAATATTCGATATACTTAAACCATAGTTAAGTATATGTTTCATTCTTTAAGGAAATCATTCTTTTATTCACATTTATTTGGGTCAAAACGAATGTTGCGTAAAACATTGTTACGACAAGCCAAAAGTCACTAGTATAGGGATTCGAAATTAAAATAGATATATAAATCCCAATACTATACAAAAATATTTCCTTTCGGAAATCATTTACTATAACAATAGTGTTATAGTCCATTATTTCCTTATTTTCTCGAAAATGTCTATTTCAACAATGAATGTTGAAATCTATGTTTTCATTTCCCTCTATTTCTCGAAAAACGTCTATTTCAACAATGAATGTTGAAATTCTATGTTTTCGATACTTAATGCATTTTAAAACATCTTTAAATCGTTTTAAATTCCATTTAAAACATTCCTTTCCCAAAATATATCCATTTTCTTTAATAATATATTTACTGTTCAAAATCGTGAATATATTTCCTTTAATAAATTTCAATATTAAATTTATCAAATTCAATTGATTTCGAATTTATAAACAATGTCTATAAATTCTATTCTTATTTATAAAATTCGATTTATAAATCTCCTTTATTAATCCAATTTAATTTACATAACCCAATTTTTTACCAAAGGTTCATATTATAAGTTAATTACTTATAATCCTTTTATTCACAAAATCGTTCTTTCTTAACACTTCACAAATCATAAATCTTATTACTTATAAGATTTTATCTACAGCCTTATTTTCAACATTAACAACCCCTTTTTAAAATTCCATTATTTCGATTTATAAAATATATGTTTTATAAATCTCATCTACAAACCGTTCATGCTTTATCAAGGATTTCAATTTAACTGCCAAGATCTGATTTATAAGATAATTTCTTATAAATTCTTTATTTAATAAAATCTACTCATTTTAAAATCTTCACAATTTGTAAATCTATGATTTTCAATAAAATCCATTTTATACTCCATTTAGCACTTAATAGACTTTTTTTTTTAAATTCCAACATTTTTAATTTATAAATGTAAATTTTTTAAAATGTTTTATACACATCCTTTATAATAGTTATTCAAAATTCCAATTAAAACCATTTCATAAATTTATTAACTACTTATCTCAAAAATAACATTTTCGTTATATTTTACAAAAATATTAATTCCTATAGCTTTTAAAAAAAAATTAGATCTTAAATTATTAAAAATGAATCAATTCAAAATTTTAAATAAAAACATATACTTTGAAAATCACCTTAAATCCTTTAAAAAATCAAAAACAATCGTTATTTTCAACTTTAAAAAAAATGGATCTGATGATGCCACAACATCCAAATAACACATCAATGCATCCAAACATCATATATCAATATGATAAACAATCAAATATCACAATATCTGAAATAAATAAATATTTGTGAGGAATCCAGTTGGATCCCTCCAACCTGTTTTTCTGCATCCACAGAGTTAGCACAATACCCATTCCACTTCGAGGTGGAATATCGCGGTATATGGGATTTATAAAATATATATCCGCTTAATAACGGCGCAATAGGGTCTCATCCGCTATACAATGCGGGAAATCAATCAACTGCAATATATACATATGCCAATATATATATATATATATATATTGCTATATATAGATATATATCCTACTATATCTAATATCACAATCAAACAACAATCCATCAATCAACAAATTTTAAATATAACTATTGAAAATTCAAATACCCTTTTGAGTGAGAAGTTCTCACCTTTGATTTATTTTGCAATCCATTTCCATTTCCGGCTTGATTTCATCATTTTAGACCTTGTATACACAATTTTTGCAATTTATTAATATTCGAAATAAAACCGATCAATTAAATTTTATTTCTTAATTTTAGCTGCAAATTAGCTTTAAACCAATTTTTTCTTCTTTAAATAAATTTATCTAACTAAAAATTTATTTTACTTTAAATCAATATCTTTAAGTCGATTTCTTTTAATAAATCATTTGTCTCACCATCTGACAAATTTAGTTTACCAACAATTTAAATTTGAACAAATGATTCCAAACCAATTTCATTTTAAACAATTTCTGTTAAATAAATTTATTTTAACTATACACTTTACTTTTAAACTAACTTTCCTTTTACTGGAAATTAAAATTTCATTTACACCTATATTTATTTTATTTTCTATTCCAACATTTGCTTTACTGCATATATTTATAATATTTTAAATTGAAAAGATAAACTGTTTTTAACTTTACATATAAAAAAATTCGAATCTGTATACATATATTTTTCAAATCAAATTGAATCAGAAACAAATAAAAGAAAAATTCGAATACCTCATGGTCTTGCCCACAACTGTGAGTACCAACCCAAAGCAAACGACCACCAGATCGCAACCATCCCCAGTTTCACCCTCGCGTGCTATTCTGGCCAAACATCGCGGCCCCAAATCCCTGCCAAATCCTTGCCGCGACGCCTACCCATGCTCGCGCGCGCCCCCAGTAGCCTGACCCCACGTGAATCTCCGCCGCCTTCCAAATCTTGCCGCGCGCCCTCCACTGTCTTGACGTCGCTCCCCCAATCTCACAAAACCCAATCCCCAACTTGACAATGCCGCCGCCGCCTGTGCCATCGAGCACGCGACCCATATCGGAGTCGTCGCCATCGCCCTCGAGTCCTCGCCTTCGATTTTGATTGCGACGAAGAGAGCGGCCACTTGATTTTTTTGATTAGAGTTGAAGAGAAATTGGAAGCTCGGCCATTAATTAGAAGATGATTTCGATTTTTTTTTCGTTTGAAATGTTTTGAACAGAGGGAGAATTAAATAAGCCTTCGAACTGATTTGTTTTCTTTTTTTTCTTTCTGAACGAAAGATTGTGCTCAGAGTTTTAAAATGAAGAAGATGGATCTCAGTATGCACGTTGCAGGTGCTAAGGTGGCTAAGTACAAACATAAGGTGGCTGATGTTGACAAATTTTAAAATTTAAACTTATATTTGATTTGAACTCGATTAAATTTCAACGCGTTTATTTACCGTGTGCTCACATAACAACTCCGAAAAATACGAAATTTCAAATTCGGTAATAATACAATATTATGGACCTAATGGAACTGGTTTCTTCGAATTCCGAGACTGTATGAAAAATGTCTATTTTTAAATATCGTTTTAAACGATATAAATTCAAAACTGAACAAACCACTTTCAAATTCAATTCTGAAGCTTCTATTATCTTCAATATTATCAATATAAATTTTATAAGCCTTTGAAATATTTTAAATCAGCTTAAAATTTAAGATTCAAATTTTTATTCAACTTTAATAGATTAAATTTTATAATTTAATCGCCATTTTCAAAGTTATATTGAAAATTCAATCCAAACCATCATTCAAATATTTAAAATTAATTAAATATTTTCAATTTAAATTATTCAAAATTCTGGGTCGTTACAGCTATCGTAACTTATAGTTTCCAAAATAGTTTAGTTCAAGAATAACGGCATTTATAATATGCCATAACAGATATTTAGTTAATTCAAACAAAGTTAAATTCAAAAACAACAGCATTTTAAAGTGTTGTCATAAAACTATAGCATTTTAGAAATGCTATTAATAAAATTCCATATTTTATTATAACTTTTAAAAAAACAATACAACTTCAATTTTAGCAAATTTTAAACTTATAAATCATATTTCTAGACTTCAAAATTTCACATTTAAATAATTTTTAACATATGAATTATCACAACAAAATTTTAAATCAAATATTCAATCTAAAACTCACTTTCATTTGTTAAGTCAAAATTCACTGTTTTTCTAAACTTATAAATTTAACAAAAACTCAAGATTTTACTTCAAATATGTTTTCAAAACTATATTTCATACCAGTATAATTCAAAATAGTCTTATTTATTTCACTCCACAACATTTTCAAACTTATATAAATCATATTACTTTATACATTAATCATACCAAAATAAACTTATACTTTATCAAATACCTTATACCATTCAAAATTTCTTAGCTTTGAAAAGTTAACCTTGATTTGGAAGTGCTCGAACCTTCAAAATAGACGAAGAAATCATATTTTAAATCCAAGAGTTGGAAATCACCAACAAATTAGTAGATCGATTCCAATAGGTAAGGTTATACCAAAACAAATCTGAATCTCGAGGATTGAACACCGGCTTATTTTAAATCATTTCATATATGTATATGCACATATCTTTTGAATATCAAACCATACTTCTAAATAGGAAATCAAAATTTGGTTTCATAAAATCACTCGCATAGCAAAGCTACTAGAGTGGCCTATTCCCCACTTAGAAACTCAAAAATCAATGTCGATGATGCATGTATTCATCACCGAAATTATTTTTCAGCGACATAAGTGGGTTCTGGACTTTTATTTCTTGAAACTTCTTTGAAATCTCTTTGACATCATTAGAATTCATTCGAATACATTTGAAACATTTCTTATTTGGAAAAATATCTTTAAATCATATTATTATTATATATTTTCCAAAATCTTAAAAACCCATCTCAAAACACCGGAGTTCGATTCCTCGAAATTCAAATTCAAACCCTTCATTTATAAATCATTTTTATATAAATCACATTTTCTTATAAATTTCCAAAATTTCAAATCCTTTCAAAGCTTCAAATTTTCATTTTCCAAAGGTAAAAATCCTTATTGAAAATATTTCACTTTTATATACAAAATAGGGTCATCCTTGTCAAAATAATAATTTCGATGTGTGCACAAATTCAAAATACAATCAAACACAAATTTACAAAGAATGATTCAAGGTTAGATTTCAAGTAATACGGATATTCGAATTTCGAGGGACTCTAATCAAATAGAATTCTATTTCGAAGATAATCTCGAATGAAGATAAGATAATTTTATTACCAAATAGAAGATGATAAGCCTATATAAATCGCGGGAGACCTTAACCGGTCAACCGTGACTTCAGTAATATAATCAATTCAGAAATCTAAGGCAAATCGACATTCGATCTCCAGAGATAGAATCCGGGTAGAGCAGGAGATAGAGAGCATCGAAAACCGAGGATACAGGAACCTCCAGTGAATCAATGCCAATTATAAAGGATTTTCACCCCTTTACAAATCATTCAAAGATTTGCGAAATCACCGATCTTCATAGAGGTCATTCCGAAGTGGAGTTATGAAATGCTCCAAAATCAAAATGGATAGAATAAGGAAGACAAGACTGGATTTCAGAACAAGTGGGAGCGTTCTAAAGTTCAAGGAATCCTAATCAATAAGAATCCTAACCAAGAGATTCCTAACAAGATGGATACTAAAGGGATGAAGTTTTTTGAAAATCTTTGTTCCAAAATAAGAAAAATTTTATACCAAAATAATCTTTGACCTTAAAAAATCATCTAAAAATTATTTTATACTTCGAAAATACGTTCTCTCACAAGAAAGGATTCTGAGATTGATTTCACTCATTCTAGGGTATTTCTACCCTATCTCTAATGAGTTTTTGCTCCACAGGCTATGGTTTGCCTAAAACCAAAGCTCTAATACCAAATGTAACAACCCGGTATTTTTAGCCATTCGCAACCGCACATGTCGGATTTGAATTGCTCAAAATACCGCATTATAAATAAATTTGAAGCAAATGAAATACAAATCACAGAATCACAGACACAGAACAAACAGAATACCTCGCAGCGGACTATAAAATACATAGTAGTTCATGAAGCTACTACGGCAGAGTCTCAAACCAAAAACATAATATAGTTTGAAAACAACATAATAGAAATCCCAAATACATAGAAGTTCACTGATACATGAGATAAAATAGAATAGCTGAAACAGAAAGTAGATATAAATGTAGATAAGCAGAAACTCCAGCAAAGACCAGCTCCAGAAAGAGAATCCAAAGCTGTGAATACTCAGGCTGACCCGAGCGTAAAGTAAAACACAAAACACTTGAGTCAGGACAATATATACTTATATAATGTAAAACAACTCAAGTGAATTGTAGTAGAAATGCACCATAACTTAAAAGATGCTTGGGATCGCTCATCCTTTAAAGACTAGTTAAACCATAAATTAAATACATCACGTGGTTAAAATTTCAAAATAGTATTTATCCTTCGAAATCAAATATCATTTAAAAATTCAGTATCATTCAAAATCCATTTCAAAATATCAAAATATCATATCTTCCAAACCACATTCATTTTTATTTAATTTAAATACCATTTCAAAACACATTTCAAAATAGTTTATATTTCGAAACAAATTGCTTCATTTAAATCATTAAAATGAAGATATTATATTTAATAATTAAATTATTAAATTTCAAAAATTTTAATCTTTCAAAGTTCATTCATTCACTTAAATTTATTAAAACAATGAAAATTGACCTTTCGCAGCATCTAGAAAATGCTACAAAAAGTCACACTCAAAACAGTTCAATTTAACAAAAGACAACATTTAAAATGTTGTAATAGGGTTCCATTAGTTTCAAATAAACTTGGTTAAATTCAACCATTATAACATTCACAAAAAATGCTATAATAGCCTTTAATTAAATTGAGCCATTTGGTTCATTATTATCAACTACAGCATTTACAAATGTTGTATTATCCTTTACATTAGAATTAATAGCATTTTAGAAATGCAGTAAATTAACTTCAAATATTCAGTATAATTTCACAAACAATTATATTTTTATTTACACCATTTTTAACTTATAAAATCATATAATTTCACTTTTAAAACAATCATTCAAATACCCTTATATTCATGATTTTATAAAGTTAAATCTCAATTCAAAAATCAAAATTTAATAGTAATTCACTTATTAAATTCCAACATTAAATTTTAAATTCATTAAATTAAATTTAACTAAACACTTAAGTTTAAATTTTCAAATATAACTTAATTTCATTTTTATTTACTTAACTTAAAATTCACTTTTAAGCCAAATTCACAAATTTCCAATTTTAGTTATATTTCAAAATTTCAACTTAAATATTCATTCATTTCACATTTTAACTTAATTCAAAAATCATTAATATATTATAAAATTATTTTAAATTCATTTAGTTCAAAATATCATAAATTTATCTTATTTTCATATTTAATTTAAATTCCATTTATCACCAAATTATAATTTCCAAAACACTTACATTTCAGATTTTCTAACTTTACCATTAATTTATTTCACTTATAAATTTTCAGAGAGTCAATAATGATTTACAAAAATCATTTTTAATCAAATTTAAATCAAACTATTTTAATATTTACATTTTTAAAATATTTTAAAATTTTAAGAAAAACATATTTTAACAACGGGTCTGTATTTCATTTTCTAGCCTAAGTGATACGGATAATATATCATTTCAACCCGTAATTTACAAAGAAAATCCGGTTTTGATCATTTCAAACCCGCAATCCCAAGTAAATGAAAATAATTGAAAATCATTCAGGCCTATCATTTCAGGCCATAATGATTTTCTCCTATTCTAAAGTCCGTTCGGGTATGTATCGTTTCAACCCATAGTGATTCTAATCTAAAAGGAACTTGCAGTATGATAAACTGATAAAAATAATAGAACAACATAATATAACAGTAACATATGATATAACAGGTGTTTAAGCATGGTTGAACATCATAAAATCATAACATAGCAGGTGTAACATGATAATGTATTTTACAGATTCAAAAGGGGTCAATTTACTAGTTATAAAAGTACATATTGTCTGGTGAGAATAACTCACCTGTTCAAAGCTGGAGATTGACACCAAACACACAATACTGACAAAATGAAGGCACGGCAACACAATAGCAATTCGAGAGTGGAGAGCCAGAGCTATACACCTTGAATTTATATCCATAAAACAATTACAAACAACATAAGATTTCAACCCCAAATTCAATAAACAATGCTAGAGATAATTGTATAAAACCAATCCAAAATCATTGCACTTGCTTTCAACCTCCTATACTTCAGTTATAGGTCTGAAATGTACTATTAAGGGTTGAATTTGGATCTGGTCTTGAGTCCATATGGTCAGCCTAACATGGTTTAAAAGATGGTGCAAGATGTATGTGTTTGGATCTACGACTACAAGGCAATATCAAGGCAAATACATCATTTCTTTGCTAAAGCTTGGTTCGGCCAGAGGCTATGGGGCATGGCCAGAGGCTCCAGGTGATGGTGAGTGATGTGGCAGAGGGTTGTGATCAGATCTGGGCTGGTGGTGGTGATGGTAGTGGTGGCAAAAGGAAGGTGGAGGTGGTTGGATCAAACTAGTAGATTTGAGCACAAAGGTGATGATTTGTGACCTTTGGTGGTGGATCTCATGTCAATGGTGCTCGGCCTGCCGTGGTGGTGATATAGGGTGGTTGATGGTCGGTCTAAGAGGTGGTGGGGTCGGCCTAGCTGCTGGAGGAGGTGGGGCCGGGCACATCTAGTTGAAAGCAAATGCAAAAATCAATAGAAAAACAATATAAGTAGAAAAGGAGATAAAAGAAATAATTTTTTTACCAACTTCCCAAGCATGTGATGGCCGAAATTTTTTTCCCAGGAAGGAGGATAGGAAGATACATGAAATGAAAATGAATTAGTCGGCTGAAATGTGGGGAGTTATGCCAAAAAAAATGAAGAGTTGTGAGGAAAATGAAGAGGTGGAATTCAAAAAGGCAAAATGCAATTCAAAGGTCAAAAACTCTTCATATATCCTTATTTAATTTATATAACTTTATATTTCTAGAAATAATAATAATCCCAGATAAAATTTCGAAAATTTATCAAAATATAAAAATTTATATAATATTTATTAATTATATAAAGTTAAATTAAGAAAAATAGCTAAAAATAGTGAACTAGACTAGAAAATTTGAAATTAAATAGAATAATTTTAGAAGATTCATATGAGCTTGTAAAATATTTTTAAACATAAATAATAACATAAAATAAAAATACATTCACAAAATAAATATTTAAATTTTAATTAAATATAATTTAAATGAATAAAATAGCAGAAAAATAGAAAACAACATTTAAAAATAGGAAATAAATACAGTAAATTTTGGAAAATTTTTATTATCGCTTTAAAAATATTAAAAGACAAAATATACATAAAGTAAAATATTAGCACATATTAAAATAAAATATGACATAGAAAATATGATTTATATAATTTAAAATAGACAAAATTTCAAAATAAAACAAATTATACTCAAAATTGAAATGTACATAACTTTCAGAAATTAAATCCGTTTTCAACGAAACGAAAAGCATTATTCAAGTTATTAAATCTATTTTCATAATAAAAGATAAAATTTAAGAATTTAAATATTGAAATTTAAAAGTCAAGGTTTGACCAGTTTGAACAGAAATTCATCTTTTAGTAAAATATACAATTTATATCGGTTTGAAATTATAATTCACATAATAATCAACACCTACATTTAAAAATGAAATGTTTGAAATAAATTAAGTTTAAAATAAATTTCAAAATAAAACAAAGTCAAATATTAAAATATATGAAAAATCTAGGGTTGTTACATATTACATCATATGTTGTTCCGCTGCGTTGTGAGATTCCATGTTGTTTGGTTTTCTTTTCCTCTTCTCTCTTTTCTTATTTCTTCTTTCTCTTTCTTTTCCCCAACTATTTGTAACGATCCCGTTTTTGAACCAATTATAAATTGATAATTAAAATAAATTTTGGGATTAAACTGTGAATTAAATTGAATTTTTCAAATTAAATAAAAAATTGTGCCTGTTTAATTATATAAATAGATTGTAAATTGAATTATGGGTTTGAAATTCAAATAAATATTTATTAATGAGTATAGTAGTTCAAGATAATATGATATTCAATAAAGTATAATAGTTTTAACTAAAAATAGAATTTGATAAAAATATTTAAACTTTTAAAAATGTAAACATATATAGATATAAAGCAATTCATAAAATGAAAGGGTTTGAAACATAAATTTTAAATTAGATAAAACAAGGGTTTAAACACAAAATAGATGTAAATGACATTTGTAAACCATGTAATAAGGAAATTTAACAAGTGTATAGGAATTAGAAACATGCATATTACATGTATAGACAAGTGGCAAATTGATTTGTTTTAAATTTAGAAAATATAGATATATTACTTAAAAAAACCATGCCATTTTTCTTCACTTCTTGACATGGAAAACTAAAAACAAAAAGAAAACAAACTCAAAAACAAAGCAATTGTTTCAAAGTTTTGATCAGCTTAAGTGAAAAGAAAAGATCATCTCAAAACCAAAAGCCTGTAAACTAAAAGAGAAAATCAATTCAAATTTCAAGCCTGGAAGCTATCAACCTACATCAAGGCTTCAACGGACCTGAAAAGCTTAAAGCAAAATTTAAATCAAATTCAACCTGAAGCTTGAATCCAGATTAAACAATTTCAAATCTGAAGCAAAGCTAGCTGATCTAACTAAATCAAAAACAGTAGGTGATCGAGATTCAAGTTGTTGTTTCAAGTCAGATCAAAGATTAGACTTTAAAACAAATTCCAGATTTTTTCATAAAGCATTCAAGCCTGGTCTCTGTTTTCATTTCTCAGGTGAGAAAACTGACATGTTTGAGTTGAGTCTGTTTATATCTACAGATACATGTGATCATCATTGAAATTTGATATGAATTATGCTTGCATGAACATATGTATAAGGTTTTAATATATGCATGTCTGGGAAACAGGAGAATAACACTTCTATTTTAGTTTATAGGTTTGAAAATTTAGTTCAAAAATTCAAACCATCCTACCCAAACAAATTATAGACCTTGATCTCTGAATAAAAAGTGTTTATAGGTGTATAACATTATTTTTTAAAAATAAATTCAAATGAAAATACTGAGTAAAACTTTTGAAAATAGAAAAATAAAGTAATGAACTAAATATAGGTTGAAAATCAATTAATTAAATTTCAAGTTTGAATTCCATAATCAGGTTCATATTAACAAACAATGATTTTTGAAGGAAATTTCACGATTTTTAGCGTGTGAAGGTCGAGATTTTTCGAGATGATCATTTTATGATTTTTTTCGTCAAATTTCATTGATCGGCTGTGACTAGAGGTTTGTGCTTGTTCCTCGAGGACGTAGGTGTCATAAAGAGTAAAGGAAAAATGATCTGGGGTTTTTCCGATCACCGAGGTGGTTGATCGACGTCGAACTAGGCTTTATAGCCAGTTTGGGTCAATGATGAAGTCAAGGCAATTGCGTGGTCGTGGGAAAATTAGAGGCGATCGCACCGGAGGGAAAAGGACCGTGGGGTAGTGGCGCAACTATGGTCGTGGTGGCGAGGTTGCCGGTGGCCTGTGGCGGAGGGCCGATGTATTTGTTAGACGATCGTTTTGGCTCCAGTTGTGGTCGACATGCTAGATTTCAAGTTCGCCGTCAATTCGAGAATCTGGGTGGTTTGATGGTTATAGGAGACGGTCGTTGACATGTTGAAGGCAGCATGGTCGATCTGAGTTCGTTGGAGCTCGTATGCATGTACACAAGGAATCACTCATGTCTGGGTTGTTTTGTTGGGTTAGGGAAGAAGGAGAAAGCTCGGGGAGTTCTCGAGTTCGAACACGGGGAAAACAAAGATTTTCTCGAAGACGAGAGAGAAGAGGGAAAACTCGAAGTTAATCTCGGGTATTCGTGAGCGTGGCTCGGGTTGTTTTAAGTTTAGTTAACCTGTCTTTTAAATTTAAAAGATCAAGTTACAGGTATTAAATAGATATAGATTAATCAAGTTTTAAAAATTTATTAAAAGAATAAGTTTTCAAAAGATTGTAAACCGGCTTTTCCAAAGTAAGTGTATTTAACAAGATTTTAAAACAAGTTTTCAAAACTAAAGTTTAAAATTCAAATGTGATTTGAAAATAATTCAATTTGGTTTTTAAAATATTCTTATATTAGGTAAATTATTAATTAAATCTCTAAGTGGTTTTCAAATGTAATTTAATGATTTAATTAATTTAAAGGGATGACTATTTAATGAAATTAAAGGTTAATTACTTTAATGTAATTAAAAGTTGATTAATTAATTTCTTATTAAAGGTTAATTAATAATTAAGTAATTAAAGGTTAATTAATTCAAGGGTATTAAATAATTAAAGGTTGACTTATTAATTAATTAAAGGTTGATTGATAAATGGAAAGTAATTAAGGGTAATTAATTACTTAAATATAATTACTTAATAAAAGTAATTGAGGATAATAAATTGATGATTTATGATTAATCAAGTAATAATTACTCAATGTAATTAGTTAGTAATTATTAATATAAGTGATTAAGGATAATCACTTATTAATTAAGGATAATTAATTAAATGGTAATTAATTAAGGGTTAATTAATTTATGTAATTAATTAAGGGTAATTAATTAAAGAATAATTAAATAATTAAAGGTTAATTATTTAATGATTAAAGGTTAATTGATTTATTAATTAAGGTTGATTAATTAATAATTAAAGGTTAATTAATAAATGATTAAAGGATAATTAATTAAAAATGGTTTATGATTATTAATGTTAATTAACCTGGATTAGTGATTTATCTAGTTTCAATTAATCAGATGATTTATTAACCTCACTTATGGTGCTTGAATTGCATAGAATGCTTTGAATTGTTTGATATCGCTGATATATGATGCTCTGTGTTGATTTGAGCTGTGATGAATGTAATTTATTTATCTGTGATAAATTTATATTATTTATCTGTGAATCTATGAATGAAGATAAGCATTATAGGATTATGCCGCTTATCAATATTGCTCTGTTTGGATTGTTATGACTGATGATGTTGCACTATTGTGTAAAACTCCTGGACTACACTTTGCACACACAAATATGGATTTCATGGGAAATCGGTTAAGTCATAGATATTTTAGTTTTAAAAGTTGAATTTTGAATCCAAAATGGTTTGGAAATGGAATTGGGTTAAATATGAAAAGCTTTTGAAATGAGTTTTGAGGATAAAATTATTATAAATAACTTGTTAAAGTTTTGAAATTTAAATAGTTTTATTTGAATTTGAATTCAAGATTTAAAGTTGAGTTCTATAAATATATGTTTGGAAATTATTGTTATACAAGTTATATAATGTTTTTATAGGAGTTTTAAACCATTTTAAATGTATTATTTTGGGAATTTAAATTTAACCCAAGTTTATACTTTAAAAGCTATAACTTGTGCATAATTGATCGGATTTTTCCAAAACAAAAACTCTTTGTTTTCAAATGATAATTGATTTCCTATTTATTAAAGAATTTCCAGTTTTGTTGAATGGGTTTCCAAGTTATGAATGAATCTTTGGAAATGGTTTTGAAAGCTATGAATTGAGTCTTTAATTTAAAGATTGGATGAGTTTATCCAATTTGAAAGGGAAATAGTTTTAAAAGGCTATTAATGAATCTTTGTTAAAGATTGGTGAACTTTGTTTACAAATAGAAAAGGGATCTTAAAAGTGTATCTTTTGTATAAAAGATTTGAATTGGAAAGCTATTAATGAATCTTTGCGAAAGATTGGTGAACTTTGTGAAATGAATCTTTTTGTTTAAAAGATTGAAAATGGTGATTTTTTTAAACCATTTGAAGAAAGATTTTTGGGCTTTAAGTTGTGACTTAACTAAGATCCCAATATCCATTTGATTTTAAAATATTGCGCTCATTATTCGGTTTAGCCGGGAGAGGACCGTGTGTCATATAACCCATTCTGAATAATGATACGATGATATGGATAGCATTTGAAGACAGGTGGTGAAGACCGGGTATTTTCGATAACAAAGGCTAACTCGTCGAATGTCTCAGCACTGAGTCGCGCCGGTATAGACATCTCCATATGTGATGGGGAGTCCGATCGGGATTGTGAATACCCAAATTGCAAGGGATTCTTTTGAAGTGCCTTCGGTTCTATTCGAACCCAGAATAGACTTGTATGGATGTATGTCTGACATTACACTTTGATATGTAAAGCTGGTTTCTATCAAATACATTTCTGTTTGGTGGCGGAGAGTTTATTCTCTTAGCTTAACACCCTTCTCTGAGACGTACGAGCTCAGAGGTTATGTAGTTGATGATTACTAGTGATACATTCCTAATTTGGTAATATGGAATACGAAGTGTTGTTGATCATGTGTTGATCAAAGCATAGATTTTGTGTAAAGCGTAGCTTTGTGGATGAAACTGCATCAGGACCTCACAACCTGGAAGTGTTCGAAACAGGAAGAATGCAACAAGGTTATTTGGGGGTAGCGCCCCTTGAGGGTATGTCCATTTCCTTCCGGATAGAAGTGGTATCATGGTATGGAGCCTAGATATTTAACCTATGTGGTTACTGCAAATTTATTACTTTGTATTTGTTGCTTTGTGGTTGAGGATTCTTGGATAAAGGTTGGTTACGACCGAGGGATGACATACTCATAACGGTTAGTTACCTTGTTACAGAGGTAACCCGACCTTGTGTTGGCAGAGATCCGGTTAGGTTCTCGGGGCGTCCCTCTAGAGACGTACTCATGTGGCCCAGAAAGTTCCTTTGCCTGACCATTTGTTGGAAATCTAAAGAAACGATATGTGCCCTGTACGGTTTTAATTGTATAACCTGCCATGGAATGTGGTGGTAACCTACTATTGAACATGGTAGCTATAGTACGCATAGTACGAAATGTCTATGCTGATTAAGATTAATATTATACTTTCGAAAGATTTTCTACACTATGTAATAATAATAATATCAAATCATTTTGCGTATCAAGCATGTTTGACTATCATAAGGAGAAATCTCCTCCAATTCTACGTTTGCATTGTGTGTGCGGCGGGAGGCCTTATGGTAGTTTCATTTTCCAAAAAGCATTGCGGATTTCTTTTAAAAACTCTTTTGTTTGTTTTGTTTCAAAGAAAACTGTTTTTGTTTGCTCATACCTGTCTCATGACTGACCTAGAGTTTATTGTTCCCTTTCTAAACTCTGAGTGCCCACAATTTTTCACATGGGAAGCCTAGAGTTAGATTTTTTAGATGGTCAGATAGTTGGTGTAGATTCGATATCTTTGGAGCCTTTGGACTTGGAAATTGCATTTGGTTCATCTGTTGCCTAGCTTGCTTCATTCAACGATGATGATGGTTCGAGCTTATGGCTTGGAGTCTTTTGAGCTTTGACATTAGAGTTGCAGCTTGTGGATTCACTCTTTCTCTTGGAAATTCTATTGGAGTTATCTTTCCGCTGTCGATGGTTGTAAAGTCTAGACCATTCAGTTGAGTTATTTCTTCCGCTATTATCTTGTATCTCTGATATTGATATTCATTGTATCAGATGTTGTATCATTTGTGTATTAACAAAATTATTCATTTTCTTCCGTTGTGTTGTTATACTTAATATGTTATAAGCTCCGACGAAACAGATTCGAAGTTTGAATTTGTGGCACTCGAGTACGGTGATGTATTTGGTGTCGATTTTCGAAGGTCGAATCAGGGTCGTTATAGTGGTATCAGAGCTGAAGGTGGAGCTTTAGCTCAGGAGTATAACACATTAGGTGACACGTTAAACATAGGGTTATAAATGCCCTAGAATGAGTATATCCCTAAGATATCCGTCTGTATGCCTCATTAAATTCTCTTACTATCCACTGATAGTGAGTATGAGTGCAAGAAGAGGACGAGATAGGGGACATGGAAGTACCACTACAAACGGTCAATACCTTGCAACAACAATAGGAACAACTTTTTCTCTATCAATCTCCTTTGTTGATTATCCAATTTCAAATTCTTTGATTGCTTCGTGATAGCTCCAGGAAGAAGTTTTGGTGCGGTGATGGCCATACGATTCATGTAGATAAGTTTTTAATTTGTGTCCTCTTTACCAGTTCTTATCAGCTTTTCATTTTTAACCTTAATGAATTTAAAGTTCTATTTGAAATAAATTGATTAACAAATATAAAGTTAAATTGGATGGTATCAATAAAACGATTTCGGTCAAAACCAAAGTTGAAATTTTTGTTGTAATTTCTTGCGATGATCAAATTCCAAAGAGGGACAAGTTGGTGTATACTTTGGGACATTCCAACCTGGATTGAGTATCCATTGTTTGTTCTGTTGGGTCCAGATATATTCTACGAACGGTTAGTTGTCCTTCAAACTAACCAGCGCCCTTGCATATCTCGTAGACTGGATGACCCGAGTACTTTGTGAAATATTGAATGAGTTTGTTCTCATATTTATTGATGATATTCTAATTTGGTAAGCCAAATGCAGATAAGATATTCAGTTTGATCTGGTAAATCAATTTTCTATCTCAGATGTGTTCATCTGTTCTTTGTTTGTTTCCTTGCTTAGCAAATTTTAGGGACGAAATTTTCTTAAGGGGGGATCAGTAACGATCCCCTTTTTGAACAAATTTTAATTTGATAAGTAAAATAATTTTTTGGATTAAATTGTGAATTAATTTGAATTTTTCAAATTAAATAAAAAATTGTGCCTGTTTAATTATATAAATAGATTGTAAATTGAATTATGGGTTTGAAATTCAAATAAATATTTACTAATAAGTATAGTAGTTCAAGATAATATGATATTCAATAAAGTATAATAGTTTTAAGTAAAAATAGAATTCGATAAAAAGATTTAAACTTTTTAAAATGTAAACATATGTAGATATAAAGCAACTTATAAAATGAAAGGGTTTGAAACATAAATTTTAAATTAAATAAAACAAGGGTTTAAACACAAAAAAGATGTAAATGAAATTTGTAAACCATGTAATAAGGAAATTTAACAAGTGTATAGGAATTAGAAACATGCATATTACATATATAGACAAGTGGTAAATTGGTTTGTTTTAAATTTAGAAAATATAGATATATTACTTAAAACAAAACCAAGCCATTTTTCTTCACTTCTTAACCTGGAAAACTAGAAACAAAAAGAATAGCAAACTCAAAAACAAAGCAATTGTTTCAAAGTTTTGATCAACCAAAGTGAAAAGAAAAGATCATCTCAAAACCAAAAGCCTGTAAACTAAAAGGGAAAATCAATTCAAATTTCAAGCGTGGAAGCTATCAACCAATATTAAGGCTTCAATAGACCTGAAAAGCTTAAAGCAAAATTTAAATCAAATTCAACATGAGGCTACGAATCCAGATTAAAAAAATTCAAATCTAAAGCAAAGCTAGCTGATCCAACTTAATCAAAAACAGCAGGTGATCCAGATTCAAGTTTCTGTTTCAAGTCGGATCAAAGATAAAACTTTGAAACAAATTCCATATATTTTTTTATAAAGCATTCAAGCCTGGCCTCTGTTTTCATTTCTCAGGTGAGCAAACTGACCTGTTTGAGTTGAGTCTGTTTATATCTAAAGATGCAAATCATCATTGAAATTTGATATGAATTATGTCCGCATGAACATATGTATAAGGTTTTTATATATGCATGTTTGGGAAATAGGAGAATAACACTTCTATTTTAGTTTACAGGTTTGAAAATTTAGTTCAAAAATTCAATCCATCCTACCCAAACAAATTCTAGAATTTGATCTTTGAATAAAAAGTGTTTGTAGGTGTATAACATTATTTTTTAAAAATAAATACAAATGAAAATATTGATTAAAACTTTTAAAAATAGAAAAATACAGTAATGAACTAAATATAGGTTGAAAATCAATGAACTAAATATCATGTTTGATTCCATAATCAGGTCTGTATGAAAAAATGATGATTTTTGAAGGAAATTTCATGATTTTTAAGCGTGTGAAGGTCGAGATCTTTCAAGATGTTCGTTTTATGATTTTTCTCATCTAATTTTGTTGATCGGCGAAGAGTGGTGGTTTGTGCTTGTTCCTGAAGGAAGTAGGTGTCATGAAGAGTAGAGGAAAATGGTTGGGGGTTTTTCCGATCGCCGAGGTGGTTGATCAACGTCGAACTAGGGCTTTATAGCCAGTTTGGGACAATGATGAAGTCAAGGCAATCGCGTGGTCATGGGAAAATTAGAGGCAATCAGGGAAAAGGACCGTGGGGTGTTGGCGCATCTATGGTCGTGGTGGTGAGGTTACCGGTGGCCTGTGGCGGTGGGCCGATGCTTTCTTTGACGATCGTTTTGGCTCCAGTTGTGATCGAGATGCTCAATTTCAAGTTCGCTGTCAATTCGAGAATCTAGGTGGTTAGATGGTTACAGGAGATGGTCATCGACGTGTTGAAGGCGGCATGGTCGATCTGAGTTCGTTGGAGCTCGTGTGCACGTACACAAGGAATCACACGTGTCTGGGTCGTTTTGTTGGGTTTGGGAAGAAGGAGGAAGCTCGGGGAGTTCTCGAGTTCGAACATGGAGAAAACAAAGATTTTATCGAAGACGAGAGAGAAGAGGGAAAACTCGAAGTTATTCTCGAGTATTCGTGAGTGTGGCTCGGGTTGTTTTAACTTTAGTTAACCTAGTTTTTAAATTTAAAAGATCAAGTTCCTGGTTTTAAATAGATATAGATTAATCAAGTTTTAAAAAGTTTATTTAAAAGAATAAGTTTTCAAAAGATTGTAAACCAAGTTTTCCAAAGTAAGTGTATTTAACAAGAGTTTAAAACAAGTTGCCAAAACCAAAATTTAAAATTCAAATGTGATTTGAAAATACTTCGATTTGGTTTTGAAAATATTCTTATATTAGGTAAATTATTAATTAAATCTCTAAGTGGTTTTGAAATGTAATTTAATGATTTAATTAATTTAAAGGGATGATTAGTTAATGAAATTAAAAGTTAATTACTTTAATGTAATAAAAACTTGATTAATTAATTTTGTTAAAGGTTAATTAATAATTAAGTAACTAAAGGTTAATTACTTCAAGGGTATTAAATAACTAAAGGTTGACTTATTAATTAATTAAAGGTCGATTAATAAATGGAAAGTAATTACGAGTAATTAATTACCTAATAAAAGTAATTAAGGATAATAAATTGATGATTTATGATTAATCAAGTAATAATTACTCTTTGTAACTAATGAGTAATTATTAATATAAGTGATTAAGGTTAATCACTTATTAATTAAGGATAATTAATTAAATCGTAATTAATTGAGGGTTAATTATTAATGTAATTAATTAAGGATAATTAATTAAAAGATAATTAAATAATTAAAGGTTAATTATTTAATGATTACAGGTTAATTGATTTATTAATTAAGGTTGGTTAATTAATAATTAAAGGTTAATTATTAAATGATTAAAGGATAATTAATTAAAAATGGTTTGTAATTAATTAATGTTAATTAACCTGGATTAGTGATTTATCTAGTTCCAATTAATCAGATGATTCATTAACCTTACTTATGGATGTTTGAATTGCATAGAATGCTTTGAATTGTTTGATATCTCTGATATATGATGCTCTGTTTTGATTTGAGCTATGATGAATGTAATTTATTTATCTGTGGTAAATTTATATTATTTATCTACGAATCTGTGAATGAAGATAAGCGTTATAGGATTATACTGCTTATCAATATTGTTATGTTTGGATTGTTATGATTGATGATGTTGCACTACTGTGTAAAACCCCTGGACTACACTTTACACACACAGATATGGATTTCACAGGAAATCGGTTAAGTCACAGATATTTTAAATTTAAAAGTTGAGTTTTGAATCCAAAATGGTTTGGAGATGGAATTGGGTTAAATATGAAAAGCTTTTGGAAGGAGTTTTGAGGATAAAATTATTTTAAATAACTTGTTCAACTTTTGAAATTTAAATAGTTCGATTTGAATTTGAATTCAAGATTTGAAGTTGAGTTCTATAAATATGTGTTTGGAAATTATTGTTATACAAGTTATATAATGTATTTATAGGAGTTTTAAACCATTTTAAATGTATTATTTTGGGAATTTAAATTTAACCCAAGTTTATTCTTTAAAAGCTTTAACTTGTGCATAATTGATCGGATTTTTCCGAAACAAAAGCTCTTGTTTTCAAATGATAATTGCTTTCCTATTTATAAAAGAATTTCCTGTTTTGTTGAATGGGTTTCCAAATTATGAATGAATCTTAGGAAATGATTTTGAAAGCTATGAATTGAATCTTTGATTTAAAGATTGGATGAGTTAATCCAATTTGAAAGGGAAATTATTTTGAAAGGCTGTTAATGAATCTTTGTTAAAGATTTGTGAACTTTATTTTCAAATTGAAAAGGGATCTTAAAAGTGTACTGTTACCTAGAGGTTTGACCAGGCAACTAAGGACTCGGCAATCTCGTTCGGCAAGATCAGGCCATTCGGCACCTATGGTCGATCGGCATTGAAGGCCGTTCGGCCTGACAAAATGGTTCGGCAGTCAAGAGCGTTCGACATTAGAAGAACGCTCGACATAAAGGAATTCTCAGCATTAGAGAACGTTCGGCATTAGAAAGTGCTCGGCTTCCAGAATCGTCCGGCACATATGATTCATTCGGCATTAGTGAACGCTCGGTATTTAGGAATGTTCGGCATTAGAGAACGCTTGGCATTCAGGAACGTTCGGCATGCGAGAGTGCTCGGCATGCAAGAGCGTTCAGTATTGAGAGCGTTCGGTATTGAATATTGATCGACATCTATGGACGTTCGGCATGGCAGAGTCATTCGGCACTCCATACTGTTCGGCATCACTTCGTTCGGC
This sequence comes from Allium cepa, assembly GCA_030765085.1. NCBI lineage: Eukaryota > Viridiplantae > Streptophyta > Magnoliopsida > Asparagales > Amaryllidaceae > Allium > Allium cepa. The sequence continues at coordinate 563,918,215 of CM060935.1, forward strand.
ACAAATGCCTCGTTCGGCATTCAGGTTGTTCGGCATCACATCATTCGGCACTCCATACTGTTCGACATCACTTCTTTCGGCACAAATGCCTCGTTTCGGCATTCATGTTGTTCGGCATCACATCGTTCGGCACAAATGCCTCGTTCGGCATTCAGGTTGTTCGGCATCACTTCGTTCGGCACAAATGCCTCGTTCAGAATTCAGATTGTTTGGCATCATTTCGTTCGGCACAAATGCCTCGTTCAGTATTCAGGCTGTTCGGCATCACATCGTTCGGCATTTATGCCTTGCTCGGCATTTTTCCATTCGGCCTCTCTGGGTCGGCACACCGAGATCACTCTTTTTGGGCCGAGATACCAAGATGCTAGGCCCACCAGGGAAGTCCAACCTACCTTCATCTATAAATAGAGAGGCAGGGGCACAGTGAAATGGACCTTTTTTGGAAGAACACCGGGGAAACTCTGCCGCATTCAAAACTCATTCAAGACTTAATCTTTTTTTCTTAGCAATTGCATTTGAGTTACTGACATACAGGTTGTATCTGTAATCGATTATCAAGAAAAACAATAAAGATCTACCTCAAAGTGGACGTAGGCAATTATGCCGAACCACTATAACTATGATGTTCATTGTTTCTGCATTTAAATTTATGTACTGTCTTCTGTTTAACTTTACTTTCTTCACTAATCTCTCTACATAATCTCTCTCAAGGGTGTTAGTGACCAATTCTGGTGCTAACACTTTGGTGCTTTCACTGAGAATCGAATTCTCAGGACGATAGGATCTACTTTGCAGCTATTGGATTGAAAAATCCCCTGAAAGAGATCCAAATCATTCACAAGACATCTGTAGATTCTACTCAGAGTTACAGCCAACAACTCTACCATGGGGAGACCATGAACTAGATCGGCCTCTCACGACGTAGATGTCCACAAAACTGCTAGTGTACAACAAATAGGGCCTAGCAACCAACCGACAATTCAAGGCGCAGGAACCACCACCCAGAACCAAGCGGTGGTTGTTTCCTGTACAAAGTTCAACGATTTGATAAGAGAACTCAGGGAAAGTAGAAGGCAACTTGCTGAGCAGATTCAAGCCAACACTAATCTCATGACTTAGCTTACCCAGCAGCATCAGAATGCTGGAAGTAGTCCTGCTCCTTATTCTGAATCTGATAACTCAACCTCAGTGATGAACCTTGTAGGCGTAGATGCCGTAAGGATGAAGCTGCATAAGCAGGTGCCACTGATCGATCCGCCAGGGGTCAGGCATGTGATGAGACCAGACGCCTGGATCACCAAGACTCAAATCAAGCGGGACGCCAACCCGCACGGTCCCGTGGAACGGAACCCAACCTCCCACCCTCCATACAAACCCCGAATTTATCACCCATGGTCAGGAAGTTGATGAGAGAGAACCAAGGCCTGACCAACAAGGATTGGGGAGTATCCAGAAGTCATACTCCCTTCACAGATGTTATCCTATAGGTTGAGTATCCCAAGAAATTCAATATGCCGACTATCCCAGCCTACGAAGGGAAGACTGACCCTAGGCAACACGTGATGAGTTACGAATGGATGATGGATTCAGCAAGGGCAAACGACGCAACTGAGTGTAGGTGTTTCCCAATCACTCTGTCTGGAATTTCCACTATGTGGTTTACTCGGCTTCCTCCGCGATCTGTATCCAGCTTCGACGAGTTAGCAATGAAATTTGTTGAACAATTCAGGATACATGCTACCCGTCCAAAGGACGTAATGTCTTTATCAAGCGTAATCCAGGCTCCAGGAGAGACTTTGAAAGCATACTTACAGAGGTTTCATGTTGCCACCACTGAAGTTAGCAATCCTAACGACCACGCAATTTTGATGGCGGTAACGCGAGATGTGGATCCAGACTCGGAGTTTGGAGATTGGTTGGCGGGAAAGCCCCCAACTACATTGGAACTATTTTATTACAAAGCTCATCAATTCATACGGAGGGAGCTGGCTCGATGGATGAGATGAGATAAAGCACCAGCGCCTGTTCAGGAGACAGTGAAAAGTAACATCGCCGTGAAACAATCCGGCGATAGTTCGAGAAAAGTTCAAGTCAACGTCCAGAATAAGCCTAGGCAGTCCAAAGGATCCGGAGGTGGAAATCCCGGAAAGAAAAGAGAAGCAGGGAAATGGAAGTCAAGGATTCCCACCTACAATGAATACACCCCCCTGAATACTTCTCTTGAAAACATTTATCTATCTACCTGTAACACCTTTGAATACAGAAAGCCACGCCCAAAGGAATCCACTAAAGAACAGAAATGGACAGGGAAGTACTGTCGCTTCCATGAGACCCATAGGCACAATACTAAGGAGTGTAGACACCTCCATGATGCCATAGAAAAGTTAATCAGACAGAAAAAATTGCAGAAATTTGTCAAAAACCCACAAGATGGAAGGCAAGGAATGTCAGATCCCGGACTCGGGTCGGCTCCATGCCAACCAGAACAACCTTCTCGGACTGTGGGGATATTGATTATAAACACTATTGTCGGAGGACCACATCCTGCAGACAAGAATTGGCAGGAGATGGAACGATATGCTACCTCCTTAAGGCATGCGGATTACGAATGTTGTTCGAATGTGAAAGACGGAACCCTCGCAAAGCAACAACGCATGATGACTGACGATATAGTGTTTAGGAGTCGAGACGCGGACAAGGTGGAGGCTCCTACTATCGACCCGATGGTTATATCTACAACAATCGGGCCAGCTTACGTGAAAAGAATCCTGATTGATTGCGGAAGCTCCGTTAACATCATCTTCAAGAAAGCTTATAACCAAATGAAGATGGAAACGAAAGATTTGAAACCATGCAAAGCTCGTATCCACGGCTTTAGCGGTGCTGCAACCAACGCGATGGGGTATATAGAGCTACCAGTTAAACTGGGGAAAGGTGAGCGTAGGAGAGTGCGAGTCCCACCATTCATAGTAATGGATGTTGATTCTCCATACAATGTCTTTTTTGGTCGTCCAGCCTTGGCAGAATTTATGGCTGCTTTGGCCCCACGGTGTTTGACATTAAAATTTTGGACAGACAAAGGAGTCGGTGTTGTACATGGCGATCAGGCGACCGGTCGTGCATGTTATGTGGCAGAATTGAGAGAAGCTCGGCGAAGAGAGAAGGGAAAGGTTGAGGACAGCTCCGTCCGCATCCTAAAGACTGATGATTGACAAGTAGTTCCCGAGCCCAGGCTCGGGTAGCATTCTCGGATCCTTAGGGACATAGATCCAAGAGATGATGATGGGGAACCCAGGGAAACGAATGCAGCACCGGCTGAGCTAACGATCGACATCCCAGTCAGCCGGGATGACCCATCACTAGTTCTTAAGATTGGATCACAACTCGACCCCTCAGTGGCCGAGGATCTTACTGATTTCCTCCGGGCAAATCTGGACGTTTTCTCTTCGACACTTTCTGATATGTGCGGGATTTCTCCAGCAATTATGAGTCATATGTTAAACATAGACTCGAAACACATTCCCGTAAAACAGAAAAGGAGAGGTATGGACCCGGAGAGGTCTGCGGCTCTCAAAGAGGAGGTGGATAAACTAAAAGCCAATGGGTTCGTCCGCGACGCCCTCTACCCTGAATGGGTATCTAACCCAGTGCTAGTGAAAAAGGCAAATGGAAAGTGGAGAACTTGTGTTGATTACTCCGATCTGAATAAAGCATGCCTGTAGGATAGTTTCCCTTTACCTAGAATCGACCAGCTCGTCGACTCTACCGCCGGACACAAATTATTGTCATTTATGGATGCGTATTCAGGATACAATCAGATCCTGATGCATATTCCAGACCAAGAGCACACCAGTTTTGTCACGAATATGGGGCTATATTGCTATGTAGTAATGCCCTTTGGGTTGAAAAATGCGGGAGCGACTTATCAGCGTCTGGTGAATCGAATGTTTAAAGACTAGATCGGTAAGACGATGGAAGTCTATGTGGATGACATGCTCGTGAAGTCACGACAGTCAAATAACCACATTCGAGACTTGGCAGAAATGTTTGGTATACTCAGACATTATGGTTTGAAGATCAACCCTTTGAAGTGCTCTTTTGGTGTGGCATTAGGAAAGTTCTTGGGTTTCATTGTGAATGCACGTGGAATTTAAGCTAACCCGGAAAAGATTCAGGCTATTCGGAACATACAAGTGCCCAGAACTATAAAGCAAGTAAAAAGCTTGAACGGAAAGGTGGCAGCTGAGCCGATTCATATCCAGAGCCATGGATAAATGCATTCCCTTCTTCGACGTGATTAAGAAGGGAAAAAGGAATTTTGAGCGAACATCCGACTGTGAGGAAGCATTTCGAGCTCTGGTAAGGCATTTGGAGAGCCCCTGGTGCTATCGAAACCAATCGACCATGAAATATTGTATGTATACTTGGCAATATCCCAGCACGCTATCAGTACAGCTTTGGTTCGCAAGGAGGACCGAGTTCAAAAGCCAGTATATTATGTCAGTAAACGCTTGACGGGGGCAGAAAGAAATTATCCCAAGATCGAGAAATTAGCTTATTGCTTAGTGATTGCATCACGCAAGCTTCGCCCATACTTCCAGGCACACTCAATCAGTGTTTACACTGATCAACCCCTGCGACAGGTACTCCAACGACCGGAAACTTTCGGAAGGATGTTAAAGTGGAATATCGAATTAAGTCAATTTCATATTACTTACCTACCGTGAAAGGCCATACAGGGACAAGCGCTAGCGGATTTTATCGCTGAATTCACTATGACAGACGAATCAAATGGCCGCAATGTCATACCTCCCGTCCGATGGAAGGTATACACCGATGGGGCATCAAACGACCGTTGTTTGGGGGTTGGCATAGTTCTGGTAACTCCTGAAAACCGATCAGTTTTCTACGCTTTGAAGCTCGAATTCACAGCAACAAATAACGAAGCCGAGTACGAAGCATTGATTGCCAGCTTAAGACTCGTCAAAGAACTAGGACTAAGATCGGTTGAAATCTTTTGCGAGTCGCAACTGGTGGTGTATCAAGTGCGTGGAGACTACCAAGCAAGGGGGCAGAGACTTGCCCCATATTTGGCCTAAGTTTAGGAGCTGCTAGCGAGTCTCGAATATTATGATATTTCATATGTTCCGCGTGAACAGAACAGGGCAGCTGATTCATTAGCAAAATTTGCAAGCACTGGCGATGCGCAGCAGATGGGATTGTTTCCCGTTGAAACCTTACATGTTCCAAGTGTAAATATGATGGAGGTAGATTTCATGTTAGAAACAGAAATCGAGAAGGAGTCATGGATGACCCCATTCAAACAGTACTTGTTACACGGGGCCGTGCCCGAAAGAAGGAGCGAAAGACGACAAGTCGTTCGTAAGGCTTCTCGTTATGTAATGCAGGATGGAATAATGTATTAGAGGGGATTCTCGACCCCATTGCACCGGTGCATTGCCCATGATGAGATAAAACTAGTCCTGACGGAAGTCCATGAAGGTGAATGTGGCGACCATACCGGGAAGCAGACGTTAGCAAAGAAAATCCTCCGCTATGCATACTATTGGCCAACTGTAAACCAGGACGCCGCAAACTATGTGAGAAGATGTGACAAATGTCAGAAGTATGCAAAAATCCCAAGAGCTCCGCCGACGGAACTCACACAGATGGTTAGTCCTTGGCCATTTACAATATGGGGAATCGACATAGTCAGTTCCTTGCCTCTATCCAAAGGTGGTGCAAAATACGAAATTGTTGCGGTCGATTACTTTACCAAGTGGGCAGAAGCAGAACCATTGGCCACTGTCACCACCAAAAAGGTCATTAACTTCATTGTACGAAATATTATATGCCGTTTTGGCCTTCCACGAACCATCGTCACAGACAACGGAACTCGGTTTGAAAGCAAAGAGTTCAAAGAGTTTTGCAAAAATATGGTATTGAGAAAAAGTTTGCAGCAGTTGCTCATCTGAAAGCTAATGGACAAGTGGATGCCATAAACAAGATAATCAAATCCATATTGAAAAAATGTTTGGAAAAGGCTAGAGGCAAGTGGGTGGATGAGCTTCCAACAGCACTTTGGGCTTACAAAACCACGCATAAGTCCACGACTGGCCACACTCCATTCGTAGTAGCATATGGCATGGAAGTTGTCATACCCGTGGAACCTGAAGTCCCATCACATCGGGTAACTTATTATGACCTAGAGTCAAACCAAGATCTCTTGCTGGAATCTTTGGACTTCATCGACCAAAAATGCGAAGAAGCTAATTTAAGAGCGGTCGCGTACAGGCACCGAGTTGATCGATATTATAATGAAAAAGTCCGATCAAGAATCTTTGGAGTAGGTGATCTTGTTTTGAAACGAGTTTTCCCAGTTCCGTCACACATGAGCCCTACATGGGAAGGTCCATACGTCATTGAACGGAAGCTTGGAGAAGGAGCTTTCAAGCTAGCGACCGTTGATGGTGTGACACTCCCCCGAGCATGGAATAGTGAACATTTATGGCACTATTACACATAGTTCATTTCTATCATATTTTAGTTGCATTTATTTCCAGCAAGTTTTTAGTCTTTGTTTACAGCATGTGAAAAGATAATTTAGCTTATTTACATTAATAAAGGCTTGAAGCCATTTCCTTTTCCCATGAATTATCGATGTTTCTGTGTATGATAACGCTGTAACAAATGACTAAGAGATACATTACTTTGTCTGACGTACGAATGCGCATAAATAACTCGAAACCTCCAAGTCCCTGAAGTGCGGACTGGAGTACTCTAAGTCCCCAGAGCGCGGACTCGAGAATAAACGACTCGAAACCTCCAAGTCCCCGAGTGCGGACCGGAGCACTCTAAGTCCCCAGAGCGCGGACTCGAGTATAAACGACTCGAAAGTTCCAAGTCCCTGGAGTGCGGACTGGAGTACTCTAAGTCCCCAGAGCGTGGACTCGATTATAAACGACTCGAAACCTCCTAGTCCCCGGAGTGCGGACTGGAGTACTTTAAGTCCCCAGAGCGCTGACTCGAGAATAAACGACTCGAAACCTCCAAGTCCCCAGAGTGCGGACTGGAGTACTCTAAGTCCCCAGAGTACGGACTCAAGAATAAACGACTCGAAACCTCCAAGTCCCTAGAGTGTGGACTGGAGTACTCTAAGTCCCCAGAGCGCGGACTCGAGTATAAACGACTCGAAACCTCCAAGTCCCTGGAGTGTGGACTGGAGTACTCTAAGTCCCCAGAGCGTGGACTCGAGAATAGACGACTCGAAACCTCCAAGTCCCCGGAGTGCGGACTGGAGTACTCTAAGTCCCCATAGCGCGGACTCGAGAATAGACGACTCGAAACCTGTAAGTCCTCGGAGTGCGGACTGGAGTACTCTAAGTCCCCAGAGCGCGGACTCGAGTATAAACGACTCGAAACCTCCAAGTCCCCGGAGTGCAGACTGAAGTACTCTAAGTCCCCAGAGCGCAGACTCGATTATAAACGACTCGAAACCTCTAAGTCGTCGAAGTGCGGACTGGAGTACTCTAAGTCCCCAGAGCACGGACTCGAGTATAAACGACTCGAAACCTCCAAGTCCCCGGAGTGCGGACTGGAGTACTCTATGTCCCCAGAGCACGGACTCGAGTATAAACGACTCGAAACATCCAAGTCCCCGGAGTGCGGACTGGAGCACTCTAAGTCCCTAGAACGCGGACTCAAGTATAAACGACTCAAAGCCTCTAAGTCCCCGGAGTGCGGACTGGAGTACTCTAAGTCCCCAGAGCGCGAACTCGAGTATAAACGATTTAAATGACCAAGTCCCCTGAAGGCGGACTGGATGTATAGTGACTTGAAGTCATCAAGCCCTTGGCGTACGGACTAGAAAATATTCTAAGTACCCGGAGCGTGGAATAAAAAATGTGCAATGCTAAAAGATTATCAACTTATTTGAAGATGAACTGAGAAGCTGATGTAACTCGCAGTAGCTTGGGTTCCGACCATGATTATATAGAAAACCGGACAACAGAAATCTTCCGAAAGGCAAAAGGAACTAAGTTTTATTCATCAAAAATAAATTTCTACCACAACCCCTCCGAAGCTCGGAGTAATAAGTTTATTCACATAAACTGCAAAAAAAAAATTACATAATCTAAACTAGCTCTTATTGAACAAGAGCGAAATATACTTCTTTGACTTCTTCGACTTTTTGCCTGATGACTCCTCCCCGGTATGTTTACCCTTGACGGTTTTCTTGATGGTGAAGTGGCAGCCGAAGAAGTATGAGGAACATCCACGGGTTTGGACCCGCCTAGGAGAATGACCTTCAACGGCTAGTTCAAAAGGTCGTCCGGGTCCACAGCTTGAGGTTCGACCTTGATCTTGATCGTCTTTTCCTTCTCTTTATCAAGCTGCTCCTTCACGCTCAGTTCGGACGTGTTCTTGAAGACGCCTGTAATTTCAACTTCATAACTCCCATCGATGGGGCAGGAGTCTCAGATTTGTCCTTGTCAAGCGCTCCGATCACCTGAGCATCGGAACCGGTAGCCTCTCCTATATGAGTGGCTTCGCTCATTTTTCCCCTAACCTCCTTGGCGACATCGCTCCTCGGAGTGGGCTCAAGATCAGAACGGCCTGCATAAAATAACGAAAAGCAAGTATTAGAATGTGATAGCTTCTGGTGGAAAACGAAAACTCTTGGAACGTTAAAGTGAAAGAGTTGCCTACCAGGTTCCGTCTGGCACTCAACCTCAGAGGGTCTCACCCTCTGGAATAGGTGACAAAACATGAACTCCAAGGTCGGAGTCCTCTGGGTTAGCCGATGTGCTGTTCAAAAGGATCGAGTATCGGCCGATTGGTCAGCTAGGTAGGCACACGAGCTGGAGACTCAATCCCGGATGGACCGGCGATAACTTCTTTCCCTTTTGTTGAAGGGGAGCCTTTGTAATAAATAGCTTTAGCCATTGATAGGTCCGAAGGCTCTTTTCCCTTGAGAAATTCTTTTATCAAGGCCCTCTCATCAACCTCCTCGATATCGTGTTCAGCCTTCTTGATTTCAATTAAAGTCTCCCACGCCTCGGCCAAAGATTTGAGATAGCCATCGCCCAAAAAAGTTAAGTCCCGGTGCATGAGAACGCGGGCATTGAATTCGGCAATAAGCGGGTCGAACATGGTTTTGATTTCTTCTCTACCTTCTTCCTTGGCCGCCTCAAGACGGGAGTTGATTTCCGCAGAGGCCATCTTTTTGCCCTCTTCGCGGGCTTCATTCTTCAGCGCCTCAACTTTAGAAAGCTCACCCTCAAGTTTCGCCTTTAGGAGTCGCGTTGCAACAATCTCGTCGCAATACTGTTGCGACTCTTCTCTGGCAGCAACCTTCTCCTCTTGTTCTTTGCGGAATCGCTCCTCAAGTTCTTTAACCGGAGATAGAATGCATCCCTCTCTTTTTGCACCGAATCTTTTTCCAAAGCCAAAACCCCACAGCGTTGTACCGCCTCGTCGAGTTCTTTTTTTGAGTCGATTCCAGACGAGTTACGGCATCGGCAGTATCCTTGGCGCTCTGTTGGGCGGCCTCAAGTTCAGATTTGTAAGTCGCAATCTCTTCGTCCTGAGCTTTAATGATATCTTTGTCGTGGATAGCCTCAAGCTTCAGACGATCAATCTCATGTTGGTGCTCCATGGAGACTTCTAAAAGTTTTTCAGCCAAATGAACAAACGCGTCATGTTGAACATAGACGTCGTTGGTGCAGGCGATGACGCTCTGTTAACATCTCCAGGTATATGGTGGATCGCCGGGAGGAACTTTAGACCATCAAAGCAAATCTTTAGAAATTTATCTTTAAGCTCAGCTAGTCTCTCCGATACTGTTGGATCTGTTGCGGGAACAAGAGGAGACGGCTTTGAAAGTTCAGCTCTCCTGTGAGGATCCCAGGATTGTCGTGTGGAAGAGGAATCAGAGTGTTGGTCTCGGGGGACATCAGATTGCGACCCCTTATAGTCGGGCTTATCTTTGCTTTGTTGCGAGTGAGAGTAGGGATGTTGGTGGTACTTGGGCTGGTAATATGTTTTCTTCCGAGATGATGAGTCCCGGGATTGATAATCCCTATCGCCATCATCGTCTCTGTCCTGACGTCTCCCGGAACCTGAGTCACTCCTAGAGTCATGGAAGACAGATGACCCGCGGAGGCGATCAATTCCATGTGTACGCCCTATGTCACCAGCATAGAATTTAAATAACAACGAATTAGCAAAGTGCAATGTAACGATGGAAAATTAAGTGCAAGGTGAAGTGCATGTGTTTGTGTGTGTGTTCTAGTGTTTCCCCCCGACGCACAGTTTCTTTACTAATGGAAGTTTTTTCTCCCTGAGTGTGGGCTTGAACGCCTGCATCGCCTCTGATGGGCGAGTGAAGTTTAAGCGCCTCCGGATCATCGAAATCATAATTAAGTAGATCGTCAGGTATCGAGAGGTTCGATAGGCCCTTTAAAGAACTTTCTAAATGTTGTGAGAAGGCCTCTTTCTCTGTCGGAATAAGAGTAGCTTTTGAGGTTGCACCAACTTTTTCCCTCCTTATCTTGTACGTCAGTTTCTTTTTCTTCTTCGAAGGGGAGGATGACATTTCGATGTCATGAACTTCAACTGGCGGGTCATGAGTAGGCCCAACGTTCTCATCTTGTGCTTTGGGTGTTTCATTTTCTTTGATTTCTCCTTCTTATAGTGCGCCAGGAGCGTTGCGTGCTGAAGACTCGGCTTGTTATTTCCCTTTACCGGAGGCGGGCCTGGGTATGGAAATGCCCTCAGGAAGGCTTATCCGACGACCTTCTGCTAACAGTCCAAACCTCGATAGTGACTCATTTGAAATGAGAGTTCAGATGTCCCGTTCGTCGGCAAGAAGAGCTCTAATGGCTTCGACGGCTTCAGAATACCCACGACCGTCAGGACGTGGATTGATACCTGAAAAGATGGAAAAAATAATTAGAAAAGGCATGGCTTTGACCAAGTATGAATATCAATCCAGAGAAAAGACTTACTTCCTTCCACCCATCTCCATGCGAAACCAGGAGGGAAACACACATAGAACCATTCCTGTTTATACAGGGCGAACTTGTTGCATGCTCCAGTCAAGATTTGGCATTTGTGGTGCGGCTCGAGAAACATGAAAGAGGGGCTATCTCTCCGCTTCTTGATCATATATATATCTGATGTCACCCGGGGTTGGAGGCCTAGAGAGAATAGTCATGAAAAGGATGTAGGTACCGTAGATGAAGGCGTGACCGTTCGGGTGCAATTGTGACGGGGCAATGTCGATGTATTGCAGCACGTCCCGAAGAAATAAGTTGAATGGTGGCACACTGCCGACCCAGCACATAAACTTATTACAAGCAGTATATCCAACTGGGGGCAGGTGTGGACGATCATGCCCCGATGGAACTAATACATCGTCGAAGGGGATTCCATGGACGGAGCATATCCGACGGAGTGCACTTTCATTGATCTTTGAAGCCTGTGAATCGACCGGGTTGTCCAAGAAAATTGATGCCTCTAGGGTGTCGGGAGCTAAGTTATGAGCAGGGGAAGTCGACGGGTTAGAAGTATCTACGACCCCTTCTTTAGAAGACAGCTCAGGTCTATCTGAGATTGTGGCGGAGCTAGATTTCTTAGACATCTTTGATAGAAATTGAATCTAGTAGAGTACCTGTTTGAACTATACTTGAAAAACAATCGACGTTAGTCTTAACAACACAACTATTCCCCCGCCCCCCGTGTGGTTTGTGGACTAGTGTGATAATTCAAGAAAAAGCTTTGAAAAATCGAAAGTCACGGAGTTAATGATATAAAGTTGAGCTTCGAATCGTCGCCTTCGAAAACCGTCATCGCTGACCATCTCCGAAAGCCTGCCCTATGGTGTTTTCAATTTCACACTCAAACATTGGCGTTATATGTTAAGGGAAATTATCTGTTTCTGCCAATTTAGGTTCAGGCTTGTGATTAATGAAACTAGGAAGTTATCAGTCCAGATTAGTTCGATATGCTAGCTGGCTTAGGTCCTTGTCCTTGTTTTTGTCATAGGATTAGGTAAAGTGAATGTTGTTCAGCCTAAGTGTTGATCGGCCAAACTATTGATCGGCCTAACTATCGTTCGGCATTCATGACCGTTCGGCCTACGCGATGTTCGGCCGAAATACCGTTCGGCATCCTATCCAACTCGTACTTCCTCCTTATCCTTCCATTCCACTGCTCGGCATGTGGCGAATCATGCCGAACCAAAGTTACCCCAAGCCCCAACGCTCGACACTTCGTCCTTAACGACGGTTTCATTTTTCTTTCTTCCTCCATCCACACCGAACAGCAAGGACGAATCGTTCGGCGAGTCATTCCGGACCCTGATATTCGGCATTCTCGCCAATTCCTGCTCCTCCTCTATTTTTTTCCTCCTATCTCGTTCGGCACGAGGGAACCATGCCGAACCACAATACATCTCCCAATAACTCCCTCGTGTGCTCATATCTGGCCACTTCTCCTTTCCTCCACATCATCTAGCCCTAAAAAAACATCCTAATCGCAGTTCGATTCTTTCATCCACGCAACACCTATCGGCTACGATTCTAATTTACGAATTCGAGCCTCTTATTAAAACTTTTTAGTCAGGGAGGGGATTTAAATAGAGGGATCGATACCTAGTTAGTAGATCGAGACTTGGGAAAATTATGGAGTTGAGGGCACAGTTTTAATCAGTGACGAATGGATTGGGAATGATTGTTAAGTCTTTAGAGTCTGTTCATAGGCGCGGTTCGTGAGTACAAAATAGCAGAGGTGAAAGTGAAAAGAGAAGAAGAAGGAAAATGCTGACCTTTATAGGGAAGAAGAAGAAGTCGAAGCGGCAATGACCGGTAGAACCGATCAAAGCAACATCGTTCGGCATCAGCTTTTAATTCATTCGGCATACATGGAACGTTCGGCTTCGGCTGTATTGTTCGGACTTGCATATCGTTCGGCACACACCACCGCAAGATCAAGGGAAGTCACCATCGAGGAAACTGAACCACATCTCGAAGCAAAGCGCAGTGGACTCATGGTTCAAAGCATATCACGTTCGACCACGTGATGCACTTTGGGGGGCAAGTGTTACCTGGAAGTTTGACCAGGCAACTAAGGACTCAGCAATCTCGTTCGGCAAGATTAGGCCGTTCGGCACCTATGGTCGACCGGCATAGAAGGCCGTTCGGCATGACAAAATGGTTCGACAGTCAAGAGAGTTCGGCATTAGAAGAACGCTCGGCATAAAGGAACGCTCGGCATTAGAGAACGTTTGGAATTAGAAAGTGCTCGGCTTCCAGAATCGTCCGGCACATATGATTCGTTTGGCATTAGTGAACGCTCGACATTCAGAAACATTCGGCATTAGAGAACGCTCGGCATTCGGGAATGTTCGGCATGCGAGAGTGCTCGGCATGCGAGAGCGTTCGGTATTGAGAGACATTTGGTGTTGAATATCGATCAGCATCTATGGATGTTTGGCATGGCAGAGTCATTCGGCACTCTATACTATTCGGCATCACTTCGTTAGGCATAAATGCCTCGTTTGGCATTCAGGTTGTTTGACATCACATCATTCGGCACTCCATACTGTTTGGCATCACTTTGTTGGCACAAATGCCTCGTTCGGTATTCAGGTTGTTCGGCACCACATCGTTCGGCACAAATGCCTCGTTCGGCATTCAAGTTGTTCGGCATCACTTCGTTCGTCACAAATGCCTCGTTCGGCATTCAGGTTGTTCGGCATCATTTCGTTCGGCACAAATGCCTCGTTCGGCAATCAGGTTGTTTGGCATCACATTGTTCGGCATTTATGCCTTGCTAGGCATTTTGCCGTTCAGACTCTCTGGGCCGGCACATAGAGATTACTCTTTTTAGGCTGAGATACTAAGCTGCTAGGCCCACCAAGGAAGTCCAACCTACCTTCGTCTATAAATAGAGAGGCAGGGGCACAGTGAAATGGACCTTTTCTGGAAGAACACCGGGGAAACTCTGCCGCATTCAAGACTCATTTAAGACTTAATCTTTTTTGCTTAGCAATTGTATTTGAGTGATTGACATACAGATTGTATCTGTAATAGATTATCGAGAAAAGCAATAAAGATCTACCTCAAAGTGGACGTAGACAATTACGCCGAACCACTATAACTCTAGTGTTCATTGTTTCTGCATTTAAATTTACGTATTGTCTTCTAATTAACTTTACTTTCTTCATTAATCTCTCTACACAATCTCTCTTAAGAGTGTTAGTGACTAATTTTGGTGCTAACATGTATCTTTTGTATAAACGATTTGAATTGGAAAGCTATTAATGAATCTTTGTGAAAAATTGGTGAACTTTGTGAAATGAATCTTTTTGTTTAAAAGATTGGAAATGGTAATTTGTTTAAACCATTTGAAGAAAGGTTTTTGGGCTTTAAGTTGTGACTTAACTAAGATCCCAATATCCATATGATTTTAAAATATTGCGATCAATATTCGGTTTAGCTGGAGGAGGACCTTGTGTTATATAACCCATTTCGAATAATGATACGACGATATGGATAGCATTTGAAGACCGGTGGTGAAGACCGGGTATTTTCGAGAACGGAAGGATAACCCGTCAAATTTCTTTTCACTGAGTCGCGCCGATATAGATATCTCCATATGTGATGGGGAGTCCGATCGGGATTATGAATACCCGGATTGTAAGGGCTTCTTTCGAAGTGCCTTCGGTTCTGTTCGAACCCGAAACAGACTTGTGTGGATGTATGTCAGACATTACACTTTGAGATATAAAGCTAGTTTCTACCAAATACATTTCTGTTTGGTGGCGGAGAATTTATTCTCTTAGCTTAACACTCTTCTCTTAGACGTACGAGCTCAGATGTTATGTAGTTGATGATTACTAGTGATACATTTCCAATTTGGTAATGTGGCATACGAAGTGCTGCTGATCATGTATTGATCAAAGCATGGATTTTGTGTAAAGCGTAGCTTTGTGGACGAAACTGCATCAGGACATCACAACCCGGAAGTGGTCGAAATAGGAAGAATGCAGCAAGGTTATTTGGGGTTAGTTCCCCCTAAGGGTATGTCCATTTTCTTCTGGATAAAGGTGGCATCAAAATTCTTTTGTTTGTTTTGTTTCAAAGAAAACTATTTTTGTTTGCTCATACCAATCCCATGACTGACCTGGAGTTTATTGCTCTCTTTCTAAACTCTGGGTGCCCACAATTTTCCACACGGGCAGCCTAGAGTTAGATTTTTCAGATAGTCAGATAGTAGGTGTAGATTCGATATCTTTGGAGCCTTTGTATTTGGCAATTGCATCTGGTTCATCAGTTGCCAAGCTTTCTTCATTCAACGATGATGATGGTTTGTGCTTATGGCTTGGAGTATTTTAAGCTTTGGCATTACACTTGCAGCTTGTGGATTCACTATTTCCCTTGGAAATTCTATTGGAGTTATCTTTCCGCTGTCGACGGTTGCAAAGTCTTGACCATCCAGTTGTGTTACTTCTTCCGCTGTTATCTTGTATCTCTTATATTGATATTCATTGTATCGGATGTTGTATCATTTGTGTATCAATAAAATTATTCATTTTCTTCCGCTATGTTGTTATACTTAATGTGTTATAAGCTCCAACGAACCAGATTTGACGTTTGAATCTGCGGCATTCGAGTATGGGTAATGTATTTGGTGTCGATTTTCGAAGGTCAAGTCAGGGTCGTTACATTATTTGTCTTTTCGTTCAATTCAAGTTGGACATGTGTGGTTTATTATCGGCTTGAAATGTGTGGAATTGCGGATAGTTACAAAAGGTGAGTGGAAATTATATATTTTTAAATAATATTGGATTTATATCATTATGAATCTGTTCCTTTTATGCCTAAATGTAAATTTTGGAGTTATAGGCTTATACACACATAAGTGTGTGTGTGTGTATTCGTATTGGATATATCCATGATGGGGTAATATCCACGTGTTTGTTCTCAAAGTGCTAGTTTGTTTATTGTTTTTTATACATACATCAAATGTACATGGATGCATATTGAATATTTTTAATTGTTTTATTTATCATTTCTTACTCACCAATATATAATCAACTGAAGTTTGAAATTTTTGTTCATTTAATTCAATTAAATATTTCCATTGATAGTTATTTAACTGCTAATCATTTCAAAATACCTTCGATATTCAAGATCATATGAAACACAAATGATAGCTACTTTGGATTTATCGCGGATAAGTTGTTTATTGGAATGTAAACTAATGGCTTATGAAAGTATGTACTTCCTCATATTACAAATTAATTTTTTTTCATAATCATTAATCACTGCATTCAAGTATACATAATAAGTGTAAGTTGGTGTTCAACATTATAATTTATTTAGCAAGATTTGTAACGAGATCCAACGACCAACATATATTATCTGTCATTTTGTTTTTCATTTTGCATCCAAATAGTTGCCTCGTATATAAAGTTTGTTTTCTATACTTCATTATGTAAGTATCTTATACACATATTAATGAGATATTTTCTTTATATGACATTATGGGGGTACTTAAAAACAATCTTTTACAATAAAAAGTACTTAGCTCACTTTATTTCACAGTTCCATCGGAAGGGCCTTGGTACTAAGAAAGAAGTTTAGTATGTTTGTAAACATTAATTTAAACTTAAAAGAAGTTAACTTATGATTTTTGCACAGGTCCAATGGATGTGCCATATGTACCGGTGAGATTAATGTGATTCGGAAGAAAAAATATTGAAGAATTTGGTTAATCTTGAACATTGAAAATGCATTATTTATGGAACTAAGGGGAAATAGTTAGGATTGGATTCGATCCCGTATGGTGAACTTATATTCGAAACCATTACCAAACTACTTTATATGATAATAGAATTTTTTTACCATTACGAGCTAATTTAATCAGAAAACCAATACTTCAGTATGTGGCCGGTAATGATTGGTAGATGTTGGTAATAAGCTTTTACCATTTATAAAGATGATATCCATTTGCTTAAAATATTTCATGCAAAAAAAGTAAATATTAAAAGTTTGCATTGTTTATTACTTAATTATTATGCAGTTTAATTTTCTATTGTCAAATATACAAGAAAACATGTGAAATAAGTTAAAATATTGTATGAAATCATGCTTTTGTTTTACATGATAAGAATTGCATCCAGCTAATATTGTAATAATTTTTTGCTAGATTTTCTATTTAACCATTACACATAAAATGTTAAATGCAGTATAATGAAACAATATATTAAAACATATTAGTTACGTATGTTACAAGTATGGTAATTACTATTATTTGTAGTTGGTTACCATTTCCATACCGCATATATTCAGGCAGTTCGGTAAACCGTACTAATCGAATTGGTTACCATCATTTGGGTACCATTTTATTTGGTAACGGATAGTAATGGTTGGTAGGTGGTATTATGGTAAAAATGTCAAGTCGTAGAAATAGACATTATAGTTTCCATTAGGTTTGAAATTAACCATTATGGCATGTGCTCCTATTTGATAGGTGTCTATTGTGAAGCAATTATTTAATGGGGAATTTGTACTATACTATGATTATTGAGTTTGGTTTCAAGAGCGACAAGCATCCTAAATTTTAAACTCAACTGTCACGTCTCCCTTCCTTTTCATTTGTTTCCTAGTTTTCCTTTTCATGGCTACCTTCTTTTTCACTCATTCCCCAGTTTTCCTTTTCCCCTCTTTCAACCTACAACCTAGATCAATTTTTCTCTGACCTAAATCGCGTTCCCCAATTTATAACCACAACCACCCAACATCCGTACTCATGACAGGCAATGCCTTCTCTAGAGATCAATTGTCTTGCTGAATTCAACTCTTTGACGATTTCATATCCCATAATTTGGTACCACGCCATACTATTGATGAATGTGGTTCAAATATCTAAATGAATAAGGTAACATACTTTGAAAACTCGGTATTTAACTAATGAAAATTGCAACGGATCAACTTTCTTGCATCGTTTATCGATGAGCAACTTTTCTTCTTTAGGACCACAACTGCTTTAATCTATATTTAGACATTAATTCTTAACCTAAAGTGTGTGTGGAGATGATGAGCTTACTTATTTGGGTAACATCCTAAAATGTTCACCAACACTTAATCCTAAGGGTAACATTTACAAATTGAAATATGAAAATCATATGACTTCAAACTTTTTTACTGTGCCGGTGCTTTGTTTTCAAAAATTATATTTTAGGATCTTTTTTCTCTCTGTAAATTATAATTTCCCTCTTGGCATATCGATTTAATGAAAGTGAAAAATTATATGTTTGGTGGGTGTTAGCACCAGAATTGGTCACTAACACCCGAAGAAGAATTTTTGTAGAGAGATTAATGAAGAAGGTAAATTAAAACTGAGTAATAACGTAGTAGAATGTAGTAATAATTATAAGAAACAAGAACACCAGATTTATAGTGGTTCGGCGTAACTACCTACGTCCACTTTGTGTTTAATCTTTATGGCTTTTCTAAACAATTGATTACAGATACAATTCGTACACCAACTGCTCGAACGCAAATGTTAAATGAAAAGGAATGAGTCATGAAAGCGGCAGAGTCTCCACGGTATTCTTGAAAAAAAGTCCCTTTCACTATGCCCCTGCCCTCCTATTTATAGATGAAGTTGGGCCTAGGAACAAGGTATCTCGGCCCGTGGTAAGTGCTTTCGCGCACCGAGCCAGGGATGCCGAAAGGCAATTGCCGAGCGAGATTTCCGCGCCGAACGGCACTCGTATGTCGGACCACATATCCACGTCGAACGACATTTCTATGCCGAGCGAGGAATGTGTGCCGAACGGCACTTGTACACTGAACGAGGCATTATACCGAGCGAAGAGTGTAGGTCGGATGAGGTTTGTGCTGAACAAGGCTTAGTGTGCCGAACGAGGGGAGATGTTGAATGAGGCCTTGTGCCGAGCGAGGGGAGATGTCGAACGAGGTATGGGCCGAACGAGGCTTGGTTTGCCAAATGAGGGAAGATGCCAAATGAAGCCTTGTGCCGAGCGAGGGGAGATGCCGAACGAAGCTTCGGGCCGAGCAACTCATATGTGTCGAGCGACTCATCTATCCTTAATGAGGCCTTGTGCCGAGCAACTCATCTATGCCGAATGAGGTATCTATGTCGAGCCTCTTGTTACATGGTCAAACAACCGGGTAACACTTGCCCCCCAAAGTGTGTCGTGTGTGGCAACACGTCACGCTATGAGTCAACATTCGATTTCTTCCCTTTCTTTGACATATAAGCAATGAGCTGTTTGGCATTTGGATGCCGAACCATCGAGATGCCTTGACCGGTTCTGCTGGTCACTATCTGTTCACCTTCCCTCTTACCTATATAACCCAATACTTCTCCTTTTTTTCCCCTTTTTCCTTCTACTTCCCTTCGATAAAACTTTTGAACTCGTCTTCCTCCAAACTCCTGCCAACATCCCAACCTCCTTTTTTATTCCCAAGTTCCATACGTTGTCTCTCGACCTCTTCCCACAACGAACCTGAACAAGTTTTAACTCCAAATCCAGTATTTCCCTACGCTTCGAGCCATTTCTTTAAATACGATTTTTACTTGTCCAATTCTCCTGATTAGGGGTTTTGCACAAGGCCCAAACTCATAACTTTTTGCATACTACAAACAGTCGTCTAGATGAGGAAGATGAGTTTGAGACTTAAACATACCTTAGGGTTAGATGGAGAAGAGGAAGGAAGAGGGTGTCGGAGGCTTTTAGGAAGTGGGTTCTTGTTGGGTTGCTGAGTGAGGGAATAGGAAGTATGGTTGACCTAGTATGAATTGGTGATGTTAGGGAGTGTTGGTCGAGTGTGGCTTGTGAGTTGGAGTGATGTTCGATTGGCCATTTAGGGAGGTGTTTAGGTTACTCGAAGAAGTGAGTTGGAGGGGAACGTATAGTTGTGGCTCGGTATGACTTTCGCATGCCGAACGATGGGGAGGGATTGTGGGAGGGAAGTAAGAGCTGGGTTTAGTGTGCCGAGCGTTCCGAGCGATGCGGCTCGGCATGACTTTCGCATGTTGAACGGTGGAGAGGGAGTGTAGGAGGAAAGTAAGAGCTGGGTTCAGTGTGCTGAGTGATGTGTCTCGGTATTAAGCCTTTGCATGTGAGAGAGTTTAGGTGGTTGTTTAGTCGAGTCTCTGCAGTATCGCTCGGCATTAAGTCTGGTAGTAGGCTATAACAGTCAGAACCATCCCAACTCGAACATAGTGCATGACTTGACTTACTTCCTATGCCTAAGCATATGACAATAAACAAGGACAAGGACTTAAGCAATCAAGCATATCGAACTAATCCAGATGAATAATTTCTCCGACCCAGCAACTATAATCCTGAGTTTAACTCGATTAAAACAAATAATAACCTTCCACACACAGTGTCGATGCTGAGTTCAAAATCGAAACCATCATACGACAAGCTCTCGGAGATGGTCAATGACGCCGGTTTTCGAAGATGATAATCCAAAGCCTAACTTTATCTTATCAACTTTATGAATTTTAATTCTTTGACACTTATACTCGAACGATTGCACTAGCTCACACATCACACTGGGGGAATATCTTTGTTGTTATGTCCAATGTAGATTGTTTTTCGAGTATAGTTTAAACAGGTGTTTCATCAGATCCAACATAGAGATTTCTAGAAAATCCAGCTCTGCCATAGTCTCAGATAGACCCGAGCTAACTTCTCAACAAGAAGTAGCTGGAACTTCGAATCTATCGACTACTCATGTACAAGATATTCCGAGTCCCACAGTTGCATCTGCTGACCTGGCTCCCGATGCCCTAGACGCAGCGATCTTCCTAGATTATCCAGTCGATTCTCAAGCTTCGAGAATTAATGAAAGCGCCATTCGTCGCATATGCTCAATACACGGAATTCCTTTTGACGATGTGTTGGTTCCATCGGGAAAAGATCGTTCACGTTTTCCCCCAACCGGATATACGTCCTGGAACAAGTTCATGTGCTGGGTTGGTAGCACTACCATTACACTCCTTCCTACGTGATGTTCTACAATATATAGAGATCCCCCCATCACAGCCACATCCCAACAGCCACACGTTTTTATACGGCACGTGTATCCTCTTCATGAGCATTCTACTTAGGCTCCCCACTCCCAGTGACATCCGTTATATTTACCGTTTCAAGAGGCGGTCCAACAGCCCATATTTCATATTCCATGAGCCACATAACAAGTGCCAAGTCTTGACTGGAGCGTGGAGAAAATTTTCTCAGTATAAAAAGGAATGGTTCTACATACGTGGCCCCTGGCTTTGCAAGGAGATAGTTGGAAGTGAGTAAGTTTCTTTTCTGGATCAATACTTGTATTCAGCGGAAAATGCATCCTTTCTAAACTCTTTCTCTGCTTTTACAAGTACTAGCCCACGTCCCGAAGGCTCCAGATATTTTGAGGCCGTTGAAGCTATCCGAGCTATCCCCACGGGAGACTGGGACATTAGATCAATTACTTCAAATGAATTGCTATCGAAGTTTAGGCTGCTGGCGGAAGGTCGCCGAATAAGTCTTCCTCATGGCGTCACTATAACCGGGTCCGCCTTGGACAAGGGCAAAAGGTAAACTGGGCCTTCAGCACGTAATGCCCCTGATACAGCCGATGAAAGCGAGATTATGGAGGCTAGGTGTCAAACACACCTGGTGAGAATGTTAGTCCCGCTCGGAAGCCGATAGTTGAGGTTCACGATATCGAAGTAACGCCTCTCCCTGTGAAGGAAAATAAAAAATTTGCTTACAAATTGAGGAAGAAGACAGCGGGTGGAACCTCTAAGGTCACAATCACTCCGGTGGAGAGAGAACCTTCTCCTCAACACTTAGAGAGTTCTTTGAAAGGATTGTCGGGCCTTATTATTCCCGACGATTTTCTCAACTATGGCTTCAACGATCCGGAAGCCCTTAAGCTTCATTCGCCCGCTAGAGGCGATGTAGGCGCTCAAGCCCATAACCAAGGAGAAAAAACTCCTATAAGTAAAGATAAAGAAACTGGTCCGTCGAGGGGAAACATTAGGACACACACGGACACGTGCACTTCACCTTGCACTTAAATTTTAGTCACCACTCTATTTTTTGCTAACTTGTCATCATTCAATTTCTGCGCAGGTGACACGTGGCATACTCATAGACTCAATCGTCTTCGCAGTTCATCCATTTTTCATCATTCTGGTAGGGATTCGGGCTCCGTCAAACGCCGGGACAGAGATGACACGGGCAATCGAGACTATCGCCCCCGTGAATCGTCTTATCGAAGAAAAACATGCATCCAGTCCTCCTACTCTCACGATCCTCCTTCTCAATCAAAGCAAGGCAAGGAGAAGTCTGTGCATAAGGGGTCCCAGCCTGAGCCCCACCGAATTCAACATTCTGGTTCATCTAGTACCATGCAATCCCGGGAACCCCACAAAACATCAATGGCCTCCAGGCAAACTCCTCCCTCCCCTACACATGATCCGTCGGTAGCGGAAAGACCTGCTGAGCTCAAGGCCACATTCCCGAAAATATGCTTCGATGGTTTGAAATTTATCCCGACGATTCATCACATTCTGGGACATGTCAAACAAAGCGCCATTGCTTGTAACAACGATGTATACGCTCAACATGACCCGTTTGTCCATTTAGCTGAAAAAGTCTCGGAAGTCTCTATTAAGCGTCAACACGGAATCAATCGCCTGAAGCTCGAAGCTATTCATGACAAAGACATCATTAAAGCTCAGGATGAAGAGCTCTCTTCATGCAAGCGTCAGCTTGAAGCTGCCCAAAAAAGCGCTAAAGACACAACGAAGGTCATTAATCATATAGAAGCGACACATAAGAAAGAAATTGATGAAGTGATTCAACACTGCGGGGCCTTATCTTTAGAGAAAGATTCCATTCAGAAGGAGAGGAATGCATTCAGCTAGCAAGTCAAAGAGTTGGAAGAGCTACTCCTCAAAGAGAAAGAGGAAAAACCTACCGCTCAGGAAGAGTCGCAACGATATTGCGATGAGATTGTTGATACGCGACTCCTGAAGACAAAGCTCGACGACGAACTCTCTAAAGTTGAGATGCTAAAGGATGAAGCCCATGAGGAAGGCAAAAGAATAGCATCCACAGAGATTGATTCTCTCCTTGAGGCAGCTATGGAGGTTAGCAGGGCGGGGATCAAGTGCTTGTTCGACCCGCTTATAGCGGAATACAATGACAGTGTCCTCATGCATCCGGACTTAACTTTTCTTGGCGGGAGTTACCTCGAATCATTAACCGAGGCATGGGAAACTTTGATAAAGATCAGAAAGGTTGAGTCAGGCAACGAGAAGGTTGACGAGGAGGCTTTAGTAAAGGAATTTCTCAAGGAAAATGAGTCATCAGACTTGTGTACAGTGAAGGCTCTCTATAGCAAAAGGTTCCTCCTCGTCAAAAGCAAAGAATGACATTGTCAGTCCGTCTAGAACCGAATCTCTAGTTCCTCCCCCTACTCAATTGGTTGGTCGGCCAGTACTTGATCCGTTCGAGAAACTTTGGTTATGACCCGGATGACCCTGGCCTTGACATTCATGTTCTATCTCCCATTCCCGAAGGTGAGACTCCTCGGACAGTTGAGAGTCAGCAAGAAACTGGTATATAACTCTTCTTCTTAAAGTTCAAAGAGTCGTTGTTTTCGGCGAGAGGTTATTGTATTCTAACGTTTGTCTCTTGTGATTTTGCATAGGCCGCTCTGACCCTGAGCCAACTCCAAGGAGCATTGACGCCAAGGAGGAGAAGGAGAAGGCGAGCGAGGCTATTCAAGTGGGAGAGACTCTCGGTCTTGATGCTCAAGTGATTGTGGCGCTTGACGAGGACAAGTCTGAAACTTCGTCACCCGTCAAACAAAATTACGAAACTAAGATTACAGGCGCCTTTGGACACACTTCAAAAATGAGAATGAAGGAGTAACTTGTGGAGGAGAAGAAAAAGAAAGTTGAGCCCTAAGTTGTGGATCTAAATGATCCTTTGAACAGGCCTTTGAAGGTCATTCTCCCTGGTGGGTCTAGGCCACTAGAAGTTCCTCGTCCTTCCTCGGATGTTACTTCCCCATCAAGTAAAGCATCCAAGCGAAAATGCATGGGGGAGGAGTCGTCTGAGAAAATGAGGGAGGAAAAGAAATCAAAGAAGTAGTCATCACTCTCGTTCAACGAGAGTTAGCTTAGATTATGTAATTATTTTTATTTATATTCACGGTCAATGTAAATAGACTTTTGATTCTAAGTTTTGGAGGGATTGTTGTGGAACCTCATTTTGAATCGATAAATAAAATTTAGCTTCTTTGTCTTTCAAACGACTTTTGTTATACAGCTTATTTTCTAACTTGTTACCATAACTTGACATTCGACGAGTTACCCGAACTCCAGTTTACCTCCATGTGACTCAATTTTTTTTTGACAATCGTAAATCCTCTGTTTCATGCTTTCGGTACTTAGAATATTCTTAGTCTGCACTATGGGGACTTAGAGTACTCGAGTCTGTACTCTGGGGACTTAGACATTTTAAGTCGTCATTTATACTCCAATCCGCACTCTGGGGACTTGGAGATTTTAAGTCATTTATACTCTAGTCCGCACTCTAGGGACTTAGAGTACTCTAGTCCGCACTCCGGGGACATGGAGATTTTAAGTCGTTTATACTCTAGTCCGCACTCTAGGGACTTATAGTACTCCAGTCCACACTCTAGGGACTTGGAGTCCACACTCTGGGGACTTAGAGTACTCCAGTCCGCACTCTGGGGACTTGGAGATTTTAATTCATTTATACTCCAGTCCGCATTCTGGGGACTTAGAGCACTCCAGCCCACACTCCGGGGACTTGGAGATTTTAAGTCGTTTATACTCTAGTCCACATTTCGGGGACTTAGATTACTCCAATCCACACTCCGGGGATATGGAGATTTTAAGTCTTTTATAATCTAGTCCGCACTCTGGAGACTTAGAGTACTCCAGTCTGCACTCCGGGGACTTGGAGATTTTGAACCGTTTATACTCTAGTCCGCACTCTGGGGACTCGGAGTACTCCAGTCCGTACTCCGGGGACGTAGAGATTTTGATTCGTTTATACTCTAGTCCACACTCTGGGGACTCAGAGTACTCCAGTCCGCACTCCGGGGACTTGGAGATTTTGGGTCGTTTATACTCTAGTCCGCACTATGGGGACTTAGAGTACTCCAGTCTGCACTCTAGGGACTTGGAAATTTTAAATGTTCGTGCGCGTTCATACGTAAGACAGAATAATGTAACTCTAGTTTTTACCATAGAATTATCATATATGGAAACATCAATAATTCATGGAAAATATGGCTTCAAGCCTCTATTAATGAAAACAAACTAAATTATCTTATTACATGCCAAAAACTAAGAATCAACGAAATAAAAACATACTGGAAATAATAGCAGCAAAGAAACAAAAGGAATAGACTAAGTATAATAATGCCGCAGATGATTGCTATCCATGCTTGGAGGAGTGTCACGCAAATCAACAATCGCTAGTTTGAAAGTTCCCTCTCCAAGCCTCCGTTCAATGACGTATGGACCTTCCATGTAGGATTCATATGCGATGGGACCGAGAAAACTCGTTTCAAAATGAGATCGCCTGCATCAAAGGTTCTTGGTCGGACCTTTTCATTATAATATCGAGCGACTCGGTGTCTATATGCAGCCGCCTTAAACCAGCTTCTTCACTTTTTCATCAACAAAGTCCAGTGATTCCAGTAAAATATTCTGATTGGTCTTAGGGTCATAATGAGTTACTTGATGCGAAGGAACTTCAAGTTCCACAGGTATAACAGCCTTCGTGCCATATGCCAATACGAATGAAGTGTGGCCAGTCGCGGACTTGTGGGTGGTTCTGTAAGCCCAAAGTGTTGTTGGAAGTTCATCCACCCACTTGCCTCTAGCCTTTTCCAAACGCTTTTTCAATATGGACTTGATTATTTTTTTCACAATTTCTACTTGTCCATTGGCTTTTGGATGAGCAATTGCTGCAAACCTTTTTTCAATGTCGTACTTCTGACAGAATTCTTTGAACTCCCTACTTTCGAATTGAGTTCCGTTGTCTGTAATAATAGTCCATGAGAGGCCAAAAAGGCATATAATGTTTCGTACAACGAAATTAATGACCTTCTTGGTGGTGATCGTGGCTAAGGGCTCTACTTCCGTCCAATTGGTAAAGTAATCGACCGCAACTATTGCGTATTTCGCACCACCTTTGGATATGGATAAAGAACCGATTATATCGATCCCCCACATTGCAAACGGCCAGGGACTGACCATTTGTATGAGTTCCATCGGTGGAGCTCTTAGGTTTTTTGCATACTTCTGGCATTTTTTACATCTCCTTACATAGTCTGCAGCATCCCGGTTTACGGTTGGCCAATAATATTCATAGTGGAGGATCTTCTTTGCTAACGTTTGTCCCCAGTATGGTTACCACATTCTCCTTCATGGACTTCCTTCAGGACTTTTTTATCTCATTGTGGGCAATGCACCAGAGTAAGGGGGCCAAGAATCCCTTCCGATACATTATTCCGTCCTGCATTACATATCGTGAGGCTTTACGAATGACTTGTCGTCTTTTTCTCTTTCTTTTGGGCAAGACCCCGTGTAGCAAGTATTGCTTGAATATGATCATCCATGATTCCTTCTCGATTTCTATTTCTAACACGAAATCTATCTCCATCACATTTATACTCGGAGCATGTAAGGTTTCGACAGGAACCAACCCCATTTGCTGTACATCGCCAGTCCTTGCAAATTTGGCCAATGAATCAGCTTCTCTATTTTGTTCACGCGGGACATGCGACATATCATAATACTCTAGATCTGCTAACAGCTCTTGAACCCATGCAAGGTATGGGGCAAGTCTCTATCCCTTTGCTTGATAGCCCCCGCACCTGGTATACCACCAATTGTGAGTCACAAAAGATTTCGACCGACTTTACTCCTAGTTCTTTGATGATAAGTTTCAAGCCAGCAATCAATGCTTCATACTCAGCTTCGTTATTTGTTGCTCGGAAATTGAGCTTCACATCATAACAAATTGATCGGTTTTCAGGAGTCACAAGAACTATACCAGCCCCAGAGCAATGGTCGTTAGATGCCTCTTCGGTGTACAGTTTCCATCCAATGGGGGGAATAACATCGTGGCTGTTTGGTTCGTCTGACACGGTGAATTCAGCGATGAAGTCTGCTAGCGCTTGTCCATGTATGGCCCTTCTTGGCAGTAAGTAATATCGAACTGACTTAACTTGATATTCCATTTTAACATCCTTTCAGAAGTTTCTGATTGTTGGAGTACTTGACGCAAGGGTTGATCAGTATAAACATTAATTGAGTGTGCGTAAAAGTACGGACGAAGCTTGCGTGATGCAATCACCAAGCAGTAGGCCATTTTCTCGATCTTAGGATAGTTTCTTTCTACCCCCGTTAAACATTTACTGATATAGTAAACCGGCTTTTGAACTTGGTCCTCCTCGAGAACCAAAGCCATACTGATATCATGCTGGGATACAGCCAAGTACACATACAATACTTTATGGTATATAGGTTTCGACAGCACCAAGGGACTTTCCAAATGTCTTACCAAAGCTTGGAATGCGTTCTCACAGTCGGGCGTCCATTCAAAATTTCTCTTTCCTTTCTTTATTACATCAAAGAAGGGAATACACTTATCTGTGGCTCTGGATATGAATTGACTTAGCGTTGCCACCTTTTCATTCAAGCTTTGTACATGCTTTATAGTTCTGGACACTTGTATGTCTCGAATAGATTGAATCTTTTCCGGGTTAGCTTCAATTAACCGTGCATCAACAATGAAACCCAAAAACTTCCCTGATGCAACGCCAAATGAACACTTCAAAGGATTGATTTTCATTCCATAATATTTGAGTATATCAAACATCTCCGCTAAGTCTCGAATGTGTTCGTTTGACCATCGTGACTTCACGAGCATGTCATCCACATAGACTTCCATTGTTTTACCTATCTGGTCTTTAAACATCCGATTTACCAGACGTAGATAAGTCGGTACCGCATTTTTTGATCTAAAAGGCATCACTACATAGCAATATAGCCCGACATCTGTGACAAAACTAGTGTATTCTTGGTCTGGAATGTGCATCGGGATTTGATTATATCCCGAGTATGCATCCATAAATGATAGTAACTTGTGTCCCGCTGTTGAGTCAAACTTCCGGTCAATCCTGGGTAAAGAAAAATTATCCTTGGGGCATGCTTTGTTCTGATCAGCGTAGTCTATGCAAGTTCTCCATTTCCCATTTGCTTTCCTCACTAGCACAGGGTTAGACACCCATTCAGGATAGAGGGCGTCGTGGATGAACCCATTGGCTTTGAGTTTTTTCACCTCCTCTCTTAGAGCAACGGACCTCTCCGGATCCATGCCTCTCCTTTTCTGCTTTACTGGTACGTACCTCGGGTCTATGTTCAACATATGACTCGTAATAGTAGGAGAAATCCCACACATATCAGAATGTGTCCAAGCGAAAACATCCAGATTCGCTCAGGGGAAATCAGCAAGATCCTCGACCATTGAGGGGTCGAGTTGTGATCCAATCTTAAGTACTCGTGATGGGTCATCTCGGCTGACTGGAATGTCAATCGTCAGTTCAGCTGGTGCTGCTTTTACTTCCCTGGGTTCCTCATCATCATCTCTCGTATCTATGTCTCTATAGATTCGAGAATGTTGCCCGAGCCAGGGCTCGGGCACTACTTGTCAATTGTCAGTGTTCCAGATGCAGACGAAGTTGTCCGCAACCTTTCCTTTCTTTCTCCGTTGGCCTCTCTCAGGTCAGCCACATAACACGCACGACCGGTCACCTGATATGCACTACATCAACTCCTTTGTCTTTCGAAAATTTCAAAATTAAACACCACGGGGCAAAACTGCCGTAAACTCAGCCAGGGTTGGTGGACCCAGAAACACATTATATGGAGAATCAACATCCAAAACTATGAAAGGTACGATTCGCACCCTCCTACGTTCACCATGTCCCAGTTCAATTGGAAATTCAACATACCATACTGCATCGGTCGCTGCACCATTAAACCCATGGATACGGGCTTTAGATGGTTTTAAATCCTTCATCTCCATAAACTTCATTTGGTCATATGCCTTTTTGAAGATGATGTTAACAGAACTTCCACAATCAATCAAAATTCTCTTCACAAATGTTGGCCCAATTGTCGCAGATATGACAATCGGGTCAATGGTAGGAGCCTCCACCTGGTTAGCATCTCGGCTCCCGAATACTATATCGTCCATCATCATGCACTACTGTTTAGCAGGGGTCCCATCCTCCACATTTGAACAACACACATAATCTACATGCCTTAAGGAGTTAGCATACCGCTTCATTTCCTGCCATTTCTTGTCTACAGGATGAGGTCCACCGACTATAGTGTTTGTGACTAGTTTACCTACAGTCTGGGCAGGTTCCTCTAGATGGCGTGGAGCCGGCCCTCGTCTGGGGTCTGATGTTCATTTCCTACCTTCCTGCGGGTTCTTGACAAACTCCTGCAACTTTTTCTATCTAATCAGCTTTTCTAAGGCATCGTGGAGGTGTCTACACTCTTCTGTATTGTACCCGTAAATCTCATGGAAGCGGTAGTACTTGCCAGTTTGCTTTTGTTCCTCCGTTGACTCCTTTGGGCGCAGCTTTCTGTATTGAAAAGTATTATGTTGACAGGTAAATATTCTCCAGAGATGCATTCAGAGGAGTAAATTCGTTGTAAGTTGGAATCCTTGGCTTCCATTTTCCTGCTTCTCTTTCCGAGATTTCCTCCTTCGGACCCTTTAGATTGCCCAGGCTTGTTCTGGACATTGACATGAACCTTCCTCGAATTGTCACCAGATTGTTTTACAGTGATGTTGCTTTTCACAGTCTCCTGAACAGGCCCTGGTGCCTTATCTCGCCTGGTCCACCTGGCTTCCTCTCTTCTTATGAACTGATGAGCCTTTGAATAAAAATGCTCTAGCGTAGTCGAAGGTTTTCCTGCCAACCAATCTCCAAAGTCTGAATCCGGATCCACTCCTCGCATTACAGCCATCAGAATTGTATGGTCGTTAGGGTTGCTGACTTCAGTATCCGTAACATGAAATCTCTATAAGTACTCCTTCAACGACTCCCTTAAATCCTGGATTACACTAGATAGGGACCTCATGTCCTTGGGACGAGTGACACGTATCCTTAACTGTTCTATAAATTTTGTTGCCAATTCATCAAAGCTAGATACAGACTGCGGTGGAAGTCGAGTGAACCAAATGGTCGCAATTCCGGATAAAGTAATTAGGAAGCATCTACACTTAGTAGCATCATTTGCTCTAGCTGAATCCATCATCCATTCATATCTCATCACATACTGTTGGGGATCAGTTTTCCCTTCGTAGGCTGGGATAGTTGGCATGCTAAACTTCTTGGGGTACTCAGCCTGTAGAATAGTATCTATGAATAAAGTATGACTCCTGGATATCCCCCAATCCTCGTTGGTAAAGCCTCGATTTTCTCACATCAACTGTCTAACCATAGCGATAGGTCCAGGATTTGTATGGAAGATAGAAAGTTGGAATCTGTTCTACGGGACCGTTCGGGTTGATGTCTCCTCTCTTGGCAATCTGCCAAACGTGTATCTTGGGAACCAGCTTCATTAGGGTCTTGGTGAACCGGGCGTCCAATTTCCATACGTGCTCCAGATCCTAAGTTTCTTGTTCCAGCTTGGGTGTAGTCTCCAAGGTGTAATTGATCTCTAGTTGATCGATTAGCTGCACCTTCTTGTGTAGTTTCAGTTTTGCAGCGTCTACGCCTGGGAGGTTCATCTGACGAAGTCGAGCTATCAGATGAAGAATAAGGAAGGGGCTACCTCTAGCATTCTGATGCTGTTGTTGAGTAAGCTGAGTCATGATGTTAGCGTTAGCTTGAATCTGCTCATTAAGTTGTCTTCTGCTTTCCATGAGTTCTCTCGTCAAATCATTGAACTCCGTTCTGGTGACAACATCCATTTGATTTTGGATGGTGGTTCCTACATCTAGATTTGCTTGTTGATTGTTAGGTCCTATTTGTTGTACGCTAGCAGTCTCGTTGACGTCCGCATTATGAGAGGCTGATCTGGTACGTGGTCTTCCCATTGTAGAGTTATTGATAGAAACTCTGAGTAGAATCAACGGATGTCCTGTGAATGACTTGGATCTCCTTCGGGGGATTTATTTAATCCAGTAGCTACAAAGCAGATCCTAGCGGCCTGAGAATTCGATTTCTCAGTGAAAGCACCAAAATGTTAGCACCAGAATTGGTCACTAACACCCGAAGAAGAATTTTTGTAGAGAGATTAATGAAGAAGGTAAATTAAAACTAAGGAATAACGTATTAGAATGCAGTAATAATTATAAGAAACAAGAACACTAGATTTATAGTGGTTCGGCGTAACTACCTACGTCCACTTTGAGTTTAATCTTTATTTCTTTTCTAAACAATTAATTACAGATACAACCCATACATCAACTACTCGAATGCAAATGTTAAGTGAAAAAGAATGAGCCTTGAAAGCTGTAGAGTCTCTACAGTGTTCTCGAAAAAATATCCCTTTCACTGTGCCCCTATCCTCCTATTTATATATGAATATGGGTTGGACTTCCCTCACGAGCCTAGAAACAAGGTATCTCATCCCATGGTAAGTAGCTTTCGCGCACCGAGCCAGGTATGTCGAATGGCAATTACTGAGCGAGGTTTCCGTGCCGAATGGCACTCGTATGCCGAGCCATATATCCAAGTCGAACGGCATTCGTATGTCAAGCAAGGAATGCATGACGAACGACACTCGTATGTTGAACAAGGCATTGTACCGAGCGAAGATTGTATGCCGAATGAGGCTTGTGCCGAACGAGGCTTGGTGTGCCGAACGAGGGGAGATGCCGAACAAAGCCTTGTGCCGAGCGAGGGGAGATGTCAAATGAGATTTGTGACGAATGAGGCTTGGTGTGCCGAACGAGGGGAGATGCCAAACGAGGCTTCGTGCCGAGCGACTCATCTGTGCCGAGCGAGGCCTTGTGCCGAGCGGCTCATCTGTACCGAACGAGGCCTTGTGCCAAGGGACTCATCTGTACCGAGCGAGGCCTTATGCCGAATGAGGTATCTATGCCGAGCCTCTTGTTACATGGTCAAACAATCGGGTAACAGTGTGTGCATTGTTGAATGCTATCATTACTAAAACAACAGTAAATAGCGACGGAAGCTTCCGACGGCCGCCGATGGATATTTTCGATGGCTACCGACAGCTAACGATCTCCATGGCTTTATGTAAATAAAATATATTTGTCATGGTAATCCATCAATAACCGATGTAAATATGTCATCGGCGGTCATCAAAAGTCGTAGAAAAAAAGCGTGTATATAGGCAGCAAGCCGAGACCTAATTTAGTATGCCCTTCCCTTCCCCCCGCCCAAATCAACCAAATCCCTAACACCATCACCTCCTCTCCTTCGCCAGCCAGCCCCCGCGCCTCCTCGATCATCTCCAACTTCATCATTCTTTACTCTCGACAAGCCTAGGCCATTCATCAATCTCCAATCAAGTTTTATTCCTAGATCCTAATTAATTTTGATTTGTTAAATTATGGTTAATTTGTTATTCAAGTTGTTTATAATACCTCATTGATTGTTTACTATACCTAATTAAATGCTAACTACAATTATTTTCATCTAAATGTCGAAAACATTAATTTTTTTAATGTATGTTAGTCTATATACATTGACTAATTAGTGCATATGAGCATTAGAGCTAGCTTGGGTTAATTAGGGTAGATGCGCATGATTTAGTTTATGTATTTTCTAAAATGTCAGACATGATAATTAGTGCTTTATTTTTTATAAATCCCTTAGAGAGTTATTGGCCCTATCTAACAAGTAGTGCATATGATGTTATATGGATATTCGTTTTTATCACAGAATGGACATCCATAGTCATCTGATAAAATATTTGTCGGATTTGTCCCTGTATTGGACAAGTTACAAACATAATAAAGTAATTACATTTTGTAAATTATTTCATTTTAAACAGTTCATAAAATTTCAATAGAGCTTCCTTTTTTCCCTTGTATACACGCATTTGTGTATGATACAGGGAACACGGGGAAAATGCTACTGAAATTTTGTTGACTCGTTTAAAATAAAATGATTTACGAAATGTAATTACTATTGTTTTTGTAATGTAAAGTAGGATCTTTTTCGACCATCAAAGTAGAAAAAAATAACCTAAAAATTTAATATTATACTCATAATGCCAATCTGTAAAATGTATAAAAGGTAATTAAAATGAATTATGGTTAAAGAAACAATAAAATGTATAAATGAATTGAAAAATAAAAAAATAAAAGAATAAAACTATATAATATATAAAACATTAAAATGTACGATTGAATTGAAAATACATCAATTCATAATATAATTAATACTTTTTTAATTTCTATCATATGTTATGAAGTAGAAAAATGGTCAATTATTTTATTGATCGGAGCTGGATATATCAACAATGAAGGAAAATAGGAGGCTTAATAAGTGAACATTTTTGTAATGGTGTACACGTATTTATTGAATTCGCTTTAAGTAATAATGGAAATGACGAGAAAATTCATTGTCTATGTAGTAGGTGCAAATTGTTAAAGATTTTATACCGGATATGGTTAGAATTCATGTGCACCAATTCGGTTTCATGCCGAATTATTCTGTGCAGGATCATCATAGAGAAATTATAAAACCTAATCATCTACGGTTACAGGAGGAGGTTGGTAATGAAATTGTAACGATGAATCTCATAGAAGATATAGTTGAAGATGCAGCACGATCAATGTTTCATATATTGAAGTTGATAGTGACGATGTTAATGTCGAAGAAGAACCAAATATTGGAGCAGAAAAAGTCTATGATTTATTGGATTCTACTAAGAAACCTTTGGGATGGTTGTACAAGCGACACTCAATTATCAGTAACTGCAGAATACATTACAATGAAATCAAAATACAACTTCACAGAAGCCGGATTTACAGTTGTTGTACAAGCTGCTAAATGACATATTCCACCTATTAATTTAATGTGCAAAAATCTTTATGAAGTGAAAAAAATTATGTTTGCTTTTTGTTTCCTATATCAAAAAATAGATACATGTTTAAATGGTTGCATATTGTTTTGGAAAGAAGACATCAACCTTATAAATTATAGAATATGTAACCAAGAAAGATACAAACCAAGAAAAAAGAAGGAAAAGAAAGTTCCATGCAAGCGTATGTATTACTTACCTATAACTCCTAGACTTCAAAGGTTATATGCATCTTCTGTAACAGAGCATCAAATGAGATGGCACAGTGTGAGAACACGAGACGAAGGTACGTTAACACACCCAGTTGATGGAGAAGAATGGAAGTATTTTTATAAGAAATATCGCACTTTCGCAGTGGAGACCCATAATGTTAGACTTGGTTTATATACGAATGGATTTCCACTATTTTTTCAATTTGGTTTTAAATATTCATCTTAGCCTATAATCGTTACACCTTATAATTTACCTCCGTAGATGTGTATGAAAACTCCATATATGTTTCTCATAATCGTCATCCATGGCCCTGATGATCCGTCACAAGGAATCGATGTTTATTTATAACCGTTAATTGAAGAGTTGAAATCATTGTGGTATGAAGGAGTTGAAACATACGATAGTTAAAAAAAGGATTTTCATATGATCGCTTTATTGTTATGGGCTATTAGCAATTTTTCTATGTATGCAATGCTTTCGGGTTGGAGCACGGCCAGCCGTTTAGCTTTTCCTTATTGCATGGAAGAAATACGAAAATTTTATTTACTGCATGGGAAGAAAATTTTGTGGTTTGATTGTCATCGATGTTTTCTCCATATTAATCATCCTTTTAAAAAAGATAAAAAACTTTACACTTAATAGACATGAGACTTTACGACCACCGACGATTTGGTCAAACGAAATTATATATGACCTTGTAAAGGATTATCCAAAGATACGCGAAACCAGAGAACAAATTGAATTTCAAGATAAATCGACGATTCATAATTGGTGTGAACAAAGTATATTTTGGGAGTTGCCTTATTGGAAAAATCTTCTCATTCGTTATAATATTGATGTGATGCACAGTGAGAAAAACGAGTTTGATAATGTGTTTAATACGGTTTTGAATCTTAATGGCAAGAATAAGGATGATTTGAAATCAAGGCTTGACATACAAGACATATCTAGTCATCCTGAGCTTTATATCAAGCCAAGTGATACTACAAAATCCAAAGCATGCAATGATCTAGACAATAACCAAGTTAAAGTACTATTAAAATGGGTGGAAAGATTAAGATTTCTCGATGGGATTTCATTTAATCCTCGTAGATGTGTCGACTATAAGAACGGCAAACTAGTGGGATGAAAAGCCATGCCTTTCATGTAATGATGGAAATTTTGTTACCAATCGCTTTCATAGAACTATTGCTCGCAAAAGTTTGGAAGGTTGTGATGAAACTTAGTTTGTTTTATAAGGAGCTTTGTTACACTACGTTAAAAGTTGATCGTCTACGTAAACTTGAGGAAGAATCCCTATACTTTTCTATGAACTAGAGAAAACATTTTCTCTAGGTTTTTTTAATGTAATGGAGCATTTACATGTTCATCTTCCATATGAAGCACGTCTTCGAGGTCCTGTGCAATATGGATGGATGTATCCATTTGAGAGGTATTAATATTGAGCATGTCAATTATTAATTTACTTACATATATAAGTAGATTTTAATTTGAAACAATTTGTAATAGATACTTAAATCATCTAAATAAAAATGTGAGACAAACCGCATGTGTGAAGGTTCGATTTGTAAATCATATATTGAAGAAGAATCTTCATTCATTTTCTCCATTATTTTAGTGAATAGTAAACTTATCATTTGAAAGTGCTAAGCGTAATGATGAAGTCATGAAACAAGATTCTTCTCAAGCAATGTTATCTATTTTTAAACAGCATGATCGACCTGTTGGAAAATGTATGGACGTATGGTTAGACAGTAGAGATTACCATACAACACACACGTATATTTTTTTAATTGTGTTGAAGTTTCACCACTTGTTAGGTAATATTAAATAAAAACTCTAGATATATTTATTTTAATAATACATGTATACATTAATTATAATGCAATATATTATCTATATCCACAGTGTTTATGAATCACAACTTCCAAGCAGCGATATTAGTAAAGATTTTGCTAGTTGGTTTTCGAACTACATTTATGATCTGATAAATTGTGTGATCGATGAAGGATTAAAACATCTAGCGGTGGGACCAAAAATAAAAGTCCGGACATATCCAATATTCTTCGTCGGTGATTATAAATTCAACACCAAAGAATATGGTGCTGAAACATTAACTAACCACACTAGTGTATTTGTTACAAGCAGTGATGATCCAAATGATCAATGATATAGCGTGTTAACCCCGGCTTTGCAATTGACATATTTCACAAGATCTGTGGAGGAAGTTTTTTTCTTTAGATGTAACTGGTTTGGTAATGTTTTAGGTTGTGGAATCAACGTGCACCCAAATTATAATCTTACTGAAATAAAGCATACCTCATGTTATCATAAGTACGATCCTTTTATACTCACTATATAAGCCCTATAAGTTGGTTTCACTCCTTATCCATCTCTAAAAAGAGATAAAGCAGATTGGTCGGCAATTTTTAAAACGAAGGCAAGATTTACATTTGATAGAAAGAATATTCCAAACAAACAAGCTTATCATGTAGATATCGAGGGAATTGGTGAAATAATAATAACCGATGAACAAAACGATTTTGGACCTCTAAACAATGAATCAAATATATTAGGAGACGCATTTGAGACTGCAGAGGAAAACAATATAGAGTACGAGACCGAATCTGAATCAGAAAACAACGAGGATTAATTAATAATGTACATTTTAATTGAAGGTAATTTATGCGATTATTTATGTTACATTTTCCTCGTTAACAATGATAGGCTTTCTCGTAATTAAATGATATGTTCTGCCATAATAAAATGATATGTTTGTGACCGGTATTATGTCTTTTTTTCGACACCGCGACTCTTCCCATTTAGGTTCTCACCTTCTTCTCAAAGAAGGACCGCCGCTGGAGGCGATGGCAGCGGCCCGTTAGAGCAGGCACCGCATACCGTAGTGACTTTGCAGCTTAAAGCGAAAGGTCGTAAATATTAATATTAGCATTAAAAATATCTTGTGTATGATATATTAGTCTGATTTGTTAAAGGTCTGTCTCATATTTAACACATGGGATTTGAGCTGAAGCCATCAGGGATTGTTCTTATTATTTCGACGCAGGCTTACATGAGAAGGATGATTGCATGTTGACCTATATGGAGTAAGATCCCAGACCCCATCAAGCAGAATATTTGGCAGGACTTCCTTGTGAGTGTAAATTTATATATCTTTATATATTACCACTTTACAATTTGCTGACAAAGTATAAATGTATAATTTATATTTTCTTAACGTGCAAGGGGTGGTAGATTTGCAAGAAGTTGACCCCTTTATCAATGCTATTGGAGTTCAAAAATTGCTAAGAATTACCGAGACACAATGTCTGGCCTTAGGAAAAATAGGAAAAACGCCTAACTAGATGAGCGCTAGCGTGTGGGATGCTTGGGTTATTTGGTGGTACGGCGATGAATTTATTGTAAGTCTATCGTATATCACTTAAAAAAAATTTACAATCGTAAAATATAATGTCCAATTTAAATTTGCACGCCAAGTCAGAGAGGAACTCCACAAATAGAAACAAGAACCGGTCACACATTGCGGTGGTTCCAAGCCATTTCAGTATCATCGTGAGGATCTGGTAAATTTGTTAATTGCAATTATAAACAGTTATTACATTTGTATATTTTATGTTATAAGTTATTAATAAACAGTTATTACAATAGTAATACATATATACTAATTATTTCAGGAAAGAGGGCATGGAGGTCCCGTCTTATATATGGATGTATTTGCTCATACCCATGTCATCAAGTAGACAGACGAAGCTGGCAACCTTACGTACGCATAAAAGGACAAGGATAAAGATACCGCTTTCTATGTAAGCATATTTTAAATTTTAAGTTATTAATATTGATCGGTTTAAGTAATTAATTATAAATAGTTAAAATAATTTTTTGAAAATTTCAATCATATTTTTGTTTTCATTATAGCAAAAATTTCAAGAAGCATGAGTATAGATGCTAGAGGGAACGGGATGGAATGAGTTGACGTGTGATGAGGATGATGCTATTTTTGACTCTATCATAGAACTGACGTCGTGACATAGGCGTTTTGGCTATGTGAACCAACTGGTAATTTATAAAAATAAACTACCTTATAAAAGTTGCACAACTTTTATAAAAGTTGCACAACTTTTATAAAAGTTACGTAAGTTCTATAACAACTTATTTCTATTTGCAGGCTAGGACCTCTCAGAAAGCATACCAAAAAGCTCAGGACAAAACAGAGATCGCAGAGCATAGAGCCATGGTTGCACAGCTATAGGAGCAAGACCACCTTCGTGATGTGGAGATGGCGCAGCTAAACCAGCGCTTGGTGGAGTATATGCAGCAGCATGGGTCATTCTCTTCGTCGTCGGATGCATCCGGAGGCGAGGACAAGTCTTGATAGGTATGTTATTTTGTGTTTGTGTTTAGACATTGTATATATGCACTTGAAGATGGTAAGTATGATGTGTTTTGTTTTGTTTGATATATGTTGATGAGAGGTTGGACGTTTTATGTTGATTTGGGTATGTTTGATACATTTTGTAGAGATCTTGGATGTTTGATATTGATTGGATATGCTTAGTACATTTTATGGGGATGTTGGATGTTTGAGATTATGTTTGTTAGATTGTTTGAGCTTGATATGTTAATATTGTCGTTGATATAATATGTGACTTTAGCTTTATATATATATATATATATATATATATATATATATATATATATGATATGTGTGTGTGAAATGGAGCTGTGATATATACTGATGTATATGGATTGTATGAAAATCAAATAGCTACTGGGGAAAAAACGCTTAGATTACCGACGGTAACTACGGCTACCTGGTCACAATATTCCGATGGATAGCAATAAACATCGATAGAATATTGGTAAGATTCATGGCCACGTGTACATCGTCAGTCGTCGTAAAAGCGTCGCTAATAGTTGTAGGAAGCCTTTGGAAAGCCATGGTCGATTCCGTTGAAAAGAGACGGGAAGCGCATATGCTATTTCGACGGTTATTCCATCGGTTATCGACGGCTATTTGCCGTCGATATTTGATGTTATTCTTGTAGTGTATATATTATGTCTAAGTTAATTGCATTTATATTTGGATAAATTTATTTTCTTGGTTAGCGATTTGTTAAATAGTATACATTATGTCCACATTAAATTACATTTATATTTGGATAAATGCATTTTCTATTTGTCAAGTCATGCATTAGTTATGTTTTTATTGTAACAGCTGTATGACAACAATGTGTTTTGCAAATAAAGTATACATTTTACATGTTTATGTAAAAGCTTTCATAAGATTAACTTCTAATAAAACTGAAATTTCAAACATTTAAATTTCACAGTTCGATCATGTTATCCCGCTTTTTGGCAAAGCCGCGATACCAAAAGATCGATCAGAAACGGAGGACATTTCGTCTCAGAGACCGGTCATACTTCGTTTCTCTATGGATATCACTGAATTTTGTCTGAGTCCGAATTATGCTACAATTGATAGGACATGACAAGAAAGACCATAGAAGTCAGCATCTCAAATTTCGAGTCAATCCAAGTTCATACGCACAAGTTATGATCGGTTCAACTTGAGGGGGGAAGCACTGGTCTCGAACCCCCTGAGCTAAGCGTCTTCGAACCCATCGACAAGCATCATTCGAAACGATCATCTTCGAATCGATGGACTTCGAACCCATCGGAGCGCCTCGGTTCGAATCCATCAAACTCGAACCCATCTAAGTTTGTATCTGTGGACCTCGTGGAAGGGTTGCAAAGCTCGAGCCCATCCAAAGGATCCTTGTTCGAATCCACTAAGCTTCGGTTGTTCGAACCCATCACAGAAGCCTTGCTCGAACCCATCATAGAGGCCTTGTCCGAACGCATCACATAGACCTTGTTCGAACCCACCTGTGAAGCTTCATTTGAACCCACTGGGTCAACCAACCATGATGATGTGTCTTTCATCGGTTCGAATGCGCCAAGATATATGGAGTCGAAGCGGTCAACATGGAGTGAAGACCGGATCGATTCGAATTTTGCGCTCCACGTCAACACAAAGCCACGTGCCACCATGGTTTCGAAACCATCAGTTTGAATGCATGGTTTCGAACCAAACAGCCACGCCGTGAACCATATTTCGAATCCATCATATCTCTCAATCCACTGATCCAAATGCCATGAAATTTTCACAGAAGTTTGCATTCATGTCGAAGAGTCTCCACGCCAAATTTCACCTCGATTGGACGAATTCTTGATCGATTCGAATGGAGTTCGAACCGATGCCAAAGTGGGCCCAAACTTCCTGAGACCGGGAATGTGGGCCCCCTCACGTGCCAGAAGTGGTCTCCCGAGTTTTCAGCGAAATATCAGCAGCCTACGCCTATAAATAGAGCTCCAGAGCCAACAGAAAAGGGATTTTTCGACTCTCAAGCTCCCAGACTCTGCCGGATCGAGATCTCCATAATCCTACATCATAATTTTACTGTTGATTTCGAATTTACAGTTGTAACTTGCTGTTGATCGCTGCAAAAACTTGTAATCATTGAAAGAGAATCAATAAAACATCAAAACACTTCACAGTGGACGTAGGCAACACGCCGAACCACTATAAATTGCTTGTCTACGCATTTATTTTACTGCTGATTGGAGTTTTTGTTAGATAATATCTGTTTTGAATTTATATTCTTCGTTATTATCTCTTCAACGACTCCCGAAGAGTGTTATGCCCAATTTTGACACAAACACTTTGGTGCTTTCACTGAGAAAACCCAGATTTTCTCCTGCTCGTTGGATCTGTCATCGATACCGGATTGAATAAATCTAAGAGAGAGATCCAGATTATTGAATCCAACTTCCTTCCCTTCTATTCAGATTTGCATAAAGTCTAGGAAAGGAGTTCGACTATCAAGATGGTTAGCACAAGAACCACCTCAAACGCTGTCAATCAGGAAGGACAGGATAGACAGAATCCTGCTCCACCTCCTCCATCTAATCAGGATGCTACCGGGCACTCTGAACCGTCCGGCCCGGTTACTCGACAAGAGTTGCAGTTGTTACTCCAAGAGCTGACCCAACGTCAGCGACAACTAGAAGAACAACTACGCGCTAAAGATGAGCTAATCAACAAGCTGGATCGCCAAAAATGAAAGAGGTCCATGAGAGACCATGCCTCTCGCTCATCCAGCGAAAGCTCTTCATCCTCTGGTTATCAGAACCGGCCTCCATGGCCCCGGCTAGATGCGTATGCCACCCGTTGGAAATCGACCGACATTGACCGTTGGACAAATAAGAGTTGGTCCATCATCCAGTTTCCAAACCGGACCCTCCTCCCGAGGAGGTGCCGTTCCTCACCACGACGCAGAATACCGCACCACTAACGTTGCGACTGAACCAGGGGTCGATGCCCACGATCAGTCGGACCTGGACCGTCGTCATAGCGGGCGTACTCCTGAACCATACGTCCTAGAGGACTATGAGCCAAGAAGGCGAAACTTGGACCGTCGACGATATCCGGTTCAAACCCAAAGTATGGAACATGATCATACTCCGGCGCAAATGCCGGATCTTTCAACTATGATACGTCAGATGATCCGTGAGAGTCAGGGATTCACAAACGACGATTGGGGAGTTTCCCGAAGTCACACTCCCTTTACGGACGATATTCTAACTGCTGAACCCCCACGGCGATTCCGAATGCCCACTCTACCCATGTACGAGGGAAA
This sequence comes from Allium cepa, assembly GCA_030765085.1. NCBI lineage: Eukaryota > Viridiplantae > Streptophyta > Magnoliopsida > Asparagales > Amaryllidaceae > Allium > Allium cepa. The sequence goes on from CM060935.1 coordinate 563,960,325, forward strand.
CTCCGACCCCAACCAACATATTCTAAAATATGAATGGTCGATGACTGCTGCCAGGGCTGACGATGCAGTGAAATGTCGTAGTTTCCCCATATCCTTGGAGGGCATCGCTACCATGTGGTTCACCCGACTGCCACCTCGATCCATCTCTTCCTTCGATCAGTTAGCCACAAAATTCGTTGAACAATTCCGCATGCACGTCGCAAGGCCAAAAGATGTCAACACTCTATCTAGTGTCACGCAAGCTCCCGGAGAGACACTCAGACACTACTTAGAGAGATTCCATACTGCATGCGCGGAGATTAGTAATCCAAACGATAATTCCATCCTTATGGCATTGACAAAGGGGATCGACCCCGATTCTGAATTCGGCAATTGGCTGGCTGGGAAACCACCTGCGTCGTTGGACCGTTTCCATGCCAAAGCAGCTCAATTCCTGAGACAGGAAGACGCGAAACAGTCTAGGAAGCAAACTGACGCAGGGCCAAATGCGGAAGGGACCCAAAGCAATGTTGCAATAAAACAGTCCAGTGAGAGCTCCGGAAAAATTCAGTTGAACATTAAACATAAACAAGCTCGGCGAAGAGAAAGCGTGAATCAGATTAAGGGACAAAATCAAACTCGTGGCCCGTAGCGCAAGAATCCGATGTTTGACAGTTACACTCCTCTAAATACATCACTAGAGGACTTGTACTTACAAACCTGTGCAACAATTCAATATCAAAAGCCTGGGCCAAGGCCGTCGTCAGAAAGACAAATCCAAACTGGAAAGTTTTTCAGGCTCCATGAAAGCTACGGGCACAATACGAACGAATGTCGCCACTTACAAGACCTCGTTGAAAAACTGATCAGAGAAAGGAAGCTGGAACAGTTTGTGCGGACACCGTAGCCCAGAGAAGCGGGCCCATCCAATCCAATCAATGAACCCAATCGACCGAGACAGGAGGACTCCACTTGTCCCCGCGGAAGATTGGTGATAAACGCCATCAGTGGTGGACCTACTTACTCAGGAGCCTGGAACGACGAAGATCCTCGTCACTGTCACACATGACAGGCTCCTTTAATCTATGAATATTTTGCAGTTTCCTTTATATTCTGCAATTTGAATTTGTGATAAGGCACTGACTTTGCCGTATTTTCTTATTTCAGCAATAAAATACTATCTCTTCAAGCTAGAGCTGTGATTCACCGAATGCAACGTTCAACAATCACGACACACGAAGAGCTAAGTTCCATCAAACAATGGAATTTATTCAAATAGCGAGTGACTGCGATACGACCGGCCACTCACTAAGTGAAACCCCAGCTCGGGGGCAAGCCATCACGACAAAGGCTGAATTGGACCAACACACGACAGTCCATTCAATAAATCGTTCCCAGAACGCGAACGGACTCCAACTTCCCAGAGCGCGAATTGGAGTATAAACATTCAACAATTCGTTCCCAGAGTGCGAACGGACTCCAACTTCCCAGAGCGCGAATTGGAGTATAAACATTCAATAATTCGTTCCCAGAGTGCGAACGGACTCCAACTTCCCAGAGTGCGAATTGGAGTATAAACATTCAACAATTCGTTCCTAGAGTGCGAACGGACTCCAACTTCCCAGAGTACGAATTGGAGTATAAACATTCAACAATTCGTTCCCAGAGTGTGTACGGACTCCAACTTCCCAGAGCGTGAATTGGAGTATAAACATTCAACAATTCGTTCCCAGAGTGCGAACGGACTCCAACTTCCCAGAGCGCGAATTGGAGTATAAACATTCAACAATTCATTCCCGGAGTGCGAACGGACTCCAACTTCCCAGAGTGTGAATGAGAGTATAAACATCCAATAAATCGTTCCCAGAGTGTGAACGGACTCCAAATTCGCAGAGTGCGAATTGGAGTATAAGCATCAAATCCATCGTTCTCAAAGTATGAACGAATTCCTGAAAGCCCAAATAGATGTGACTGACCATCCAGCGGCTAACTCCGACTTCCCAGAGTGTGAATCGGAGCATAAATGTGGATTACAGGTTCCCGGAGCGCGAACCGAAGCATCTGTGCGAACTCCAAGTTCACAGAACGTGAATGGAGTATAAACATCAAATTCAAGTTCCTAGAGTGCGAACCCAAGCATACATGTTATCTCCGAGTTCCCAGAGTGTGAATTGGAGCATAAATACCAAGTCGAAGTTCCCGGAATGCGAACTGAAATATCGACACTAACTCCAAGTTCTCAGAACGTGAAATGGAGTATAAACATCAATTCCAGGTTCCCGGAGAACGAACCGTGTTACAAGCATCGATAACTCTCGAGTTCCCGGAGTGCGAACCGGATTATCGATCTCAAATTATCTTAAGTCCCCAGAATGTGGACATGTGCTTAAAGTTTGCAATAAGCGCACTCAACCACCGAAACACAAATGTTATTCCCCGAGACTAGGGGGCAAAAAAGCTAAGTGTTAATCGCTAACCAAAGTGATACAATGTCCGAAGTTTGATTATTCATCGATCACAACTTGCGACCAAGATTCTCAGACTTGGCAAATAAAAAACAAACTCTACTTGACGGTAAAAACACCACAAGTGCATCGGACTGAAAACAAGACACTAGAAACACTTAAGCACAAAAGAAATGAGAGTTGAAACAAAGAAACTAAATTTTATTTCAACTAACTGAAGATAAGGACTTACATGCAAATAAGTTCTTCCAAAAAATTTCCTAATAGCGGGGGCCGAACCTGCATCTATACACGGCCTACTAACAAAAAACGAAAACAAGTTCCTATCTACCAAAAAATCTGCTTGGGAGGCCGATCTATTCCTTCTTTCTTGGCTTCCTTATCAGCGGTTCGTCATCAGAATCGCTAGGAACGGAAATCCTTCGTTTGGACGACCTCCTCTCCGATGGTTGCTCTTCGGCCGGGGGTATAAAATCTACGTCCTCCTCAGAACTTGAATCTAAATGAAGGCTCCTTGCCGGAGGAGTAGGAGGGACGGGACCTGCAACGGAAGATGGGATAGTGCCACCCGACGATACTATCCTCGCTGGTGCTGGGCTCTGCGCCGCCGTGCTACCACCAACACTACCACTTTGCCCCGCAGCTTCCAATTCCGCCTGAATCTCGGCCAGAATCTCTTCATCACGAATCATCTAGGCTTGGTGGGGGCATCCGCAGTCTGCATTGAAGAGCTAGAGGTTGGCGGGAGGTCACTAATGATGAACGGCAGGTTTGCGGAGAAGCCACCCTGCTCACCAAGCAGCTCGCTCACCATTTGTTCATCAAGAGATAATCCGCTCCCCTGCGCCGCCTCGGTTGATACTGCAGTCACAACAGTAGTCTCGGTGGTGATGGCCTTATCCCCTTTGCTTGATTCTTGGGTCGCGGCAATCGGAGCAACTCCAGTCACTAAACAAATATAAGAAGAGGTTATCAGTAACTGCTTCAGAACAAACTCTCTATTTGGAAAACACTTGAGATAAGTTCGGAATACCTTCCCCAGTTTAACTTGCGGACGACTGAGCGGCCTAGAAAGTATGTTCCCGAATGGGAGATAACCGCGGCTATTCTGGGCCATAAGCAGGAACAGGTTGTGTACCGACCACAGATACAGGCACTACCGAAGGTGGAGCGATGATTTCAGTAACACTGGCGTGATGCTCAACACCTGATCCCTCTCCAACCTCCAGAGATTGGCTGCCAATCATCTCCTTCTCATGAGCGATAATAGCGTCATGAAGGACCTTCTTCTCATCGTCTGTCAGCAGCCGGTTTTCAAGTTCGAATCGGTCGACCGATTCACCCAGACGTGCTTCCTCTTCTTCCTCGACCAATCGATCCCAAGCGCTGCGAAGGTGTATCGGGTAATCTTGGAGCCAGGCCAAATTTCGGTGCCTCAACACGTTGGCATTGTAAGTGATGAGCAAATCTTCAATATCGGCCTCCAGCCTGGCCTCCGCCTGTTGAACTTTCTCCTCAACCTCCGTCTCAACCACTTGGACCTTGGCTACTGCCGCATCCCGTTCAGTCCGGAGAATAACGGCCTGTTCACACGCCTCCTGGGCTGCATTGTTCGCATCATTCCTATCCTTGGCGATTTCGACGAATTTTGACTTAAGCTCGTTCAACTCCTTTAGGGCTGCATCCCTCTCGGCAGTGACCAGGGTGTTCCGATGGCCCATATCCTCTACCGTGGCGTAATGCTCACGTTTCATTCTATCCATCGTTGCTTGGGCTTCGTCGGCTTTTTTGATAGCCTCCATTTCAGATCTCCGGGAAGATTCGGCCTCAGTGTTTAACACATCAATAATACGGCTCTTTTGAGCCAACTCAGCCTGCAATTTCTCAATGGTGGCCCCACGCTCAAAGGCCAATGATGACGCTTTCTCGGCCGCCTTGTACCACGCCCTGTATTGGGCATAAAAGTCGTGCACATAATCATGCGCCGTCTGGTCGGCCTCCGGTGGAATTCTTTTCAAGTGAAGAGGAAAAATGTAACTGTCAAAGCAAATATTTGGAAAGTCCTTCTTCAGTTGAGCAAGCCTGATTGCTCCTTCCCCCGAAATTTCAGTAGGAGTTTGTTCCGCAACTACTGGGGGCATTGCCTCCGATCTGGGAATGCGAGATTCATGCCTAGAGGATTGAGAGGCCGACTGGTAGTATGAGGAATCAGAAGGACGAGAAACATGGATAGGAGGTTGTATAGGAACTCTTGGAGGAGGAGTGCGCGATCGAGACCGATGTCTGTAATCCCTGTCTCTCCGTTCTTGGCTAGAATACCCGGAGTACCTGCGATCGTAACCCCTGTCTCCTTCTCTCCGTTGTGACTCGTAGTATGAGGAAGATTTATGAGCATGTCGTAGGCTACCTAGCATCGAACCGCGTCCAGTCATAATATCTGCAAAGCGAAATGAGATTAAAGTTAGTGGTTTCTCAAAACCAATGACCTAAGACTCGAGGCTATGTAGTGTCGTGAAATGTGTATGAATATGTATTCCCCCCGACCAACCAGAAGTGTCGACTGAGCTAGTAATAAAAGGCTAGCTCAATTCTAGAGTACGATGGAACTCCTCCAACCCGGCGTCATGTTGAAAAGACACATCATCCGGGATTGGAAGATCGGTAAGCCCTTCGTAAAGACTTTCAGTTCGCGGAGGAGACATCTCAGAAATTCTAACTCCGGGAGAAGATCGGGCCGTGACGACCGATTTCCATCTCCCCTTCTTAGTTGACGTGATGACGGCTGCCTTGCCTTTTCTTTGCTCTTCAACATCCTGAACCACGTCTGTAGGCTCCAACAACGGCTCGTCGTCAGTATGAGTTCTTTCAGAGTCAGCCTCTTCAGCTATAATAACTTTGGGCTTCTTGTGCTTGACTCGTTTTTTCAAAACGACCTTTAATGCCCCCTCAAACTTTATGCTCTGGCTCCATTCAATCAGACCGTAAGTCCGGAGATTCCTATCGGTCAAAAGCGACTCAATATCCCTATCTTCACTCGGGACTCCCCGGAGTACCCGCACCATCTCCTTAAAGCGCTTGCCCTCAGGTCGCTGAATCGTCGCTGCGAAGAAGAGAAAAAACATAAGTTTCACTTTGACCGCAATTGCCTTAATAATTTCTTAATAACTCAGCTACACTCACGTCTGAATAACCATCGCCGGGCAAACCCCGGAGGACACCTGACATAGAACCATTCCGTCCTATAGTAACTCAACCTGGTCCAGGACCCAGTGACCACTTGGCAGTTCCTCACCGCTTCCAGAAATGTGAAGGAAGGATAATCGCCTCGGGTCTTGAAGTTAAATAGATACCTAATCTCGGTCGAGATCGGTGGTCTATGAAGGTACTCCATGAAGATGATGAATAAACTGTTCACGGACGCATATCCGTTTGGGTGTAGTTGAGATGGAGCGATCCTCAAAAAAGACAACACTTCCCTTATATACTCGTTGAACGGAGGAAGTATTCCGGCCGCGCACGCGTGGCGATTAAATGCTGTATATCCCTCCGGCGGGTTGTGTGGTCTATCGTTCGGCACCGGCAATAACACGTCATCCTGTGACAGACCGTGCCTCAAGCATATTCTCCCTAACATGTCTTCAGAAATATTCGATTGAACGGAATCCGACGGATTGGCAATGAAAGACGCATTGGGAGGTTCGTTCGGGGCCGGACCAATGATCTCAGGTTCAATATTTGGAACTTCTAATCTCGGAGCGGCTGTGCTTTGAACCTCTTGCTGTTGCGAACTTGAAGGTTCCATAACTAGCTAACTCATGAGAAACCATCGTTAGGCGACAAAGAACCCGTGCGTTCCCCAGTGTAAAGTGTATGAATGTATGTTGTGCAGTGCCATGCATTACTTGAATAAATATCACGGAGTTAAAGAAAATATGCAAACGACAAAGCTACGGAGTCCAGTTACAATGACCGTCATCGCTGACCGTCATCGTTGAACCGTTTGTATGATGGAAATTTGATTTGAATAGAAGTCGTTATTGTTCCATCGACGAGCTTCGAAAGGTGGTCAAGTATGCAGTTTAATATGTCCAAATGTGCAAGGATGAAGCTCGTCGGAATTATGCTTAGAAAATGTCAAATTTGGTATCCATCATAGAGGGTTCGAACCAAACAAAGGGAGCTCATTCGAGCCCATGCCAACGTCACTTCGAATCGATGCATAAAGGCGCACTCGAATCGATCGATGAAAGAGGACTTCGAATCCAACCTTGGTTAACTGGTTCGAACCGATAAGCAAACCCTCAACTTCACATCAATCACGTTCGAATCGATGCCCTTTGTATCGATGCAAAGTCGAGAACTTCGAACCGATGGCTGATGGGTTCGAAACCATCGATTCGAATGGATCCATCAAAGATGGTTTATCGGTGCGAACTGCGTCACCCCATAAATTCATTCCAGAGATCAAGGAGAAACCAAGGGAAAGTGACGCCGCCATCATCAATTCGAACTCGAGCCCACGTATCGATTCGAAGTCCCCCCAAACCAGATCTGGTTTTGCCAATCTCGAGACTAAGCAATCGATGAAGATGAGATAGGTTCGAAATAACTTTGCCGTTTGGATTCGAGGCTAGTTACCTAGTTTGAATAATGGATTCGAGAGACTGAAGACTTGAATCTTGGTTGATTTGATGACGCAGCACCGTGTTTTCTTCTCTGAGAGGCTTCGAAACGATGCAATGCACAGAAAACACGAGGCGAGAGTAAAAAGTAAAAAGTGAAAAATGTGAAACCCTCTGCTATTTATATGAAGCCTCGAAGGCAACCGAGACGATTCCTCTTCCCGTGGACTTAACCGGTTGCAACCAGTGAGAACGTGGATCGTTTCGAAACCATCCATTCGAAGCCATTAGCCTAGTGCCGTGTGGGTTCGAAGTTACCCTCACACTTCATCGATACGAGGTACATAGCAGGACAGCGAGTTGCATCGATGCGAAACAAACTATGGGCGCATCGATTTGAACCCCTTGTTCACATCAACGACTTCGTATCCATCCATAACCTATCGATACGAACTACTATGCCGTATCCATTCTTTCAGATCGGTTCGAATGTCAATTTCGTACCCATCATAACATAAGCGTACTGTATCCATACGAGCCTAGGTTTCGAATCCATCGATGCTCAAACGCATCGGTTCGAAATCTTACACTCGCGCAATACAAATCCAATTCCTTCAACTTTCAATATCGGTTCAGGAGAGGATCGATACGAAGGGACTTTTCAAAACAACCATCAAGCGTTGTCTCAATTCAAATTTCAAAATCGGTTCAGGAGAGAATCAATACGAAATTCAATAGCAAACAAAACTAACAACGACTTGTAGACGCACGACGCTAACAAAGATCAAACTAACATATGTGCATATATATCGAACTAACATTCGATTCAAAACATTTGCAGGGATCAAACACCTATCTTGTTACAAATGCAACAGCCAACGGCTAAGCGCTGTTATACAGCAATCAATAATATCAACGCAAGGTTGCAGCAATACAGAGTACGAGTCTCAACAAAAAGAGAGCAATGATTGTTCAGAAAGAAATTGCAGCTATTCAAAGCACGTCATGTTCCCACAAGACCTACTTTGGGGGGGAAAATGTTATCTCGCTTTTTGGCAAAGCCGCGATACCAAAAGATCGATTAGAAACGGAGGACATTTCGTCTCAGAGACCGGTCATACTTCGTTTCGTTATGGATATCACTAAATTTTGTCCGAGTCCGAATTGTGCTACAATTGATAGGACATGACAAGAAAGACCGTAGAAGTCAGCATCTCAAATTTCGAGTCAATCCAAGTTCATACGCACAAGTTATGATCGGTTCAACTTGAGGGGGGAAGCACTGTTTTCGAACCCCCCGAGCTAAGCGTCTTCGAACACATCGACAAGCATCATTCGAAACGATCATCTTCGAATCGATAGACTTCGAACCCATCGGAGAGCCTCGGTTCGAATCCATCAAACTCGAACCCATCTAAGTTCGTATCTGTGGACCTCGTGGAAGGGTTGCAAAGCTCGAGCCCATCCAAAGGATCCTTGTTCGAATCCACTAAGCTTCGGTTGTTCGAACCCATCACAGAAGCCTTGTTCGAACCCATCACAGAGGCCTTGTTCGAACCCATCACATAGACCTTGTTCGAACCCACCTGTGAAGCTTCATTCGAACCCACTGGGTCAACCAACCATGATGACGTGTCTTTCATCGGTTCGAATGCGCCGAGATATATGGAGTCGAAGCGGTCAACACGGAGTGAAGACCGGATCGATTCGAAATTTGCGCTCCACGTCAACACGAAGCCACGTGCCACCATGGTTTCGAAACCATCGGTTCAAATGCATGGTTTCGAACCAAACAGCCACGCCGTGAACCCTATTTCGAATCCATCATATCTCTCAATCCACTGATCCAAATGCCATGAAATTTTCACAGAAGTTTGCATTCATGTCGAAGAGTCTCCACGCCAAATTTCACCTCGATTCGACGAATTCTTGATCGATTCGAATGGAGTTCGAACCGATGCCAAAGTGGGCCCAAACTTCTTGAGACCGGACATGTGGGCCCCCTCACGTGGCAGAAGTGGTCTCCCGAGTTTTCAGCGAAATATCAGCAGCCTACGCCTATAAATAGAGCTCCAGAGCCAACAGAAAAGGGATTTTTCGACTCTCAAGCGCCCAGACTCTGCCGGATCGAGATCTCCATCATCCGACATCATAATTTTACTGTTGATTTCGAATTTACAGTTGTAACTTGCTGTTGATCGCTGCAACAACTTGTAATCATTGAAAGAGAATCAATAAAACATCAAAACACTTCACAGTGGACGTAGGCAACACGCCGAACCACTATAAATTGATTGTCTACGCATTTACTTTACTGCTGATTGGAGTTTTTGTTAGATAATATCTGTTTTGAATTTATATTATTCGTTATTATCTCTTCAACGACTCCCGAAGAGTGTTGTGCCCAATTTTGACACAAACAGATCATTTACAGGATAAAGTGAGAACAAATTCTAGAAAAAGGGTTTGGACATTTTGAATAAACATATAAATTTTTGTAGCAAATTTGAACTTATCTTACCCTTTCTCCTGTTTTTAATTAGGATAGTAAGGTAGCATATATTCAGTTTTTAAAACCACATACTTATACTGCTGCTCTGTATAAAAAAAATTCACAGAAATTTCAATTTGGGAAAGGTGTTTTTTCCTAAGCTTTATATTTGAAATAGGACGATAAGATATTATGTGTTCAGGCTTTAGATGTGTGTATTTATTCCGCTTTTTGTTTGAAAATATTGAATCTATAAATATTGCATTTGTGGTAATTCGTAATTTTTGATCTTTTAAGTTTCGAAATGTACAAATTTTTTATTAGTATTCCAAATTTCAGAAGCTTTTAAATTGAAAATTATCATTTTTATCCCTCCTTGGATTCAAAGTTTCCACTCAATTGTTAAATCGGTAATTTTCAAACAACATTTAGCTTCTCTTTTATTTGTGCTTCTCAAATGTTGTGTATAATTTATGCTTCTCAAGTATGGTTTCTAAACTGTGATTCCTTTTGTCACATATGATGGTGAAATATTTACCCAGCTTTGTGTATACGTATATTTGTAAACATTGACTTTGCAAATATGATTTTGAATTTGTACTTTATGAAAATAGTTTTTAGGTTTGCATTTTCTGTTTTGAATTCTTACATTTTTAGATTTTTAGGTTTACTGCTACTACAACAATCGAGAATGGAATACATGGAATTACTGCATGTTAAAAATATGTAAATGTGAAAAAAGAATAGAGAAACTTAAAAAATAATGAAAAAGCATTCAGAGATCACCATTGTAATCTGATAAGAATCCAGTGGTCATTCACCTCTTAATTCTGTACGTAGGTAATAATATATTTATATGAATTTCCACGATCTTCTTCTCCCTTTAGTTTGAGCAACATTGATTGGTCTCTCTATTCTAATTTGCATTTAGCGAGTAGCCTTCTATCTACATGGTTCCGGTTGGAAATTATTGTTTTTCTTTCTTTCCAATCATACTACATTAAAGAATGTGCAACACAACATTAGCAACACACAATGATAACCAAATCGCAGTGCATCTTCATGTTTAACTCACATGCTTATGCAGACTATTGCAATTCAATAAGATAATTGAACTACATATTTATATCATTGATGATACTTAAGATTGAATGAGACTATGAAACTTGTTGATGCTTTGCTTGATGTCATTTACCTTTATATATGCAATGTGTGTAACTTGAAACTTGAAACTTGAAACTTTGTTCTCTCAGTATAGCTGGATTAGGACATAGAAAAGAATATGATAAAAGTCTAACTGAACAGAGAGAGATAATACCTATTAAAAAAAATATTTTCATCATCTGGATGATCGACCAGCTAAGGAGAAACTATAAACCAGTGAATTCAACTTATATATATGATACAAAATGTAGACTGCATATCAATTTTTAATGAGACGTTTTGAGGTCGAGGGCATGACACAGTTGAAGTGAAATTGCAATCGAACAAATTCCTGTTACAGCCAATTCAAAAAATAATCTGCCTACTAACATGCATGAATGAACGATCTTACATTATTGATGCCTTTTGATAACAACATGGAGACTTTGGTGAAAAAATAAAGTGTTCAAGGACATAAAATTGATCACACGGTTGGAAATGAAATTGATATATGTTTAATATAGTTCTTCTATCAATAGTAAACATATCCCTATATGCATAGGGTCATCTGCTCAAAATGAGCAACCATGTGGTATAACAATCTCTGTTGGATACGAGAATAACACGTATGACCACGTTAAGCAATATTATACTGTCCCAGTTTGAATAGGTTAGCATACGCATTCTTAAGAATGAAAAACACAGTCTTGTTGTGCTATGCAGCTGTATATGAAACTGTCAGAGTATAAAATTTTCATACAAAAAAAATGAGCACTGCATTCTTAAGAATAAAAAACAAAGTTGTGTTGTGTTGTTTATGGATTTATTGCTCTATGGTTAAAAACTAGAATTTTTTGCAATATATGTAGGTGACGCACACATTCATCTAGTTCGTTTATGGTTGGAGCCTAAACAATATTAACCATAAAGACTGTTTCAGTGAAGTAACTGAGAAATGAAGACAAACTTTATTTTTTCACTTAAGCAAGTCGAAAAAAAGGAAGAAGAAAAATCAGGTCGTATTATCAAGAGAAAAGAACGAAGTATCAACTTTAGGATACCGAGAAAATAATAAAGAACAACAGTAATAAACTATGCATTGAATCTGCACCAACAAAGCAAGTACAAGGATTTGGAGAAGAAATGCATAATGTTTGGGTTTATTTAATATTCAATTTGGGCAATGCTTGAGCAACATAAGGCACATATCCTAGGATTTAATTGAATGTTAGTTTTTAACCCAATTTTCAAAGAATTTTTTGTGAATTTTCTCTTGACATCAAATTTATGGTTTTTCTAAAATTTTAATAAAATTACTAAAACCCAAGACTAGAATATGGAAATGTTCATGATTCTTATTGAATATTTTTGCTTACTCCATTGATGTCAATTTTGAGTATATATGTGTTCGAAAAATGGTGCAAAGGGCTTTTTGTATGAATAACACTACACCAAAACATGAAAATCCCAACAAAAATATTTCTGAATTACTAACAATCAAATGCCGTTATAAAATAATAACACTTAAATCCTGTTATAAAACTTTCAAAGCCGTTGTAAAAGGAGCTGTAAATAGTTTATCACTGCTTTACACCGTTATAAAATTTGGTAAAAATGAAAATAAATTGAAAACAAAAGGGTAAAAGATGAAAAATAACATCTGGACATAACGCTTAAGCTCATTACGTTTTCCACTTTCTTTGGCCGCCAAATCTCCAAATTATTTTCGCTTTCCGCCAAATCCACATTTCCTCCCCAAATTCGCGCTTCAGGATTGCTTTTACATTTCTAATCGCAAAACCTTCTCAAGCAAAATCAAGGGCTAAATCAACTAAAGGTATCAACGCTTTTAGTTTTTATTAAAATCTGTTGATTTCCTACAATTAGTTGCTTGAGTTTGAACTATTAAAACGTTTTGATTTCTTCGTTTATTTCTTGATTGCGTTTTAATTTTGGACATTCAATTTAATGGGAATTCTGACTTGGATTTAGCTTTATTGTGCTTTCTAGTAATTCAATTCGGTATGAAGTCTGTTTAAAGCGAGGCAGAGGTCAGGGTATAGTTGTGTGGGTTTAAACAGTGGGATGAAGTGGTGTGACTACTGGTGAGGTTTGGGATACTTTTTGGCGATGGATGATGATATTGAAATGTGGTTGAAGGCAGAGGAAGGATATCTTGTATTTGATGTTGATTATGTATTTGATGTTGAAACTTGTTTGATGATATGTAAGGTGATGAGTAGTTGTTTGTGGTCAGGCAGCAGTATGAGTGGTTGTTTTGTGGATGTTGTGAAGGCAAGAGGTATGGTTGAAGTGGAGAAGCAAGGCAATGCAGTGGATCTGGAGTATGACAGTGGTTTTTGGTTTGTGGTGGGCTGATGGTAAGGTTGGACAGAGGAGGGTTCGAGGTGACGAATTTCAGTGCAGACAAGAGGGGAAGTGGGTCAGACTTTTGTACAGGCAGTAGTTTGTAGGGGAGATGAAGTTGTATGATGGCCGGGGTTATGGGTGGAATTCAGGATGCTGATGAGGTTGTTTGAATGGTATTGTAACTATTGTGGCAATGAGTATGTATTGGCAGTGGTTCTAGTGTTAAGGTGGATGTGGGTGATATGTTAAGGTGGATGAAGTTGGTTAAACAAAAATGTTGATGATATGCAGAAGTATGTACAGATATGTGTAGTAGGGGGATGTTAGAAATGATGATATGTAGGAGGGAAATTGATGAAGTGGAAACAGTTTTGAGCAGTTTTGAACGAGCAATTTGATGACTGGGTGAATGATAGCAGTGAAGGTTGTTGATAGATTGTGTTGATATGGTATGAATGCGGTGAAGTTTGGAGAGTGGCAGGAGGTTGTAGCAGTTGTATGCATTGTGATGAAGGCTATATGGTGTTTAAAAGGTGTGGAATGTTGTATCAATGAAGTGAATTACTGGTTGTTGATATGTATGGTATGTAGGAAAGATTTGAACTTCGATATTAATCTTGACGTAAAGTCTTGAGGTTCGGCATCAATACACTCCCGATATCATTAATCTTAGCATCGACCTTTGATATCAGGTACTTTTGGCATTAAACTCATTTGTTGCCACTATCTCTGACATTAATTTCACAAATTTCAACATAAGGTCTTCAACATTGAATACCGTAACATTACTCCTTGTGGCATCACTTACTTTTGACATCAAATTCTATGGCATCAAATAACTCCAGCGGCACTAACTAATTTACAACATCAAATATTTACGGCATCAAATACTGCAACATTGCCTCCTGCAGCATAACTTACTTGCGGTATCAATAACTTCGGCCTCATCCATTATCCCATCTTCTAATACCTATAAATATGAGACTCTCTAGAATCCTAAATTTTCCTCCATCTAGATCCATAACCTCAACATCATCTAGGTCTATAAACTTGATATCATTTGGATCTTGAGTTTTATTATTATCCTGATCTGGATCCTGGTTCAAGTTTGGCATTAGTTGATGGAATAATTAGGATTTAGTAGGAACGAAATTGATTTCGAAGGTCTTATAAGCTGGTAATGAATCCATCATTCGATATTTCGATGTTGAATTAATGTCAAATAGGTAATAGCTGACAGCAAATAGGAAGGAATTGATGTTGAGCAGTTTATGGGCTGCGTACAAATGAGATAGGTTGACCGACATCGAATGGATGAAGCGGTATTAACGAAGTCTATTTATACCTGCACATATTTGATAATAATCAGTTTTCTTTTATACTATCATGATAATAGGAACATGCAGCATAGAATTACTAGATCTTCAACTACCTTGTTTTTAGCATAATTTAGATCATTTCACACAAGCATTCTTATTCCTTGTTATTATACCATGCTCTTATCTAATATGTTTGAAAGTTTACCATGCTCTTATCTAACAGTTTACCATTATCTAATATGTTTGAAAGTTGTGTAACAGTTTGACAGTACTACATCAAATTAGTTTTAAAAGAATTGACCAAAATGCTTACAGATGCGTGACCATGGTAGGGGCTAATAACCGCAACATTCTCCCTTTCCTTAAAGTAATGCAAGATTAATTTATAACAGCACAGGTTATCTTAAAGTAATGCAAGATTAATTTTTTTTAGTAGAATATAAAGTAATGCAAGACATGTTGCATTGACTCTCCAGTTTGGATTTGTTGTCGAATGCTTCTCTTTTACATCATATTATATTATGTCTAGCATTTGTGGGGCAATGGAACAATTACTCCACTCTAAATTTTTATTTATATGCCAAAATAACTATTTGGCAGCAGAAAACATAACAGAGAAGTTTATATGAAATTGTAAAAGGAAAGATGCAAAATGGCTGTTTTAAATGTATAAATTATAATATTTTACGAGAAATATAAATGTGTATACAATGGTGATTCAGAATTTGAATCTTATTTTGAGAACATTGACTGAATTTGAATCGTTGTGTCATTTTTTGCCGTAATATTTTATTATATGTGCTTTTGCTCCATTCATATAAGAAACGACATTGAATCAATGATCTTTATTTTCATAATGAATTAGGTGATCCACGAGTTTTTGCTAATGTCAGAATCTACCTCGAGAGATTGGATCAGAATTCGACATAGGAACACAAACGAATATATACAAGGTGTTCGATATTTTATGAATTTCGTGAAGCATCATTCACCACCTGATTTTGTAATATGCTGTTGTCCTTGTATAAAGTGTAGAAATTCTAAAAAATGGCCTTTTGAAATAGTTGAGAAGTACTTAATTCTTTATGGTATGTATCCAGCATACGATGAATGGTTTTTTCATGGAGAAAGTAATGGCATTGAAGTAATGGTCAATCCTACACCCCATGTTGTCAATGATGATTTCGTGTCTCATCAATTTCAAGAGGAAAACCCAATAGAAGGTGGTCTTGGAAATCTTGTTGATGATGTATATGGATTATCTCATGGTACACAAGCAACTTTTGGTGGAAACCATGAAAAAAGGTATAATGAATACAAAAGAAAAGCAAGTGAAAAATTATATCCTTCTTGTGAAGATGGTCTTACAACATTAAGTGTCCTTATAGAGCTTCATGGCTTGAAAAAAGAATTCAACTGGTCAGGAAACAGTATGACTGAGTTGTTGAAGAGGTTGAAACTATGGCTTCCAAAGAAAAATACACTACCCGATAAGTACCCTACAATGAAAAAAATATTAAAAGATCTAGGAATGAATGTAAAAGGAATACATTCTTGTGAAAATGATTGTATATTATTTTGGAAGGGGTATGAAGATGCATTGGAATGTCCGCACTGTAATACTTCGAGATTTAAAGTTAAAGAACATGGGAAAATAGTCGAAGTCACAAAACAACCAAGAAAAGTTTTGAAATATTTTCCCATTATTCCTAGATTAACTAGATTGTACATTGTACCTTGGATGGCCCGAAAAATGTTATGGCATAGTGAAGAAAAGCCTTCTTGGGACTCCATACGCCATCCTATTGATTCGGCTGAATGGAGATCGCTTAAAAATAGATGGCCGGATTTTGCTACTAACGGAAGAAATGTTTGGCTTGGCATTGCTACTGATGGATTTAATCCTAGTGGAGCTCAATCTAATAGTTATAGTTGTTGGCATGTGTACATGATCCCATATAATTTTCCCCCTTCATTATGTATGAAACCCGATTTTCAAATGTTATGTTTGTTGATTCCTAGACCTAGAGCACCAAGCCAAGACATTGATGTATACTTAGAACCTCTTATGGATGAGTTAAAGCAGCTTTGGATAGGAGTGCCTGCATTTGACATGGATAAGAAAGAGCAATTTACACTGAGAGCGATGCTTTTGTGGGGAATTCATGACTTGCCAGCATTTGGAAATTTATCCGATTGTGTGACACATGGTTAAAAAGCATGTCCGGTTTGTGCTACTGAGACCGAGTCAGAACGTATTGGTAATAAGATTGTTTATACAAAGTATGGAAGATTTTTGAATAATGGTCATCCATATAGAGCATTGAAACATGGATGGTACAAAGATGTAGAGCATAAGGAACCTCCCACACGATTGGTAAGATCGGCACTTTTGGAAAAGCTTGCTCATATCAAATATGTACCGGGTAAAAAAAAATTAAAACGTAAAGAATTTGATGATGGTGATGAAGATCATTTTGTAAATGAGAATGACAATGAAGAAAGACCAGCGTGGTATAAGAAGTCGATTCTTTTTACCTTAGAGTATTGGAGTAGTCATAAAGTGCGACATACGATTGATGTGATGCATACTGAAAAGAATGTAGCGGAGCATCTTATTAACTTGTTTTTTGATAGGAAACAATCTTCCAAGTTTGCATTTGATAAGACTTACAAAATTCAATGCTGCCAAGTCTTAAAAGGTGCAAAGCTTCCATCATGCTTTTCAACAAAGATAGGCAATTTGGTCAACATTCAACCACCTAGCTTGAGCATTAGAAAATCATATGATTATCGTATCATTCTTCAATATTTTCTTCCAATCATGGTTCAACATGCCTATCCAAAATGTTGCGACTTAAGACGTGCAATTTTGCAAGTATGTTTATATTTCAAAATTATTTGTTCGAAGGTTTTAGTTCGAGAGTAGTCCAAGCTGCTAAAGATATGATTTCAGAGGCGTTATGTGTGTTGGTTCACTACTTTCCTGCTCACTTATTTGATATAAGCATACATCTAATGTTGCATTTAGCTGATCAAGCATTACTTTGTGGACCTGTTAATTATATATGGATGTATCCGTTTGAGAGGTACGATACATTTTTATAAAATTACTTGTTTTATATTTAAAAATATATATAAGGTAATGTATTTTTTGTTTCTTGGCTAGAGCTATGAAGGAGTGTAAGAACATACCAAGTAACAAGCGATATGTGAAAGGCTCAATTTCTGAAGCGTATCTTGTTTCAGAATCTATTAGATACGCAATGGAATATATGCCAAATCCACGTATGGGTAATCATAGTTCTACACAAGCGTCATCTTTGGATGAGAACGACAATGATATGTACGAATGTTCAATTATGAAAGGCAAAAATATCAAGTTATCTAGTGTGCAACGTACGCAGATTCGAAGATGGATACTTTTCAGAATTGACATACCAGATCTAGATGATTATTATAGGTTTGTATTTTTTGTGCATTTCGTAAGGTATAACATTATATTTATTGAGAATATTACTTATAATTTGTAGCGAGTATCGGTTGTCCTTAGAAGATGCTCAGCGTGGTAAAAAAAGACTACAGACAAAGGCGGAAGTGGTAGTACAATCTGAATTTATTGATTGGTTGCACAATAAGGTTTTTCGAACTTGCTTCCTAGTTCATAGTTTAATAATAAAAATAATAGTGTTTAATATACTTCAGTGGATTTAACAGCTTATTGAAGAAAAAAGCATGGATTCAATGTTGTGGCGTTATGTTAGTGGACCACAATAGGAAGCTAGAACTCATCTTAAGTATAGAATCAATGGTTATATATTCTCTCCACAACATTATGATAACACATTATCAACCCAAAATAGTGGTGTTTGCATGAATGCGATTACAACATTTGTTGCAAGTGCGAAAAATTTAAATCATATGGATGATGATACTACGTGGTATGGTGTTATCAAAGAGATTATTGAAGTTGATTATTATGAATCTCAACATGTAGTATTCTACTGTGATTGGATCAATGTAGAAGATAAATCAAATAGCTGTAAGATTTGTAGTGACTCTAATTTGTCGATGGTGAATCTAAGGAGATTGAAAAGCAGTAGTGAAGAATATGAAGAGCCCTTCTATCGTCCGAAGCAAGTCAAGTCTTTTACATAAGCGACATGCATGATCCTAATTGGTCCATCGTACAACACTCGCCTAAGCGCATGACTGATAGCATAGATGATTATGAGATGCCAATGAGCTTTCAATCTATTTTGAAGGAGAAGCCTAATTTAACTGCATTGTTGAAATGTATCGAATCAAAATAGACACACTTGATTGAACAATAATTATTTTGTTTACTTTTTCCAATGTTTTATTGATTACTATACACTTAGGTATGTTTATCTATTGTTGAATATTTTTGAAGTTATTACACTTGTCTTGAACGCATCATATTAATGCTATGATTTAATCATTTGTGTATAATTGATACCTTTTACAAATATGAATTGGTATGAATAACAAATAAACATGGATTAAGCTTTTGCTATGTTCTCCATCTTGGATGAGCCATTATCCTACAAATTTTCTTTTATGCTTTAATATCCATTCATCGTCTTTAAATTATTTGCACTGTAGAATGTCACGCAATTGTAATGCCACATCACTACATACAAATGATGCAGAGGAAGTTGATGTTCGTCCTCCCCCTCCAAATAAAAAGTACTCAATAATTGTGGACTTAGAAGGTGAAAAAGGCCGTGATGCAAAAAAATGGGCCTCTCGTTGTGGTGTTTTGCTTCGTTCTCTCATTCCGATTGGTTATGAAGGATGGAATGATGTAGATGTTGTTTTCAAAGATAGCCTGTGCAAAGCACTAATGGTACATAACTGTTTATTCGTAATATATTTAACTATTATGTTTAAAATATTGATGATGCTAAAAGTTTAAAGATCAAATAATGTGTTAACTTTTCAGGTCTCTCATTCAATACAAACCACTGTCTACTCCATCCATTTTTCGTATTTTCTCCATTGAATAACAAAAAATTGACATTGTTATTTGATTTTTTTTGTTTCAACAGAAAGAGTTTGACTTGAATATCGACCCCATGGTAGCTAGACCAATATTGGAGAAGAAGTTTTCACAACGTTAAACATTCAAAGCAACGGTACGTCGGAGATTCCTCAAAAAAGATGGACAACTCATGCCCAAACATGTTGCACTTAATAGTCGTCCTGATGACGTTGATAAAATATGGTGGCATAGGTTTGTTGACATCGAATATAGTGACAAGAAAATGAAACAATGCAAGACAAATTTCGAAAACAAGGCCAAAAGTACTCTAACTCATACATTGGGAAGGAAACCTTATCTTAGACTGTATGAAGAATTGGTATATAAAAACATTTTTTAGGTTAATATTTCAGTGACAAAAATATACTTTATGAAATTATTCAAATGCAGGAAGCTGAGAATCCAGGACAGAAGATCACACGTACAGTGGCATGGAAAGTGGCTCATACAAGTAGAAAAACGGGAAAGGTGATTCCATTTGCTGTCGAAAAATTTGTAAGTACTTCAACAACTATTCAAGACTGTATCGGTAACTGTAAGTATTGCCCATTGGGTTTGAGAACTGGATTTGAGAATATGCATTTCTCTTAATAATACAGAGGTACAATAATTACCATGTTCTTGAGTTTACAGTTTTGATCATCCTTCAGTTCTTTGTATCATGAAGTTTACAGTTTAAGGCTTGTTTATGCTTCATTTTGATGCTAAAAAATAACTATCAGGTTTGAAATCTACAAATGCTAATTAATTAAGTTGAACAATGAAAAAATAAAAATGCACTTGATGAAAACAGTTTGCAGTTTGCACCTCCACACTTTCACGGACAGTTGGAGGTTCTTCTTAAAATCTGAGTACGATACTCAATTTTAAATCTGAGTACAAACTATACTCAGTTTTAAAAACTGAGTACAAAGTTGAGTACTCAGTTTTAAAACTGAGTACAAACCCTGGTTTTAAAATCTAGACATTGTATAATACTTAATGCATTGTGCTTTGAATTAACAGCAAGTGCTTTGAATTAACCTTGGTCATAAAATATTTACTTGTACTTTCATCACTAATTAAAAAATACAAATTTCAATAGCATAGTACTTAGTTGATTGCTTTATTTTTGTTTTGTTTTTTGTTACATATATAAGCTTCATAGTCATGAACATCCCATGGTTATTTGTTCTATATCAGTTATATTAGTTTAGTTAGTTCAATCATATCATATTTTCAGCTGCAAAAAGTTTTATCACTTTTTTTATACGGGATCAGACTTGAGAATTAGCATCATTATCTACATTTACAAAATTATAAACTACCCCAAATTGTTCGGGTTGTTGTTTTAAAGGGGAGGAAGTTTGTGAAGAGGTAGTGGGAAGTATAGTAGAGTAGTTGTTGTAGCAGTGAAGGACGAGTTAGTGCAGACCAGTGTTTGGATGGTTTGTGATGGTGATGCAGGCTGCAAGCAAGTTGGTGATGATGATTGTATGATTGTGGAGCTACATTTTCTATTGATGGTGGGATGGTAGAAGGTGTAGTAGTAGTGATTGAATGATGTTTGTAAGTAAGGCAGTGGGTTGTGTATGTTATGGTTGATGATAGTGGTAAGGCAATACAGCGTTATGGTTGAAGTGCAACATGTAGATGTAATGCACAGAGTTAAAGTGTGCAGTATGACATAGGCGTAATGCAGTTTGTATGTATGGTTTGGTTTGGTTAATGGGGAATTATATAGGATGTGCAGGTTAGTTTGGGTGCTGGTATGGTTAGGTAGATGGTTGAACAGTTGAAAATGTCGATGTTGTAAAAGAGTGGTATGCACTATGAGTAGAGAAGTTTGTTGCAATAGTGTGGTACAGGGATAATGAGGAAGGCAGCAGTGATGTGAAGTGATAGTGGATGATGTTTGTTGTATGGATAGCAGTATATTAAATTATTGAAGTAAACCAGAAAATTTGAATGATTAATGCTAAAACATGATATGCTATGATTCCTAGTTAATGTGATGTAATATTCTCACCTTTGTCCTAAAAGGCAAGAAACAAACATTAATTTAGACATGTGAGCCATAGATTAGTATTAAATTGTATGGTATTTTATAGATCTTTTACTTACCCTTTTCCTTATTAGTGTGCATGTATCTTACATTTTAAAATGTTTGTTAGGATGCTTTGGAAAGCCGGAAGAAGTTGCTGGTTTAGTAGAATTTTTGGCTCTTAATCCTGCTGCATGCTACATCACTAGACTAGTAACATTCTTTTTTTTTTTGATATTAATAAAATTTAAGTACTCAATTAAGATGACCTTTTATATAGATGAAATAGTTTATAAGCCAAACGAAATTAAGATTTGGAAGCATCTGCAACAAAGTTACACACTAAAGTACCTTGGAACAATCAAGTACTGTAATACCAATTTATGAGAATTTAGTTGGATTTTTTTCTGTGCATCTGTTCAGGTAAACAAAATATCTTTCAGTTTTTACGAAAATTACGATAATTCATTATCAGTTTTAACAACTACTTCTTCTTCCTCCTTCTGATTTATTTTTTTATTATTATTTTTTATTATTTTATTTTTTTGGGTTTCTCATGATGAGCATGATAATAAAAATGTGAAATTGAAAAACTTCTTTGTATATCATGGTGTATATGATGTAATGTGGTTATTGTGTCGCTGTGCTATTACTTCTCAAATAAACAAGTTCAACATCCATTATTGCACAGCTAGACCATCTCTAGCAAAAATTTCATTTTGAAAACAGCCAACAATCTTTTATATTTTTTTCTTAAGCCATTACATTCCTTTATTCACGCATCAATATGTTCATACCCATCTTAAAACTACCCTTGGTATTTCAGATGTATGGTAAATTACAGACGCGGACTAATTAGATTCTATTTGTTAATGCAGCATAGAACACAAGTATCTTATTGCAGATAACCGGCATTATACTTTCTATGTATGGCGGAGAGTCATCAAATCTCATAAATATCTACTCATTCCAGTCTACATCTATTCCTGGATATCCATCATCAATATATTAAATACAGGATATGCAAATCGATGCTCATAAATTTTCCAACGTATTAAAATTTCGGAGTTATGACAGAGATTACTATTTGAATATATGCAAGCTCAAGCTTACGACTTTCGCAAGCTCAGGCAGTTTAAGCCTTAATTAAATAATGGCAACATACCACTATAGTTCATATTCCCATAGAAAAAGGTTGTTTATATGATTGAACTTGCTTTTATAGTTTATCTTATGCATTATAGTTTGTCTCCTCCATATTTTGTTTTACAGTATTCATAATTTGACAGGAATTTTTTTTTTACAGTATTCACATGTTCATCATTTTCTATCAACCAATATGCAAGATATTGATAGTATATTCTTTATTTTATGCTTTTACTTTATTTAATATGCAAAATATTTTCAAGTTCAACTTTTGTTTATAATTTATTTGGGTATTATGCAGGCATTAGTTGAAACAGCGGAGGAAAGACAAAAGGAAAACTCTAGTGTCAATGGTAGCAATGGAAGTCGAAGTTTTGAAGATTTTGAGAATGATCCCATTGCTGAAGTGTTTGGAAAGGAGAAAAGAAAAAACTATTGTCATGCAATTAGCTCTACATCGACTATGAAGCAAGTGAAGCTTACACAAGCATCAAAAGAAATAGCTAATTTCAAGGAAGATGAAGATAGAAAATGGAAAGCAAAGATGGAGAACAATCAAAATAGACTAACCGAAGAATTTAGATCGATGCATTCGACCATAATGAGTATGCAACAAAGTTTGTTACAATTTATGAATCAGTTTGGAGGGAATGCGACACCAAGAAATGAAGGTTGCTTCCAACAGTCAGCATGATAGTCCTAGAGTTAGCTTGGGTGTTCAATCCAATGGTGCTATTGGATCTTCCATAAGAGATAGGCAATCTGTAGTCTCATTGTCAGAAGAGTTGAAAGAGGTTGCTAAGGGCCATCTTGGGACAGAGAAAATATACCACCATAGAGAGGTGATGAATGGGGAAAGAGTTGTATGGGTGGAGAAAGTGTTTGATCCAGAAGCACCTATGTATGAAGCACCACAAAATGGTAATTGCAAGCTATTTGATATAATTGATGGAGGTTTTGTTATTTGGCCTGAGTGTCGTGTTCGTTGTTTGTAAGATCTAGAATTTATTTTGAAGTAATGTTAGAACTTGTAATATTTTGATTTCATACTCTTTAGTTATGTATGATGAACTTATGAAATTTCGAAACTTCCTTTAATTTTGTTGTCAAATATTTATGCAATTTAAGTTGTATGTTTGGATGCGTAATTGCTTATTGTTATCGAAATTCTGTAATTTTTGATATGTATGTACCTACTGTATTATAATAGACAATTCTGTAGTGTAAATGCTAGCAAAAATGCAGCTCTACATGGTTTGGTAGCTATAACGAACATATTCGTTACTAAAGACGAAATTTATAACGAGCATAGTCGTTACTATTGATGAAATTTGTAGCAAACAAGTGCGTTACTAATGATGAAATTTGTAATGGACAAGGTCGTGATAATTTAGAATGACAACCACTTCTTCTACCATGAAAGGGGAAACTAAGTAACGGAAAATACCCGTTAAAAACCGATGCAACTAATAACAAACTTTTTCGTTACAAAAATTTAGATTTCTAACGACAAAGTCCGTTGGTAAGTGATATATCTAATAACGGTAGAGGCCGTTATAAATATTTATAACGACATACCTCACGCCTGTACCGCTCACGACTATATCTATTATAAATTTCATTTGCAACGACTATATTCGTTATAAATACACCTTTTTAGTGTAGTGTAAAGTCCACTTGCCAATGAATTTTTAACCGGTTTATTTTACGGTGATTAGGTTAGTTCTTATACTCAAAGTACTATACAATATTACAATGACGTGTTTACTCATCGGCGACCGTGTGGATGACAATTTCAATAATACTACAAAATATATATACATATATATGTATATGTGTGTATGTGTGTATATATATATGTAAAATAGTGACATATAAATTTAAATCCACTTTTTAATGGAATATAAGATAAAAATTCAAAGCACCTGCGCCTATTGTATAATTCAGCATTTAAAATTGAAACCACTATAAAATTTAAATTAGTAATTTTGACATTCAAAAGTACTAAATTATGCACAAAATTTTGTCATTGGTGTAAAAATAAAGATCCGGTTTCTTATGGGATAAAACAAATTTAAACAGTGAATCATGTTGTAATTTAAACCCAATATATTTAAATTCTTTATGAAATTCATTCTTGACCTATATATTCAAAATTTCACAAACTACTATTATTACTGAAATTTTTTATATCAAATTTCATATGTATTCAAAGAATAAAAATTCCATCACTTACCATACCAATTAAATCTGTAAAATATGATCGTAGAATGGAAAAAAATAGTAACTTAACAGTGGTAGTAAGAAAAAATTATAAGATTTGGTGATACAATATTTCTAATTGCAGATGATTTGGAAGGTATTGTTGATTTCAGTGATACAATATTTCCAATTGCAGATGATTTGAAAGATATTGTTGATTTCAGTAATAATATTTACAATTGCAGAAGAGTTAAAAGATATTTGAGATAATTGCTCAAATATATATTGTCTCTTTTATAGCATCAAAGAGAGTAATAAATCACCTACATAAGAAGAAGAATTATTTTGGAAGATCGAGGTAATCAATTAATTCTCTAATTAGCCGATTAAAGAAGGAATCTTATCAGGTGCATGCAAATCGAGGAAAATTGGAAAATCAAATGGATAAACGTTTACTGTATAAATAGGACAATTAATGAGACATTGATTTATGACCATAAATCAATTACTTCAACCCCAAGTAATAATCTTTATACCAAGGCGGAGATTAGCATGAGTAGAATTATCTCTCTCAGTTGTATTTATGATTCTTTTTCTCCATCACCAATCTTGTAAAAAAAATTCTTCTTAGAAAGTAATAAAATCTCTTCTTCCCAAGTAGATTTACACTACCTTGTGGTAGTAGAACTACTATAAATCCCGTGTTTTATTTTCTTTTATTGCTTGATCTGTGATTACTTTTAGCAGGTGACTATCTATTGTTTGTTTTGCCTCACCATCAACCCGGTCGTATTCGTTTTTCGACAACGTTGGGTTTTCTGTTCCTATAGCGAGCTTGAGGGATTTTTCCCCACTAATCTGGTATCAGAGCGACAAGGTTGATTGATAATGGGTGTTAGGCATTATGGCAGAAGATGATAAGATTCCATCGGTTGTACTAAGACCCTATGTTAGAGGGACCTATATTGCATCGGGATCTAGTTTAGCAATAGAGAAGCGGAAAAGTGGTAAAGACTTCGAAAAATGACAATGGAGGATGAAAGCTGTTCAGATGAGAAACAAAGTTCATCCTGTGGTGTTTGCTCTTGAGGAGTTGACGGCTGAAATTTAAGCCGCAGAAAGGTAGGAGATGGGAAAATTGGCATTTATTACTTTGCAATTAGCTGTGGGAGAAAATGTCATTTCAGAGATTAGCGACGAAACTACTGCTAATGGCATTTAGACCAGGTCGAAAAATATATATCTGAAGAAATCTTTGACTAACCGTTTGGTTTTGTTGAAGATATTTTTCATCGTGAGGATGAGAGTATCAAAAAGCATCTGCATTTCTTTGACGATCTGGTGATGAAGATGAGGACTATGGATTTGAAGGTAGATGAAGAACATATAGCTACAACACTCTTGTGTTCCCTTATAGAGCGTTGCATAGGTTTCGCGAAAAGCCTTATCTTTGTGTGAGATACTTTGACCGTTGAAGATGTGAAGTCTGGTCTTCTACCTAAGGACTTGAGGGGTCAAATGAAGGATATGAGTGAAGATAGAGAAGAAAGTGGTAGTCAAGGCATATTTGCTGAGAGGAGAGAGGGAGAGAGGAAACGAAGAACTGGAATTCTAGGAGGCATTCCAAATCTAGAAAGCTTGGTAATAATTATAGAGGAAAATTTAAGGATGGAAAGTGTCACCTTTGTAAGAAATCAGGCCATTGGAAGAGAGATTATCCAGACTTGAAGAGGAAAACCGAAGATGGAAGTTTATCGATTGCGATGGATAAATTTATATCCAATGACTTGTTAACGATGGTAGTATCGGATGTATCAGACCATTGAGTGCTAAATACGAGAGTGTCTTTCCATATGACGCATAATAAGAATTATTTTAGTTCTTTTGAAAGAAAAAGGGGAAAGGAGATTCTTATGAGAAATGATGATAGCTGTAGAGTCATGGGTGCAGATACTGTGTAGATTCGCATGTTTGATGGGGTGATACACACCATAACATGTGTCCATTATGTTCCAGGTCTTTGAAAGTCGATGATACCTCTTGGACAGTTGCCATCGAGAGGATGCAAGGTACCTACGGAGCATGGTAGCCTGAGGGTTTCCAAGGGTGCACTTATAGTGATAAATGAAGATATGTTCCAGAATTCATGTCTCCTGAAGGGAAGCACTGTACTTGGAGGGTCTAGGGTTGGAGCTTACAGTTCTCGTGGAGAAGATGTCAAAGCTAGGTGTATGAGAAGGGACTTTGAGTTTCTACATAGAAAGAATGGGATCAAAAAGGTAAGCTTCAACAAGGCGAGGTTCTGCCAAGTGGATTGCTTGATAAGCGGGCTCGTTTGAAGTTGGCCCTCGGAGATCAAAGGAGAAAGCAGCGGATATGTGTAAGTCTCTGCAGGCTGCAAAGTTCGGGCGTTGCTCGAACTGGTAACAAAATGCTAGGTGCAACATGGTGCCATGAGGCAGGGGAAGAGTTGAGATGGTACTTGGAGACATTTGTTTTCATGTTGGAGATTTATAGGTCTTACTTGGAGTAAGAGGATGTAGGTGGAGTTGATAGGCTTATGGAAAAATATAGTATCAAGGTAGAGATTGTAAGATTTGATGATAAATATTTCCATTTACAAATGATTTGAAAGATATTGTTGATTTTAGTGATACAATATTTCCAATTGCAGAAGATTTGAAAGATATTTGAGATAATTACTCAAATATATATTACTTCTTTTATAGCATTAAAGAGAGTAATAAATCACCTACGTAAGAAGAAGAATTATTTTGAGAGATTGAGGTAATGAACTAATTTCCAAATTAACTGATTAAAGAAGAAATCTTATCAAGCGCTTGTAAATTGAGGAAAACTGAAAAATCAAATGGATAAACATTTCTTGTATGAATAGAAGAATTAACGAGACATTATTTATGACCATAAATCAATTAATTCAACCCTAAGTAATAATCTTTATGTAAAGACAGAGATTAGCCTATAGTAGAATTATCTCTATCAGTTGTATTTCTTATTCTTCTTCTCCATTATCAATCTTGTAAAATTTTCTCCTCTTAGAAAGTAATAAAATCTCATCTCTCTAAGTGGATGTACACTACCTCGCGGTAGTGGAACAACTATAAATCCAGTGTATTATTTTCATTTATTGTTTGATTAGTGATTTCTTTTAGTTGGTGACTATCTATTGCTTGTTTTGCCTCATCATCAATCCGATCCTATTTGTTTTTCTGTAAGGTTTGGTTTTTTTATTCCTAAGGCGGTCTAGAGGAATTTTTCCCTAACAAAAAACACATTATAATAGCAGTAAAACACATACACGCACATGCCCACGCATATGAAAATTGTTTACTGCTTTTGCTGATACATCTATACATTGCTGATATATCTACATACATTACATTATTACACAAATTACTTTGTGCAACTTAACACTTTTGTATTTATAGCTGCAGGAACAAATTCCTTCAATGCCGAAAACGTTTGATCACTGTAATACATCAGTTAGGAGCGTGAAACATCTGCTACTTGCACTCAAGTCCAATTTTATATGCAGGCTGCTGGCTATTTTTTTTCTATGGCTGAATAATAAATCAGACTTATCACAATCGATATGTTCTGTCAATGTTCTAAACTTTTAAAATATTGGTTAATTCGACCAATTATATGTCATATTTTATACCCTGCATTTACATAGGATCATATTCAACGAACAATAGTAATATGCAATGGAATCCGTATTATTTTCATATTACATTTTCAGGCATGTTTTAATTGAGTCATGCGTTTTACTGCTTATTCGTCTGTACTACATCTGCTGCTTTTTCGTTTCCCTCTCTTTTTTCACTGTTGACAAATACAGTTCAAGGCTGTTGAAAGCTTTTGGTTCTAATATTATATTGATGCACACCCTGTGCAGTTAATGCGTTCGGTAGAGTCAAATCGGTGGAGGTGCAAAAAGTCATAGCGGGGATACAGCGAGGATATAGCGGGATATAGCGGATGACTCTAAAATAGCATATAAAACTCGTACTTAATGTTTTTGCAAATATATAAATGGTAATTAAACGAAAAATCATCATTCAGTTGAATTATAATTAATACATAAATAATTTTAAATCAAAACATGTGCAAATATACTTTAAATAAACGTAAAACTGTTATATAACATAACTGAATTTAGTAGAATATAAGAGTATTTTCATTTCTGAAAATATATTAAAAATTAAATCAAATAAATTAGTTTCATAATTTTTATAATGCATAAATGTAATTTTTCAATTCATTTTATTAAAGAAGATATAGCGGAAATAGCGAAATATAGCGGGAATAACGGGATATAACGGAAATAGCGGGGCTTAAAGCGGAAATGCTATATTTTGGGGCTACATGAAAAAATTGTAGCGGTAGAAATCCGCTATGAGATATAGTGGAGTAATAGCGGAACATTAACTACACAGTGCACACCGCTAAAAGCTTTTGGTATTCTCTTTTTTTGTTGAATCAAATTGTACTGTGTATTTATGTCTCCAGTCCACAGCGGTTTCTTCAAATGTATCTACGTACACTGAAGCAGCTGTATAATTGCAATAGCAGCAACGTTGTCATTATATACCACAATGAATATATTCATGCATTAGCGGATAAATTTTTAATTCATGGTTTATCCTCTAATTAGTCCGTGAATTTTAACATATTCATTGTAATTATTTCAATGAATTTTAATTATGATTATCAAAATCAAATATATCTATGTATTCTTTATCCTTGCAAATTGTTTTTAATGATACAACATTGTTGTTCAACAAAGTTTTATCATTATTAGATTTTAAATTTTTTGTATATTTGGATAGGGCCAGCTAAAATATTTTCGGTACATAGTTATTACATGTCCGTCCATCCGAATTGGCCTGCGTGATTATGTGTAATCACTACCCTTGAGGCACCCAACTTCCCTCTCTTACCGAATATTCAGCCATAATTCCTCAGCCTGAATTCCCCACACCGTGTCGGTGATGCTCTAAGTCAAATTTTGAACAGTTACGCATCGACATGCTGGAGCAGAAGTTTGTATTTATTATTACAGTTATTTTGGCTCTTTTGAATATTTTTTGCAGACCTGCATTTTTGGGATCGGAATAACTTTTGTACAGGCCACAAATTTCATTATCTAAATATCATTTGAATGGATAAATTTATATCTACGTCGCCGAATCTGTCTTCATCGGACTTCTAGACAGCCTTGCTCCATTTCTTCCAGCACCACCGTCGAAATTAAGAAAATTAAAATTGCATACAAGTTGTTCGCTGAAAAGCCCTAACAAAATCCCTTGATATGATTCGTCTTCTTCGAAACTCTCCATTATTCAAAAGCATCGCAAAAGCAAATTACTCGGTTTCAGCAGACCCATCTGCATCGTTAACTCTTCATTTCCTGAAAAATTCATGTGGTCTTTCTCAGGAATCCGCTTTCTCCATCTCTGAAAAAGTCCATCTGAAAACAACCAAAGCACCGCATGCAGTCCTTTCTCTTCTCAAGTCATACCATTTTTCAGGACCCGATATCACAAAAGTCATTACCCGTTTTCCAAAGATCCTCCTAAGTAACGCAGACAAAACCATGAAGCCCAAATTTGATTTTCTGAGCAGCATCGGATTTTCAGGCCCTGCATTAGTGCAACTTATCACTACAGTTCCCACATTGCTCCATTTCAGCCTTGAAAACAAGCTGCTTCCAAACTATAACATCTTAAAGCAACTTCTACACACAGATGAAAAAGTGATCGCGGTGATTAAAAGCTCCAGCGCGTTGCTTATTTCTGATCTTGATAAGATATTTATGCCCAAGATTAAGATGCTAGAAGAGAATGGTGTTTCGGTCGATGTTATACTAAGATTATTGACCATGTATAGCAATCATTTGATGGTGAGACCTGATAAGTTTGATGAAATATTTGAACTTGTTAAGAAGATGGGGATTAGCCCGAAATGTGCAAGGTATGCAGATGCCTTTGGCGTTCTTGGTAGAATGGTGGAAAATGAATGGGAAACAAAACTTGAAAATTTTAAGAAATTGGGTTGGAGCGAAGAAGAAGTTATGTTTGCATTTGCTAGACATCCTTTTATTATGAAAGCATCAGCTGAAAAGATTGTGAAGAATTTTGAGTTATACAAGGAGAAGTTTGGTTGGGATTCACACTATGTATCAAGAAATCCGGTTTTGCTTTCGCTCAGTTTTGAAAAAAGGGTAATGCCACGGTATAGAGTTTTAAGCATTTTAGAAAGTAAAGGGCTGTTCAATGGAAAATTTGGAGCAACACAGTTGCAGATAGGGGAAAAGAGTTTTCTGAAGAAGTATGTGATGGTGCATTATAAACAAGTTCAGGAGCTGATTGATGATGATATCAGGCGTAGATTGGAGGATTTAGAGTTGTTGCAGGATACCTAGGATTTCGATATTATGATGTATGTTTATGATCACTTGGTGATTTTTCCATGATTTCATAATTTATGGAATTCAATTGTATTGTTGTAAGTTTCTTCCATATATATGTCAACTTAACCTTTATCTTTGTTAATCAGAGATGGTATCATTCGGCATTGCTTGTTTCATTGCCTTTTCAAAAAGACTAACAAGAGAATAATGTTGTGTTTCAGTTAAATGAGTCTGACTGCATAGCTTTTTGGTCAGAATTTGAATTCATACCAGGCAAAAAGTAATCGAAGAGAAATGCTAATTTTTGTGCTGATCACTCAAAGTTGCTGATAATTATGATTTCAGAAGTATTATATCATCAATCTCCTCCTTCTGACGAGATTCTTTTGGAAATATCAAACCAGCTTAAAGTCATCTATCTACTTGGTCCATACAAAATTAGTCTTAATTATTCATACAAACATTGTATAGGCCCATAATATAACACATTTAAACGTTTAAATCGTTAGTCTAAATATAGAACCGAGAACAATTCTAGTTTGAAGGATGCAAGATTTAAAATTTAGTATATTCAAATTTTGTGTGTGTGTATAAAACGTTATAAAATAAATTATGCAAATAAAATAGGACAATCTTTTTTCCCGGAAAACTAAGACATACTAAATAATAATCAACTCCATCTAATCATCATAAAAAGAAACAATTCATTAGTTGGAAAATTTTGTTACTTTCCAAAATCTAACATTAAAGCAATTAACTAAGAAAATCCATTCTGAAAGATATAACTGACCTCTTCCATTATCAAGAAATGATTGTTGATTATCCGTAAAACAAATTTTTGTGTTATATACACATACACACACACGCATGCATGTATGTATGTATGTATAGTTTTAAAACTAGTCTCACAATTAAAGTGATTATACCGCATAAATGGTTCATTATCAAAAACAATTCAAATTCACATTTTCACTTTGTCACAAAAATTAAATTTCCAACTAATTATCCATATAAAACTAATTAAAGTTGATAATTAATTCAAACTTGTTTTCAAAAGTATTTTGGAAATTCACACCAACAAATTTTAATACAACCAAAATTCAAAACAAAATTAGCTCACAAACTCATGCTAAAAGTTTAAAATTAGCATATTCAATTTCAAAATTTTCAAATAACATAAGGGTATTGTCTCGCCATTGATTTATAGCGAATGACCCCTAATGATCAAAACTACCTCGCCGCTCATCCAATACTTAGTAGGGTTAAATGGTTGCGTGTATTCAAAATAAAATTTAATTCTCATACCATATTAATTAATTCCAAACTTTACTTATTAAAACTCAGTTTACCGTGTCTGACTGTCTCACCACAGTGTTTAGAAAATTTCTATCAATAACGTTGATCAGAAGCAAAAATCATTTTTATTATACACCTCACCTCATAAGGTGCAGCCAATCCTTCTATGAAATATAGGGACAATTTAGCAAGTGCTGAGAAGCTTCACAAACAGGTTAAATATATATAGTCGACAGTTTAAATACATTCAAACACAGGTAAGGCGGGTACGATCACAAGTGCTTTTATAAATGCAATGTATGGTCAACAGTTTAAATATCGACATTTTGGTCAACACCGGTAAGAACAGCGTGGTCTGATTCAAGCATCTTTTTTCTCGACATTATATCTCATACTTCTGCTGTGTGATGCAGACCACCTCGCAACTGTTACATCATCTCAACGTGCTGCTTGATTTGATACACCACGTCATGCACACACGTCACGGTTCCATCCACTAGCCATGTCTTTATTCCAGCAATGCTGCCTCTAACATCATTTCTTGTCAACTACAGCATTCAGTCAAGGCTTCAATTCCGCTTCAACTACATTACTGAGTACCACATTAGCGTTTCAAAAGTACATGATTTTATAGTATCATTCCTTCTGTAGTATGGCTCTTTCATTTCTGCTCATTGTTGAATGCTTCAACCCTTTTTTGTACTATTTTAGTCACCTTTTTAATGCCTAACTATTATTGCAATCTCTGCATGAAGTCCATGTGTTGCAAATTATTTTGTAGCTACCTTGTTTTGATGGGCATACTCTACAAGTATGCTTTTAGAATGCATATATCGTGACCATTTAACAAAGTGTCTTGTGTATTGATCATCAAAATGCATATAAAGTAGCACAAGTAAGAAAAGGCGTAATGCTATATGACTATTATATTATATACGACTGTAATGTTATATGAATATATCATTCTATTGTTTTAAAACTAAACTTTAAAACTTGTATCCAAACTAAAATTGTTTTTAGGTTTTTTGTTTATATTAATTTCCTTGTTACAAAATATATGTTGTAACAAAGTATATGTTTTTGGCAGAGCAATTAAACTCCGACAACAAAGAATTTTCCATGTAATCGGTAAAACTAGAACAAGAAGATTGTAAAAGATTTGAAACATCCTTAGTTATCATTACTCGACAATCCCTAAATCGTCCAATATACTTCTGACATAGTCAGCAGCCAAATTTGGAACTTGTTTATAATTTTTTGTCGCATATTTCAGCAAAAATTCCTTTTCTTGTAATATCGGTTGCCCTACTACCACATTTTTTATAATGATGCAGAATTTTACCAACTTGGTTTGCGAATATTTAATTAATTTTAAATATTCAAATAATATGTTTTATAATTAAAATAAAACTCTTTAAAATAATAGATAGTGATGGTGAAATAGTTTTCAAAATTAGTTATAAAAAATAATTGGTGCAAAGAAAAATCGAAAATGTGAGCGGAATTCGTTTTTCAAATTTTTTGACTTTTGATCGACTAAAATTTGTCAGAAACGTTGTTAACTCTATTGTATAAACATAAACATACACATACATTTGTAAATAATTTTAGGATTTTATATATATATATATATATATATATATATATATATAAGGTATATATATATATAAGGCATGTGACTTGTGTAAGAATTTAAAATAAAATATAAAATGATGTTTGACATGAAAAGACACCTTAGGAAACATTAGTACATAAGGCATTAAATGCATGTTGGAACATAAGAAAGAGAAGGGAGCATAGTTGGTGATGCGGCATGCATTGTGTGGAGGTTAAGTACTTAAGGCTAAGTTAGTAATTTGGTAATTTCCATTCGTATAAAACTAAAATCTCAACCATTTCCCATTAATGTTTTCATTTTTTTCCTTCTTCCTTAAGCTCCATGAAACATATATAATGGTTTTCTTAGTTCATTGTTTGAAAATCTTCAATTCTTTTCCATCTTAAACACTTAAAAACTTATGTAAACACTTCTCTTCTCTTAATACACCTTCTACCTTCCAGAACATGTCCAAAACT
The DNA here is from genome assembly GCA_030765085.1 of Allium cepa. Lineage (NCBI taxonomy): Eukaryota > Viridiplantae > Streptophyta > Magnoliopsida > Asparagales > Amaryllidaceae > Allium > Allium cepa. The sequence goes on from CM060935.1 coordinate 563,994,958, forward strand.
CATCTCTACAACCATGGCTGAGCCATGAATCCACCTAGGCCGAGCACACCATGGCCTTATGTCAACCAAAATCTATTTTTTCCACAAGGAAAAGGCATTGATCTTGGTTGTACGCAAGTTTAGCGAAAATCCGGTTTGATTTGGATAACCATAGGTGAGACAAGCTCACTTTTTACTTAAAGTTTTAAACTTTAATGTTCATAATAATTATTGCTTATTTGAATGTTAAATATGTTGGTTCTTGGGTTCATGATATTGTTTTGTTTGGATATATACGTGTTTGATTATATAATGGTTGTTTAAAACTTGAAAAAATAAAGTTAAAGTTAGCAAAGTTTTTCAAATTAGGAACTTCTTTACATTATCATGTTATGCCCTATACATATGTGTGTGTTTGTGATCACACCTATAATGCTATAGACTAAAGAAAGTTAGCATGTAAACTTACGATTATGTTGCGGCATCGAAATCCGTTACTTGAAATTGTTTTCACTTGTGTGTCTTTAAGGAAGTTATAAAGTTTTTAACTTTACTTCGTTTAGTTTTCAAAACCTTATTCAAAGTTTATAAAATGGGTTAAGGCATGAAGAGAAAAGGTGCAAAGTAAATTTGATATAAAAACGATTTTAAATTACAGGTGATAAGCGATAGTCGCTATAGATGCAGTTCGTAAAAACGAACTCTTTTTGCTAAATTAAAATGTTTTTACTTATGTATATTTTTGAAAAGTGTTTTCAAAATTTATTTTACACTACACCAAAACAGGGATTTTGCAACATTTTATATTTGTTAATTTCTAACACTTATAAGTGTTACATCCTAATGACAATAAAAAATTGTTAAGATACCTGAAAAGGTGTTGGGAAATATAAATAATGTTTTTTTTATAGACTTTCCAACACATCAGTTATAATTTACAACACAAAAAAAGTGTTAGAACAGTTGGTAAATTTGTAAATAACTCACTAAAAATTGGTTCCTTTTGTAATCTTGTACATGCAGCGTTTTTCTAACGCTTTCCCTTCAAGCTCAACTATCGGCCGCCTAATTTTTAATCTAATTAGGGTTTCCACGTTCACTGCTTTCCCATTCGCGCATCCTCCAGTTCTTCTCGCAACTCTCCAGTTCTTCTCGCGTCCAGTTCTTCTCGCAACACATTTCTTCTCGCAATCTCTTGTTCGATTTCAAACCTTGAATCAGGTATTTTCTTTTAGTTATGATTGTTCGATTTATATTTATTCGATGGCAAATTGTTCTGGCCAAATGAAGTTGAAGATTTAAATTTGAATGCTCTTGAATTGATTTACTTATTTATCATCATCCATTCTATTTTGTATAATTATATATAAACGTATGAGTGAGATCCCGTGGTCGCTTGGGATGGAAATATTTGGGTATTCTGATGTGTAGATCTTCCACAGAATTTAAGCTAGAATATCGTAGAACCAAATGATGAACGGCGGTTGAATTCTCTTTGAAATAACTCAATGTTTAGTTGAATTTACTTTGACATTTTATCTTAAACAAAGAAGTTATGGTTGTTTGTGCAGTGATTTCCTCTTTAGCATCAAATTACCATTTATCTATGCATTTGTTTTCCATAACTTTGATAGTACTTTTTTAATTTTTTATTAAAAAATGAGTTATAAATGCAATACACTCATTTGTAAGTCTCAACTATAATGTATACAACCTATATCATTGAATAGGTAAATACTATAAACTCATAAAATAAGTAAACAGAAAAAGTTTGATTTTTTTTAATTTGGGTATTCTGAGTTGTTTTATCCTTTGAAAGTTGTATATCTATAGACAATTTTAACAAGTTCATGAATCTGAAAGTGTAGATGCATGAAACTTTTGCCGAGTTGGTACATTCTTTTCAAATCTAGTACAGCAGTAGAGCAACTAACAAACTGGTTCATTGAATGCTCATGAACACCGTTACACCATGAAATTTTGGGTTACTTTACGGTTGATTTTAGGTGAATAATTGATTTTGCTTTACCCTTTACTTTTTCTTCATCATCGTAAAATGAAATGCTAATAACTTTGCGAGCAATAAATGTTACTTCCAGTGGTTGAAAACTTCAATCATAAAGTAATTAGTCAATTTAGTTGGTTGAAAGAATTTCAAGAAGTTTGAGAAATTTTTTTGGCTACAAACACATAAAATTGCAATCCTCTAAAAAATTAATGGTAGTAAATCATCTTAAAGTCAATCTCCTTCTCATGACCATAAAATCAAATTAAGACAAGAAAGTGACATGAAATTAAGTTTTAAATTCAGCAAATAGTTCCTTAAACTTGATTGCTTTTGTTGTGTTGCTTTGTAATATCAAAATTTATAATTTCAAACATATGTATAACTGTCTGCGTGTCTGAAGTTATAGCCTTTGGTTTTATGTATCCATGGATTTAATTGTAAGTCATTTACCTCATAATCTACTCCCTTTTTCAAACTTTTTCTGCTTACTTTTATCATTGCATTTAGGCTCTGATTTGATAATGATACACTGACTTGCACACACAGCAAAACTAGAAAGTTCACATCAAAAAACTTAATTAGTTTGGATTATTATTTAAAACTCAAAATAATAGCAAGAAAAGAAACGCTCTAAAAAATATTAAAAAAGAAAGCGCCGACGTAAAATTATGAATATAATTTAACATCAAAGATTACATAGAAAAAAATGAATAAGATTACTTAAAAAATTATTTTGCTTTAATTTGCCATATTATGTTCATTTACTCACTATTACTTTTTAACATTATCAAATAATTTACTCAAAACAAAACCATTCATGCCTTGGCTATTAATTTTTTTATTGGTAATCAAATGAAAAAAATAACTGTAGGGTATAACTGTTGTTCATCAAGTTACCAACAGAATAATTATAAGTTGTATGCCTCAAACAGCAAGGATCAGATAACTGCTTCGGTATTAACTAATTACATTTTTGTTCACATAAAATATAAAAGAATTATTATACAGCAGTACAAAGATGCTTGAATTAACGACAAAATACACACCCAAAGATGATAACTGAGAATTAAATTATCACTCATATTTTACAAACAGATCATACTTTAAGAATGGTCACGAACCTTTAGCTTATATAGTAAATTATACTTAAACAACTTTAAATTATACTTTAAATGTAGGGTGGACCCAACATTATAGAAAAAGCAAAGTGAACAAATTGAATTTTGATTGTTGCATTGAAGCATTCTGTCGTCAAGTCACTGGATCTTCGGCTATCTTGTTCATTTTTATTGCATATTTGAATTTTGATGTTGCACACAAGCATTCTGCCTTAAAACCACTCAATCTTTAGCTTTATTTTTTTTGCCTAATATTATGTTTTTAACTAAAAGTGCACTAAAATAAATAATGATTTGATTAAGTTGTCTAAAAAATATTGTATATGTCTAGTAATATATTACTTCCCTGAGAAACTTTTTCAGTCAACTTATATGTTTAATAACATAAATTACTATTTGTTTCCAGGATAATACACACAAACATACTCTATATAAATTATAACATAGTGAATAACATATCTCTGAACAAGCAAAATAACAAACCCACTTATTCAATAACATGTATACGGAAGATCTAAGGATTAAATAAATAAGTTTAAATTTTTTGAAAAGATTAGGCTTCGTTTAAGGCAGGTCCTAAGGTGCAATAAGTGGTTCTAGAGTTATAATTGTGAACAAAATATGGTTAGATAAGTTATGGATATACTAACTGTGAACAAAATAAGTAATAGATAAGTTATAGATAAGTTATAACTGTGAACAAAATAAGTGGTCTCCTGCTGCTGCTATTGCTAGATTTGTTTGATTATAGTTCCTTGCGATTTCGGGTTTGTTCGAGTTACAAAGGGATTGCGACGCTGAGTTGTTGTGACTGTTGTCTTGAAATTGTGAAAGATTGTGGTGGTGTCTAAAGTTTGGGGCAGCCGATGTTGCGCATTGTAGGAGAGGATTTCGAGTGTCGCGACTGTTGATTGAGTATTGGGCATTTTGGTGAAGTTCGATAGGCTGCAGCTTGACGTAGGTTACAGATAGCAGTAGTCATGTTTTGGTGAAGTGGTTGGTCGAGGGGAATTGTGGATGGCTTTGGCAATAGTGGTTGTTCGATTTCTTACATTCCAGTTTGCTGACAGTGGCAAGGGTTTGTATGGAAGGAGTTGCAGTGAGATTGTGATGGTTTGGGCAATGTGAAGGCAGTGAATACTAAAATTGGCAAGGAAGATGAATATGCTCGGTTGCAATGTGAAGATGACTGCACTGTTGGAAGAAATGAAAGAAGCAGGGTGGGGTTTTGGAGGCTGATGGTCTATAGTTGTGACTGGTAGGGATGTTAAGGCTGTTGCACTGATGGTTGAATGAGCTGCTGTAGTGGTGGTAGTTTTGATGGAACTGCAGTTGTTGTCGGTGTTGGATGGTGGTTTTTGAAGTGGATGAGATGATGGCAGATTTGTCGGTGTGGGTGATTTTTGATGTAAGTGTTGCTGTCAGTTAATGTAAGAGGAAGTGAGTAGTTGCGGACAGAGCACTGTGTAGATGACAGTGAAGAAGTTTGAAGCTATTGTTGTGGATTCAAGTAAGTGATGTATGCTGATATAGGGTGCTGGTTCGTGTTGAGTAGTGAAGTGGTTGAGTTATGTCAGTCAGTATGTTGGATGGTCGAATTAGTACTAAAGACAGGGTTATATACAGCAGTAATATAGTGCAGCAGTGTGCTCGATGTAGAAATGAAGGGTGAATGTCTATAGTGATGTGCACAGTCATGCAATTGATTGATGGAAGTAGATGAAATGGTTGTGATATGTCGTAGGGGGAGTCTGTGGGATGTGTATGTCAGTTGATTTAATATCAAAAAGTCATGAGATACTATTGACTTGGAGATGGTGACATAGAAAAATTGTCTTGGTATAAGAAGTCAATTTTCTATGACTTAATTTATTGGAGTAGTCATAAAGTGCGACATACTATTGACTTCGGTAGGAACCTGCACATTATGGAGATTATCAACAAAATTAAAAGAAGTTATATTTATTTTATTTTCTATAACATCATTGTAATTAATTGGCATGTTTGACTCTCTGTGTTGTCTACTTGGTTTATCAAAGTTTGGAAGAGCTGATGTTTTTTGAATGAATTCAGCGAAGATGTCATGCCTGTACTTTGAAATGACATTTTAAGTTTCATTGCATACTAAAATCTTTTTTATGCAGGTCTAAATGTCGAACAATTGCAATGCTAGTGCATCTAAAGGTACAAATGCAGAGCTTGAAGCATATAATCCTCCTCAAACAAGTGATAAAAAATACTTAATAAGTGTTGATCTTGAGGGCATTAAAGGTAAAGATGAAGCTAAATGGAGCTCCAGGTGCAGAGCCGTAATTCGTTGTCATATACCGATTGGCTATGACGAGTGGAGAAATGTAGATGATTATTACAAGAATATTTTATGGCAAGAGCTATTGGTACGTCACGAATTCATCTTATTTAGTCATTTATGTTTTGCACAAGATTTATCCTTAGTACTAAAATTTCTTTGTTAAACAGAATGAATTTGACATGGATATAGATCCCGATCTAGCTCGACCAATTTTTTAAAAAACTTTTCCACGATATTATCGTACGGTAAAGTCTACTTCACGGAATAAATTACTTAGAGTCGGAGGAACCACCATACCCAAGAATATTGCTATTACTAAATGTTCCGCGGACATTGACTGAGTATGGTGGGAAAAGTTTATAGATAATGAATATTCAGATTAAAAAAAAGAGCAATGTAGGAAAAACGCTGAAGCCAAAGCTAAAAATACTATCGCTCATGCACTAGGAAGAAAATCATAACATAGAGTTTATAATGAAATGGTAAGAAATAGTATAAAAAATATTTCTTGTAAATATTAATAATGAATAGTAAATTAGTTTAAAAATATTTGTTCTTGCAGGTCAAGGAAAATCCGAAAGGGAAAGTTACGCGGACAATGGTTTGGAAGGCGGGATATATAAATAAGAAATCTGGACAAGTTCTTCCATCTGCGACAAAAGCCTATGTAAGTATTTTTACTTTAGTACGAATTACCGATCAATTGTAAAAATTTCGGAAAAGCTTTATATGTATACATTGGCATCTTCTTTGCACTTAATTTATTCCATATAATAGAATGCTAGTCAACTATCTAATTGTAATTTTACAAGTGGTTTAGAGGTTAGGCAAATGAAGATTGTTCTGTTCAAGAGTGGGTGTAAGTGTGTTGAAGGCTGAGGTTAGCCTTCACCACAATACGACCAACCACCTTCATACAATTCCTACGTCATACAATACGACCAACCTAAACACATCTACCTACTCCATCAAACTGTGCATTGCCATATCTCCAAACTTTTAACTCCATAACCATAATATCACAAAATATTTTGCAGTCTTTCAAGAGTGGGTTGCAGCAGTTTTCAAAGGATGGATCGGTGATTGTTGTGTACAGATGCAGGTGATGTTCTTTTTTTTACTAGTATGTATTGAGGCAATAGGGTGCCTGGAAGTTTTGCATTTGTAGTGAATGCTATAGGCAGAAGTCAATGAATTTGACTGGCGATATGGCTGTTGTGGAGAGGTTGAAGGGTGCTGGATGTCAATGGGTAGATTGTGCACAGGGTGAATTTTTGAGAGTGATGTGTTGTGTGGGTTCAAATTTTGAACTGTGTTGTGATATGGGGTGAAATGTCAATGATTAGAATATTGGGTGGTCAGTTGAGATTCAGGTGAGTTAGTGCAATGGGATGCAGCGTGTGGTAAGTTGAGGCTGTACTTGGAGTATGGAGATTGACTGATCAGGGGAGTTATGGTAGGGGGTTCGACTATGTTTGTATGGAGAGAAGTGCAGTGGCTTCTAGGTTGTATGGTAGTGAGATAGAAAGGAGTGGTTTGAGGGATAGCGTACATGGTGAATTTTTTTTGGGTTTGCACTGAAAATGTGTTTGCAGTGGCTTAAGGCAGGACAGTGGTGAAAGCAAGGATGATGGTCGTTAGAGGTGGCTGTGCTTTGTTGTATGTGGAAGAACTCTGATGGAAATGGAGGTAGTTAAGGCAAGGTTGTTTGTTGTAGGGCTGGAGTGATGATACCAGTTGTGATATATTGACAATTTATGACGGTAATGGAAGTTGTGACCAAGTGTGCTATTTGAAGACTTGGTGGTAAAGGTTAATGGTTATGACAGTAATGGTTATGGGCAGAAGTAAAGGCAGATGCGTTACAGGTAGCTGCTGTAGCTATGTCACTGGTATACAGTTTGTGTGGATGGAGTGGTGTAGTTTGTGTGGATGGTCTCTGGCATATAGTTTGCTGTTGTAAGGGCAGTGGTGTTGTATTGATTTGTGACAGTAGTGATGTATGGTAGTTTTGCAATGTGACGGTAAGGAGGATGGTTTGCAATGAGTTGATGAATTTACAATGCAGGTTTGACAAAATATTATATCTGCACCTGTACATTTATATCTGTATGTAGTGTACCTTTGAATACCAATTCAATGAATCTACAACAGTTGCACAGATTACTAAATAGCAATGGAGAGTTTCTATCTATATAGACATGGATATGGATCTTACTAATGGAGAATTTCATTATACATATTCCTATTACATTTCAAATAAACTGAAAGTTCATGCAGTATAACAACTGCGCACATCTTACTTCTCAACTTGAGGCTCTATCCGGCAGTATAAACTGAAAGTTCATGCAGCTTTTAAGATGTTCAACTAGGTGGTTCTTTATTTGTTTTGCATGTAACAAAAGTCTATTTCATTATTGTTGATTTTACTCTAAAGAATATGCATGTGTATGTCAATAATAAAACCCTGACCAAACCCTCAAATTAATACAAACTTTTATGTCATTTGATATAATCCCAACGTGTCCAATTGTTTATTATTTATCTTGTTACTTCTCAACAGCTAATCTTCTGTACGTATTGAATGCAGGCACTTGTGGAGGAAGAGGAAGAAAAACAGAAGTTGGAATGTAGCGGTAACAAGGAAGCAAACACATACGACCTTGAAAACGATCCCATCTCTAAAGTTTTTGGGTCCGATAGAAAGAAAAACTATTGTCGTGCAATTAGCTCCACTTCCTCTGCAAAATAGGTAAAGTTGATGCAAGCTTCAAAAGCAATTGCCGATAAGAATAAAAAGGAAGATTTTCGTCAGTGGTCATCGAAATTACAAAACCAAGTGGAAAATCAATTTGCAAATCAAGTGGCGAATCAAGTGTCGAGCCAAATCAATAAGGCTCTTAAATCATTTGCTTCATCTTTCTTAACTATGGTACCGGGGTTACAACATAATCTTAATGGTGGTAATGTGACGCCTATTACTGAAACCGCTTCTAACTTGAATATATCTCCTTCGAATATTGGAGTTGCTAGTATTCCGTCAAATGATGTTGGATCATCTACAAGAGGTAAATAATTTGTAATGCTACTATCACAGAATATGAAGAAGGATGTAGCAAAAGCTTATATTGGAACACAAACTATGTGTCATTTCAGAGAGATGGTTCCAAATATTGAGAAAGCTGTTTGGATAACAGAAGTTTTAGAACTGGAAGCACCAATTTACGATGGTCCTCAAAATGGGCACCACAAGCTTTGTGAATTTTCAGATGGGGGCTATGTGATATGGCCTGTGTTTCGTCTTCGCAGTATCTAAAATTCTACTGTAATTTGGATATGATATTGTGGTATTTTGAAATTTGGATATGATATTGTGGTATTTTGAAATTGGAAAGTTTGTAACTCATATTATAGTATTATCTAAATATGATATTGTTGCATTTGAGATATGGAAGCATTTTAGACTTCATATTGGATTGATATGATGAATTATATATGATATGGACATCATCATTTATGAGATATTATATTCATTTGTTTTAAGAATTAAATATTAATTGTTACTGAATAATCATTTTCCAACACTTATAAGCGTTACCGTATATTTCTGTACCAACACTTATAAGCGTTACTGGATATTTCTATACCAACACTGATATTTCTGTACCAACACTTATAAGCGTTATCGAATATTTCTGTACCAACACTTATAAGCGTTACCGTATTTCTGTACCAACACTTATAAGCGTTACCGTATATTTCTGTACCAACACTTATAAGCGTTACCGTATATTTCTGTACCAACACTTATAAGTGTTAGTAATACGTATGTTCGTAACACTTATAAGTGTCACAAATTAGGCCGCTTCATTCCTCACAGTCCATTAGTAACACTTAAAAAGTGTTACTGAAATTATTTGTAACACTTATAAATGTTAGGATTTGCTTGTTTTGGTGTAGTGTTAAGCATGGATAAGTAATTATTATTATTTAATTGATTATTTATTTATTTAATGGTTAGTTAATTAATTAACTAATTAGTAATTAATTATTAGCTAACAAGGTGATTAATACTTAAGTATAAATCAAGTAAGTTAATTATAATTAGTTAATTAATTAAAAATTAATTATTGATTAATTACTAATTAAGGGTTAATTATTATTTAATTATTTAATAAAGATAAAATTTAATTTATTATTTATTTATTAAAAGGTTTAATCATTAATTAATTAATAATTAAGTTAACATTTAATTAAAGTTTAATTAAGACTTACTTAAGGTTTAATTATTTTCGAATGAAGTGTTTAAATGTTATTTAATTATTAAATAAAAGTTTTAAAGCTTAAACTACTTTATTTCAAAAAGACCAGTTTTGTTTTTAAAACAACTCTCTTTTAAAGATTTAAACCCAAAGGATTTCTTTGTCGATTACCTTTAACTAACCTCAAACAAATAGGAAACCCAATAACATATTATCTAAATAATAGAGAACCCATTTGACTATTTGTATATTATTTGTAAACAATATTTTGCACGGAACAATTGTAGAGAGACGCTAAGGATTTATTGTCAATATTCATTTATTTATCTTCTTATATTGCTTATATTGATGTTTAGCTGAAAATTATCATGACCTTCTATTTGAATAGTTTAAGTGTCGTTGTAGCGAATTTCACTATACTGTCACTTATTATCTCCTTAACCCATTTGTATGTGTTGAACTTGATGCTGTATTTTCATAAAATAAATATTTGAAATCAATTAATAATTTTAACTAACACTTGAATTAAATAAATCATTTTGATTAATGAGGTTTAAACTAATTAATCATTTTAATTAATGATACTTGAATTTACTTAATCATTTTTAGTTAATGATTTTTAAAGTTAACTAGCTGATTAAATTAAAAGGTATTTAAAAGCTAATTAACTGATTTAATAGGAGTTTAAAGTTAATCAATTCGTTTAATAAAAGTAATGTAAGGTTAATTAACTAATTTAATAACGTTGTTTTGAAGTTAATTAATCAATTAACGAAGCTATGTAGGTTAACTAATTGATATAATATTTTTTGGGATAATAAATATTAGAGAAATTTATAAATAATATTTTATAGTTGAGAAAATATTTTAAGAAGAATTGTTTAAAGATAAAGCTATGTGTAAATTGTTTTGGATTTACAGTAAACAATGTTTTAATGACATCTGTTTTTGACTTTTGTTTTAATACACTTAGAAATATAATTTTCATTTCAAAAAGAATATTTCGAAGAGCATTTATAAATGTGTTTTACAAATATTTAAATGTGAAAATTGAGTTCAAGCATGAATCAAATGTTTGGAAAGTTTGATTCAATTATCCATGGTAAAGACGGGTGATTTAATTTCCATACACAAACCATTTTGTTATTCCTAGTAGTTGATTTATTCGGATATCCATTTCGATTCCGCTATCTCTTTTGTATTTCAGCACTCTAAGATGATTTGTTGGTCTTTTGAGCTTTGACATCATTTGTCAGAAATGACTAAAACCAAAGAGCATGTAATGGGGGTGTACCCTTCAAGTCATTGTTGTGCTTCGTCACTCTAAGAGATTTGTTGCTCTTTTTGAGCATTGGCATCCAACACTGTGGAAACTAAAACCAAAGTACGAGTGGGAGGCAAGCCATGTGGGTCACACCCATTAGAATATATTCACATTTATCTATAAAAAGTTGTTGATTGCATGCATGCTTTAATGTGAGTACAGATACCTATGGAATTAACGGGGTCCAATTTGGAAATTCTCGAAAGTGTCGCATGTGTTGGCGTGGACTCCTAAGTGCATTTTATATATGGATATACTTTCGATATAGGGGGGAGATCCCTCCTATAATGTTGGATAAATTCTTTTTCCTTGTTTCTATCTGGAACCTTGGGATGATCTTTTCATCTTTTGTGTTTTGTCAATCCAAGATTATTAGCTACTCATTTGAGCATTGATATCCTCTATCGAGAATGACTAAAACCAAAGAGTGAACGGGGGCCATGTTATGTGGGATTATTCCTATTAGGGTATCTTTACATCCACTCTAGATTGGATTCGGTTGTATGCTTCAGAGAAGTGAAATATTCATATTTTCGATGGCAGTTTGCAGGATCCATCTTAGAGATTTTCGAGAGCCATCTTAATTCTCAAGTACATTTTTAGAGGTATACTTTCGGTAAAGGGGTGCACCCTCCTAGACATTGTTAGAAAATTCTTTTCCTTGTTGTTGATTCCAATCTTTGAAGTATTTTCTTAATTGCATCAAGAAGTGACTGGAGCTCTTTCCGATGTTTAATTATTTATATCCATTATTTAAGCTCGGATTTTGATCTTTTTTTTGTCCATTTATTCTTCATTGCATTGTTGTTCTAATTTTTCACCATTTTTCGTTTATGGATGTTATTCTTATGAGGTAAAAACTCGTTCTGCGTTTAGCGGCGTGGTCTTATAGAATTTTTATATGTTCATCATATTACTTGAGTTTTCTCATCCACGTTTTCCAAACCGATCTGTGTGTTATTTTATTATAGTGCTTAGGTCAGACCGAATATCTTTCCAAATTTTAGTTAGTGGGACATAGAGCTCATGGAGCAGAGCTAGATGTTCACCCATTGTAGTATTTTATTTTTCCACTATATTATATATACCTATCATCAATTGTATGGTTGGGATTTTATAACTGTCCAGCCGATAAGATCTGTTTTTAACTCTGATGTACTTTGTATTTTGGAGTGATAGTTTATATTATCTTTATTATCTTTGTTATATTATATGTTGTCGATTCCATTGTGAGATTTTTTCTCTCGTGTTCTTTGTTCTTTTCTTTTTATTTTACCATAATAATCGGTCTTTCCCGCGATTGGATGTTCGGTATTTGAGTACTGTGGATGTATTCAATGTCGACTTTCAACGGTCGAAAAGGCTGGTTATTAAATTTGGTATCAGAGTTGAAGGTTAAGTGAGAACCTTAGTTTTAGTACGTTATGGCTCATTAGAGATAGGGTTAGTAATACCCTATAATGAGTTGAGAGTCTTATATATATGAGAGAATATTTGTTATTACTATAAATACGTATTGTGTTAATTGGCTTATTGAGTTGTTTATGAATTCTGATCGAGACGTGGGATGGTATCGATAGAGATTTCTAAACACTTGAATAAGGCCAACGAACATGGTATTGATTTTTGAAAATTGATAAATGAAATATTTTACATCTATTATATATATATAAAGGAATAATTTCAAAATTTTATGTAGTCATAGAGTGTGTTTGTTTGTTTAAAAGTGATAATATTTATTTATTTTCACTATAGTTCGATCAGTCATGCTTGAGTAATTTAAGAGCGTTGATTGCCATTTGTTGATTACTAATTATCGGTGCTCAGCTTATTTCTGAGAATTTGTTGTTTTGATTATAAACGAACCCTTTGTGAATTCAGTTTCATAATTTGTTTATAAAGCGTTTGATTATAATGTTAGGTTAAAAGTAAACTTTTGATAAAAGTTATTTAAAGCAACCCAAATGATAGGATAAGACATTTAGAGAATAAATACTTAGGAAAATTTTATTATAATCAAAGAGAGTTATTATAATATAAAATGATTTTACATGAAGGTAATTTTATACAAACTTGATTTATAAAATGTGTTTTAAATAGTATTTTCGAATTCAAATTCCGGAGCTGTTTGAAATTTTTTTAAAGGCTTTTGAGAAAAATAATAGCAATATTATTTAGGAGTATTTCTACATAAAAATATTTTGGAAGTGAATGTTTAAATGGTATGCATTTTCTTTGGGATAATTCGGGGAACACATTTCGATTAGTTTTGGTAATCTAAATAATATTCTAAGTGACAATCGAACATTGCTTAGACAAATGTTGTAGAATACTTAGAAAATTATTCTCTTCATCATTGTACTAGTGAATGAGTTCAAATCTAAACGAAACCCTAGTAAGTTTTAATAAATAAATTATTAAAGTTATTTCATAAAATAAATATATGTTGTATGCTTTCAAAAATGCAGTTTTGAAATTAAAAACCTGGTGTTTAATTTTTAAGTTCCCTTAAAGGGGATTGATTTCAAAATAAAAAGGTATCTTTAGTAACATAATAATTTGGTAATGAAAATTTAAAACTCTTGGGTAGAAAAAAATATATTTTGACTTAAATGTTAAAGTAGGTTAAATTTTAAAGTAGGTTAAATTTTAAAGTAGGTTAATAAACATTGTTTTATAAAAACCATAGCTTTTGGTTAAAACATTTAAGTGGTGTGAATTATTTGTTGTATTTTGAGTCAAAGCATAGACATTATTCATTATAACACCCAAAGAGGTTGATCAGTTGACTCAATTTCGAAAACCTATATTTTGATTAGGTCTCCATCTAAATTTTGAAAAGTAAAATAAAATTGGTGTTTTGTACATACTCTTAGGATCTAGAAGAGTATTATATAAATAAATAAAGTAGAGTAAGTTTTATTTGACGTTTTATAAAAAATGACTTTATAAATTTTCATAAAAAATTTTGGTGTTAAATAAATTTTTTGAAATAATTCATAAACAGTTTTAGTGTTGAATAAAATTTTGAAATAATTCATAAACAATTTTAATGTTGAATAACAGAAAATATAAATGATTTAGAAAAATTGGTGTAGTTAGAAACCAAAAAATTTAGGGAGTGACTTTCAATTTTGTCTGAGGGAGCTTAGATACTCCTATAAGCATTACGAAAAGGATAACAAGCAAGATGGTATGTTTTGGAAATTATCTGTATTCTTGAACAACCAAGAAAGCTGTGAACCTAAGCTAAGATTTAATTATGAGTCATTTGATATTTTAAAAAAATGTTTAAGTGTTATTTTATTCCTTTACGGAATTTCACTTGATTTGATCAATTGTGTGATTTTACATGCTATGGATTTATAAGCCATAAGATTTTTGGATTGCTGTTTATTAGGACTTAAACCCCGGTTCTTTGGAAAAAAATTTATTTTGAGAAAGAATTTGTGAAATGAATAGTAGAAACATTATTTTGAAAAAAATTGATAAAATGTTATTATTTTAGAAATGAAAAGAACAATTTTGAAATGTTTTGTTATGAATGAATTTAGGAAATTGGGGGTTTCCAATTCAGAATATTCGCCAGGTATGTTTCTTTACTCTAGTTGTTGTTTTAGGAGGAACCAGAATATTACTGAATGTCCCATGCTGTTTTGATACTTGAGTTATTCCATGCTTTTGCAAAGAGAGCCCTCTCCTTGTCATTATCGATTTTGATATATTTTTCTTTGAAGAAATTTTGGAAATATTTTGAATATAAAACCCAAGCATTTAGTTCTAAAATTTTCTTTTGAAAATATTGGTTGCATCATATTACTTAGTTACATTGTTACACTTTCGTATTTATGCTGCATGTGCTTATGATAGAATTAATATACTAAGAAAAGTATAACTAATCAAATTTACTAAGAACCAAATAAGTAAATCGATTTTCTTAGGTTGGGATATTGCTTCTTCCACTCCAAAAATTTTGGCGATGAAATCCTTTTAAGGAGGAAGAATGTAACGACCCGAAGTTTCACCACTTTGACTTTCGAATATTTAATTAATGTTAAGTATTCCAATAATAGGTTTTACAACTAAAATAAAACTCTTTAAAATAATAATTATGATGGTGAAATGGTTTTCAAAGTTAATTTACAAAATAATTATTTCAAAGAAAAATCGAAAATATGACCGAAATTCGTTTTTTGAATTTTCGGCTTTTAGTCGGCTAAAAGTTGTCGGGAACATTGTGAACTCTATAGTATAAATGTATACATACATTTGTAAATGATGTTAGGATTATATGACTACATACTTAAGTATATATATAAAAGAGATGTGACTTGCGTAAGAATTTAAAATAATATATAAAGGATGTTTAGCATGAAAAGACACCTTAGGAAACATTAGTACATATGGCATTAAATGCACGTTGGAACATAAGAAAGAGAATAGGATATGGTGAAATTACGGGCGATATAGCGATAGTCGCTATAGATGCAGTTTGTAAAAACAAACTCTTTTTTCTAATTTAAAATGTTTTTACTTAAGTATATTTTTGAAAAATGTTTTCAAAACTTATTTTAAGTATGGATAAGAAATTATTGTTATTTAATGAACTAATTATTTATTTAGTGATTAATTAATTAAGCTAATTAGTACTTAGTCATTAGTTAACAAGGTGATTAGTACTTAAGTATTAATCAGCTAAGCCAATTATAATTAGCTAATTAATTAAATAATTATCGATAATTATTAATTGAGGGTTAAATATTATTTAATCATTTATGTTAACTTCAACAGGAGTTAAAACATCTAGACTAAGCCGGAATGAATTAAAAGTTGAAGAAGGCAACCAAAAGAACAAGCCAATGGATCTTAAGAGAACAAGCCAAAAATCCACTAATTAGATGGATCACTGGCGATCCATCATCCACGGATCACTAGCGATCCAAAAGGAAGCATCATGAGTTGTCAAAGCCTCTTGCATCATGATCTACTACCTCTTCTAAGAATACTTGCCAAGTTTCATAGCATGCCAAGCAATCTAACTCGAGAAGCGAAGACATATCTGATTCAAACTATTTGACCAAAAGCAACTAACTTAAAATGGATCTAGAGTACTCATATGGAGTCAAATTTACTTGAAATTTTAGGAGTACACTTTAAAAACATAAAAGAAAGCTTAAAGAAAAACCAAGATCATTTAGAGATTGTTTGATGGATAGCTAACGACCTAACTAAAACAGATCACTTACGATACATGTAGTTTGGGCCCAAAATAAGAAATTTATAGGGTAGGTCCCACACGCCCCCGAGAGAGTACCAGGAAAGTTTCGTCAAGTTTAGTTAAGCTTTAAGAGAGTTATGGATGATTCTTCTCCTTTTTGAGCCAGTTTGATCCATCAGGTTCGCTCCATGAGTAGTGGGTCCCATGACCTATGACCTATAGGGAGGCTCTCTTACTCATCTAAATTGCATATGTGAAGTTTCGTGTGATTTTCTTAAGTATTGAGTGATATATGGACAATTCTTCTGGACTAGATGATCCATGAAGACGAATGATCAAACAAACTCTCTGCAAATTAAAGTCAACAAACCTAACAGCCTGCTATTAGGAGCTAACTCTAGAAATCAAGTTCTAGGATCCTCCACATATCATGGAGTTGTGAGTAAAGGAGAATTGAACAAGATAGTTGATGAAGTTCACCAGAAAATGAAAACAGTCAGAAGGCTTTTATGGAAAATATAGATGCTCTCTTAGAGCTTCAATCACTGACTACTCCCAAAATGGTGTCCGAAGCCGTGGCTGCTACGAATCAAGAGCATTCTTCTGTTTTTGGCTTGAATGGAAGAAACATAAGGCAAAAGCAAACAAAAATAACGGGTGGAGCTCCGAGAATCATGACGGAAGAAAACATTAACACTCCACCCACTGCAAAAGCACCTGCTACAAACCCAAACTTAGGGGAGAAAACCCCATCGGGAGGTATAACGATGGCTCTCTTCGGCTCTGAAGATGACAGATGTTTTGAGGAAAACAAATTGGATGAAAATGCTAACGTGCAAAACGCTAGAAGAAGCTCCAAAACTCGTGCCGCTGAACAGTCCCAGGCAGTGGACGAGGAACCTCTACTCAAATGGTACTCCCAGAAGCAGGCAAACCAAGAAGATATGACAAAAACCGGGATCGATTACATGGCCAAGCTCCCATGGTATATTATGATCACGCCCAACTAACCAGATTCCAATCCCATTATGGAGCTCCCATCGTTGAATCATGAATGGTTGTCATGGAACATCACCAAAAATCATCAAAGTGGTCGTCGAAAAACTCACTTCAGGGTTGAATCAAAGGCGAACTTGGTTAATCGCCTATTTGACACGAAGCAGATTCTAGAAGTTATGACTCAAAGTTGAACTCGGGTAATCACCCATTTGTCTCGAAGCAAACTTAGAAAATTTTAGCCCGAAATCAGACTCGAGTAAAACCAAGATTTTCTCCAAGAAAACATGCAAATGAATCTAAGAACCATTCGTCACCAACCCACCAATTCAAAATCTGTGACTCCAAGCGAACCATGTGCTAATTCCAAGCGAATGATAAATTTTCTCTGGCTAGACTCCAAGTAAAATATCATCGATCTATCAATGTGGATCCATCTTTTTTTCATAACTCGAACATTCAACTCGAAACGCCTTGAAATTTTGAATGCAACCTTATGAAGCCTTCCTTATCGCCCCAGACCGATCTTACCTAGTTTAAAAATTTTTGGGGATCGTCGCTGATCCATGACCCTATCCTAAGTGATCTGCCATTCAATCAGCATTTCCAATCATTTAAGCATAGAAAATCATGCGTATATCATTACAAAGCATTATAAACAACCATAATTTGGAAATGTATCGAACTGACAATGATTAGAGAATCTTCCCCATTCAAAGTCCATTCACCTAAGTCATTTAGAATGCAGAATATCTAAAGAAGTTTATCATGCCAACTATACCTTTCTACAATGGTACAACTGATTCGAAATTGCTTTTTTACAGGTATGACTAGCATATGGATGAATCAAAGGCAATAGATACAATCTAATGCAAAGCCCTCGGGAATCATTAGAGGATGAAACAACCTACTACAATGGAATAATTCTATGGGAAGGCAAACCGGTTTTAGAGACTAGAGGTAGTGCAATTGGCATAAGAAAAATCCCGTAATTTGCTAAAGAATATACTAAACGATGAAAGAGCACAGGACCTCAGGGACCTTCTGCCCAAGAAAGGCCACTAAGAGCTAGTGGAAAAGCTCCCTGGATAACTGAAAAAATCAGACAAAAGGATGATTATCAAAAAACGCACTGGCTAGCTAGCTACTAAGAAATTGGGTAGCAACCTAAAGCGGTGCCTTTTCATCCATCCTTGTCTACTTTCCTTTTCCAACTGAGCCCTACCAGGACATTACAGACAGCACGACAAAAGAAATACTTCTCTGCCCTCGTCGAGTCATGTCAATCCCCCTTTGGAGAACCGGCGTTGCTATGTTAGTGTCAAGAAGGTTTGTTCAAAGGATCGTCGAACAAATAGATCCAACCCCCTAGTATCTAGAAACCAATAAAACTATGCTCCCACGAGCTGAATTCCAAAAATTCCTCTTGAAGTCGATGAATCATTGCTTTAAGACCTCCGGGACGTCGGACACACGACCTAAAAACCTTCTTGAATTCGATGAATTACCACTGCAAGGTCGTCTGATCATCGGACATCTGACCAAAATTCCTCTTGAAGTCGATGAATCATCACTTTAAGGTCGCCAAGCTGATGGACATACGACCCAAAAATCTTTTTGGAGTTGATGAATAATCGTTCTAGGGCCATTTAGTCACTAGATATCCAACAGAAATTTCTCTCGGAATCGATAAATTTTCGTTCCAAGGCCGTCTATTTGCTAAACATTCGGCCACAAAAACTCCTTCACGAACTAAAGCATCGCGAAGATCCTTCATGAACTAAATTTTCGTGAAGGCGAACCGGTAGATCAGCAACCATCTGATCCAAAAATCCTTCACGAACTAAAGTACCACAAAAGCCAACTTGAAGATCAGTGGTCATCTCATCCAGAACTACCCAAAGTCAGTGAAGTTATGCTCCAAGATCGCTAATTTACAATCATATTAGTCACTCCGCAAAATTAACAGGATCACTTCCAATGACTAATGAGACAAATAGTGCTGAATTCCAGAGCTTCAAAATCACTCAAAGAAACTATGGAAAAACTTAACCGATCTTTTGATCAGTCAGAGACCAACTCGAATCAAGCTAAGGTTCGACACATGGGAGAACCAAGTATCTCAAATCCCTACTATATGAGCCTCCGAAGATAGTGGCTTTCCTATGCTTTAATTATCAAGAAGACATAGTTACATCCACTGGAATGCATGCAACAAAGAAGGTTGTGGAGAAACTCCGGATATAATTTAAGCACGCAAACAGCCTTATGGCACGACGGGCACCACACATACGTGAATAGCTACAAGGAACGCTAAGACTAATCATACTACAGTTTTGTTATGCCGGATGGAAATTTTTGGCATTTTGACAACTACGGACTTAATAACCCAGCAAGCGCAAAAAACAAAATAGAAGCATAATACTTACTTCTTCCCAACTCCTCCTTTACTACCCTTGGTGACTAGTTCTTTTTCGTCTTAGATTGTATGCCAGTTGGAGGACAATTCTCTAATGGAAAGTTGGACCAAAAACCGAGAGTCTTGCCCTGAACTCCCATAAGCTCTTTCTTCATAACCATCTTCATGTGGTCGGTTGTAGATCTCTCCCACATGGTAACCTTATCTATTTGGCCGTGCATATCATCTCGAAATACGAGAGGATTATCCAAGCCACAATTTCCTGATCCAAAAATCAATTATCTCTTAGAACTAATGAAATCGCGTTCTAGCGAAGTCAAATCACCAGAATGATGGGAAAACTCGATCTTTACCTTTTAAGAACTAGTATCACTCCTCTAGCACTGGGAAGGCCCAAACCACTACGTGCATCGCATAAGCCGTGCTTCACTTCTTGAGCAGTGGAACCACGCTCTCGAAGCATAAACTCCTCACATTACCCTAAGATTAGCAACATCGAGAAGTTCCAAACCATTCCGAATCGACGGGTCATATCGACCCTATAAGTCACGCATTGAAATAGCTGCGCATAGCTTCTTAAGCCCTGGAACCACACTCCCGAAGCATGAAGTCCTCACTCACCTGAAGATTAGCAACAACAAGAAGTTCCAGACAATTCCGGATTGATGGGTCGTATCGATCCCATATGTTGCACACTGCCATAAGTTGCACATCACTTCTTGAGCCATAGAACCACGCTTTCGTAGCACGAACTCCTCACATTACCTGAAGATTGGCAACATCAAGAAGTTCCAAATCATTCTAGATCGATGGGTCATATCAATCCCGTAAGTCACGCACTGCCATACGTCATACACCACTTCGTGAGCCGTGGAACCACACTCTTAAAACACAAACTCCTTACATTATCCGTAGATTGGCAAAATCAAGAAGTTCTAAACCGTTCTGGATCAACAGGTCATATCGATCTCATAAACCGCACATTCCTATTAGCTCCGCATCACTTCTTGAGCCGTGGGCCACCCTTTCGATGCTTGAACTCCTCATTACTCAGAGATTGGCAATGTCAAGAAGTTCTAAATCATTTCGGGTCGATGGATCGTATCGATCCCATAAGCCGTGCATTTCATAAGTTGCGTACTCTTAAAAGCTGTGCATTTCATAAGCCACGCTCAAAAGCCGTGCATTTCGTAAGTGGCATCCTCTCAAAAGATGTGCATTTTGTAAGCCATGCACTCTTAAAAACCTTGAGTTTCTTAAGCCGCGTACTCTTAAAAGCCACGTTTTTCATAAGTCACACCTCTTAAAAGCCATGCAAGCACTACTTGATGTTGCTCCGGTATCACCAACAAACTGTTAAGATTTTCTATGTACCGATATTGTCCTGACAACATCAGAAAACTTGTCTATTGTAGGATTAACAGGGATCAGCTCCTACTATCCAAAAGAACCGACATTGCTCCGTTAGTGCCGCAAAGTTCATAAACCAAGAAGTCGGCAAAGAATTCTCATATTTGACCAAAGTTAATATACAAAATGTTTAAATTCAAAACATCCAAGTCACGAGTTCCTAGAGATAGAAACTGCGATGCACCTTCGACCAGAGGCATCCGAAGAGCCTCCTAGAACATCAAGTATGACATCATTGTTTAGAATAATCAGCCCTGTGGACTAAGGGGCACATAACACATTAACACTTGGTCAGAATAAAAATTTGCTCCAACTTGCAATAAAAGGAGGGACTACTGTCGTCTATAGATAAACGACAACAGAAGGAACTTACAGAATCAAATCATCAATACACTAGTTTCCAAAGATAGACGTAGGTGCTCGACTGAGGTCTCAAACCCCTACTTGCAAAAAACAAGCTGTTATTCGAATGGCAACGACAAGGAGAGAACGCTCGAAATCGAGCAGCTAAACCATTGAGTCCTGAAGATTGGAACCCAGGAATAAGGTCGATATCAGAACAATGCTATCAGCCTAACATAACACATGTGGCCTGAAACAAGCAAGGTTAAGTGTCACAGATTCAAGACAAATACTACCAAACTCCATCGATCCGTGATCAGGACATGAATGAGTGCGGTCGTACGGGGGGCAAAGTGATGACTCGCTCCACAATTTCAAATTTTCTATAAGAATCTTGAATTTGACATTGAAAAATGAAGGGTTTCACCTAGAAATGAAGCGTTCTGTAGATAGAAGTCAAATCATAATAAAAACTGGTTGGGGAAATTCAATTTTTTGTGGGAATAACCATGGAATTGGTTAAGCAACAACCCTACATTTCCAAGAGTAACACTTGATGGTGATAAACAAGGCAAGGCAATAGAAATGCAAATGACTCCTAACCTTCAAGAACATGGCATATCCAGAAGTTAAGCAACGTTGAGAAAAACACCCATATTATGTTGAAAGGGATCTACTCAACTATATAGGATCAAATGAATGATTCAATCCTAACCGACATGACTTTAACATTCTCCAAAGACAGGCAACACTAAGAAAAGACTTTTACAATCCAATCATACAAGTGCAAGTTTCTGAAGATCGAAAATAGTGCCCATCTGATTAAAAGCATTGCTATATCGGCAGGTAAAATTAATCCCAATCTCTTGAGTGTTGTTGTTGCCCCTACAACGCTAAGGAATTTTCTCATTTCCTAAGTACCGATTTGCCCCGGCAATGTTGAGAAACTTTCTATTTCATGAGTATCGGTGTTCCCCCGACAACATCATGAAGCCCTCTATTTCCTAAGTACCGCCACTATATCGGCAATGCTGAGAAATTTTCTATTCACTATGTCACGGTCCGAATTTCAACGCTCGAAAATCGACATCCATACTTCTCCCGTCTTCGAATGTCGCAGATTCAAACATTGAAAATTCGATTCACGCTGAAGCTTATAACACATTAAGTAAACAACATGGAAAAAAAAATGAATGATTTTATTGATATACAATATTATACAACATTCAGATACAAATGATTAGCAATATCAGAGATACAAGATAACAGCGGAAGAACAGCAGAAGAGATAACTCCAACATGGTCTCTAAGGGAGAGTAAATCCACAAACTGCATCTCTAATGCTAAAGCTCAAAAGACTCCAAGCACCAAATCGAAAGCTCAAACTACCATCATGCTGAACTTGAAACGCAATGTGATCGCCAAAATCCAAATATTGAATGCTATCGAATCTACGCCTACTATTAGATTATCTGAAAATATGACTCTAGGCTCCCCGTGTGGAAAATTATGGGCACCCAGAGTTTAGAAAGGGAACAATAAACTCCAGGTCAGTCATGGGACTGGTGTAAGCAGACGAAAACAGTTTATTTTTGAAACAAACAAAACAAAAATAAACAAAAAGAAACCCACAATGCTTTTTGGAAAATGAAACTACCATAAGGTCTCCCCGCACGCACACAATGCAAGCGCACAAATTGGAGGAGATTTCTCCGTATGATAGTCAAACATGCTTGATACGCAAAAACCTTTTGATATTATTATTAGTGCATAGCGCAGAAAACATTTGCAAGTATAATATTAATCTTTGCCAGCATACATACTATTATAGTACGCCTACTATAGCTACCATGTTAAATGGCAGGTTCTGTAACTAAAACCGTATAGGGCGCGTATTGGTGATTGGATTTCCAATAATGGTCAGGCTAAGGAACTTCCTACGCCATATGGCTACGCCTCTGGAGGGACGCCTCGAGAACCTAACCGGATCTCTGCCAATATAAGGCCGGGTTACCTTTGTAACTAGGTAACTACTTACATGAATATGCCATCCCCCGGTCGTTACAGACCTTTATCCAAGGTTCCTCAACCATAAAGCAACAACCACAAAGCAATAGATTTGCAGAAACCACATAAGTAAAGTTTCTAGGCTCCATACCATGATACTACTTTTTATCCAGAAGAAAATGGACACACCCTAAGGGGAGCTACCCTCGATAACCTTGCCGCATCCTTCATGTTTCGACCATTCTCGGATTGTGAGGTTCTGATGAAGTCTCATCCCATAAAGCTATGCTTTTCACAAAAGTCATGCTTCGATCAACAAATGATTAGCAGCACTTAGCATGCCACATTACCAAATTGGGGATGTATCACTGGTAAATATCAATTACATAACCTCTGAGCTCGTACGTCTCAGAGAAGGATGTTAAGCTAAGAGAATAAATTCTCCGCCACCAAACAAAAATGTATTTGATAGAAACCATCTTTACATCTCAAAGTGTAACGTCAGACATACATCCATACAAGTCTGTTTCGAGTTCGACGGAACCGAAGGCACTTCAAAGAAGCCCTTGCAATCCGGGTATTCACAATTCCGATCGGACTCCCTATCACATATGGAGATCTCTATACCGTAGCTACTCAGTGTAGAGTCATTCGATGGGTAATCCTTTCGTTCTCGAAAATACACGGCCTTCACCACCGATCTTCAAATGATATCCATTTCATCGTGTCATTATTCGGAATGGGTTTTATGACATAAAGTCCTCTCCCGGCTAAACTGAATAATGAGTGCTTAATTTTAAAACCATATGGATATAGTGGGATCTTGGTTAGGTTACAGTTTTAGCCAAAACCTTTTCTTTAAATGGTATAAACAAATTTCCACTTTAATCCTTTAAAACAAAAGATTCACCTTTTTAAAATCCACTTCAAATTAAAAACAAGGTTCACCAGTCTTTCACAAAGATTCATTCATAGCTTTCAAAACTATTTCAATTCCAAATCTTTTATACAAAAGATACACCTTTAAGATCCTCTTCGATTTGAAAACAAAGCTCACAAATCTTTAACAAAGATTCATTCATAGCTTTCAGAACTATTTTCATTTCAAACTTGAAATCCTTTCAACAAAAACTGGAAGTTCTTTTGTTATATGAAAGCCATTATCATTTGGAAACAAATACTTTTTGTTTCGAAAAAATCGGATCAAATATGCACAAGTTATAGCCTTTAAAGTATAAACTTGGGTTAAATTTAAATTCTCAAAATAATACTTTTAAAATGGTTTAAAATCCATATATATTATTGTATAACTCGTATACCCTTTCAAACCATAGTTTCCAAAATATTTCAAACTTAAACAAGATATATTCTATTCAAACTAAATTCAATTTCAAATTCCCATTTCAAAAGCTTTTCATATCCAACCCAATTTCATTTCCAAAATCATTTTGGATTCAAAATTTAATCTTTAAAGCCATTTCATAATATTAAATTCAAATATCTGTGACTTAACCAATTTCCTCTTGCAATCCATATTTGTATGTGTGTGATGTAGTCTACGGGTTTTACATACAACAACACAATATCATCAATCATCACAAATCCAAGCACAACAATATCGATAAGTGGTATGATCCTATAACGCTTATCTTCATTCACAGTTTCACATATAAATAATATAAATTCATCATAGATTAATAAATTACGTTCATCCCAGCTCAAATTAAAATAATTCATATCAAAAAACATCACACATTGGGAATATCAAATAATTCAAAACATTCCATACAATCCAAACATTCATAAGTAAGATCAATTAACATCTGATTATAATTAATTTAAACCAGATTAATTACTTATGAATAAATTACAAATCCTGGTTAATTAATCATTAATTAATTACAGACCATTTTAATTAATTATCCTTTAATCATTTATTAATTAACCTTCAGTAATAAATTAATTAACCTTTTATTATTAATTAATCAACCTTAATTAATAAATAAATCAATCTTTAATCATTAAATAATTAACCTTTAATTATTTAGTTATCTTTTAATTAGTTTTCCTTAATTACGTCAATTGATTAACTCCTAATTAATTATTATTGAATTAATTAATAAGTGATTATCCTAATCACTTATATTAATTACAAATTAATTACATTGACTAATTATCCTTTAATCACTTGATTAATCAACTTTAATCATAATTTTTTTATTAAGTAATTAATTACCCTTAATTACTTTCATTAAATTATCTTAATTAATTAATGAATCACATAAATTAATTATCCTTTAATTAATTATACTTTAATCGCTTGATTAATCTACTTTAATCATTAATTAATTATCCTTAATTACTTTTATTAAGTGACTTACTTTAAGTTTAATTACCTTTAATATAAATTAATTACTTAATTAACCTTCAATTAAGTAATTATTAAATTACAAATTAATGATCCTTTAATCTTAAGATAACCCATTTATCTTAATTAATTATATTAACAAATTTCCTTTGAAAACAACTAGGAATCACTTTGATTAATTACTTAATATTTAATTACCTTAAAATCAAAATAATTGATCTTTAAACCATTTAACATAAAACCTTTAATCTTTGAAACAAATTTATTATAAGTCCATAAATTAACTTACACCTTTAAGTAATTAACAATTAAAACATTTCTTCTTAATTAGCAACTTAATCACCATATTATTAACAACTTAAGAATTTATTTAAGATAAAGGATATCTATTAAAACTTAATTAATTAAAATAATTAATTAAAAACCTTTAATTAATTCCCAAACATAAATACATATCATGTAAAAGAATTTGTTTAAGAAATTTATTAAAACTTGATTAACCAAATTTACTTTACTTATTTAAGCAAAACTTTGTTAACTAAATTCATTTTTAATTTGCTTTAAAAAACCTGGTTAATTTATACAAAGCAAAAACCTAAGCCATTTTAATTTTTTCTTGAGCAAAGCACCGAGACACTTGCGTTCACACTCGTCTTCGAGAAAAAAAAACCATAATCGACTCGAGCTCGTTACTAAGAAAACTGCTTCTTCCCCAAAACAACACAAGCCCGCACATAAATGCACATGCGTGCGCATGTACTGATCGCCGACGATGCTCCGGCATCCACGACCACTACCAACAATTCCTCTACGACTTACTCTGGCCATCAGACCATCTACATTCCTTGATCAAGCATAAAATCAGAATTGAACCCATCAGAACCCACTGGAACCAAACCCTTCGACCTAGAATCGCCTCGTCTCGACGGCTCTAACCACCAGAGTTCTTGAAACTTCACCCATAGCTTCACCAATGCCCTACGCTCATTTTCCCCACGACCGATCAGCCTCGATGCACTAAAACGGCGCGATCACCTGTTTTCCAACCTTGACCACAACTAGGGTTAAACCCTACAACGTCGAACTACCGCTGCTACGGTGGACTAAAAATCCACCAGTTATTTTTGCCGACATCACCTACCTCCAGGCTAGTTCCAGTAGAAACCTCATCCACCCAAGTGTCGCCGATCACCAGAAAATGCTCAAAACTGTAGTCCCATTCAACATGCATTTCCTCTTTATTTAAAAGCCTAAAAATCTTGATTATAATTTTAGAATCCTAGTTTTCGATGACAAAACAAATTATACACCTAAAACAAACAACTATTATGATCGAGATTTTGATATGTTTTCAAACCTACTGTTCTTCTTCCTTTTTATTTAAACTAGCTTCAGATTGAACTTTGAAACATTTTTAAAATTGATATTTTGATATAACCAACAAATTTTGTTTATATATTGAAGTCTAAAGAGAATCAGGGAAGAAGATCTTGAATTTTTTTCAAGTTTTGAAACCTGAACAATAAGAACAGAGGCAACAGTTTTGTATATAAACATGCACATGCATATATTCAGACATATATGCATATATATATATTCATTCATCTTAAAACAATCATGTAAACATATAAACACATAATTTGGTTTTTAGATTGCTTGAGAACTAGAAAATTTGTTTTGATCTGAAGCTTGACTATTGAGTTAAATTTGAATGCTTTGATTTAAACTTGCACTTGATTAGGTTGAAAATTTGGAAGCTTTTGAAACTGGAAGTGCTTCCAGGTTTGCATGGTTGGTTTCTGATCTTTTCTTTGTTTGACTTGAATTTTACTTTTGATTCTTCTCTGGTTATAACTTCCAGGATTTGAAAACTGGAAACAATCTTTGTTTTTAATTGATTCAGGTTTGAAATCTTTGCTTGATTATGTTGCTTTGTTTTAATTTTTCTTTCCTAGTTTTAGATCTGGAGTTTGGTTTTGAGAAAAAGAAAATGAGAAGGGAACTATAGATGTATATATGCTTGTTTTTCCCCTTTATTTATTAAAATTTAAAAATGAGAAGAAAATTTCAAAAACATGGCAGTTGTTATTACATGGCATATGAAGCTTACAAATGTTTCAACATGTTTTTCTATGATTTACAAATGTTTAAACATGTTTTTATATTCTTGCAAATGTCATAATACATTTTTAAAAAAGGTTACACTTGTCTTTTTATTCATGCATTAATATTTGAAAACTATAATAAACCTTTATATTACATTTACCTTATGTTAATATATATATATATTATACCATATTTTCCTATTTAGTTTTACACATATATATGGTTCATACATTTTTTATTATAAAATTAATGCATTTTTTTTATAAATGTTTACAACTTTAAGAAATTGATTTAAATTTAACATACATAAGCAAATAAATACATATGTATATATATATATATACGTAGAGGATTTAACTTAAAATAGATTTTGAAATTATTAAATTAAAAATATAACTTTCAAATATATATATATATATATATATATTTATACATTATAATATTAGAATTTTTTTTATTAATTTTAAAATTATTGAGTTTTTCAAATCCAAATTTATTTCAAGATATTTCAAATCCAAAATTCTATTTATAATCTATATAAAATAAACACACATTTCATTTATTTGGAAAATTTTCAATTTCAAATTACATCTATTTATATAAATAAACAGGCATTTACCTTATTTAATTTGAAAAATTCAAATTAATTCACAATTTAAATCAAAAATTTTTATTAGTTGCCAAATTAAATTTGACTTAAAACCGGGATCGTTACACACTATGTACCAGTGTTGCCTCAGCAATGCCAGGAAAAATTTAGTCTACAGGTTCGATGAGAAACACTCACTGTTGTAAACATTATTAGGGATAGTTTGGCTCAGATCCCTGTTAAGTTTCAAAATATCGAAAACATTCTCCCCAGAATAAACTTATGTTTCTAGTCCTTATTTTCAAATCCGCCAGCGCCAAAAGAACCAAATACCCTTTATATTTTTTACATTTCAAACGTGCATAACTTTCTATAGAAACATCGGATCAGCATATCGTTTTCACCAAAAAATCATAAATTTTACAATGTTTAAAGTGAGATCCATTATTGATACAAAAAAAATCATATTTGTAGTAAAGCTGCAATTATTCCATATATTTGTAGAGAATTTTGCAATATTTGAAAAACATCAATTTTTCTTCAAATATCAACAATTAGTCCATATAATTTCAGACTTTAATGCAATTATATGAAATAATTGTAGACTTCTTTACTAATATTTAATATAATTGCCAACTTTTCTGCAATTATTCCGCATACTTGCCATTTTCTGCAATTATATGAAATAATCTTTCTTTTTTCTTCAAATGTCAGCAATTACTTCATATAATTACAGATTTTTATGCAATTATATGGAATAATCGAAAACTTTTACGTAATTCAGTGGAATAACTACAGAATCTTCTGCTACTATTACATATAATTGCAGACTTTTCTACAATTAAATGGAATAATTACAAACTTTTCTACAATTATTCCATATAATTGCATACTTTTATGCAATTATATCGAAGAATTGCATATTAATATGCAATTATTCCAAGTAATCGTAGTAAAGTACAACTGTACCATATAATTGTGGACTTTTCTGCAATTAATGCATATAATTGTCGAATTGTTTACAATCATACCATATAATTGTAGAAACTTTGAAAAAAAATCAATTTAGTTGGATCCACAAATAACCTGGCCTGCCACTGTTTTTATATATGCATACTGCCACACATTAAAAAGATAATAAAATTTGTGATTTAATGGTGAAAATGGTTTGTTAATTTGTCGTTTCTATAAAAAGTTATTGCGTTTTAAATATTGATAATTAATAGGGTGCAAATTTTAATTATGGATGTGAGAATAACATCCATATATGAAGAACCAACATTCAGCCATGAAGTAAAGGCGTATTTTATGGAAGAAAATTACAGTATTCGAAAATAGGGATGTAATTTATATCTTTTTGTGGAAGGATATTTTGTGTATTAAGTTTGATCGTAGGGATGTGTCCTTTGTTTTCACTATAATAAACCCTTTTATTTTATAAATTAAGCATATAACATTTTCCATCTCTTTATACAAGATTTCAATACTTGTTATTATCTTTAAAATTTCATTGTTAAAGATTTATAATATTTCTTCCTAAATATAGTTCGAGGGTTTAAAAAAATGTTGCTAAACATTGTTTACTACAAACCAAAACCATTCCATTTAATCATTTTCTTTAAGACTCTCCTTTTAAGGGTTTAATTACATTTAAGGGCTAACGACAAGTATTGCTAAAAACATTTGACATAACAAACCTAAACGATTTATACTATGAAAACATTCCTCTTTAAAATTTCCTTCTTAAAGATTTACTTATATTTAAGGGATAAAGACAAGTGTTGCTCAAAACATTTGTCACAATAAACCCAAAACCATTTACTTGTATTTTTCTACTAAATATCCATTAGTAAATATCTAATTATATTCCTAAGTATAATTAATAATAAGGGTAAAAAACAAGTGTTGCTAAAAACACTGTTTACAACAACCCAAAACTATTTACTTATCCATTAATAACTTTAAACATTTATTTAAAGATCATAGCGTATTCACACTTATTAATTAAGGAAATACACTTTTAGGTAATTCCATAAAACTATTTATTTTAACTTAAGTGTTAAAATACAAACTCCCTTTATTATATTTATAAAATACTTAATTTAATATTTAAACTTATATATAGAAATATCTTTAAAATAGTTATAAATATGTTTAAATACTTTTAAAACTACTTAAATTATATGATAATTATGCATATAGAATATTATGTCAGAATAAGGAATTTTGAAATAATTATAAAAGCAAGTTTTAATTGTAAAAGCTACTTAGTTTAGAAATTCATAGTTAATTTTTAAAAATATATTAAACTTGAACCTAATTTTAAAACTCTCTATTATAAGTTAGAAAACAACCCTAAAAAGGTTAGAAAAAATATTAAATTTAAATATCATTTTTAAACAATTTATAGTTCAAGATAGAAAACATAACATTTATATAATCTAAGGTTTTGTTACCATTGTCAACATTGTTTTGCTATGACTTTGGGCCTAAATTTCAACACTTAAACGAATGATTTTGATGCATTCTTTTAACAATACTTAGTATAATTTGGGTACTAGGAAACCATTAAGAAAAATCCCAAAGAAGAACTTCCAACTATTTTAGAGAATTTTCCAAAAATAGAGTATTTTACCGAACTACACATCTAGCGACTATTTTGCTATAACTTATTGTATTTCATTCAACTATCTATCAAATGAAATAGGCTTAAAAAAAATTCCGACAAGAAGAATATATTATTTACTCCTTAAACATGAAGAGAAACCTCCAAGTAAGTTTGTAGAATAATGTCGTTATTTCGCTAAATAAAAAGTGCCATTATAGAAACCTTTTAACCTCAATATTTTGTTACTTTGATTTACTTCTTCCATAACTTTCCAAAACATATTCTTTTCTTTTCTAAACACTTATAGAAGTGTAAATAATAACCAAACAAGTTATTATTAAAACATGTTTTTCAATCACCATTTTCATAAGCTATAGTTTAAGGGATTCAAAGTGCGCTTATAGCGACTATTGCTATACGGAAAATTCCGTATTTAATTCAGTATCTTGTGTCATTCTTTTTTATACACATATATTATTCCAAAATAAAATAATATCACTATTAAACATGTATCAACATATGTAATAATAATCACATCCATTATAGATGTTTAAGTGTGCTTAATTTAAAAAACATAATTTCATTCTCTTTAAGGCAACCACTTCAAAAAATCATATGCTTTTGGAAGCATATAATAAAAGGTTATGACTTTAAGTAATTAGTGTCTATTATTATATATAATAGAAAGCGTATTAACATGTGATTAACAAACAATTATTAAGTGATATAACAAGCAATGTTATCAAGTTAATTACTTGATTCGAAGTGAGATTAACTCACTTTTACTCAACCCAAACTCAATTAACTTGATTCGAAGTGAGATTAACTCACTTTTACTTAACCCAAACTCTTCCTACCAACATTCAAGTAACCATATACTTCCATTGTCACTTCCTTTTGCTTCTAGCCTATGGCCAAAGCCTTCTCCTTCCTCCCATTTCTCACGTCCTTCCGACTTCCACCATCACTTGCTTACGCCCTTCACCCAATTTTCACATGGCTCATGGCCTAAGCTCCCACCATCATCATCTTAACACTCATGGGCCTAAGGCCAAGACACTTCTTCCATCATTTAAAAGTACACACGAACAATTCCAAAATATCTCAAGACTTATGCATATAGGAAGAAGATAAGAGAGGAAGAAGTGAAGATAAGAAGTGTTTAGGTTGTGAAGAATGTAGTAAATATGAGAGGGTGTTATAGGCTTAGGAAATGGATGGAAAATATTCAAAAACTCCCTCCTTAGCCACTAAGTAAGGAGGACTTAAGCATGTAAGGCCATACCCTTACACAACATGCTTTCCCTGATTTATGCCTTGATTTAAGGCTTGATTTTGAGGTCCTTTAGTACTATTTGTTCCCTTAATTAAACATGCTTACTTTGGTTACTTTGCTAAGGAAAAGAAACGTGTTTGATTCTTGTTTATATGTGCATGTGTTATCATATGAAAACTATTCAAGTTGCAACATATTTACATAAATTGAATTACATAAAAAGTTGCATTGTTTGATTTTAACTGAGATCTTCTATATTTGCACGTGAGGGGTAATTCCTTGGTTTCATCCAGTCATTAATAACTTGATTATTTTTAGATAATAGTAGATGCAAACAAAGCTTGTAAGGAGTCCTATTGAAACCAAGAAATATACCAAGAAAAAAGTGCAGCGCCAATAAATCCATAAGAGAGGTACATGATTTCTCCTACAATCGGGGTAAACTTTTTCTAACTAAACGTTTTCTGGTCACATTTCCAGTATTTATCCAATGTGTATATTTTTATGAAGACATTTCAAAAATAATTTTTTTGACATTAATTATTAATTAAAAAGTGTTTAACACAGTTATAAAATCATAATTAATTATATTAAATATTGGACACAAATATTTAAATAATTTAGATATTTAAATATGAAGTGTTTGAAATTCCAGGTCGTTAGATTCTCCCTATAGAATATTTCGTCCTTGAAATTTCGACACAGGCAATCAAAGAAACAAGCATACATTAGTACTAACCAGCATTATAATCAATAGCAACATAGCTTATTGTTTGCCTAGGTCAAAATCTTCTCATCGCTTGAGGATGATAAATAAACTACTAAGTGTACCTTTTGCTCAATAGCCTTAGGTTATTACTTAGTTATTTATTCATATTACCTTAAACAATCCATAGAGTCTTTTCCCGAACTTTCCACAAGCCAAACAACATAGTATATAATCATACTTAAGCTCGTATAATGTACATATATCATCTCTATACAATATTGATCTGACCACTTGCTCAATCACATGGATTTCACTTCCAAAGTATTTCTCACTTGACTTCTTTAGTGCGGACTCCAATTTGATTCCTTGATGGAACACCTCCATTCTCCTTATATGGCAATAAACAATGATGGAAAACTTAGGGATTGCATCTAGAATTATATATCAAGCGTTCGTCAGCAAGAATCTAGTGAAAAATCCTTGTTCGGAGCGATTTATACTACCTTGGAATTTTTTACTCAAATCTTAGATCAAGAATTGTCATGCAAATAAATTGATCTATATGCAACTCACCCACTTAACACAATTGGTTAACCACACCAATTTCTTTCTAATTCTCATTTATTTACACAAAATCATTTCTTATGTAGTATTAAAATCATTTATGCAATGTTTCTTAAAACTTTACTTAAGTTTATAAAGATTTCATAAAGACTTATCTTTATAAAATATTACTTAATACATAATCATTTCAAAATGCCACAACTTTATTTATAAAACACTTCATTATCTTCGGTTCATATTCACTTACCCAAAGAGTATCCTCCATTACTATTCAATTATTTATAAACATTTCATAAATTCTTACTAAGTTTATAAGCATTTTTATAGCAACTTAACTTTGTAAAAAAATATTCCTTAAAACACAATTTTTATTTAAAATTTTTCAAAAATTAGGTTCATTATTCGTATAATACTTCGTTATATCCTAAGAGTATACATAAAACATTCTTTTACAATTATACTTTCTAAAATTTCAATGAAGACCAAAATAAATTTGGATCTTATAATTGAGCCAACCATCTGAAATTCTTTATTCATTGTGTTAGGAAACTCAAGACTAGAGTCTAATTTCCTTAGAAGACTATAAAGTAAAGACGTTTATTAGTTGTCCCAATAAATCAAGTACCTTATTTAACAAAAATGCTAAACTGGTTTTAATTTAATATCTTTTCAAATTAAGAGTTATAAAAGCTTAACTTTTATATTTTCACAAAAGTACTTAGCTTCAATCATATTAATTTTGAAGTTTTCGACTATCCAGAATTATCGAAATTTTTTTCTTCAATAATTGAAAATTAATTTCATACCATAATATGATGCACAACCAAACTACCTTAATGCATAGGATACATGCAACCATATATCCTTATTGAAAACTTAAGAATTTAAACTCTGGGTTTTATTTCAAGTCATCTGAAATAATATTATATACATACATCTTTTAGATATCAAATCTTACTTTTCGGGATTAAGCCAAAATCGTTTTCAAAACCAATTTTCAAATATTTTCTTTTAAAATCCATGGGAAATATTTATATAGATAGAGTAATAACAAAACGATACAAGGAACTAGGTTCTACCAAATAGTATCATATATCTCCTTTACTAAGAAGGGTAATGCGTAAGAGAAGTGCTTTCCAAGCAAACATGTCTCCTGCCCATTTTTAGTCACTTTCGAGCCACTCGAACTTGCTAACATAAAATTACTTTGTTTCCCGAATCGATTTGTTGTTTCCGAGAGTAAGATCAAACTTGAAAAAAACTTATAGCTCTTTTAATAACATTAGTCCTTTAGAATAGTTTTAAATCATACTATTATTGTTTTCTCAGAAACCTTTAAAAACCATTTCCAAAAACAGTGGGATTTAAGTTCACAAATTCTTAACTTAAATACTTTATAATTCTTATTTATACTAACCGTATTTATGTAATTCGTATTTATACAAACTATATTTATATAAATTTACTTTCTTATATTAAATCATTTCATAAGTGTTTATCTTTTTATTATCTTACATTCTTTTGGGATTATGCTAGGAAACTTTTATTAAAGTTAACCTTTTTAACCCAACATTATCATCAAATGCCTTGTAATTAGATTGTGAAACTTAATTCTCAAGGAGTTCGTTTCAATATTTCCATAAATTACAATCTATCTAACCCATGTTGTGAAAAAGTTAGATTCAATAAATATTAGCCAACGCCCATAAACTGGCCGAGCACAACTAATCAAGCAATAAATTATATAATTTAATATTATCATTTCCTGATAAATAAATACATCTCTACTACTAATAATAATCACGTCTTTCTGAAATACCTGAAATGCCCTTAGATCTCCCATCAGGACTGCATATGAAACCCCCGTTTCCATTATCGATTCATAAAACCAATTCTTTCTCCCCAAATCCTACACTTAATTCCTCAAACCCCAATTCCATTCATCATCGTAATCCAATCTCAAAAAAATCTTTTTCTCTTACTTGTTATAAATAACCATGTTAATTATTTGAAAATTATTCTTTTATATAAAATATAATCCTAGGTAAAATTATTTCATTTACCAATTTTGATAATAATACCGTATCGGTTTGTTCTATTTAAGTGTTTAGGAATCCCTATCCATAACGCTAATCGAACGCATCGAACAGAATCCATAAGCACTTAGCAAACCAATCAACGCGATACAAAATATTATTATAGCACTAACAAATACGCTCTTATATGTATAATACACTCAAACTCATAATAAGGCATTCCATTACCCTATCTCTTAATGAGTTATACCCAACCAAAGCTAAGGTTCTCACTTAACCTTTAGCTTTGATACCAGATTGTAATGTCCGCATTTTTCGACCCCCAAATGTCGACACTAATACATCCACGGTATTAATGCGCGAGCACTCAAATGCTGGAAAGGCAGAATGTTAGGATAAAATAAAAGAAGAAAAGAAAAGGAACATGAAAGAAGGGAACACAATATTAGAATCTCACCATGGAACGATGACATATAATATTAAAATGGTACTTTTACTAAGGAAAAGTATATAGATACAATAATCAGAGTATACAAACCTATCATCAGCCTAGACAGTTACAACAACCTATCCGCACAATTGCTGATATTGAAAATTAACAAAGTAATGTAGCGGAAATAAAATCTATGGCAGGTAGTCATCCCACTCCTTTCTTAGAGCTCCGATAAATCATTAACGATATATGGAAATATACACGCCTAACCTGAGCATTACAAGAATAATAAAACGCGGATAAGTCGGTAAACCAGCGTGAGAAAACTCAAGTAATTTGAATTACTATATTTATAAAACCCTTTTAAAGAATGAAGGTATGTCGTAAGACCACACCGCAAATAAACACGAACGGGTTTTTACCTTACGATAAATGAAATATTTTATAAGAGAATTTAGTGATATTATAATCAAGGGCGTTCAATATAAATATAAATCATAGCTGAAATGGTTACATTGGTTTACATTTGATAGCATATTTAGGTATACAAAAAAAACCACTTAGGTACGTTCATATAAATGAATTTTCCATGGAGACCTTCTCAATGAGACCGATCTCCTATTACAGGATCATAAAATACATTCCTAGCGTCGTATATCTCTAGATAAAATATAGTAAGGTAAACACAACTGGGCCATCATTCGAACACTCACATGAACAATGTCTACCAAGTATCAACAACTTCTTGCTAGCAAAATTTATAAGCATATTCTAGATATGGAGTTATCATAATCTCCATGGGTCAGCTAAACCCCAAGATCATGCCTACTCTGTCTTTAGTCATTTTCCCGATGTTAAGGCTATGTTTATCATCTTCATATGAGATTTCAGCAAAACTCGATCACATATTAAATCTCATATGGATTTCATCGTCTCAAAAAATTCCAGAACCATACATGGTTTCCACCATTCACTTCCAAAATGGAGAACCCGTATCTCAGCCTTAAAGTGGTTTTCAATAAGTAGAACACTTACCAATCTCGATCTCTTTAGGACTGAGTCGATGAATTTGGTCTAATTCAACAATAATTAGAATGATCTCATAAGGGACTGAATACTTTCTCATAAGCAAGTGAACATACCCGCACTATCGTTTCATGCAAGGCATAGACAAGTCACATAAACGACTTTAAATCCCTTTTTAATTAATTTATGTTTACTAATTAAAAACCCTTCTTATCAGAAAAACATCATTTTATCTAATATAACATCTCTTTTATAATCAAGACTTACTTTATTTATTAATATTTTATTATTAATAAAAAACCCTTTATATACTTGTGTATATTATTTAATTTTTTTCCTTATACCATTTCCAATACTTACAAAGTATTCATATACTTATTCCAATGGTATAAGCATATTCATGAATTGTTTAATAAGTAAACTGAAATATAATCAATGAGATTAAAACAACTACTACCAAAACACTATTATAATAAACTCCTTTTTCTTTATAAATTAAGAATATAATATTTTCTATCATTGTATATGATGAACATATTTTTCTACATTTTAAACCGTTTGTTTCATATATTTTTATTTTAATAAAGTGGTATCATACGGGTATTTTTTTGTGGTTTTGCAAATTATAGATTCCAAAGTGCAACATTTTGAATACCGTCGAAGAGAAAGTACATATCGTTCATGAAGAAATGCATCTCACGTCACCAACATGTGTACTATTCATGCAAGAAATCAATTGCAAATATTGAAAATACACATTCAAAGTTTGACCTGAAAATCTCTCAAAGCAAGGCCACTTGTTAATCAAATAACAAAGCAAAGACCAATTCAAAGTGAGGTGGCCTTATTTTTCTCCTAATATCAAGCACATGGACCTAAATAATAGGGTTATTTGTGGAGGCTGAAGTCTTTAAATAGAGAGAGGAATGCAAATGGAACAGGATCTCTTACCTCATCACTTTTCTTCAAGTTTAGATTTAAATTCAGCACTGTTTTTATTTTCGAACAGAATACGTAGGATTGTTAATTAGATTTAGCAATTTATTTATTCTTGTTCTTAGTTATTTTCTGCACTCTTTTCAGTTAGTTAATAATTATTTCAGTTGTTTGCTCCGTTATCTTCTTTTCCGCAATTTCAATTTCTGTTCTGATTTCTTTTTACAATTCTATATTTTGGTTGCAATTTTGATTAGTTTCGAAATCGATTCGGAGTATATTATTGTTTTTATTTTCTGTTCAAAATTCACCGTCGAATTCGTTTAACACGCCTAAGATTTAACTATGGATTTTAGTTGTTTTAAAATACAATTCCCTGTGTTCGACCTGCATACTACACGCCTGTGCGCTTGCAGAATTTATTAAAATTTGTGCTTTTCTAATCAATAGAAAAGTCGCAACAGTATAAAAGATTTCAATACTTGTTATTGTCTTAAAAATTCCATTGTTAAAGATTTATAATATTTCTTCCAAAGTACATTTCAAGGGTTTAAAAAAATGTCGCTAAAACAATGTTTACTCCAAACCAAAACTATTCCATTCAATCGTTTTCTTTAAAACTTTACTTTTAAAGGTTTAATTAAATTTAAGGGATAAAGACAAGTATTGGTAAAAAAAATTGGCATAACAAACCCAAATGTTTCATACTTTGAAAACATTCCTCTTTAAAATTCTATTCTTAAAGATTAATTTATATTTAAGGGTTAAAGACAAGTGTTGCTCAAAGCATTTGCCACAACAAAACCAAAATCATTTACTTGTATTTTTCTACTAAATATCCATTAGTAAATATCTAATTATATTTCTAGGTATAACTAATAAAAAGGGTTAAAACAAGTGCTGCTAAAAACACTATTCACGATAGCGCAAAACTATTTACTTATCCATTAATAACTTTAAACATTAATTTAAAGATCAAAGCATATTCACATTTATTAATTAAGACAATACAATTTTAGGCGATTCCACCAAACTATTTATTTTAACTTAAGTGTTAAAATACAAACTCCCTTTATTATATTCATAAAATACTTAATTTTATATTTAAAACTTATATATGTAGAAATATCTTTAAAATATTGAGTAGTATGTTAAATACTTTTAAAACTACTTAAAATATATGATAATTATTTAGACGGAATATTATGAAAAAAATAAGGAATTGTGAAATAAATAGAAAACCAAGTTTTAATTTTAAAAGCTACTTAGTTTAAAAATTCATAATTAATCGTTATATATATATATATATATATATATATATATATATATATAATTGTAAAAAAATTATAACTCTCTAATATAAGTTAGAAAACAACCCTAAAAAGATTGATGAAAATTATTAAACTTAAATATCATTTTTAAACAATTTATAGTTCAAGATAGAAAAGGTAGCATTTATAAATGTGCTGTCTAAAGTTTTGTTACCATTGTCAACATTGTTTTGCTACAACTTTAAGCCAAAATTTCAACACTTAAACAAATGATTTTTGATTCATTATTTTTAGAATAGTAAGTATAGTTTGGCTACTTGGAAAACCTGAAGAAAACTCCCAAAGAACAACTTCCAATTATTTTAGAAAATTTTCCAAAAACCAAGTTTTTACCGAATTACATTCATAACGACGATTTCGCTATAACTGTTTGCATTTCTTTAAACTAGCTATCAAATGAATTAGGCTTCAAAATATTTCCAATAAGAATAATATATTATTTACTCCTAAATACAAAAAGAAACATCTAAGGATAATTGTAGAAAAATATCATTATTTCGCTAAATAAAAAGTTCCGTTATAGCGACCTTTTTACTTAAATATTTTGTTACTTGGATTTACTTCTTTTATAATTTTTCAAAACATATTCTTTTCTTTTCTAAAAACTTATAGAAGTTTAAATAGTAACCAAACAGTTATTATTAAATACGTATTAAATCACAATTCTCACAAATTATATTTTAAGGGATTCAAAGTGCACTTATAGTGACTATCGCTATACGGACAACTCCGTATTCAATTCAATATCTTTTGTCATTCTCTTTTATACACATATATGATTTCAAATTCAAACCATATCACTATTAACATATGTACTAATAATCATTTCTATTTTAGATGTTTAAATATGCTTAGTTTAAACAACATAATTCCATTCTCTTTAAGGCAACTACTTCAGCAAATCATATGCTTTTGGAAGCATATAATAAAAGGTCATTAAATAGCTATTGTCTATTATTACATATAATAGCAAGCGTATTAACATGTGATTAACATGAAATCATCAAGTGATATAACAAGCAATATTATCATGCTAATAACTTGATTTGAAGTGAGATTAACTCACACTTACTCAACCCAAACTCTTCCGACCAACATTCAATCAATCACACACTTCCACTATCACTTCCTCTTACTCCTAGCCTATGGCCAAATCCTTCTCCTTCCTCCCATTTTTTACATCCTTTCCTCCTCCACCATCACTTGCTCACACCCTTTACCCACCTTCACATGGCTCATGGCCTAAGCTCCCACCATCATCATCCTAACACTCACGGCCCGAAGGCCAAGACACTTCTTCCATCTCTCAAAAGTGCACACGGCCAAGGCCAAAATATCCCAAGAGTCATGCATATAGGAAGAAGTGAAGATAATAAGAAGTGAAGATAAGAAGTGTTTTGGTTGTGAAGAATGAAGTGAATTTGAGAGGGTATTTGCAGGCTTAGTAAATAGATGGAAAATATTCAAAAAACTCCCTCCTTAGCCATGAAGTAAAGAGGAATTAAGAATGTAAGGCCATATGCTTACACACCATGCTTTCCTTGATTTGTACGTTGATTTAAGGCTTGATTTTAGGGTCCTTTAGTACTCTCTGTTCCCATAATTAAACATGCTTAATTTAGTTCATTTGCTTAGGAAAAGCAGTGTGTTTAATTCTTGTTTGTATGTGCATATGTTATCATATGATAATTATTCAAATTGCAATATATTTACATAACTTGTATCATATAAAAAGTTGAATTTTTTAACAAAACGTTCTCTTGTCACATTTTCAATATTCATCCAAAGTATATATTTTTGTAAACACATTTCAAAAATATATTTTCTAACATTAGTTATTAATTCAAATGTGTTTAAATCGGTTATAGAATCATATTTACTTACATTAAATATTGGATACAAATATTTAAATAATTCAGATCCTTTCACCAAAGTAGCGTTTTACTTATAAAAAAAAATCGCATTTTGTTCGTTCGCTGCATTTGCTTTTTCCGTTACATTTTGCATATATCTGACAGGTAGCAACAGCATAGCAACCGCAAACTTTGGAGTTTGATCCGCTAGCACTACTCAGCTGCATTGGACGGGCTATCATACACCTCTGTAAGTAATTTTTAACTCTACAGGTGCCCAACTGAAAACTGATTAAATTTACTTTTGGCTACTACGCCTTAATTTGTTTATGCGCGTTTGGGCAAGAAATAATTTTAACCGTTTAGAAAGCCAAAATATTTCATTAAACAAATCAACGGAAATTTCAAATCAAAAAAATATGAGCAATCACGGTTCACAACACGGTTCACATCACAGTTCACACCACAATTCACCAAAATTATCACCTAAATCACATGTTGGAAATAATGAATTTCATGAGAACCGACCATTATCCCTTAGAGACCGATGCTATCCAACACGGACTGTTCAACCTTCGGTTATTTCATTTCCACTTGCCGAAGGAAATAATTTTGAGCTAAAACATTCTTTTATCCAAGGGGTACCAAAATTCACTGGGTCCGAAAATGCATATGAATTTCTTAGTGAATTTGAGTCATATACTTCTACAACTAAAATGCAACAACTTTCTAATGAATCCATCAAGCTAAGGCTTATTCCATTTGCACTTCTAGAAAGCGCGAAAAGATGGCTTAATTCTCTTCCTAAAAATTCAATTAAAAGTTGGGACAATTTCGTTACTATATTTTTGAAAAAGTTTTTTCCTTTCCATAAAACTCTTAAAATTCGAACTGAAATCAATCAATTCTCTCAGAATGAAGGAGAAACTTTTTCAAAATACTTTGAAAGGTTCAATCAACTGTTATATAGTTGCCCACATCATGCAATCCCTAAGCACGTTTTGTGCCAAATCGTTTATGAAGGGCTTAACTATCAAACAAGATCCCAACTTGAATCAATGTGCGGAGGAGAATTCATGGCAAAAACTGACGAGGAAGCTTGGGAATTTCTAGAAGAATATTCGGAAAAGGATATGCAATGGGAAACAATTCGTGCTCCAAATAGAGGAGTACATGCCATTGACCCATCACATCTTCCTATATATACCCAAACTCCTCAAGAAGGAGAACGACTACCCCATTACTACACACAAGACCAAATCAATGCTATAGCTCAAAATAGTCCTTATTCATCCACATATAATCCTAACTGGAAGCACCACCCCAATTTTTCATGGTCAAATCCTAACAATGTGGCTAATCCATCACATATGTATCCAATGATACCAAATCCGAATTATCGAGCCCCAACCTCTAATTCTCAAAATTCTCAACCCGCTCCTCAAACAAAACCTTCGAATCAACCATACAGGCATCCTAATTTCAATCCATCAACCCAACCTTCTCAGCCTTCACAAGAAATTGCTCGATTGGAAAAACAACTCTCTAAACAAAATGAACAAATCACTAACCAAGATGCAAGAATTGAGCAAATCACCAAACAAAATGAACAAATGTTGATAACGATGAAGGATCTCATGAAAATCAATGAGAAAGGTAAATTGCCTAGTCAAACCGAAGTGAATCCAAAGTATAACGCTCGAGGAGTAAATCTTTGTGAGAAAGAAGATGTAAATCCGGTTAATGCTGTCACCACATTA
Organism: Allium cepa; assembly: GCA_030765085.1. Lineage (NCBI taxonomy): Eukaryota > Viridiplantae > Streptophyta > Magnoliopsida > Asparagales > Amaryllidaceae > Allium > Allium cepa. The sequence continues at coordinate 564,037,947 of CM060935.1, forward strand.
AGGTCTGGAAAGAAGGTGGACAACCATGTCAGCAACCCCGACATCCTTCTTAAATCTTCCCATGTTCCAAATTCTGAAACTCAGTCGACAACCACGGTTGTCAATCAAAACGATTCTAATTCTTCATCTAAGGTTGGCAATCCCGACCACTCTTCACCTTCTGATGTTGGCAACCCCAACATTCCAGCTCCCTTATCTTCACCCTCTAATATAACACCTTCTTCTTCGAATGAAAAAACTTCCGAACGAGTCTATAAACCCATTGCTCCATTTCCCCATAGACTCAACAAAAAGAAGAAGCCCGCTAATTTTGACCAAATTCTTGAAATCTTCAAACAAGTTCGAGTCAATATTCCACTTCTTGATACCATCGAGCAAATTCCTCAATACGCCAAATGCCTGAAAGAGCTATGTACTAAAAAACGTGCCACTAACGTTCCTAAGACTGCATTTCTAACTGCAAACACTAGCTCTGTTATTTCAAATCCCTCCCCAATCAAGTATAAGGACCCCGGTTGTCCTACAATCGGTTGTAAAATTGGTAACACTCACATTAGTCATGCCTTACTCGATCTTGGAGCAAGTGTGAATCTTTTGCCTTATACTGTGTACTGTCAATTTGGACTAGGGGAATTAAAACCTACAAACATCACAATTCAACTAGCTGATCGATCTGTCAAAAAACCATTGGGCACGGTTGAAGATGTTTTGATACAAATCGAGCAATTCTATTTCCCAGTCGATTTCATAGTCCTAGAGACTGCACCTGTCTCAAATCCCAATAGTCAGATTCCTTTGATATTAGGTCGTCCGGTTTTAGCAACATCAAATGCTATCATAAACTGTACGAATGGTCAACTCCGACTTTCCTTTGGGCAGCTAACCATTGAACTAAATATCTTCAATCTTAACAGACAACCAAGGGATTTTGAAACAGAAGAAGTTGACATGATCCAAACAATTGTAGAAAATGATTTTAGTGATATTACGGAGTCTCTTAACATGTGCCTAGATCATTTTAATTCCAATTTAAATGAAGATGAATACATTTATGAATTAAATGATATGCTATGCTCTTTTCATAATTCACTAGAATTCAATCAGTTGATGTCTACTGAAGCCTCAAAATAAGCACGCCCTAAATTAGACCTCAAACCTCTTCCAAACGATCTTAAGTACGCATACTTAGATTCTTCGGAAAATTTCCCTGTAATCTTGGCATCCGATCTCATTAAGGACCAAGAAGAACAACTTTTGAAAATTTTAAGGGAAAATAAAGAGGCAATAGGATGGGTAATCACTGACATTAAGGGAACTAGTCCATCAATCATCGAACATCGAATACATTTAGTCGACGAGGCTAAACCCACTCGCGAAGCTCAAAGGCGATTAAACCCTAATATGAGAGAAGTAGTAAAGGAAGAAATTATCAAATGTTTAGACAATAACATTATCTTCCCTATCTCTGACAGTACTTGGATAAGTCCAGTACAAGTTGTGCCCAAGAAATCTGGAATCACTGTGACCAAAAATGAGAATAACGAACTTGTTCCGACAAAAGTCAAAACAAAATGGCGCGTTTGCATCGACTATCGAAAACTCAATGCAACAACAAGAAAAGATCATTTTCCCCTCCCTTTCATTGATCAAATGCTCGAACGCTTAGCCGGTCATGAATATTATTGTTTTCTTGATGGTTACTCTGGCTATAATCAAATTCCCATTGCGTTAGAGGACCAACACAAAACGACGTTCACATGTCCCTTCGAAACTTTCGCTTATCGTCGCATGCCCTTCGGTCTTTGTAATGCTCCCGCTACCTTTCAGAGATGTATGATGAGTATATTTTCTGATATGGTGGAGGATTTCTTAGAAATATTCATGGACGATTTTTCAATCTATGGGTCATCTTTTGATCAATGCCTCCTTCGTTTAGAACGTGTCTTAAAGCGATGTAAGGAGAAATATCTTGTTCTTAATTGGGAAAAATGTCATTTTATGGTTAAGCAAGGAATAGTCTGAGGTCATGTTGTCTTTAAAAATGGCCTAGAAGTTGACAAATCTAAAGTTAATCTTATTGTTGTCCTTCCTCCTCCAAGGTCCATAAAGGACATTCGCTCATTTCTCGGCCATGCAGGATTTTATAGGAGGTTCATTAAAGATTTTTCAAAACCTCTTTCGAATCTTCTGGCTAAAGATGTTAAATTTGAATTTTCCAATGAATGTAAAACATCTTTTGAAACTCTCAAATCGGTCTTGACCACTGCACCTATCATCCAACCTCCAAATTGGACTTTACCCTTCGAATTAATGTGTGACGCTTCTGATTATGCCATTGGAGCCATCTTAGGTCAACGAATCGATAAACTTCCTTGAGTCATCTATTATGCTAGCAAAACTCTTAATGAAGCTCAATTGAATTACTCAACCACAGAAAAAGAGTTTTTAGCAGTTATCTTTGCCCTCGATAAGTTTAGATCATATCTCGTAGGTTCCAAGGTCATAGTTTACACCGATCATGCTGCCTTGCGGTATTTACTCACGAAAAAGGATTCCAAACCCCGCTTAATCCGTTGGATTCTCCTTCTTCAAGAGTTTGACCTAGAAATAAGAGATAAAAAGGGTTCTTAAAATGTCGTAGCTGATCATCTTTCTCGTATTGTTCCTGAGAACATCGATAACTCTCAAATCAATGATCATTTTCCCGATGAACAAATTCTTTCCATATCTAGTGCACCACGGTACGCGGACATCGTGAATTATCTTGTCACAAATGAAACACCTTCCCATTGGTCAAAACAAGATAAACAAAAATTTCTCTCCAATGTTCGAAACTTTTACTGGGACGATCCTTATCTCTTTATATAGTGCACCGATCAAATCATACGTAGATGTGTCCCTGAACATGAATTTCATAGCATCCTCTCTTTTTCACATAATCAAGCATGTGGAGGACATTTTGGAGCAAAGAAAACTGCTGCCAAGGTGTTACAGTGCGGTTTTTATTGGCCTTCTCTTTTTCGTGATGCCCACGAATTTTGCTCCAAATGCGCTAGATGTCAACAAACAGGTCGTATTTCCAAACGTAACATGATGCCCCTAAACCCAATCCTTGTGATCGAAATTTTTGATGTTTGGGGCAATGATTTCATGGGTCCTTTTCCTAATTCTTTCGGAAATCTCTACATCTTATTCGCAGTAGATTACGTGTCTAAATGGGTTGAGGCCATTCCCACCAGAACAAATGACAATAAAGTTTTTGTCAAATTTTTGAAAGAAAACATATTTTCCCGTTTTGGCACACCTCGAGCCATTATAAGTGATAACGGTTCTCATTTTTGTAATCATGCTTTTGAATCTCTTCTTAAGAAATACTCTATCACTCATAAACTATCTACTCCATATCATCCACAGACTAACGGTCAAGTCGAGATTTCCAATAGACAAATTAAACAAATTCTTGAAAAGACGGTTAACTCCAACAGAAAAGATTGGTCATCTAAATTGATAGACGCCCTTTGGGCATTTCGCACAGCTTATAAAACCAATCTAGGAATGTCACCATACCGATTAGTCTTTGGAAAAGCATGCCATTTACCCGTTGAGCTCGAGCACCGCGCACTTTGGGCAATCAAATACCTTAATTTTGACATAGAAAAAGCCGGATCGCATCGTAAATTACAATTGTCAGAATTAGAAGAACTAAGAAATGAAGCGTACGAAAATGCAAAGATTTATAAAGAGAAAACCAAATTCTATCATGATAAATCCATACTTCGTAAGACATTCGAAGTAGGTCAGAAAGTTCTCTTATATAATTCCAGACTTCATTTATTTCCGGGAAAATTGAGATCCCGTTGGACAGGTCCATATATTGTGAAAAAAGTATACCCTTATGGCGCAGTTGAAATTGAAAATCCTAGGGACGGTTCCATTTCAAAGGTCAATGGACAACGCTTGAAGCCATTTCTAGAGTTTGAACAGCACGAGGACGATGAGTTCGTGGATCTTCAGGAACATAGCTATTCGGCATAAGTCGCTCACTATCTTGCACATATCAGGTTGTATTTTTTTTAGTATTTTTCCTTCTATTTTGCATTTGCATTCTATTTGACAGTTGGGACGCTGTCTCATTCCAGTGTGGGGGGGACGCATATCTCATTCTGTTTGTTCATATTTCATAGTGTAGCATCATTTTTTTTTAAAAAAAATCATCTCATTATTTGTTTTCAAATTTCCTTTCAATTTTTTTTCATTTCCCAATATTTTTAGGACTTCGATTTATTTTTAATTAGTCAAGACAAAGTAAGTAAGCAGTTGAAGTCAATTGATGAAGATTTTTGTGAATCACTAATTTCAAATGTAAAATATAATGAAAAGTTGAATTACAAGCGATAATAGTGAGGTTAGTATATAGGGGGATTCATAGGTGATGGTTATGAAATCTTTTCTAAACTGTAGTCTTTGTTTAAAAAAATGGCAGATTTAAAGTACATGCGTTGACATCTCAAATCATTGAAGTTAAGTGGTGCTAAGTTGATTTGCATAACACTCTTTAGCTCTTCTCAAAAAAAAAACACTAATAAGAAACACCTACAGTCGATAGGTGTGCACACTTGTGAAAGTGTGTGCACTCGCCACGCTCTGTACTCTTCTCACGTAAGCCCGCAAGGCAGTGCATGGATGGTATATCTGGCCTCAGCATTTTGAGTTAGGTGTATAAATAATTAAATAAATAATCACCTAAGGATTACCGACCTTTTCTGACATAGTCAGCGTCGGTTTGCACAATCCGCCAAGCTCTGTCCCAACTCTCACGTAAGCCCGCGAGGCAGTGCATGGGTGGTATACCTTGGTCCAAAGGATAGGTGTAAAAAAAAAGAAAAAAAAGAAAAAAAAACTAGTAAAGAGAGACTAAGCTTTGAAACCCAAACACTTCTTGACTTTGTTGATTTGGCTTGTTATACAAATGGAAATGAAAAATACCATTTTGAAAAAAACTGTGATCAACAGTGAAGAATTTATTTCATGGCTGCACTATGTTATCGACCGAAACAACTGGCCAAACTAGAATCTAATGTATGAAAACTTGAGTTACATTGAAATTTGTGATTAGTGGGGAACCAAAAATTTGAAGAAGTTGACTAAAACTGATATACATTATTTTGTTGCAACTATTTTGAAGTAAATCGAGTCTTCATTTGTGTAGAATTTTGCATTCATGTAATAAATTAGAATCATCACATACTGCATTTGGATTTTGTGGGTAGTATCTGCTGAAAACCCTCACGAGACACCACTCGTCCTACTAGGGACACCTAGAGGTTTAACGGCTTGTTGCATACGCTCAATGCAATCGTGTTTCATACGAAAAAGGATTTAGTTAGTTTTTATTTTCTTCTTTATTCGAGGATGAATAAAGTTCAAGTGTGGGGGTATTTGATGAACATATTTTTCTGCATTTTAAACCGTTTGTTTCATATATTTTTATTTTAATAAAGTGGTATTATACAGGTATTTTTTTTGTGGTTTTGCAGATTATAGATTCCAAAGTGCAACATTTTGAATACCCTCGAAGAGAAAGTACATATCGTTCATGAAGAAATGCATCTCACGTCACCAACATGTATACTATTCATGCAAGAAATCAATTGCAAATATTGAAAATACACATTCAAAGTTTGACCTGAAAATCTCTCAAAGCAAGGCCACTTGTTAATCAAATAACAAAGCAAAGACCAATTCAAAGTGAGGTGGCCTTATTTTTCTCCTAATATCAAGCACATGGACCTAAATAATAGGGTTATTTGTGGAGGCTGAAGTCTTTAAATAGAGAGAGGAATGCAAATGGAACAGGATCTCTTACCTCATCACTTTTCTTCAAGTTTAGATTTAAATTAAGCATTGTTTTTATTTTCGAACAGAATACATAGGATTGTTAATTAGATTTAGCAATTTATTTATTCTTGTTCTTAGTTATTTTCTGCACTCTTTTCAGTTAGTTAATAATTATTTCAGTTGTTTGCTCCGTTATCTTCTTTTCCGCAATTTCAATTTCTGTTCTGATTTTTTTTTTACAATTCTATATTTTGGTTGCAATTTCGATTAGTTTAAATCGATTCGGAGTATATTATTGTTTTTATTTTCTGTTCAAAATTCACCGTCGAATTCGTTTAACACGCCTAAGATTTAACTATGGATTTTAGTTGTTTTAAAATACAATTCCCTGTGTTCGACCTGCATACTACACGCCTGTGCGCTTGCAGAATTTATTAAAATTTGTGCTTTTCTAATCAATAGAAAAGTCGCAACAGTATAAAAGATTTCAATACTTGTTATTGTCTTAAAAATTCCATTGTTAAAGATTTATAATATTTCTTCCAAAGTACATTTCAAGGGTTTAAAAAAATGTCGCTAAAACAATGTTTACTCCAAACCAAAACTATTCCATTCAATCGTTTTCTTTAAAACTTTACTTTTAAAGGTTTAATTAAATTTAAGGGATAAAGACAAGTATTGCTAAAAAATATTGGCATAACAAACCCAAATGTTTCATACTTTGAAAACATTCCTCTTTAAAATTCTATTCTTAAAGATTAATTTATATTTAAGGGTTAAGACAAGTGTTGCTCAAAGCATTTGCCACAAAAAAATCAAAATCATTTACTTGTATTTTTCTACTAAATATCCATTAGTAAATATCTAATTATATTTCTAGGTATAACTAATAAAAAGGGTTAAAAACAAGTGCTGCTAAAAACACTATTCACGATAGCCCAAAACTATTTACTTATCCATTAATAACTTTAAACATTAATTTAAAGATCTAAGCATATTCACATTTATTAATTAAGACAATACAATTTTAGGCGATTCCACCAAACTATTTATTTTAACTTAAGTGTTAAAATACAAACTCCCTTTATTATATTCATAAAATACTTAATTTTATATTTAAAACTTATATATGTAGAAATATCTTTAAAATACAGAGTAGTATTTTAAATACTTTTAAAACTACTTAAAATATATGATAATTATTTATACGGAATATTATGAAAAAAAATAAGGAATTGTGAAATAAATAGAAAACCAAGTTTTAATTTTAAAAGCTACTTAGTTTAAAAATTCATAGTTAATCGTTATATATATATATATATATATATATATATATATAATTGTAAAAAAATTATAACTCTCTAACATAAGTTAGAAAACAACCCTAAAAAGATTGATGAAAATTATTAAACTTAAATATCATTTTTAAACAATTTATAGTTCAAGATAGAAAAGGTAGCATTTATAAATGTGCTGTCTAAAGTTTTGTTACCATGGCTCATGGCCTAAGCTCCCACCATCATCATCCTAACACTCACGGCCCGAAGGCCAAGACACTTCTTCCATCTCTCAAAAGTGCACACGGCCAAGGCCAAAATATCCCAAGAGTCATGCATATAGGAAGAAGTGAAGATAATAAGAAGTGAAGATAAGAAGTGTTTTGGTTGTGAAGAATGAAGTGAATTTGAGCGGGTATTTGTAGGCTTAGTAAATAGATGGAAAATATTCAAAAAACTCCCTCCTTAGCCATGAAGTAAAGAGGACTTAAGAATGTAAGGCCATATGCTTACACACCATGCTTTCCTTGATTTGTACGTTGATTTAAGGCTTGATTTTAGGGTCCTTTAGTACTCTCTGTTCCCATAATTAAACATGCTTAATTTAGTTCATTTGCTTAGGAAAAGCAGTGTGTTTAATTCTTGTTTGTATGTGCATATGTTATCATATGATAATTATTCAAATTGCAATATATTTACATAACTTGTATCATATAAAAAGTTGAATTTTTTAACAAAACGTTCTCTTGTCACATTTTCAATATTCATCCAAAGTATATATTTTTGTAAACACATTTCAAAAATATATTTTATAACATTAGTTATTAATTCAAATGTGTTTAAATCGGTTATAGAATCATATTTACTTACATTAAATATTGGATACAAATATTTAAATAATTCAGATAGTGAAATACGAAGTGTTTGAAATTACAGGTCATTACAGTTAAAATATTAATTAATAAATAATATATATGTATAATGATATATGTATATATAGTTGATCCAAATGTTACAATTAATATTTGATATTAAATTGTTTAAAATGAATTGAATTAAATTATTCTACAAATCAACATCATTAGAAATACATCATTCTACAAATCAGTATCACTTAAATAAATATATAAATATTATGAATCTATTATAGATTATGAATCTTTAATATAAATGTTGTCATCTACCATTTATATATTAATAAATTACTTGCATACTCTCTAGTTATTGAGAAAACTTATGGTAGAGATGTTATGTGCGGTATTATTAAAATATTTACTAAAAGAGGTAAGAAAACTATATGTATTTGTTGAGAAAACTCAAGGTACATATATTATACTAAGGCTATCGCAAATGGTCAAGTGAATAATCTTTTACGATTAGTTGAGCAAACTCAAGGTTGAAATGAGATTAGGATAAAGACCAGGGGTTAGGGATTGTATATGATATAATCGATAATGTGCTATTCATTGCTTATGGGCCTATGACTTGTCGAGCAAACTCAAGGTCAGAATCATATGGAAAGTAAATCCTATCACTCACTAGTGGAATTGAAGGATTTCTATATTTCTCTTACGGTTTTAAGGAGTATAAAATCATGTAGGAGCCTTATTAGAAAAATAAAATGAATACATTTATACTTTCTAATATTGTGAGAATATATACTATAAAGTTAAAATAATCTACTTTGATAAATTTATGCAACTTATATAAGCGATAAAATGTTTATTAGTTAAAATATACAAATGAATTGAATTAAAGATTGACAAAGAAATGTAAAATATACACTATATAAATGAATTGAATTAAAGATTGACAAACAAATATAAAATATACACTATACAAATAAATTGAATTAAAGATTGATAAAAATATATAAAATATACACTTGACAATAAATCTTTTGGAATGTTATCACCTTAAAACCCATGCTAGTACCTAATTTTACAACTACTAATGTTTACTTGCCTGAGACTGTATATTACCTTCTATGAGTTTCGAACTCTAAAAGCAATATAAAAATATGGATATCTAATACATATTTGGTCACGTATAAATGTTCTATGGTAAACAGCCGTGATTCGAAATGTACGAAACCTCAATGAAATTAGTACATTCGATGTAAGCAAGTAAAAACGACATGAGATGATGAATTCAATATGATACATTTCAACAATGGTAATGACGTGTTAGGTGTGGCACTAGAACAAGATCTACAAGATAAATCTAGAAAATCGATCATTGAAATGTCAGTTTGATCAGTTTATATAAAGTTAATACATTTGATATCCTTAAATGTTAAGGATGACCAAATACACTTTTTTAAAAATTTCTTTGCAGTCTCGTAGTAAAGATACCTTTTGAATGGTACAACCATTTGAATGGAAAGCAAAGGTAAGAAAGTGGATGTAACCTTAGGCATAATTGTGATGAAGAGAGGGTTGTGATGAAGAGAGTGAATGGCCACTTCTATTTTATAAAAAGTCATCAAAAAGAGAATCGTATAAAATAATAAAGATATTTAATATGGAAATAAAAGAATATGATTTATATTCTAAATGTATTTTTGTATAGAAAATTATTTTCTATGAAAGTTATTTCTTCAAGTTTAAGATATTTGATCCAAAACTCTCAACTGTATACTGGTTACAATGTATGAAATAAAATTCCATAATAAGTAGTCGAATGGAGCTTCATATTCCGTATGTGATTATAGTAATGGCAGAAATAGTAGTAATACACCATGTAAAACTTCTCGGTGGATGCATCAAGTTTCGAAAAAATGTTTTTGTAAACATACCAAATACTATTTATGAGAACTATTTTCAACATTGATTTAAAATATTTAAAGTTTTATTTTAGTATGAATATTATGAATGTTCATTATAAGTAGGACTATAATAAAGGCACTTTTTTCATAACAAAAATGATGTATTAGAAAATATAAAAGTATATAAAATTATGCAATTATTTCGAAATCATGAACCAACCCATAGTTCTGAGAGAAAATTCTTTAATCATATGACTATAAGTCAAATGGAACTAGTGAATTATATCTGAAATGATTAAGTGCAAAGCACCATTTAGTAGGAGCGGCATAAGAATTGACAAACTCTTTAGATTGATATATGTAAATGTATACAATCATAGTATTAATGATACCAACTGATTTGACATAATTCGTTAAATTTACCTATAGATTATCATAGACATGAACATGTGTATTTGATACACAAGTAATATGTCTATGAAAAATTCATAGAAAATAAAACGGAAGTAAAAACATAACAGGCAAAGAAATAAAAGGACTTGATTTGAAAAAATAGGTGAGTGTACCAGAAAGGGCACTCAAAGTACCTAAAACGAATAAGATTCAGCCTTAAAAGTAACTCATTTCTATGATACATATTGGCATATCGATAAGGAGTAATCAAAATTTGTTGGATAAAGTATGATTAATGATGAGTGAAGTTAAGTTAACTTCTTTTTCTAAGGTAGTGTACCTACGAATAAGTACATAATAAACATTAATTTCATCTAAAGTATAGTTTATAAGATCATACAAGATAATAGTTGATAACAAACCCCTACATAAACTAGGTGATGAACATCAAACTATGTATATTTTAGTTTACATTTGTTTAAACTACTTTACTGAATGCTGACCGCTGAAAGCTGAAAGCTGATTGTTGAATACTCAGTGTATTGTTTGTTTTCATTCTGACTATAAGTGACTTTTATTAAAATAAATGAATTTTGACAATATTCCCTTCGTTATTAAATTTAATTATTCGTTGAAGCAGCTGTCCTACAAATGACATTTTTATTTTATTTTTCCTTCTACGAATTTAAAGATGGAAATTAAAATTTGCGTTTCATTTTAACACAAAAAATCTCATATACTTTTATTCACTTTTTCCAAATTGTTTATTTGTATATTTGTTTTATGTTTGCATTCGATTACACATTATATCTCTCTTTAACTCGAAGTTATTTATAATTTTCATTGTTATAAGTGAGTTGATAGTTATTATATTTATGTTCAAAAGTCATTTGTAGGCATCAAAAAACATTTTTTATTTGTGTAATATTTTATATTATTTTTTCAACTATTGAAGATGTGGTAACTTGATTTTTAAGTATTAATTTTAAGTTAATATTAGTAATTTGATTAATTAATTTTGAATTTAGAAATTTAATTTAAAATAGGGTTTGAAGTTATTTAATAAAAGAATTTAAATGGTGATAATCTTATTTTAAAATTTGAATAAGTTGAAATGAGGAAAATAAATTTTATAAAAAGGAATGTATAAAAATATAATACTAATTTGGCGGAGAAGTGATTTTAAATAGAAAAATAGAATTTATCTAAAGTGAATTGAATTTAGTTTAAATGTAGAAGAAAATAAATACATATATTTGTTCATTAAAATTCCAAAGCCCAAACCCAAATTAAGTGTCATGATTATTCCATCCCCAAACCTTTCTTTCTCCCAACTGCTCTTTCCTCTTCATTTTAGATTCGCATATACAAATCACAATACTATTGTCTTCTTCTTTCTGGAACAACTAAAACCACCAACTCTCCTTCTATTAGAAACTAAAAAAATTAAATAAATTATGAAAAATTCTCAAATTTGAAAATGTGTTTCTTGGCACCCGTATACATCAATGGAGTGGATCGTGTTCATTGCAATTATTGGTGTGGTATGCATGCATTAGGCAGTAGAGAGAGAGAGAGAGAAAAAAAAAGAAAGGAAGAAAATACCGCAATTTCCAGGTGAGAAGTTAACTCACAAATCTATGTTCTAATCACTGAATTCATTTAAATATTTATTGTTGGATCCATTTTTAAGTAAGTATGATGTGTAATTCAATGAGAGGTTAGAGCGAAGGGTAATTGTAAAAATCATAATTTTAATTAATATTATTTAGGAAGGATATTTACTTAGATAAATTAAATAAGATAATGTTGAGAAAATAAGGAGATTGAGATTTGACAGTTCATGTGGGCCGAGTCTAAGTCAATGAACTAATAAGATTGATTAGAACGGTTACAAGAAAGAGGATATACAAGGAGGGAAAAATAGGAAAAGAATAAATTTTCTTAATACATACTCTCTCATTCTCATTTCCTCCCTCACTTCATTCATACAAGCGGAAAAAAAGTGTTTTATTTGGCCAATAATAAGGGATTCAAGAGAAAGAAAAGCTATGAATCAAGAGTAAAGCTTAGAAAAAACCAATCAACGCTCAATTCTCAACCTTCTTTAACTGTTTAAGGTGAATAATAATTATACATCTCAAGTTAATTAGTATTTTCGGTTTTAAGTATAAAACCCAAATCTTTTGCTTGCATTATGCCATGTTGTGATAGTTTGAATGATTATATGCTTATTGATGAATATTTGGATTTATTATGAAATTAGTTAATAAGTTCAGGTGAGAAAACTATAATATGGTACCCAAATGACTTGAAATTTTGATATGATGTTAGAAACTTTATTAGAAATGGGTTTTTAATTTCATAATTTTTCAAGAAAATATGAATTTATTATGAATTTTCTAAGGGTAAAAAATGGTTTATTTCGAGGTTTAATTACTAAAAATAATTAAATAAAGTTTTTTGTCTCGAATTTTTTATATGTTGAAGAATATATAAAATTTGAATTATTGTGATTTTTAGGGATTTTTCCAAGTTTATACCATTTAATATGAATTATTGGGTTAGAAAGCCTAATTATTATACTATAAATTTAATATAAAAGATATGGTTTGCAAATGCTTTAGGAATGAAAAATTCTAGTAATGGCAGATTTTTGAAAAGGCTTTGACAAAGAAAATTATTATCCAATAAGATTTTGAAAAATATTAGGGGTTGGTGAAAACGAACTTTCTTTTATTAGCATACTAGTATGGAGCCCGTTCCGATGGCACGAATGCAAATTTTAATTTGTATATAAACTTGGATGTTATATGTTTTATGGATCAAAAGTTTTGTGTGTGTATATGCATATAAGTATGAAGTAGTTATATGGTTTGTAATGCTTCTCAATTATGCGATTTCCATTAAATCGTATACACAGCGTATGGCACTATATTTTGCAGTGATGCAAATTTAGAACATTGTACACAATGTGCTATAACAAAATGTAAAGAATAAAGTTTTGTTTTTGTAATGTACTTGAAAAATATAACTAATCAAGTAATGCACGGAATTTAATATTTGTTTATCACATTACTGTTTAGAATATTTATGAGCAAATAAGCTCTTGGAGGACGTTCTATTAGACGAAGAAAACAGTTGGCTGATGAGTCAATATTGTTATCATGTAAGTCAAAACGATGGGTAAACCGTAGAAAAATCCTAAGCCAATGGAAACTGATCAAGACCTGGAACATCAGATATGAAGAGCCAACATATTAAATATTTCATATTTAAAAAAAATTGTATTTGACTAAGAAGTGAGAAATGGGTTAACAAACACGCATTAATGGCAATAGTAGCAATAAAACACTAACTTACATGGAAACAAACAATTAATTACATAGAAAATTACCAATTACATGTAAAACCCTATAGTAAATAGAACAGAATTATATGAACTCATGAAACATGGGCGATGTATAAAGACACAAATAAACTAATATATGTTCATCATATAATTTAGAAGAAAAAATAATTACCTGAGCATACATGAGATGAGGATGATTTCAAATTTTTAATTATTGAGCTCCATGTATGGTTCTTTTATATGTGAAGATTAAGTTGTGCATGTTGACATCACATTTTCCAAAATTTTGTCCACATGCCATGCACATAATCAGGTCAGTACACAAAAATAAATATCTTCAAATAAGTAATTATGTCGATGATAGAGATAAATATAGTGGTTTTTAAAACAGGAAAATGGGAACAAGGAAAAAATTACAAAAAAATTTAGTCTCAAGGACGGTAGGTTTGGTTTTTAGTCTGAAGGACATTTTATAGTGTAAACAGAAAATGATAGCTACATCTATCATTCTGTGATTTACACTACAAAGTATCCTTCGGACTAAAAACTAAACTTGCTGTCTCTGAGACTAAAATTGTCTGCAGCTTCTTCCTTGTGTCTAAAAAACCCTTTTTAAAAATATAAACCAGTAAATCTTATTAAACATAAATTGTTAAATTGAAAGGGTTAAAGGTGTTGGATTGTTTTTCGAATGAATATACCCATGTCATCTTATTAAACATAAATTGTTAAATTGAAAGGGTTAAAGGTGTTGGATTGTTTTTCGAATGAATATACCCATGTCAGCATAAAAGCATTTAAGATTGGCATTGAGGGCGATATGTTAGCATAAAAGCATTTAAGCTTAGCATTGGGAAAACATGTTAGTGTAAAAACACGCACGGTATATATTTTTTATTTGGTATCTTCAATCTTCATATAGCAGAAAAAGTTAATGAGTGCGTTAACATGCGTGTCAAAGATTATAATACAGATAGAATTACCAAAATTATGATGCTAAATTGAGTAGAGTTGGATTAATATTAACAGAACCAAACTGAAATAAATAGTCATAAAGATTTTATAAACTCCTAGACTATTAAAAACAACTATTATAAGGTAGCATACAAAATTATAATTGAAAACGGTAGATCAGGCTAATGAATTTAAGATAAGAAGAGATACGTACCAATTTAGTAAACATCAATTAGTTCAAAGTATGGAAAAGAAAAAAATATTTCTGTTGATAGAATATTTGATGAGATATGCGTAACCAATGCACTAAAATGGAAAGTAACATTAAATTGGAACCGCATCCAGGTGCAACAAAGCAATATTAACACAAATTGCATACACTTCAAGTTAATTATTAATTATGGTTGACATAGAATTCACATCAATCGCATAAATAAATTAAAAATGAATTTAAAATAACAACTACCAATTTAAACCGACATACATATAGAAATAAAAAGTAGTTCCAATGCGAATGGTATTTTTTTATGCCAAAATGCAGGAGATGCTAATGGGACAGTAGGACATGGAGATTTTGTATGTAAAATGGTGTGAATTAATTAGTAAGAAAAAAATTTGACTGTCTTCCCACATGAATTTGAAGCCCGTCAAAAAAACATTGCCTATTAAAGAACAATACTCTTATCAATTTCTAAGATCCAAGTTAACCGTATAAATTTGAAGATAACATCATGATTGAAAATCAAAGAAAAAAAACAAAAAATGGAGTGAAAAGACAACTTATCTTAAGCAACGAAGATTATAGGTAGTGAGATTTCCTTTTACAGCCAAAGATGGTATTTTCCAAGTACTTCAACCTTTACATAACAAATATTCAGCAAGGAGTGAGATCCACATAATTAAAACTTAAAGCTAAAGACAAAACATTAAAAATTAATTATACCTAAATACCTTCATTTCCATGACAACCTATGCTCATCGATCTTCAATTTGTGACGCTTTGCTATTAAAATCTTCATCTATATAGAAAAGGAGGAGAATCGTCTTATGCAAAACCATACTGTCTCCTAAAAATGCAGAGTGGGGAGTTATTCTGAAGAAGAAAGTTGAGGAAGAGTAGGGACTTATTCTGAAGAAGAAAGTTGAGGAAGAATGCGGAGTTTCTGTGGGGAGGAAACAGTTTTGTCACTTCCATGTAACTCCGTTAATATGAACGTTATTTTAGATGGCGTGATTCATTTATAACCGCTCAATATATGTTGTGATTTTTTATCTGAGCCATTCTTTGTCTTTAGTTTGTCTTTTCCGTTAAGTCCGATCTATTTTGTTGTATAGATTAGCAGTTTTTATGGTAATTGCTCTTGCCACACCGAGACTCACGATGACGCACTTCATCGTACCACCTCCGTGGTCTTTGATGTCAATTAGGTGCGATGCATCAGATATCAACTACGGTTGATATGGAATGGATCCGATTGGTTGAAGTACGAAATGCAGCATTGAAGTTGACATCGTGGACTTCAACGAGGGCGATGCAGCATGTTTTCAATGTAGGTGTTGACCTTGATGCTGTGTTTTATATAAAATAACGAGGTGCCAGTTATTTTTATAAAGATGCCGACCCTATTAATTTCGAAGTAATCTATAACAGCGGTAATAACACTGCCCTTATTAAACTCTATATATTTTCAAAAAAGTGGTGACACCACTTATTTTCTCTTCAGCTTTAATGAGGTCGTGTTTCTACCATGCCATAGTGACGTCGCCTATTATCTTTAAGGCACTGATGCTAATACTCATCAATGTCAACACTAATCTCTTTAGGCTTTATATTATGCAAACCAAGTTTCACAGTTTATGGCATCGAGATTCTATGAAATTCGATGTATATGCTTTCGGCCTAAAGGCCTTGTGTTTTAAAAGTTAACGACTTTAATATGATATCGACAATGAAGAAGGGCGATGACCCTTAGGAGCGAAGTAGGCATCGAGTTTTATCAATTTAGTAATTTTATTTAATTTGGCTATATAGCTTATTGTTTTAAGGTGTTAGGACCTCTAAATATTTTCGAGATTCATCAATAATATTTTATAAAGGCATATATTATGGCATAAACATTTTGAATAAAGTAAAGGGCTATAATTTTCCTTATTTTGAAAGTATGATTTTAAAGGTTAAATCCTTTATAAATCATTATGTTTTTAAGGAAATAAATAGGGTATCTAGCCCAAGATTTTACTAAAGTGACGAATGTTCTTATCACCTTTAAATAAGTTGTGATAAGACGAATTGCCTTAGAGATTAGAAAACCACAAGAGACTGCTGTAGAGTTGTGTCCTATACTTCAGTTGTTAGTCCCTAATTGATATAAGTCCGAAATTCCAATGCAGAGAGCTTCATCGCGGTAAGAATAAAAGTTGGTTTACGGACAGAAAGGAATACAATATGATAAGATAGGTTATTGGTGAGCCCACAAAACCATTATGATCATAGTGGCACTAGGATTAGTATGGTTCGTACAGATGTCCACTTGTCTTCTAATAGTAAATTAGAGTATTTGAGGATGCAGTTCATTGGAGGGAAGTCATTCATTGGAACTGAGGATGCAATCAAAGGGAGAATTGGTTACTTCATTGTGAAAGGATCTTCGCTGCTATTGGTTTTAATGATGAGCAAAAGTGGGATTGGCGTCCAAGCAACTGCAAGGAGCTACGTTATGCTGGTGGAATAGTTTAATTATTGGGGTAGTAGAGGAAACTTTGTCTTGGGTTGAATTACGAAGGTGGTTTGAAAAGAGGTTTATGTCTGAGATCGCTAAGTCAACTATATTAAGAAAGTTTTCTAAATTGGCACAAGCTGATACGAGTGTGCTTGAGTAAGCAACTAGATTTGAGGAGATGTCCTAATATGAGGTTGTTACTATGAATATAGATCAAAAGGGATGATAAGTTCATCCATGGACTGAGACATGAGCTTGTTAGGGTAACCTTACCACATCTCAGAGATCCATGTGATGCAGTCATGGAGATGGCTTGAGAAATGAAGGGATGTTTGATTTGTTCACTAATAATAAGCTAGTAAAGAATTAAGGTGGACAGAGTCAAAAGAGGATGTTCTTTTAGAAAAAGGAAGCTTGGAAGGGTGGAACTGCTAAGAAAAGAAAAGCAAATGTTATGTGTTATAGGTGTGACAAGAAAGGGCATTTTGCGAACAAGTGTCTTTAAGGAGATGGATTGATAGTCATTGAAAGGAAGAACATCAAGTGCTTTAATTATGACCAGATCGAATATTACAAGAATCAGTGTAAAGGACCAGCTAAGGTTGAGAAAGGGAAAGTGTTTGCTTGGAACCAGCTGCCTAGAGACCCACAACAGAGAAGAAAGGAAAGGCTATGATGGGAGGTACGCTTTTGACTCATTGCATATCTGTTAGAGTACTATCTCATGATGGTGCATCATGTTCTTTTATATCTCGTTATCCGATAGAAAAGCTTAACCTAGAACCCTCATACCTAGTTACTTCCTTAAGGGTTGCAAATCTGATAAGAAGGTATGCAATTATTGGGATGGGAAGTGACCACTAAGAATTTGAATTATTAGGTTATGTATTCTCCTACAATTTGCATGTATTTAATTTTGTAGGCTTTGAGATTATTTTGGGTATGGATTGGTTAAGTAAATATGATGTTATGATATTTTTCCAAGGTAGGAAAATATCACTAAGACATATTAATAGTACTATAGTAGTGAGTGAATTGTATACTCAATAATGAATCGAAATTTGGATGTTTGTGCTTTGTTCGGTGTGATGAAGAAGGAGGAAGAGTTGAATCAGGGTTTCGTAGTTAGAGAATTTGCAGATGTTTTTGAGCCTATTACAGGGCAACCACTAAAAGAAGCTATTGATTTTCGAATAGATCTTGTAACTAGAGCTTAACCCTCAAGTAGACCGCCTAGCAGAATGACACCTACCAAGACGAAGGAGTTAAAGGTGCAGCTGGAGAATTTAGAAGGTAAAAGTTTTATTAGACCAAGCAGTTTGCCTTAGGAAGCGGCAATGGTGTTTATGAAGAAATCGAATAGGTCGTTAAGGATGTGTATCAATTATTGTTAGTTGAATGTAAAGATGATAAAGAACCGATATCCCTTGCCAAGGATTAATGATTTATTTGATTAATTGAGTGAAGCCAGAGTATTTTTTCAATTAAATTTAGAGACAAGTTTCCATCAATTAAGAGTGGAAGAGGATAACATAACTTTAACGACATTTCGAACAAGATATGGTTCATACGAGTGGTTAGTGATGCCATTCGAATTAACTAATGCGTCTACTTACTTTGTAGATTTAATGAATCATATCTTTCAAGAGCATTTGGATAGATTCGTGTTAGTATTCATTGACGACATTTTGTTATATTCTAAGGACAAAAGATGAGATTCATATTAGAATAGTGCTCGAGATGCTAAGGAAGCATTAGATGAGAGCAAAGTTTTCTAAGTGTCATTTTTGAAGGAGGTGAAGTTCCTTGGTCATATAATCTCAGGAAAAGGGTTGTCATTAGATTCGGCTAAGATCGAAACAGTTAGTAATTAGAAGAGATCCAAGAGATTGATTGAGATAAAGAGTTTCCTTGGACTAGCTGGCTACTACCAGAAATTCATCAAGGATTTCTCTTGTATGGCAGCACCAATGAATAAACTAACAAGG
The DNA here is from genome assembly GCA_030765085.1 of Allium cepa. Lineage (NCBI taxonomy): Eukaryota > Viridiplantae > Streptophyta > Magnoliopsida > Asparagales > Amaryllidaceae > Allium > Allium cepa. The sequence continues at coordinate 564,057,236 of CM060935.1, forward strand.
AAGGACGTGAAGTATTTTGGAGCGATAAATGTGAGGAGGCATTCTAGAAGCTAAAAGATTTAATGACCAATGCGCCATGTTAGTTGTTCGAGATGGAAATCAAGATTTATTAGTGGATACCGATGCATGCAGAACTGGTTTAGGAGCTATGCTAATTCAAAGTGATAAAGTGACTACGTACATTTCTTGGCAGCTCAGACCGCATGAAGTTGGATATCCAACCCATGACTTGGGATTAGCTATCGTAATTTTTGCATTGAAGGTGTGGAGACATTATATTTTGGGAGAATTCGAGTTGTATAAGGATCACACATCTCTAAGTTACTTATCCTCTCAGAAGGAGTTGAATATGAGAAACCATACATGATTGAAATTTTTAGTTACTTATGATTTTGGAATTGAGTACATATTGGGGAAAGGAAAAAAGGTTGCAGTAGTAGAAAACATCAAAATGCGTTATTGGTAGTGATATTAGAATATAAATATTTGGAAGCATTAATTGCAGGTAGTGTGCGGTAATGATAGACTGTCAATTCTAGTCAGAGTACGACAATGTTATCTTGCTTGGAAGTTCAACCAGTATTCGTTGAAAGAATTGCTTTTATGCAAAGAGATGATCCATTGCTAGCTGAAAGAATTAAAAGATTGGAAATGGAAGTGAAATTGATTAACTGAAAGAATTTTATCTTGATCAAAATAGACAGTTTGGAAAGGAAGGATGATTTTTTGTGCCAAATGCTGGTGACCTAAGGAAAGAAGTTCTTATGGAGGGTCATCGATCGAAATTTACTAATTATCCTAGAGGAAAAAATATGCGTCGGGATATGAAAAGAAGTATCTTTTGGGAAGGAATGAAAAAGGCAAAACAATGCTTGAATTGTCAATAAGTAAAGGTGAAGCATCAGAAGCCTAGTGGACTGCTTCTGCCTTTGGATATACAAGCAAGGAAATGGGATTCTATATCTATGGATCAAATAGACGGGTTACCAATGTTGAATAAAGGATATGAAAGAATCCAGGTTGTAGTAGATAGACTGACCATGAGTGCACACTTTATTCCCATTAAGTTGACAAGGACGACATCAGTTTTAGCTAAGTTATTCATGAAGAATATAGTTGGACTATATGGAGTTCCTAGTAGTATAGTCTATACAGAGATTCATTACTTGTGAATTTGGAAGAGTCTACAAGAAGCTTTAGGTACCAAACTCAAGATGAGTACCGCTTACCATCTATAGACCGATGGGCAAACGGGAAGAGTTAACAAAGTCTTGTAGGTTTTGTTAAGAGCTTGTGTGCTTGATTTTGGAGGATCATTGACAGACCATCTACACTTAGTCGAGTTCTCGTATAACAATAGTTATCAGATTTATATAGGGATGGAACCTTTTGAATCTTTGTATGGAAGACCGAGCAAATCATCAATATGTTGGTTGGAGACCAAAGATAGATTAGTTCTTGGTCCGGATATGGAAAGAGAAACCGCAGAAAAGATTGAGTTGATTTGAGCTAGAATGAATAAAGCTCAGTTTAGCCAGAAAAGTTATGCAGATAAGGGACGGAAAGATTTGGAGTTCTCTGTTGGAGATCATGTTTTCATCAACGTATCACCGAGGAAGGGTGTAGTAAGATTTGGGAAGTCAGGGAAATTAACACTTAGGTTTGTTGGACCATTTCTTATTGTAGAAACGGTCAGAAAACTCGCTTAAAGAATAGAGTTACCGAAAATTATAGCAGGATTCCATAATGTGTTTCACATTTCTCATCTCCAGAAGTGCCTTCGAGTTCCAGAAACCACTATCACTCCGACTCGTTAGAAGACTTAGCAATGGAATGAGACATGACTATAGTTAGGCAACCAGTTCGTATCGTGGCTAAGGATAAGAAAAAGTCGAGAAACAAGACAGCCATATTAGTAAAAGTTCAATGGAGCTACAACGAGAGAGAATATACTTGGAAGAAGGAAGACGGGATTAGAGATACTTATCTCGACTTGTTCAATGGTATGTTTTATGTTTATGGTTATGATTATGTTTGTGTACCTTACCGTAATTTCGAGGATAAATTCTTTAAGATGGAGAGTCTATAACAACCCTAATTTTAATTGACATTATTTAAGATATCTAATTAAATAAATAAAATAAAATAATGTAAAGAGGATAAGGAGATTGAGATTTGACAGTTAATGTGGGCCAAATCTTAATTAATTAACTAACAAGGTTGATTGGAACATTAATAAGGAGAAGGATATATAAGGAGGGAAAAATGGGAAAAGAGTAAAAAAAAACTTAATATATACTCTCTCATTCTCATTTCCTCCCCTACTTCATTCATACAAAAGAAAACTAAAAGAGTTTAGGTCGGCCATCAACATGGGATTCAAGAGAAAGAAATGTAGGAATCAAGAGTAAAGCTTAGGGAAAACCGATCAACACTTAAATCTTAACCTTCTTTAACCCTTCAAGGTAAATAATAGTTATGCATCTCGAGTTTTAATTAGTATTTTCAGTTTTAAGTATAAAACCCGATTCTTTTGCTTGTATTAAGCCAAATTATGATATTGAATAATTATATGCTTATTGTTGAATATTTGGATATATTATGAAATTAGTTAATATGTCTAGATGGGAAAACCTATCATATAATACACAAATGACATAAAATTTTGATATGATGTTAGAAACATTATTTTAGAAACGGTTTGTCAATTTCACAATTTTCCAAGCTAGTATGAATTTCTTTATGAATTTTCTAAGTGTAGAAAATGGTTTATTTTGGATTTTCATTATTAAAAATTATTAAATAAAAATTTTAGTGTTGAATTTTCTTTATTTGCTTAAGAATGTTTAAAATCTGAATTATTTTGATTTTTGAGGAATTTTTCCAAGTGTATATGATTTATTATGAATTATTAGGTTAGAAAAGCCTAATTATTATATTAAAATATTAATATAAAAGATATAGTTTGAAAATGTTTTGGGAATGAAAAATTCTAGTAATGGCTGATTTTTGAAAAGGCTTTGATAAAGTAAATTATTATCCAATAAGATTTTGGCAAACACTAGGGGTTGGTGAAAAAGAACTTTATATTATTAACATATTAGCCCTTTCATGGTAATTGCATCTTTATGTCACCAAGTGTCATGAAGCCGCACTTCATCATACCGTCTGCATGGTCTTCGACGTCAATCAGGTGCGATGCATAGGATATAAACTACGGTTGAGTGGAGTGGATCGGCTTGGTTGAAGTGGGAAGTGTAGCATTGAAATCGACATCATGGACTTAGACGAGCGTGGTGCCACATGTTTTCAAATATAAATGTTGAACTTGGCTCCATATTTTATATAAAATGGCATGGTGTCACTCATTTCTATAAAAATGCCAACCCCATTGCTTTCAGACTAACCTATAACGACGGTAATTATGCTGCCCTTATTCAACTTTGTATGTTCTCTAAGATGGTGGTGACACCGCTTATCTTCTCTTCAACTCTAATGAGGTCGCCTTTCTACCATAGCCATCGTGATGTTGCCTATTATCATTAAGGCATCGATCTGGATACTCATCAATGTTGACATTGATCATTTAAGGCTTTATACCATGTAAACCAAATTTAACACTTTATAACGTCGACACTCTATGAAGTGCGATATGTATGCTTTCGGCCTAATCGCCTTATGTTTTATAAGTTAAATACTTTAACATGATTTTTGATAATGAAGAAGGGCAATGACTGTTAGGGGCGAAGTGGACGCTGAGTTTTATCAATTTAGTAGTTTTATTAAAAGGCTACATAGCCTATTGTTTTGAGGCATTAGGACATCTAAGTGTTTTCAAGATTCATCAATAATATTCTATAAAGGCATATATCATGACATAAATATTTTGAATAAAATAAAGGGCTATAATTTTCCTTGTTTTGAAAGTGTGATTTCAAGGGTTAAATAATTTGTAGATTGTAATGTTTTCAAGGAAATAAATAGGGTGCTTAGCCCAGGATTATACTAAATTGATGAAAGTTCTTATCACCTCTAGAGAAATTGTGATAGGATGAATTTACTCAAAGGTTGGAAAATTTAGATAAGACTCTTATAGGGCAGCGCTTTATACTTTAACAGTATCCCTTAGCTAATATAAGTCCAAAATTTCAGTGCGTAGGGCTTCGTCATGGGCAAGTCTTCAAATGGGTCTACGCATATAAAGGAATATACAAAGATGAGATAGGTTATTGATGAGCCCTCAAAACCATTAGGATCAGTGTGACCATAAGAATAGTTAGTTTCAAACATACCATCTAGTTGTCTTCTTGCAGTATGTCAGAGAATTTGATGTATCTGGTAGGCCCGAGTCGGCCATAGGTTTGTAGTTACCCTGAGAAAACTGTAATGTTAGGACAGATAGTCCATTGATTTAGACAAATTGGTCATGATTACCCATGTTGCATGCATGCATATTATTATGCATATTGCCTATTTGATTTTTTGTAGTTGAAGAGTTATTTTCCAAAAAGATATATTTTTAAAACATATATTCATGAGGGGAAAATCCGTTTCGCTCAATGGCATGGTCTTACCGAATATCTATAAACTATGACGGCGAATTATTCACAGCGGGCTTTTTGTCTAACTCAAATTTTATGTTCGGATGCTAAAAATTTGATTTGAGTAAATTGGGAGTTAGGATTCTTCAGGTTATGTAGGTTTTGGGGAATAAAGTTTCGAAGACGTGCAAAAGGCAGATCTAGCTATCTTGGAACTTATACATAATATCCCCTATCTTTAAATATCATTTTTTGGAATGTATGTAATGGAAAATGTTAACTGCCTAGTAGTAAACTACGATCAACCAGAGGGGCATCTTTTTATGTTGCTCTTGGAGTATTTTGTGATAACGATACTTTATCTGAACCTAAGAAACGTACGAGATTATGTAATAAATGTGAAATATTATCTTTGAAATGAAATGTGAAAGTTTGTCTGAAAATATGTTTAAAATATTCCATATTCTTATGCTTTGATGTTATTAATATGATTAACATATACGCATTTTATCATCAGAAATTAATATTATAAGTGACTATAACATTTGTAGCGGTTACTTTCGGTCCTTGAAATGGGGGATGTTGCAACTTGGTATTAGAGTATAAGTTCATGTAAAACTAAAAGAATTCATTTATATATTTGTTATTGGATCTATTATTGAGCAAGTATGTTTGTAGTTCAACGTGAGAGTAGAGTAGAGGGTAATCAAATGGCTGAAGCCACTAGAAGAAGATGAACAAGAACCCATAACTTCATCATATCAGGCTGTGATCGGTGACTAGTCCGGGGGACCGATGGCGAAGTCTGAGAGGCAAAGTTTTATGCCCATGTTCATGCGCATGCGTGTGTGTTGCTCGAGGGTGAATGTTTTCATGCCTGTATTTGTTGATGCGTATGTATGTGATGATATGTGTATACTTACACACACACACACACACATATATATTTGTGAGGTCTGCTATTACTTTAAATTATGCATGCTAATTTAAACGCTTTCAATGATTGATCTCTTACTGCTATATAATCTACATATGTTAGTCTTAGGTACTCATTTGTTTACTAATACAGAATTATTGTTATCATCCACTATACAATAATTAACAGCATTACTGTGACATCCCGCACCTTTAGGCACCCCGAAAATCGGACATGACTAGAAGCACGGGTGGTCGGGTGAAATAAAAATCCATAACATAGCACAAAGATTAAGGCAACATAATAAAATGATTAAAATATTACAGTGGAAGAAAACATCACTAATTATAATTTAGTAGAAAAACAACCTCATTAAAAACAACATTATCCCAATCCTCATCTCTTCCTTTCTCTTCTTCTCAGAGTGCTTCTGAGGCGTCTTGTGTCAAGAATGTCTCGAGTCCTTTGAATGCTAATTGGTCTTCTCTTTTCAAATCTCTACCTCGTAATGCTGGTTCATACAGGTCGATTCATTTTGATATTCCTAGGGATAAGTCTCCAAATGTTTTGCCAGATCTTATCAAGGAGGAAGGTTTGAAGTACTGGAATAATCATTTGGTTGGATTCTTTTTGGATGGTACGCTTTCTTTTTTGATAGTGGTTAATTTCTTGAAAAGATCTTGGAAGATTAAGGGTGAAGTTGACTTTAAATCAGATGGGTACAATTTCTATTTCAATTTTTCTAATCAGAAGGATAAAATTCAAGTTCTTAATTCTCATCCAATTTTTATAAGGGGTAGAATGTTCATTATTACTAAATGGGATCCTTCTGTTGGTATTTCTCAAGCGTAGATCAAAAGAGTACCTATGTGGATTCGTTGTCATAGAATTCCACTTATTCTGTGGACGCTTGTAGGGATTAATTGGTTAGCTTGTCATGTTGGTAGACTAATTTGTTTTGATAGTAGTACTGAGAAACTGCAAAGATTTAAGTATGCAAAGGCTTTAGTGGAGATTTCACCTGATTTTGACTTGCCGCAATCTATTACCATTCCTGAGTTGGGAGATAATTGTCCAGATGTCAAATTGTTATATGATTGGAGGCCAAAAATTTGTACACATTGTAAAATATTTGGTCTTGATACTGTCAGTTGTGAGTCACTAAACAAGACTAAACAGAATGATGTTAAGAAGGTGGATAATTTGATTGAGAATAGTGATAAGAACCAAAATGTTCATGGATTTACTAATAATAACATAATAGATCAAAGCTGGAAAAATGTAGAGAGGAGGAATAAAGGAATATGGAAGAAAAAGGAGACAGCGGCTAAAGAAAAGTTTCAATTAAGTGTTGATCCTAAAATAAGCATGGAAATTGGTAAAGGAAAGTGCAGTGAATGAAATAGTAATCTTCCTTATTCTACTGTTACCTTAAATGCCTTCTCAATTCTATCAAATTCCTCTCTTGATTCAACTAATGATAACCCTGTTATAAATTTGGAAAGTATACATGGTGATTGTTGTGATGCAAAAACCTCTTCTTCATCTTTTGATACTTTATCTAAATCTTCAATTGACTCTGATAATATTTTGTCATCTGCTAAAGTTGTGTCATCTGTTTCTTCCAATATTTCTACTTCTGTTTCTTCTTCATGCAGTTCTCAATTTAGCTTTCAGTCTCCATCTATGTTTGGTACTAATACTTCATCACCTTATCTGCATTTATCTCCACCTGATCATATTATTCTTCCCCCTTCTTCTAAATCAGGTGAATGTTTGCAAGTCATGACAAGTAAAGGTAATATTAGTACTCACAATCCTGGGGATTTGAATAAAGGGAAAGATTTTAAGGCTCAGGAAGTTTTTCCTTTATCTTCATCAAAAAGTAATTCTCATTCTAGACATACAAGGAAAAATCCATCACCTTTGCTTCCTCCTCTCCCCTTGAAATGAATAATATTGCCTTTTGGAATATAAGGGGTGCTAACTTTCCCTCTAAAAAAGTTGAGATTAAAAATATTATCAAGGAAAATGATATTCATTTGATGTGTGTTTCTGAAACAACGTTAGATATAGTCTACTCTAAAGGCTGTTAACTTGATATCTCCTTCTTGGTTACATGATCATAATTTTGTTGAATCTAACTATGGAAGAATCCTAACTTTATGGAATCCTTCAACTTTCAAACTTTCCAAGATTATTGCCACTGATCAATTCATTCATTATAATTGTGTTCATTTGCCCTCTAATTTGAATTTTCTCTTCACTTCAGTTTATGCTCAAAATTCTTTATCATTGAGACAACTTTTTTTGGATCAACTTCCTACTCTAAACTCTTCTTCTGATCCCTGTTGATAGGTGGTGATTTTAATTGTATGCTTGCTGGTAATCAAAAATATGGTGGTTGTCCCTTGTCTCTTAAGGATATTGCTCCTTTAAATAGTGCTATCACTCAATCTAATCTAATCTCGGTCAAATCTTTTGGTTCATTTTTCACTTGGTCAAATAGTAATAGGAGTGGAAATCCAACTCTTTGTAAATTGGATCATATTTTTGTAAATATCCCTTTCCTTCAAGTCTGGCCCAAATCATTTTATGATACTCTTCGTCCCTCTTTATCTGATCACTGTCCTTTAATTTTTCATTGGGGAGTTGATGATAATAGTGGAGATAAACATTCTTTTAAAATTTTTAATTTTTGGACTAAGCATGTGGATTATCCTATTATTCTTAAACAGGTTTGGAATATGCAATTTGGTAGGAATCCTTTAGCTAATGTTTCTCTCAAGATGAAGGCTCTCAAATTTCACTTAAAGGTCTGGTCAGCAGCTAATTTTGGTAAAGATTCTAAGCTTTCTACTCATATTAGGAATGAGCTCATTAAGGTTCAGGAAGATTTGAGTGCAAAACCACATGATTTTCTTTTACAACATGCTGAAGTAGAACTAAGAAAGAAACTTGAACAAGTTATAGATAGGGAATTATTATCCCTTAAACAGAAACTTCACTTGAGAATTGAGAAGGAAGCTGATAGAAATACTAAGTACTTTCATAATTTTCTAAAAGTTAAGAGAGCTAGACAAAGCATATTTCAAATTAATGATATGAATGGTAATCTGGTTAAATCTTCTGATGGTATTAATAATGCTTTATTCGGTATTTTCTCTCAATTTTAGCACCTTCCAACCCTTTTGAACCTGATATACATCCTCTATTTGATATAACACTTCCAACCTTACCCTTTTCACAATCTGCTTCTTTGATATCTACCATTTTTGATGATGAGATTAGATCTGCAGTTTTTACCTTGGATCCTAATAGTTGTGGAGGTCCAGATGGCTACAATGCTCATTTTTTACAACAAAGTTGGAATATAATTGGTGTTGATATTGACAAAGCTATTCAATTTTTTTTCCTCAACAACAAACTTTCTGCTAGTCTCTCTGCTACTGCCATTTCCTTAATTCCTAAGATTGATAACCCTACCTCAGTTTCTGATTTTAGGCCAATATCTTGTTGTAATATCATTTATAAAATCATTTCAAAAGTGTTGGCTAATAGATTGTAGTTAGTTCTGCCATCCATTATATCCAATAATCAGGCTGCTTATATTAGTGGAAGATCCATTAGTGATAACATTCTTTTAGCACAAGAATTATTGTTGGGGTATGAAAGGAAAACTATATCTCCTAGATGTATGTTAAAGTTGGACATTAAGAAGGCATTTGGTTCTATTGCTTAGAGCTCTATTTTAGCTATTATGTCTAGGATGAACTTTCCTAAACCATTTTTAGCTTGGATTTTCACTTGTATGTCATCACCAATGTACTCAATCTCGAGAGAGGGTGGTTTGTATGGGTATTTTAAAGGTGCACAGGGTGTTAGGCAGGGTGATCCTATTTCTGCCTATTTGTTCATTATTGTCATGGAATTGCTCAATTTAATTTTGATGGATCTAGTTTTAAAGAAAGCACTTGATTTACATCCTAAATGTAAACATCCTCTCATCACTCATCTTCTTTTTGCTGATGATATCATCATATTCACAAACCCTACTCATAATAATATTCATAGTATTATGTCTTCTCTGCAATTCTTTTATTCCATTACTGGCCTCCAAATTAATCTCTCAAAATCCGATATACTTGTTGCTGGTTTGCCTATTTCTAAGAAGATTGATATTATTAAATGCTCAGGACTTCAGGAATTACCTAAAAATTCATATTATTTGGGTTTACCTCTCATTAGCTCTAAATTACCAAGAAAAATTGTTTGCCTCTTTTTGAAAAAATAATTGCAAGGTTGCAACTATGGCCTTGTAATAAATTGTCACAAGCTGGTAGGCTCACTGTTATTCAATTAATTGCTGTGGCTATGACCACATATTGGACAAGACATTACATTCTTCCAATCAAGCTGATTAATATGATTACAAGTGCTCTAAATAAATTTCTCTGGCACGGTGACCCTTTCTCAAAAAAGCTTATACCCATATCTTTTTACAAATTGTTTGATGCTAAAAAGTATGGTGGTCTTGGTATCACAAATATTTTCCAGTAGAATAAAGCTGCTATTTCAGTTTACTTCAATAGGATTTTTGCATCTGATCAAACTTATGGTCTCAATGGGTTAATCATAATCTTATTGGCAAGAGGAATTTTTGGACTGTGAGTATACCCCAAAATTGTAGTTGGAGTTGGAGATATATACTTAAACTAAGGGAAACTTTCTTACCAATCACACAATGTAATTATGCATTGATTAAAGGATTATCTTTTTGGCATACTCCTTGGGCTAAACAGGGTGTGATTTTAAGTTCTTTAGTGGATTACAATTTGAGAAGAAACTCTGGAATTTCAGAAGAAGCTATAGTTGATGAATTTATACATGATGGTACTATTATATTACCTTACTCCAGCTCCTTTCAGTTAAGAAATTTGTGGAGTGTTATTACTAGTAATCCAATTATCAGTAGTGATAATACTCTAATCTGGTCAAGAAAAAATAAAATCCATTCTATCAGGCTTGTGTATAATTATCTCTGTAAGAGTGATTCTATTTTTCCTTGGCATTCAAGAATTTGGAAAACTGGTTGTTCAGCAAAGGAAAATCTGTTGTTGTGGAAGGTAATGGAAAATGCTTTGAATACAAAGGACAGGCTTTGTAGAATGGGTATTATTTCAAAGGATTTATGTGTACTTTGCAGAGCAGAATATGAAACTAATACTCATTTATTTTTTGAATGTCCTTTTGTTTATCAAATATGGTACAGGCTCTTATCTAATGGTAGTTTTTATAAGCCTTCTACTGTTAGTTCTATTGAATGGTTTAATGTATTCAAAGCAACTAGATGGAAGACACGTACTACCGGGCTTTTGCTCAAGCTCCTTAAGAAAATGATTTATGCTGTGTGGTCTAAAAGGAATAATAGAATATTTGGTATTGGAAGCAAGAATTCATCTCAGCTTTACTCTATGATTCATGGCAGTATTTTGAGGGATTTAAGGATTGATAATTATTGAACTAACTCTGGAATGTGAGGAATGCTGACAATGATTTTTCTCTGGAAGTGAGGTTGGTTCATTACTGAAGACTACTAGCTGCATGGATTGATTAGTGCTCTCTGTACTCTGGCATTTATTTCGGTTTTGATTCATGGTCAGCTGAGTTTTGTTCATAATTTTTGTAGCTAAGTTTACGTATTTGGCTTGTATTATAGTCACTGTGTTTGGTCTAAGCTTGGTTTGTATTGTTGTAATTAAGTTTGGTTTGTATTGTTGTAACTAAAGTTTGGTCAGCAATTTTTTGTTTTGTCATGGTAATGGAATTGTGTGAGTTGTAATTTCTTGTAATGGAACATTAGTCAATAAAATGAGCTTATGCTCTTGCTGTTCAAAAAAAAGTACCTAGTAGTCTCCACCAATACATAAAACATAACAAAGTTCACAATATAGGCCCCCATATATAGACTAAAGTATAGAAAAAAGAGAAACAGAGTACATGAAACAAAAGAAACAAAAGCTGAATATAACAACTGCTCTAATGACCCTCTAAAGTGCAAAGAACTGCAATCTAGACCTGCCCTCCTGTGATTTGGGGAAAATTGGAAAAATAGGAATGGGTCAGACATAAAGTCTGGTGAATGAGAAATAAAATGAAGCAAAAATGAATAAAACAATTTAAATCTAGGTCTTCCTCGGATATCGTAGAGGGTGAATAATATAATGCAGTGAATCCTTCTTAAATACAGTTCCTAAGAAGCCAAAGTCCATGGTCACTCTAGAAAGTCAACCATGCAGTAACACTAAACGTCAATCGGCCTGTCGGACCTTGTTCTAACCTATCCACATGCTACAGCATGAAAGTCATGCTCTTCACGCCTGCACTATGATTAAATGCCTCTTATGTCTGGCAGATGTCGACTCAAACAACCTCGGAGGATCCCGAAATTATGCTCAGGCTCCACCAAACTGGACTCCTATCCTCCGGTCTTCTTGGTCACAAACGTGGACTTTCCCCTATCGAAAGTGTCAGTCCTCCAAAAGATCGCCCATAGTTGGGTCGGCTGTTTAAAATCCTCTAACGATCTGCCTAAAGAAGCCTACATCGTAGCACATTTGTCATGTTTTGTCCATGTCGATCTACCTGAAAAAGCCTACGACTGCGGATGCTATATATGCTACATACTAGCAACCTATAAAAGGTAATAAACATCCTTGCGAACTGACTTGCCTGCTCCTAGTATGTATAGCCAAAACTATATTTTGGTCTTAACAGCATGAAACACTTATCCAGACCTTTACAAGCTCTGCCTACCAAATTATTTCCATATTAATAAATTTTATCGTTATAGTTTACATACTATTTATTTCCATTAATCTGCTTTAGGCCATTTTTACATCCGATTTGGTTATTTCACAATTTACTTTTAATAGTATTTCGATTTCATGTTCGTTCAGTCCATACGGTTTGTTTGTAATTTTTATGCCATTTTGTTAGAAATCTACACTAGCTTTTAGGGTCCATTTAATTTACATTTTTTCCACCTTAATTTAAGTTCTCCTGTTAGAGATTTTATCTGTACAAATTTTTTATCCAATAGCTAAAAACCATTTAATTACACAAAATTCCACTTTACATTTTTAGGCCAGATATGAAACAAACAATTATACCAATTAGACTTCCCAATTTTTTTCCAAAACCATATTCAAAATTATGTAATTATATCAATCAAAACCATAATTTTATTCAAGTAACATATTCTGAATTTATTCAACCAACGTGTTCTACCAACAGAGATTGAATAACAATTCTAAATCTAAATCAATCTTATTTACACCATGAAAGGTGAACAAGAATTTGTTTGTTCCAAATTTCAACCCAAATGTGAAACATGAATAAGAATTTGTTTGTTCCAAATTTCAACCCAATCATGAGTTAGAATTGAGGAGTGAAAGAAGAAGATACAATAATTTTCATAAATTTTAATCTTATTTATGCCATTAAACGTGAATAAATAATTTATATGTCCCATATTTTAAACCAAATATGAATTAGATTTGAGAAGTGGAAGAAGAAGTTACAATAATTTCATCCATTCTCAATTCATAATAGAAATTAATTCATATTAAAGTGCTAGAAAAGAACTAAAATTGAACTATTTTATATTTTTTATTTCATATTAATTCCCACTCACCTGGCACTTGAGCTTGTACAAATTTGAAAAATCTTTGTTTTAATCTTTCTCCCTTTGATTCTTCTAAACTCCCTAAATTTCTTGAATATATATAGATAATTTAATTTGGTAGATATTTGTTTATTTAGTAGAGAAAAGGAGGAAGAATAATACACACTAATTTTACCGTAGAATTATGGCGACGGTTGAATAAGAGATTAGGTTTAGACTACATGGTTTATTTATAGATTGTTTGCGTGAATATAACCCATTAGATTATTTTAGATTAAATCTGGTTCTTTTATACACTTAATGGTTATCCATTCTAGTCCATGCACATCACTCAACCAATAATATTTTTTCATCTCATCCTATTACATCACTGGAGCGAATGAGAAGCTGCCACATTTCAGAAACTACGCTGAAGTACGTAGAAAAATCGTTTTTTGCGAATCAGCTAAAAGAAACGTCGCCCCAGATTTTGGGGGACAACGAGACTTGATCCCTGGTCACTAAGAAAGTCAACATGCACCGTTACCACTGTACTAAATGCGCTTTTATTTCTTTTTAATTACGTTTCCCATAAAATATTGGGGTGTTACATTCTCACCCCTTAAAGGATTTCATCCCCGAAATCTCCAAAGACAGAAGAACATAATTCACTACCAGCGTCCAAGAACTACATCCATCTACTCAACCATCATTCATTTCTACCATTGTCCTTATTTTTAACTAATGCAATTTATGATTTATGCAAAGTGAAATGCATATGAACTTACCTAATGCGAAAAGGTAGTCAGTTTACTTCTTCAGTTGACCTCATGTAATGCAAGTATGCTTATGCCATGCAACCAAACATATGCAATTACCCTAGTATAGTTGATAATTCTATATGTATGTTTCAATTGTTCACCCAAATGCACCATCCATATGCAACATCCATTTATACACACACAAACACACACGCACGCACACACACATATAACCATGTGAAAATGCAATAGATAATAGGCACACATATGCAGGTTTGTGTACCTAGTTTGTCGATTGTCCCAATAAATATCTATCTAGTGCATGCAATGCACCCATTTGCAAACATTAGCTTCTACTTGCAATCATTTTCATCCATCAAACATAACATGCCCTAATGACATGTTTACAACCAAGCTACCATCCATAGGTTTCACCAAAAGATTATCGAGAAGACCCTAACTAAGGGAAGACTAAAGATCAAAGATAGGATATTTGAAGTGTACCTTCAAATAGAAAAGGATAAGAAGTTCGAATTCCCTCCTCAGATTCCTATGTGCACTCCTTGGGGTAATCTCCCCATTAAACCTTCAATGGACGAATTTCCTTGTTGGGTAATCTCTTGATGCAGTGTTCCAATATACGGGTGGGTGTACGATGCATGAGTGATTCGCGCTCTACCTCCACTTCCCTTAGTTGATCGAGTTCTACTACTACTACGGAATCATGTAGACATTTCCTCAGTGCAAAACATGAAAAACATTGTGAACTCCTGCCAACTTATCTAGAAATCAACTCTGTATGCCACTTTTCCAATCCGTGCGGTAATAGGGAAGGGTCCTACAAATCTCGGTGTCAACTTAACCACTGAGCCGGATCTCATAATGTTTCTTAGAGGTGAAACTTTGACAAAAACCATATCTCCAACCTTAAAATCCAAATCTGAACGTCGTCCGTCGGCATATGACTTTTGTCTATCTTGTGGAGTCTTCAACCTCTGTCGAACCAAATCCACCTTCTCGAAAGTTTCCCTCACCAAGTCTGGTCCAAGCAAGATCCTATTGGTGGTATCCCACAAATAGGCTGGTGATCTACATGGTCTGCCATAGAGGGCCTCAAATATTACCATCCCAGTGCTTGCTTGATAACTATTATTATACACGAACTCCGTCAAAGGTAGGTGGTCTTCCCAGGAGCCTCCAAAGATAATGATGCACAATCTGGAAAATCTTCCAAACCCCTATTTACCCTCTCAGTCTATCCATCTGTCTAAGGGTGATATGCCGTGCTTAGATTCAATTCTGTTCCCAAGGCTTGCTGAAGACTCCTCCAAAACCCGCTAGTGAATAATGGATCTCTTTTGCTCACAATGCTGGCAGGAACTCCCTGAAGCCTAAGTATCTTCCTTACATAAAGAGTCGCCAAAGAAGCTGCCGTTAATGGGTACAAAATAAGCGCTCTTCGTCAGTCTACCTACAATGATCCAAATGCTCATGTTCCCTCTCCGTGACCTTGGTAATCCATCCACGAAATCCATAGAGACGCTCTCCTATTTCCATAATGGAATATCCAATGGCTGCAACCCTATGGCAGGTGATGCACTTTGATACATACTCTGCTACTCTCTGCTTCACTCTGGGACAATAGAATACCTTATTCATGTCCGGATACATCTTATTAGCACCGAGGTGCACTGTCATTCGAGAATGATGTGACCTATCCAACACCGCATCTTCTAAATCCTCACTACGGGGAACACAAAGTCTACCATCCCTTGTACTCTATCCCTTAGTGTCCACGGTATAACACCTAAGATGTGGTGATGACTCTTCTCTACCAAGCTTATCTGAAATGTCCTTTAACTCTTCGTCCTCACCTTGCCTTGCTCCAAGCTGCTCGATCAAAGTAGGCTGAACGTCGAGGGCCGCTAACGATCACAGAGCTAAATCCAACGGAAGTCTGAAATCAAAGGTAGCAAAATGCATCAATTCCAAAAACAGAGGACTTAAAACCACTTTGTGTCTACTCTATGCATCTGCCACTACATACCCTTGCTACGAGTATAGGAAATCTCAAAGTCATAAGAGGCTAAAAACTCCATCCATCGTTGCCGTCTCAAATTCAAGTCTTTCTTAGAGAATAAATACTTCAAAGACTTATGATCCGCGAAAAGCTCAAATCTTTATCCTAAGAGATAGTGCCCCCAAGAGTTGATAGCAACAACTATAGCTGCCAACTCAAGATCATTCGTCGGGTAGTTCTTCGCATGCGTTTACAATTGTCTACTCGCATAGCACACTACCCTACCCTATTGCATCAGTACCACCCCTAGCCCCATACCAAAAGCATCAATATAAACTGAGAAAGGCTTAGTTCCATTCGATAATACTAACACGGGCGCGGTAGTCAAAGCTTCCTTCAATCGACCAAAGGCATCCTTACAATTGGCATCCCAACAAAAGCTAAGTTCTTCTTGGTAAGGCGGGTAAGCGGTGCTGATATCCTAGCAAAGTCCTTAATGAACTTCCTATAGTAGCCTGCAAGATTATGGAAACTCCTTATGTTCATTGCATTCTTAGGGGTCTGCCAATCCTATACTGCTGCCGCTTTTACCGGATCTACTGCAAGCCCATCCTT
The DNA here is from genome assembly GCA_030765085.1 of Allium cepa. NCBI lineage: Eukaryota > Viridiplantae > Streptophyta > Magnoliopsida > Asparagales > Amaryllidaceae > Allium > Allium cepa. Next base: position 564,073,755 of record CM060935.1, read on the forward strand.
CAAAACGATGTATCCTAAAAAGCGAACCGCATCCGTCCAAAAGTGGTATTTGGAGGACTTCTCCTTCAACTTAAGTGCTCGCAGGGTCCTAAGTACTTCTTCTAAGTGAACAATATGCTCCTTCTTGCTTCGTGAATAAACCAAATTACATCGACGAACACAACCATAAACTTATTCAATGATTTGCATAATACTCGACTCATTAGGTCCACAAAGTATGCTAGAGCATTGGTTATCCCAATTGGAAAGACTAACCACTCAAATAACCCCTCCAGAGTCCTAAACGTAGTCTTCTCGATGTTATCCTCCACCACATGCAAATGATAAAATTCCGTGGCCAAATCGAGCTGCGAAAATACCTTGGCTCCTAATAGTTGATTGAAGAGATCGTCTATACGGGGAAGAGGATAATGATTCTTCTTCGTTAGCTTATTAATCTCCCTATAATCCACGCAAAGTGTGAGAGAGACATTTTCCTTAGTGGCAAAGATGACGGGTGCACCCCACTCATAAATTCTCTTATGAATGAAGCCCTTCTCCAAAAGCTCTTCAATCTGCTTGCTCAATTCAAGACATTCCTTAAGAGCTATATGCCTTACTGGTAAAGCAACCGATTTGGCGTTATCGACAAGATAAATCTTGAACTCGATCTCTCTTTGAGGTGGAAGGCCAACAACCTCCTCGAACACATTTGGAAAGTCTCTAACAACTGGTACCGAACTCATACTATCGGGCAATAAGTCAAAAGAATAAAGGTAGCTCAACATGACTGATCCTCTAGAATCACAAGATACTTCCAAGGTACGTCCACTACAAGTGTCTAACCTCACTATGCTCTTGTCGCAATCAAGAACAACACCACACATGGATAGCCAATACATACCAAGAATCAACCCGAACCCGAAAAAGCCGAATACAAAGGCACTATAGTCAAACTCAACACCTAAAATAAACAATTTCGAACCCCCACATAACATGGACAAATAGGCCGATCCTATTTGGGATTTGGTACTATTACCGGGTCAATCACTAAGAAAGCATCAAGACCAAGACTCACTACCAGAATACTGGATATAAAAGAGTGCGAAGCTCCAGAATCAAATATGGTATGAACAGGAAAATCAGAAATAGATAACACACCTTCGATGAAACCTTCTTTCTCTTGCCCATAACTGGACGAGTACAATGGAAGGAGCTGCCTCCAAAACATAAGCCTAAGTAGGTTTGAAGGTGTCCGTGAACTGTCCAAGGGCTTCGACAGACAGTCCTTTTTCATATGCCCCATTTGATCGCAAAGATAGCACCTCAATCTCGGCTGCTCTCCTTTCCCTCTACAATACTTAGCAAGATGACTTGGCTGCCCACAAGTATTGCACTTCCAGTCCTTCCTTGGAACGTTTCTTTTTCCACCTGACCCTCCTCCTTCTCTCCTCTTTTCTTTCCACTACTTCTTCCCATCACTCTTCTTCGCTACATCTCCTTTTTTCTTAGTATCAGCAAGTAAAGCCATGTCTACCAGTCCCTCAAAAGTGATCCATTTGGAATGTGGCTCACCGCCAAACTATGCAATGGATGACCCAAACCCTTAGCGAACTTCAACGCCTTCTTGTGAGGAGTATTGATCAGGTCTAGTCCAAATCTGGCAAGCTCATTGAATTGATTAACATATTCCTTAACTGTCATATTCCCTTGTCTGAGATGTATAAATTTCTCTAACTGCACTCCCTCTTCAGCCTGCGATAAGAATTTCCGCTCAAACCTAGTATAAAAATCCACCCAAGTCAAATTATCAACCTCAGCCTCCACAATCTCCTACCAACAAGAGCCTCTCCCTGCAACTGCCATGAAGACAACTGCTTTCGAGCCAAGTCCTCCAATCCCATAAGTCCAAATATCCATTCACAACGGATCCAAGCTCTCACCTCAATATATGACTCGGTGCCAAGAAACGGCTTGCCTCCTAAGCTCGTGTAGTCCTTGCATAACTTAGGAAAATCGAGAATGCTTGGCGGCCGTCGGAGCAACATCATTAGATGTTGGCTCTGCTCAGGCAGTATCCTGCAAATAACATCTGAACCAAGAAGGCTTATTAATGCCTGGAACTTTGAGGATATCTTGCGATTCAAACATTTCTATCTCTGGATATTAAAAAGATGGGATTAGGTACTCCACAAATAGCTCAATAGATAGGGAGGAGGAGATACGAGGGACCCAGTTCTAAATTTTCTTTTTTTCCAAAGTATAAACATACACTTTTAAAAGTATGATTTGGAATATCCTTTAAAAATTATTCGAAAACCTTTATATTTTTAAAATATTTTAGGATTACAGAAACCTTGGCCCTGATACCAATTGTGACACCCTGCACCTTTATGCACCTCAAAAATCAGACATGATTAGAAGTAGGGTGGTCGGGTGAAATAAAAATCCATAACATAGAACAGAGACTAAGGCAACAACATAAAATAATTAAAATATTATAGCGGAAGAAAACTCACTAATTATAAATTAATAGCAAAACAGTTTCATTAAAAACAATATTATCCCAAATTTATTTCTGAAACCAAAAGTACGAAGTAGTCTCCACCAAAACATACCAAAGTTCATAATATAGTCCCCATATATAGAGTAAAGTATGGAAAAAAGAGAAACGAAGTACATGAAACAAAAGAAACAAAAGATGAAGATAACAACTGCTCCAATGACCCTCCAAGCTGCAAAGAACTACAACCTAGACCTGCTGTCCTGTAATTTGGGGAAAATAGAAAAAATAGGAATGGTTCAGACATAAAGTCTGGTGAATGAGAAGTAAAATGAAGCAAAAAGAATAAAGCAGTTTAATTCTAGGTCTTCCCTGGATATCGTAGAGGGTGAATAATATAATGCAGTGAATCCTTCTTAGATACAGTTCCTATAAAGCCAAAGTCCGTGGTCACTCTAGGAAGTCAACCATGTAGTATACTAAACGTGAATCTGCCTGTCGGACCTACTGTCCTAACCTATCTATGTGCTTCAGCATGAAAGTGGTGCTCTTCACCCGTGCACTATGATTAAATGCCTCTTATGTCTGACCGGCGTCGACTCAAACAACCTCGCACGATCCCGAAATTGCGCTCAGGCTCCGCCAAACTTGACTACTATTCTCCGGTCTTCTCGGTCACTAACATGGACTTGCCCCTATCTATAGTGTTGGTCCTCTGAAAGAGCGCCCGCAGCTGGTTTGGCTGTGCAAAATCCTCCAACGATCTGCCTAAAGAAGCCTATGTCGGAGCACACCTATCATATTCCAACCGCATTGATATGGCTGAAGAAGCCGGGGATTGTGGATGCTATCTATCCTACTTTCTAGCAACCTATGAAAGGTAATAAACATCCTTGCGAACCAACTTGCCTACTCCTAGTACGTATAGTCAAAACTATATTTTTGTCTTAAATGCATGAAACACCTATGATGACCTTTACAAGGTCTTCCTACCAAATCACTTCTAGGTTAATTAATTTTACCGTTACAGTTTGCATACTATTTATCTCTATTAATCTGCTTTAGGGCATTTTTACATCTGATTTGGTTATTTCACAATTTTCCTTTTTCTTACAAAAATGGTATTTCAATTTCACGTCCGTTCAATCCGTACGATTTGTTTGTAATTTTTATGCCATTTTATTACAAACTACACTAGCCTTTAGGGTCAATTTAATTTACATTTTTTCTAGCCTAATTTATGTTCTCCATTTAGAGGTTTAGTCTATATAAATTTTTTATCCAATAGCCATAAACCATTTGATTACCCAAAATTCCACTTTTCCATTTTTAGGCTACATATGAATAAACAATTATGCCAATTAGACTTTCCAATTTTGTTCCAAAACCATAGTCAAATTTATGTAATTACATCAATCAAAACCATAATTTTATTCAAGTAACATATTCTGTATTTATTCAACTAACTTATTCTACCATTAGAAATAGAATAACAATTCTAATTTAATTTAATTAAACCAATCTTATTTATACCATGAAACGCGAATAAGAATTTGTTTGTTACAAATTTCAACCCAAACATGAATTAGAATTGAGGAGCGGAAGAAGAAGAAGAAGACACAATAATTTACATAAATTTTAATCTTATTTATGACGTAAAACGTGAATAGACAATATATGTCCCATATTTTAAACTAAACATGAATTAGATTTGAGAAGTGAAAGAAGAAGAATTTGCAATAATTTACATCTATTATCAATTAACAACATAAATTAATTAATATTAACGTGCCAGAAAAGAACTGAAATTGACAACTTTATTTTTCTATTTCACATTAATTCCCACTCACTTGGCACTTGAGCTTGTATAAATTTGAAAAAGCTTTGCTTTGATCTTTCTCCCTTTGATTCTTCTAAACTCCCAAATTTGCTTGAATATATGTAGATAATTTAATTTGGTTGAGATTCATTTATTTAGTTGAGAAAAGGAGGAAGAATAATACATGCTAATTTTACTATAGAATTATGGCGACGACTGAATAAGAAATTAGGTTTAGGTAAGATGGTTTATTTATAGATTGTTTATGTGAATGTAACACATTAGATTATTTTAGATTAAATATGGTTCTTTCATACACTTAATGGTTATCCATTCTAGCCCATACACATCACTCAACTAATAAAATTTAACCATCTCATCCTATTACATCACTGGAGCGAACAGGAAGCCACTACATGTCAAAAACATTACTAAAATACATAGGAAAATCGCTGGGAAAGAACCAGCTAAAAAAACATCGCTCCAGATTTTAGATGACAACGGGACTTGATCTCTGGTCACTAAGGAATTCAACATGCACCTTTACCACTATACGAAACACGCTTTTAATTTTTTTTTAATTACATTTCCCATAAAACATCATGCTATTACAATTACTAATTCCCATATATGTGAATGAGAGTTACTTTATGTTTGTAAACCTATATAAGTAATAACTGTTGTACACACACATACCCCCCTATATCTATCAGTTATGATACATGCATAAATGTGAATATCTGTTTAATAAACTAGCAAATTGAGTATATTTGAATTATTTATATGAATATAAATTCTTATTTTACAGAAACATATAATTTAATAAGTACAATTTAGTGAATGAATTGAATTAATCTGGATGTTGTATAATTATTCAAGGATTAAGTCATATATGTATTATAAGTAATATTTTGCTTTGGTAATCTGAGTTATATTTTTATATTACTAGTGAATATTTAGTAATGAATTAATTTTATATTACTATTAAGTAGGTAATAAATTAACTAAGTAGATGTATAATTGAGAAATTAGTTATCTATTGTAAATATCAAATTACATATGAGTTTAGATAATTATTCAATTAATTGTAGAATACGTATTTGTTATTCATCTCATGGTATTATTTTATAACATGAAATTATATGTTTTGAATGATTCATTATTAAATATTAACTCATTTAGATTTATCTGAATAATCTATTTTTATATTAGTTTCTAATTTTTTATTTCTTATCTTCCTTATATTATTCGTTGATTTGAATTATTCATTGGTTATATTGATTTGATTGATGATTTTAATATGACCCAGTGATAACATCCTTGTTATGATTTTGTGGAATTTATTCTGTGTGATGAGAAATATGAGTAAACAGAAATATAATATTGTTTTGGATGGGGAATTTGGTAGTATTTCTCCGGTTATTCTCTGGACTTGTTACATAAAATACTGAAGCGCAAGTGTTGTACGTGAGCTTTAAATAAATGGACTAGAAACACGCGGTGTTATGAGGTGCCATTGTGTTATTTATTCAGTTGGTTTTTACTCATGGATGACACTCAATATATGGTATGTTGCATGTAATACTTGATTGATTGAGTATACTTAGAGTCGTGTTTATTGTGTTCTATGTGTCTATCTACCCTTTTCCAACTCCCTTTATGGTTCGAGAGTAAATCAAATTGGTCAGTTTTCACCGTGGCAATTTCATCGTGGGGTCGCGCCCCAGATCTGTGACACCGTTGTTCCATTTTATGTTTGATGTGCATCATAAGGTTTGTGTTAGGTGACCCGTAGGTTAGGTACGTTACAACACCTTATGTCGCTCAGATTGATGGTCTGTTACCTATAGGGGCAAAGTAGGGTCGTGATCGAGGCTACATGTTAATGAGCCACTGGTGGATTTGAGTCGTGAATTCCATCGAGGTAACTATGACTGTAAGAACAGATCCAACCACATAACATACAACATAGTGGACCCAGGTTCCTAGAGCGAGCATATGGCTATCAGTCTCCCATATGGTTTCGGTTCGCATGAGCTAATGTCGTTGGAAGAGAACTACCTACATAACATTCAGCTAGTTAACCCTGGATTCTTCGACAGGGGATACAACCATCAGTCTTCCATTTGGTTTTTGTTTGCATGTGGTACATAGGAATATATGAGATGAGATTATATCTGAGACTATGTCCATAATATGACCAACCTCGTATCCTTCTTTGGTAGACAACCTACTTATTATTGATTATATCTGTGCATTGTTATGAGTTGGCTCAAAACTTTCTTATTGATTTTAGTGATTTCATAATAGTATTTTGTAATATGAGATTGAGAGATATTTAGGCATTGCTTCATGCTAGCCCTATATACTTAGTGACATCTCACTTTTTGATGTTTTATGGATTTAGAAGATTGTTTCTAGATACGTACGATTCACCTATTTATGTTGATTATGTGATTTCTAATTTGATGTGCTTCTAAGTGGGTGATGACATCCTTTGATATCAGACCTAATTATTTTACATGGATTTGGGATATTTGGGTGATGTAATGCCTTGAGGATTATTCTAGATATCTACATACAAACTTTGACATATCGTCTGGTTTTTGATTATTTTTGATAGTGATATCATATTATTCTTCCTTGTTTATACTGTATCACCTTACGATGATCCCTAGGTAGACATAGTCTGACCGTATATTATTTTATGATACTTGGGTCAGTTTAAGACATTTTAGGTACATGGACGACATGACAAGCATTTATTTTATTGGGCTTAGAGGAGATATATACTAGGATGTTGCACGATATTTATAAAACTTTGATTCATTGTATACATTCATCACTGGCCTGTATATTGATGGTTCATCACTTAAGTTGACATTTAAGAAGTATTGTATTCTATACTACTACTATTATTATTACTATTATATATATATGTTATATATCATCGCTGCAATTCACTTTGTGTTCTTAGTTATTCACTGTATATTATGCATATTTTATCCTAGAGGCACATGTATCTATTGCTTTGTGCTGATACCGTGTACATATAGATAAGTTATATATTAATGTTTTAATATGTACCAGTGTTATTCCAAGGGAATATTCACATATGTATCTCTTATACCCTCATTCTCCATATTACATGACAGTGTTACTCCGTAATACTCTTGGATAGTATAGATATAGAGATGAGATGTTACAAATGTTATTAGAGCAGGTTCAAAATAATAGAATGCAAATAAGAGACATGACTAGAGACCTTAGATCAGACTTAGAGTCTCTAACCTTTGGGTGATTTTGGTAATTTACTATAATAAGAAATAGTATATTATACGTATATATAGTTAAGGACATCTAGCTCAAGTGATTATTGGATGACATTTTAGACAGAGGTTCTAAAGGTCACGGGTTCGAGCCCTCGAGACATCTAAAAGAGTGCTCTACTTTAATGAAGTATCACTCATGTTATCAAAATAAAAGTATATTATATATATGTGTAGGATGATTATAGGGGTATGTGTATGTATGTATGTATATATATATATTTAAATATATAATTAATCTCTTTTCCTTTAAAGTTGAAGTATATAATGGTTGGAGTAACAAGGACTAAATGAGTTAGTCCAAGCAATAGTATTTGTATGATATGATTTTGATGGTTTAATACTACAATGCGGTGTTTGGTTTGATGTTATAGTCGAGTTTTAATTTTTTTATCAGAGTACGCAGCAGAATTATTAGTATGCTGAGTACCTTTATTTAGTCTCTTATCTGTATTTGATGATTTTAAGTTGCAAGAATTGAATTTGATTTTGGGATTTGTATATAATTATCTAAGCTATGAAATGAGTTCAATAATGTTGTTGATACTTCATGTGAATAAATATAAATAGTGTTTGTTTGTTATTATAAGTTGCTTTTTGAAGTGTTTTAAAATTTAATATTTATTTATTGAAAGCAAAGGTTTATCGTAAACAAATATTGGTTATTATTATTACTATCATCAAAAGATTTTGGTAGTAAAGTAAATGTTTTAATTAGAAATCATTTGAAAAATTTATAATATAAGTAAAGTATTAAAGGAGGATTTAGAAAATTATTTTATCGAAACTAGTATATTTGATGATCTGTGAAAGTAATACTTATAGATATTTTTAAAAACGAAAATTGTGTTAACTTATCGTGCTAAGGATTTTAGCTGATGCGGGTGCATATGTATTCGATAGAAATTCTTATACGCTTGAATGAGACATTTGGACACGATGATTTAGAAAGATATAAATAATTTATGGAAGACTAAAGTATTTTAGAATAGAGTTGGATGTTTTAAATGGGAAATTAAGCAAAGTAGATTATTTTGGTAAAGTATATTTAAGAGTTACATTTGTATGGGATATTTTATATGATAGTACATATTTTTGATGATAATTGCAGGCATTGGATATTAGTGAACAACTATGATCACTTATGGGTAAGTATTGATTATGTGGTCAATATTGCAGCCAACTGATATTAATAATCACTATAGTAGATGCTGAGGCAATATCACTTTATTTTATAGCATTTGAGAGTTTATGAATATATATATATATACATATATATATATATGTATGTATGTATATATGAATATTTGGTATAATTGGAAATGCGTAAATATTATTATGTTTTGGGTTTTAAGATGTAAGAAAGAGTATAATTTGAAAACTAATTATTATTTGGAATGCGTGAAATTTTGAAAAAATATATTAAATAACTAAGCGTGATTTAAATAAGTTTGTTAATATTAATATAGTACAATAAAGTTACCTAGTTATAATAAAATGGTTTTGTAAAATAGTAAATGTTTGAATAAAGCCATGAAAAGTTAAAATGATTTAGAAAAATAGCATTTGTAAAATAGTATTTAGAAATGTTTTAATTATATGATTTGTAAATGTTATAGATTTTTAGGATTTTAAGATATTAATGTGTGTGTGTTTATAATTTAAAGAGTTTACTATTAGTGAAGGGAAAAGAAGTGTTTGATTTTGAAATTTGAAAGATTATAGGTTATGTTATTTTTACTTTTATTAGCAAATTTATCTAGTTGGAAATTATTCTGATAAAGAGCATAGATTTAGTTTTAAAGTGTTAAATTTCGAGAATAGTTTAAATCTTCCCTCTATATATGAATTTAAAAGGGAGTTAAGTATTTATTTGATTTATGAAAAAAGTTCGCAAAATAGAAGCTAAACTGAATTTTTGGAAATGAAATGTTTGAAGTTAAGAAATACATCAAATGATTTTATCAAAATAGAAAAGATGATGTTAGTAGAAAAATTAATACAAGATTATCACTTTGGTCAGAATATTTTGTACATTGTTTAAAAAGGACTTTTATTTGAATTGTGTATGAGTTACAATAAAATAGAATTTTGGAAGAATATATAATATATATATATATATATATATGATATTTGAAAAGAAATGTATTTATAAGAGGGATTTTCAGATTTTATAAAGCAATTTTCCCTTGAATAGATATTTCGGTATTTAAACTAAAACTAAAATAATATGATTAAGTTGGTATAATTGGTTGTTATAGATTCTTCCTTATAGGAAATTACGAGGATGAAATTCTGTTAAGAGGGCAATTTGTAACAACCCAATTTTTAAGTAATAATTGATTTAAGTTAATAATAGTAATTTAATTAATAAATTAATTTGGAATTTGGAGACTAATTGAAAATGGATTTGGAAGTTATTTAATAAAAGAATTTAAATAGAGAAAATCTTATATATAAAATTTAAATAAGTTGAAATGAGGAAAATAATTTTTGTAAAAAGGGATGTATATAAATGTAATACTAATTTGGTGGAGAAGTGATTTTAAATAGAAATGCATTAACATAAATTGAATTGAATTTAGTTTTAAAAGTAAAAGTAGAAGAAATATATATATAATTGCTCATTTAAATTTCCAAAGCCCAAGCCCAAATTGAGTGTCATGATTTTTCCATCTCAGGAACTTTCTTACTCCTAATTCTTCTTTTGTCTTCACTTTAGATTCATATATACACTTCACAATATTATTATCTTCTTCTTCATGAAACAACTAAAACCACCAACTCTTCTTTGTTTAGAAATTAAAAACAAATTAAATAAATTTCAAAAAATTCTCAAATTCAAAGATGTGCTTCTTGGCACTCATATACATCTATGGAGTGAATCGTGTTCATTGCAACAATTTGAATGGTGCATGTGCATTAGTTGCCAGAGAGAGAGAGAGAGAGAGAGAGAGAGAGAGAGAGGAGGATAAGATTATATCGTGATTTCCAGGTGAGTGTTTAACTCACAAATATAGGTTCTAATCGCTAAATTCATTTAAATATTTGTTGTTAGATTCATTTTTGAGCAAGTATGGTGTGTAGTTCAAAAAGAGTAGAATAGAGGGTAATTGTGTAGCTAAAGCCACTGGAAGAAGATTAAAGCGACCTGGAACATCATTGTTCCAGGTTGTGATTAATCGACCGGTCTAGGGAGATCGGTGGCGAACTCTGCGAGGTGGAGTTTTGTGCTCCTGTTCATGAGCGTGGGTGTGTGTTGCTTGAAGGTGCATGTTTGCATTCCTTTGTTTGTTTATGCGTGTGTACATGATGATATGTGTATTCTTGAATATATATATATATATATGTACGTATGTATGTATGTATATATATATATTAGTGCTTGTAAGGTCTGCTATTACTTAAACTTATGCATGCCAATATATATGCTTTCAATGATTGATCTTTTAATACTGTATAGTCTTCGCATGTCAATCTTAGTAACTCAGTTGTTTTACTAATACAAAATTATCGTTTATATACGTACACAGACACATACACACACACCTATCAGTAATGATACATGCATAAATGTGAATATATGTTTAATAAACAAGCAAAGTGAGTTTGTTTGTATTGTTTATATGAATATTAGTGCTTATTTTATAGAAGTGTGTAATTTAATATATACACACACACACACACGATTTATGTTTTAATAAGGCATTTATTGACTTATGAATGAGTTAAAATAAATTGGGTGTTGTATGATTATTCAAGAATTAAGTTTTAAAAATATATATATTATAAACATAAATTTATTTGGACAGCTTAAAATTATTTGAAAATGCATTTGATTATGGGAATTTATAGATTTTTTCTTATATGTGATATTTAGTTATACATACTATTCTGAGAATTATGAAATAATTTTTATATATAATATTTTGCTCTATAAATTGTTTATAGTAACCCGGGTTGTTTTTATGTTACTAGTGAATATTTAACAATTAATTAGTTTTATATTATTAGTAAATACGTAATAAATTGACTAAGTGGATACATGATTGAGAAATTAGTTATTTACTGTAAATATTAAATTACATATGAGTTTAGACAATTATTTAGTTAATTCTGGAGTATGTATTTATTATTCAACTCTTGCAATTTATTTCATTGTATGAAATTATATGTTTTGAATTTTTATTATCAAGTATTATTTCATTTAAATTTATTTAAATAATTTAATTTTATATTAGTTTCTAATTTCTAATTTTTTATCTTCCTTATATGGATTTTAATGATATGAATGATTCACTATTGATGTTGATTTGATTGATGATTTTAATATGACACGGTGATAACATCTTTGTTATGATTTAATTGAATTTATTCTATGTGATGAGAAATATAAATAAAAAGAGTTATATGTCATTTAGGATGGGGCATTCTGTAATATTTCTTCGTTTATTAGTTATACTCGTTATATAGAATACCAAAGGGCGAATGTTGTATATGAGGTCTAAATAAATGGACTTGTAACATGCGGTGGTATGAGATGCCATTGTGTTATTTATTTAGTTATTCCTTACTCATGGATAACACTCAATATGGGGTATGTTGCATGTGAAATTCACTGCATTGAGTATACTTAGAGCCATGTGTCGACCACTGTATATATTCTGTGTGTCTATCTACCATTTGTCTAGCTTCCTTTATGATTTGGCCAGATCGTGGGGTCGTGCCCTAGATCTGTGACACCGTTATTGTATTTTATAGTCGATGCGCATCATAAGGTTTGCATTAGGTGACCCATAGGGTAGGTTCTCTACGGTCCCTTATGTCGCTTAGACTAGTAGTTTATTACCTATAGGTGCAAAGCAAGGTCATAATCGAGGCTACACTTTGTTGAGCCACTGAAGGATATGAGTCACGAATTCCATCGAGGCAACTATGATTGTAAGATCAGATCCGAGTACATAGCATATGGCACAGTAAACTCTGGGTTCCTGTAGCGGGCAGAGGCCATCAATCTTTTATCTGGTTTTAATTCGCATGAACTAATGTTGTAGGAACAGAACTAGCTACATAACATTCGGCTAGTAGACCTTGAGTTCCTAGAGCAGGCATACAACCATCAGTCACCCATTTGATTTTGGTTTGCGTGTTGTAGATAGACATATATGAGATGAGATTATAACTGAGACTATGTACAGAGTATGAGCAACCCTGTATCATTCTTTATTAGACAGCCTACTTATTATTAATTATATTTGGGCATTGTTATGAGCTGGCTCAGGTCTTTCTTATTCATTTTAGTGATTTGATGATGGTATTTTATAACATGAGCTTGAGAGATATTTGCGTATTTCTTCGCGTTAGCCCGATATACTTAATAACATCTCACTTTTTGATTTTTTTCTAGATCTAGACAATTGTTATCGTGTTTAATGTAGATTTTTGATTCTTAGAAAATGAGGAAAATATTGAAGAATTAGTTCAAAAACGTAGTTCAACATCAAAGCTCCGTTGAAAAGAAATAAATTTCCATTTATGCACCAAAGTTGTTATGACTCAATTGGTTTTGAAGATGTGCATTCACAAGGAGGCCACTAATTCGATTCCCACTTAGCACATAATTTTAAAACAAGTATATTTCCTAGAGCTAGAACATTCCATAACAAGCAAGTCAAGTATCTTCTAAAAGACCGAGGGCTTCTAGAATAAATTGAAGAAAGAATTTTCCAGAGCACTCAAGAAGCTTCTAGAATAAAGAACTGTCTAAAACACTTAAGAAGCTTTTGGAATATACTAGATGGAGATCATTCTAAGGCTATTCCTATTTTACTTAGATCAAGAATATGCAAGAGGCTTCCAGAGCAAGGTCGAGCCTAATAATTCTGGAAAATTCCCTTTTTTACCAGGACTAAATCTAGATGGATATGGGTTCTATTGGGACCTATATCTAGCTACAATGGAAGACATCTTGGCTTAGTTTATTTCATTTTTTTCTTTTCTTGTCTTATTCCATATATTAGGGTTTAGTAAAAAAATAGTTTTTCCCTTTTTGCTTTCTTTTTCTTGTAATTCTTTTATTTAAAAATAAAAATCTGTTTTATTTGTTTCAGTTTAGTTCCATAACTTAGTAATTAAATTTAGTGTTAATTTACCATCTTTCGATGCATTTTTAAATCACTTTTATTTCTGTTTAATATTTAGCACTTACATCTGAGATCTATTAATTTTTCAAAGAGGCCAATAGATCTCTTTGCTTTTAATTTCTTCTTATATTAAATAATCAATCTATATTGCTCAATTTTGTCATTTTCTTATTTCTTTGCATCAAATTGTTTAAATATTTCTGTTATTATTTTTCTGTAATTTTCTACAAGTTTTAGTAATATTGTAGTTTAACATAATTAGATTTCAATCTCTCGATCTTATTTAACATGCATAAAATTTAAGTAAACATTGCTAATTAATAAACTTCATATGGATTTGACTCGTATTTGCACATTCATCACAACTAATTTCATGCGCTTATAGTAAAATGAAATGGTTATTTTTGTTCATATCGAAATTCATCTATCACAGGTCAAGGAGTAGACAAGTTCTATGAAAGCTGCACATAGTAATAATTTATGAGGGATCTTGCGTAAACCACCTTAAAGGAGTTTGGGGCCGACTAATATTGATTGATCAACTAATTTTATGAACTTAAGCACTGTAAACTCGAAATTAAGTTAGTTTCGTGTATATGTAATTCTTAAATTATTTATAAAATACTCATTTCATTGCACTCACAAATAATAATTATTTCAAGTAACACCAACTACGTGATGACGGAATTAATTTTAGAAACTATTGTAGTAAAATGAATTTGAATATGATCCAAAGTTAAAACTCTTACAAGGGATGAAATGAAATTACCAAACTAAATGGACATAATACATTAGAAGGTCTAATAATATTTCTCGCAAATTAAAGAGAAATCGCGAGTTTTGTATCAGTGCCAAGAAAATAGAACTTCCCCAGATATCAATATGCCATTAAGAGTATTTACTCTGCCATTTAGCATGATGCAAAAATCTGAAATGGGTTCCGAGTACATTATCAAAAAATGATTTTAATAGTTTTACCCAAAGGGATATGATCCATTGCCATAAATTTATCATCGATAAGAAGACGATTGCAGTTGGAATATAGTAAGCAATGTTGATAAGAATAGCAACGTAAGTTTCAATTGTTGAAATTGACACAACAGATTCATCATTCAGCGTGCTTAAATAAATTTGGATTTTACTCACAAAATTATCGTCCAGTATGATTTTTGAGTTTTTATACATATAGGTCGGAACAAAAATTCTAAATAACGATTTAGAATATACTATTAGCACATACAACTAAGATGTCTCAAAGTCGGTGAGCGTAGTACTGAGTTTGTTGTCTTTAAATATGATTTAAGAACCGATATGAAAGTATCATTCAATAAGCATTAGAATTCAACAAGTATTTTGACAGAAATATTAAATAGTTTGATTTTCGGTGAAAATGCAAAGGGAGTGTGTATCTGTAAGAAAGAACTATAAATGTACTAAAATATTTCTAAAACTATAAATAGGAAAAACAACTTGTGATTTTTGACTATGTACTCATTTAAGAATCATTTTAGTTTGGTTATGTAATTATTGATATAGTGTAAAATGATGTCAAGATAGTTCCATACGATATACATAGGCGCCATATTAAGAATTTTAATGTAGAACATATAAGGTGGATTTCTTATGTACTAGCAATAAGAATTATCACATATGTTATGTAGTGTACTATATCACATTTTTATTGTGCACTTAGTACATTGAGTGAGTATCAAATCAAAGTTAAGATCGCTATATGGTAATTAAAAATGTTCTCAAGTATATATGAAACGCTAGAGAATTGTTATAGAAAGAACGAACTCCTTATAAAAGAGTGCTTGGACATGAACTTTATAAGTGATATATAGGATATTATGTCAATCCAAAAATCATGTTCGGTCTTAAGTTAAGAACTTTAAGTAGGAAAAGTTTCAAATAATAAATAGTGGCGGATTTGACCAGAGGGTTAAGTACATCATCTTGATTATAAAGGAGGAAATATAAACAAATGCGCAAATTTATAATTGTGCTAGGAGTGATTCCAAATGTTGATAATCCTATAACATTATTATATGATAACAACGTCATGATACAAATCATGAAACTACTAGTGCTCACTAGTAGACATACTCTAAAAAGCTATACATGATAAAGGTAGTTTATTGGCATTAGAGAAAGTTGATTGATAAAGTAGACAGTTAAGACGATATAGAATATTCATTCACTAAGGGACTAGCTCATTCAGTTTTGAGAAAACTGATCAAAGAAATAGGAATAATATTCCATAATTGATCCTAAGCACAAATGAGAGATTGATAAAGTTAGGGCATGCCCCAAAAGCAATTATGTAATTTGTTACATTTATATAACTCGATACCAGTCTTTTTCATAATAAAGGTATTAGATTTTTAATATATGCTTTGTTATATGGTGACATAATTAATTAAGTAATTAATTTAAAGTGTATTAAATAAAAGTTCTTAAATAATATATCATGTGATAATTGTTACAAAGTGTTGTAATCATGAGAAAATTATCATAATATAGAATAACAAATTATTTTAAATATTCCTAGTCATGATACTTTGAGCATGGATTGATGCATCCGTTGATACTAGAATGTGTAATGCTCTCCAAATGTTGGGTAGTATATTACACATAGTGGTTTGGAGGCTCCAAGTGGTTACGTATTAATAGCTATTGGATATGGAATGTGTCATTTGGGAATTTTCGGTTGGTTAACAACTAGATCAAATACAAAATTTCTCTTTACGATATTACAAAGTTCTCTCAACTTGAGAATATTATAACTTAAGTATGAAAAATTCACTTTGGTTATAGTTAAATCGAGGCATGGAATCCACTAAACGACTATGGAGAAGTCTGAGATTAAGCATTAGAAAACAAATACTATTCAATAGAGGATTTCTCCTTAGTTGTATTAGGCCAATAGCATGGCCAATTATAGCCAACTTCATAATCTCTTCTTGGAGTGGTACGGGTAAAAATAGAACTTACTGTTGAACCAAGGACTCTACTTATGAACTAATCAAGTTTAATATGGATGATATTTGAAATTTTACCAAAACCTAATTCCATAAATCCTAAAGTTGTTGATGAAGAGAATTATGTAAATAATCGTTACTAAAAGATACTACTTGAATTTGTAAAATTGGATTTTATTGATGATACTTGTAAGCGATGGATTAAGTCAAACTATTACACTGCTAGCTAAGGTGACATGTTAACTTTGTCTTTAAGTTGTTTAAATACTAATCACTGGATAAATTCACATACGTGAGTCGCATAATAGAATCTATTCCGCGTTCGGAACACCACTTGATTTAATTGATTTATAATAGTTATAATTCAGTCAACTAACTAATATTTCTGAATTATTAATTATTATTTTTATTATTATATTTATTTATTTATTATATGGGTTTGTTTAGTAAAATGGAGTTGCCTCTAGAAATGTATAGGGTGTCATCAGTAATTTATTGGGTATGTATATAAAAGTTATATACATATATATCGATATGTGATATCAACAACAATTGAAATTGGATTCAATTCAATAAGTTGCTAATGTTTTGAATGAGTATATTAGTCTGTTATGGACCTTGATCCATATTGCCAAATGTAAGAGAAAAGGGGTATCTTTTCATTTTGAATTGGTAAGAGGGATTCGAGGAGATATTTGTTCCTAGATCTCTGTATATTTAAATCAATAACCTATACTTTCATTGGTCTTTTTTATCATCCTCCTTTTTCTTTATTTAGGCCGAAAATACCAAAGCACTCTACCTCCATGTTCCTTTTTAATCACATCCAAAAAATTAAATTATATTAATTTGGTGTCTGTATTCCAAGCTCTTACAAAGAAGGATGCAATTCTAAGAGACTTAAGGAATCTGGTTGCATGAAAGTGTGAGCAATATGCTTCTCATCTTAGGTACATCCTTCTGTTAACAAATTTATATTATTTAATATGTCAATGTATTTTGTTAATGATATATATCTATTCACACCATTACAAAAACTCATGCACATATATTATCATTTCTCTATTGAACGTTAGTTGCTTATCTATGTATAATTGATTATTTTATTATTTATTTTATCATGTTCAATGGAAGTTTATGTATATATAATACTTTCAGCTTATATTTAAATAATATTTATAAAGTGAATATTAGTTAAAAAGTATACATTTGTTTATTAAACATTATTTTGGTCAGGTCTTCTAGATATACATATTTTGATTTATATAAAATATAATAATAATATTTTTATTATCATTTTTCTTTAGGCAAAAAGTAGAATCCATATTAATTTTTAAAATATTTAAAACTAGTTTTATATTTAGACATAATAATGTATACATATATTTATTATCATGTTCACAAATCTAAAACTACATGACCTCCAGATCCTGCCTCTCCGTTTATTCAACGGTCAAACCTCGCGTCATCTAATAGAGGGGAAGAGGATCCATAGCAGCTCGTAGGCGGAGATGTGATGGCTAACTTTGGGATCTATGCTGATTGTGGGGGTGAAAGGAGGGGCTATACAAAATCGTTCATTCTTTGATGTCGATCCTTCTGATGTGTCCCCAACTAGAGGGTATGTAAAAACCCACCGCAAAACAGGTCTAAATTTTGATCGAGAAAAGATTCATTGAAACATAGATTCATTCTAAGGCTGGCTGTTGGTTGGAAAAAGAAATAACATTACTGCAATAATTATTCTTTCGGAATTTACAGTGGATGGAACAAAATATAATAATAAATTTTACCCATTTATTTCTAAACCATTTCAAATGTCATAATACAACACATCATAAAACTTTCAGATAAGATTCGTTACATCGTTTGTTCAAATACATGGGTACAACATAAAAATATCATAAAAGATAATAATAATAATAAGTACCACAAGCTTAAGCCGCTTCACCTTCGAGCATTGTCACTGCCATCCCTCCATCCTTATCCTACGTTGTAATGAGGAGGGAGTCAGAACAAAAAATGTCTAGTGAATAAAAACCTTGAGTCTTACCATTTCAATACTTGAGCAGTACATTTCAAAATAAGAATATGTCTGGCATATTTCAAACCATTTAATACTTCTTATAAGAAAAGGAGGCGGGTCCACAATCAACCGCTCATTACATTTCATTTCCGAAGCAGGTTTCTAAGTCCCATAACCTAAATCCCACGTCATAAATGTCTAATAATGTGAGAGATATACTCAAGCCGCTTAATACTTTTTACTGGAAAATAGGTACACTCTGGCCATTTGAGACCTCAACTGAGGCAGACCCCATCATTTAATATCTATTCCTAAGGCGGACCCCTCAATGGTAACTATTTAGCTGACATCATATGGAACCCCTTATGTCACTTAATACCTTTTAATGGAAAGGCAGACCCTCAATCGGTCACTTAATACTTTATCCCAAAGCGGATCCCTACTGAGATACCACCTAACGTGCCTAATAACTAGCCCCTTGGCCATTTAATACTTCATTTAGAGGAAGAGGCGGGCTCTCGAACAACCACTTAATACCTTAAGACCCCAAGGAAGACCGTATGTATTATGACCCATACTCATAATGACATCTCACATTTGTCCAACTATTCGTTGGGATTGGTAGCCATATTAATTGGGCAAATTTATCCTACAAAATTTGGGACTAACCTTGCATCATCATAAATATTTATCATAGGAGATGTCTCACATCAATAAGAAGTATACACAACTGTTGGTTGCCACAAAGTGAGGGCCAGACTTGCAACTTCACTGGCCTCTCATCTCTATGATTTAGCCATAATTTAATTACTCTCTCTATATATAATACTCGTCTCAGCATTTCATAATTAAGGTCTAGTAAGGAATCCTCCTTACTATGCCTTAAAATATCAATCTAACGGAATACCCAATATATTACATTAATCTAATAGAATACGCTAAACAATAAGAATTGCCATCCAAACATTATATTCTATTCAGCTTCTCTTTTGCACATAAATAAACAAAGGAATTTATTGTGGAATACGTGGTGCAAACTAGAAATAATGTTCGTACATAAATCCTTATTTTATTTGGAAATTTCACAATTTGAATCAAAGAAGGAGAAGAGGTGGAACAGACTATGAAATTATCAGAAATTATAGAATAATATAAATCTCATCAAATTAACACAAATAATTGAGAATCTTCATCTAAAATTGATATTTCAAAATAAAAAAGATTTTTTTGGGATATTTTATCTATCGTGTTTTCGCGATCTCAAAATCCCTAAGGCATATTAAAATCCATAGATATATACTAATCAATTACTGAAATAAAAATACTAAGGTTTCCACTCACAGATTATCCTTAACTTCTTTTGTATGGATTTGCAATGCCAAAGCAACTCCTTTATAGATCTCCTTCTTTTGATATATAAACATAGCGAAGGAATAATATATATATATGTATGTATGTACGTATGTATGTATATTTTTGTTAGACTCGGAGAGATTGGAGGAGAAGAAGATAGATTAAAAGAATAATTAGAAAATGATTAGAATCTTTACCTAAATTTCTAATTGAACCTCTTAATCTAACTAAAAAGAAAAAAGGGCAGAAGTTCGAGGTATTTCCCAAATATTTATGAACCAAAAATAGAGAGAATATGGTCCTGTTTATAGGAGTTCAAACGCACCAAAACGTAGGATCGAGTTAGCTGAAAAACTTGCAAATCTGTAATGTTTAATAGCATAAAATATTAGCTACCACCATGACAAAGTGGCCGACCCCTATATTCGACCGATCGACCGTTAGGGGTCCACTAGTTGGGTTCAATAGGTCGACCTCTCCTCTTAAACGAGGAGCATTGATTTGTTTTCGTTGCACGATTAATTTTATACCCTAGTTAACTTTTTAACGTTAACCATTAATTAAACGTTTACTTAGCCCCCATGTAAACCAACATTTAATTTTTAAAATTCAAATCCTATATTTAGACACTTATTTGAATTTGAACTCAAAATAAATTAATTCAAATCTAAAAACATCAAATGCTCGTAACTGCTTCATTTGTGCCCCTGTTTTCAGCATATTATAAATGGAAACAGAACAGAATTATGCCACGAATGCAACGGAATAATTTTCAAGGTCAAATTCTAACTTTTAAAAATTTCCATTTTCAACCCTACCTTATTGGTTCAATTCAATCAATTTAATTATTGTTGATTTTTCAGAGTGTTACATTCTTCCTCCTTAAAAGAATTTTGTCCTGAAATCTTTCAAGGGACAAACATCATAATGTGCAATAACATCCATGTTATGCAACCAAATTATCTACACAACCATCTACTCAACCAAAGTGTAATATAATTATGTGTTGTAACATACTAAAATTAGCTCAATCCTAGCATGAGTTTGTAATCGTATCATGCAAATATGTATGCAAATACCCTTATCATGCATAATTTTTTTGCATGAGTGTAAAATGGTTGTGAAAAAGTATGGCAACCATCTCCTATCATCTAATCTAATAGCCATGATGCAACTGAAATCCTATTTTTGGAGAGAAAATGTACTGATGAAAAGCTCTAGATGAGTGATCTTTATCTTCTCCTTGGTTTCCCATGTGCTTTCCATCGTGATGTCTCACATTTGTACTCAGACCAACTTAATTATTTTGTTGCATAGTTTCCTAGTTCCATGCTCCATAATGTGTGTAGTGGCATGAGGAACTATTGGCTCCTTCTCTAATTCCCCCAACCGATCAGGGTCAGCTCTAATAGTGATGTCATAAAGGCATTTTCTAAGGTGAAAACGTGGAAAACATTGTGGACTCATGCCAATCTATCAGGAAGCTCCAGGCAATAGAAAAGTTTTCCTATCCTTTCCAAAACTCTGAATGTCCCATTAAATCTAGGCACCGATTTTTCAGACTTGCCAAACCTAATCACTTTTCTAAGTGGGGAGACTTTGACAAATATCATATCTCCAACCTCAAGCTCAAACTCCTTCCTTCTTCTATCCACATAAGATTTCTAATGGCCTTGCGTTGCCTTCATTTGTTATTTAATCAACTCTACTTTTTCCATGGTATCATGGATCAAATATGGTTCGAGCAACAATTTGTTGGTGGTTTTCAATCAACAACTTGGCGATTTGAATGGCCTCTCATAAAATGCTTCAAAAGGGGACATACTAATCATCACTTGATAGCTATTATTATAGGAGAACTTAATCAATAGTAGGTGTTGCTCCTAATGTCCTTCGAATTTCAAAATAAAAGCCCATAATAAGTCTTCCAAAATTCTATTCACTATCTCTATTTGTCCATCATACTGTGGGTGATATGTAGTGCTGAAATTCAAAGAAGTTTCCAAAGCTGCTTGTAGGCTCCTCTAAAACTCACTACTAAATAAGGGGTCCCTATCAATAACTATGCTTACAGGAATTTCATGCAACCAAACTACCTCCTTGATGTAGATTTGTGCAAGAGAAGTGGCAATTCTATTGTTCCTAATCGGGATAAAATGAGCACTCTTAGTGAGCCTATCCACAACAGTCGAAATAGCTTCATTACCCCTCTGACTTCTAGGCAATCTTTCCATAAAATCCACTAAAATGTGTTCCGACTTCCAAATCGAAATTTCCAAGGGCAATAGCAATCATTAGGATTCCCTTTCTCGGCTTTTTACTCTCTGACATGTTGAGCACTTGGCACCAAACTCAGCTACACTCTTCTTCATTTCATGCCAAAAGAAAATCCTCTTTGTATCCTTGTACATCTTATCTCTTCTAGGGTGAATGTCATTTTGAGTGATGACTCTCCATAAGCAGTTCTCTCAACAAATTATCAACCATAGGACATAAAAGTGTACATCCCTTCTTAAGCATCCTTTCTCATTGACTGAATACCATCTAGCATGGGGAAAGTGCTCTCCTCTCCTCAACTTCTCCAAAATCTCCACCAACTTTTCGTGATTTACTTACTCAAAACTTATGTGGCCCATCAAGGCTATCCTAGTCTCCATAACTTCTAAAAAGCCTTGAATGGGTTCTATGGGAAGTTGGAAGTTAAAATTTTAGAGGAACTCCAATTGCCTCAATATATATACAACATCTAGGGTAGCGTGCCTCCAACTAAGGGTATCAGCAACTATGTTCCTTTTTCAAAGGGTATTCTAAATACTAAAGTCAAACGATGTTACATATTTCATCCATCTCTAATACTTAAGATTTAAATATTTTTGGAAAATATGTATTTGAGCGATTTATGGTTAGTGAATAACTCAAACATTTCTCCCAAAAGGTAATTCCTACACATCTTCAAGGCAAAAACGATAGTTGTTAAATCCAAGTCATGAATTGTATATCTCTTCTCATGATACTTCAGTTACCTACTAGCATAAGTAACTACCTTTCCTTCATGCATTAGAACAACTCCTA
This sequence comes from Allium cepa, assembly GCA_030765085.1. Taxonomy (NCBI): domain Eukaryota; kingdom Viridiplantae; phylum Streptophyta; class Magnoliopsida; order Asparagales; family Amaryllidaceae; genus Allium; species Allium cepa. The sequence continues at coordinate 564,096,960 of CM060935.1, forward strand.
ACCCTATGCCACAAGAATCTGTGATTTTGTTCCACTAGGAATAAAGGGCACGTGCACTAATCAATAACTCCTCATGCTTCTCAAATGCCTTAGTTCATCTATTTTTCCAAGAAAAGACTAGGTTCTTCTTAGTCAATTAGGTTAAGGGGCTGCTATTCTTGCAAAGTTCGTAATGAACTAACTATCATAGCCTACAAACCAAAGAACTTCTAACCTCCGATGCATTGTTTAGGAGTCTTCCATTCTTGAACAACTTCCATTCTTGAACAACTTCCACTTTATATTGTTTGGGTAATGAGATTTAGAAACCTCCGATGCTTATTCCGAAGTAGGTTTCTAAATCTCATTACCCAAACACTATGATATAAATGTCTAACAGTGTGAGAGATGCTTCCCAAGCCACTTAATATCTTTCATTGGAAAATAGACAGACGTTGGCCATTTAAGACCACAGTTGAGGCAGATCCCATCATTTACTACATATTCCCAAGGTGGAACCCTCAAAGGTAACTATCTAGCTGATATCATATGGAATCTCTTAGACGACTTAATACTTCTTTATGGAAAATCGAATCCTCAATCAGTCACTTAGTACATTATCCCAAAGCGGACTCCTATTAGATACACTTAACGTGCCTAGTAACTAGCCCCTTGGCCATTTGATGTTTCGTTTGGGGTAACACTACTACAAAACAGGCTATTTGCATCGGTTGTTTACCCCCCTTTTGCATTAGTTCAAAAACCGATGCATATGCAACCGATGCAACAGGCTTAACACTTTTGCATCAGCTCTGAAACCGATGCAAAAAGGTCCTTTTTGCATCGGTTGTTACTAACAACTAATGCAAAATATCATGGTTGGTTGCTTGGACACAGCCCCTATGTTGCATCGGTTGTAATGAAAACCGATGCAACTAATCCCTCTATTGCATTGGTTTTTTATAACAATCGATGCAAACTAATCCCTCTATTGCATCAGCTATTTATACCTGATGCAAAAAAACCATTCTTAGATACCATTATTACAGTACTCAAATAGACTATATATAAATATATATTATTGATTATAACAAACAATTATTGCATGGAATATTACTATCATTCAAAATTAAATTTGATGGCAAATACATAATCAGATTTAATAATTCTACAAAAGAATGAAAAACATAAATAAATTCCATGGTACATAATTTATTTGGAAAGAATTTTGATGAATGCTAACTGTTCATCAAATTATACACATTAAAGTACATGCGCAAACTATCCACTGAAATCAGAAATTGCTCACACATACATTCCACCAGACATACTGTTGACATACTCGTTTTTCACTTGATAACGTATTTTGTAGGTACAAACCCTACAGCAGATGATAAATTCGATGTATAAGATCAAAATTTTGATCCATAAACCTGCTACTGAATAAGAGCATGCATTACACACCTTTTAAGATAGAGTAAAGCACTAAAACCAGTAATTGGTTATCATGCTGCTCTAAAATCGAATGCCCACAAAAAGTTATGTCAATGGTATCTGCATTGTCTGGGTCATCTGTTCCCATCAACAATGAATTTCAGATATTAGATAAGGCGCACGCGCACACACATATATATATATCCAAGAACAATTTTTTTTCAAAATAACATTGGAAAATATATGGGTGTTAACAATTGTTTTATATTCATTCTATACAAAGTTATGTATGTCGCCTGGGTTACCATCAGAGTAACAAATTGTTGCAGAAGTTCAAACTTTTTTTCTTTAAACCTTGTTCCATTACCAAACCTATACCCACCATAGAACTAATATGGCAGCAAGATTCACAAAAATTCCAAACCATTAACAAAACACTTTCAATAATATAAATGAACATAACGAAAGTGAAGAAATAAACCTTTTGATTGGAAAATTACTTACCCACAAATAAAGTAGTGTCCCCATTTGTGATTCTTCAAGTCAATTTCCTGAAACAATGGAAACTTATGAAATCTATATGTACAATTATCAAAGAAGTATGTATATAATAGAGAAACCAACTCAGCAGTGAAATTATATCTCATTACTATGCAAAACAATGATATTGCAAACAATTTACGAAAAAATATAATTTACGAAATATTTTTTCAGGAAAGAACCTAAAATCTTACAATATTTTTCCTTCAAATAACAACCGAATAAACATAATTTACGAAAAAACAGTACCTGGCTAGGATCAGCAGGGTATGTTCACATGCTATATTTATTATTAACATTTCCAATTCTCAAAGTGTCACTCTTGCTTCTCTTCTTGATAGCAATGATAGTATCTTGCCTGATTGCCATAGGTAACACTGAGTATCCTTCATAATCAATGTGCTCTCCAATTAAATTCACCCTCCCTACAATAAACCATAAAAATCTCATCACGAAAACACAATTCTTAAGCAAGAAATAGCTAAGTTTAAATGCAATATTTGAATACTCAACGTGCTTTCAAATTATCATACAAGATTTAATATTTGCAACTAATCATTTAGTAGCTGTAAACGGTAGACAAAGAACATATTTTCTTAATTTCTTACTACTTCTATGATCACAGCCATAAAATTGAAATTGATACCTGAAATACTCAATTGATGCCGATACAACATTACAGCTATCAAAAATAATGATGCAATACATACTGGTAACCAAATCTAAACTACAAGATTTACTTATTGATCCATTCAACTCCAAACTAATATAGAGATGAACCATTACAATAGCTACAATGGTGTTTAAAGGAAAAAAACAGAAAATCCAGTAGGATTACTGAACAAATTATATATAACAACGTTACGACGATTTCATCGATAAATAAATTATGATCTACCATTATTCAAACAGTTACTTGAATCGCATAATTTGATGGAAGCAAAAAAGTTCTGATAAAATAGCGTACGGTCAGCGGTGATATTTCCCTTGGTGAACCCTGCTTGCAAAAGCTGGGATGTAATGCCCAGCATAAGATTCTCCAAGTAAACATTTAAAAGGACCAAGAAGAAAATAAGAATGAGTCAGGGCTAGAACAAGAAATACATATATCCTACTTCATGTTTTTGCTTTTGGTTTTGGTGAACATATTTAACATAATGCAAACTAAATTATTACTAAACATCAACCAAGTAAACATTTAAAAGGACCAAGAAGAAAATATTATGATTGTCAGTAATAGTTTAATATTCTAAGCATTTTAGCAGATTAAAGTTCTAGTACCTAATCATAATGCATGAGTACTGTGTGATTTATCACCAAAATAATTACTTAAGGGAAATAAAAATTATGCATATTAAGGATTCAAATCGGCTTACTTGAAGAAAATAATATAAGTCTGTAATGTCCCGCCTTTTCGCACGGTTTAAATCGATACACGTGCCAATTCAAACCGTTCGAAAGGGCGGATTGTTATGGGATATATAAGAAAAAGCAAGAAAGAAATAAAAAGAAAACATAATCTCACAACGGAAGGATAAAATATAATAATCAAATATACAGTTTATAAATCTGTTTACGAAAACATTTATATAATACATATCAGAGTTACACATACCAATAACAATGCAACGGAACAGTGTGTAGTGCAATAGAATAAATAATAATAATAATAATAATAATAATAATACGAAACTTCGTCTTCGTCCTCCAAAGCTAAATCTTCAAATCCTAAAATGCTCGGACTGACCCGAGTGAATTTGAAAAGACAAAACACTCGAGTAGAACTAAAAGATCTTATGTGAGTTAAATTAACAGAAATAAATATGAGTGCAGTTACTCAAGAGATGCTCGGCATTTACGTCTCCTAAGGATCCGTTAAACTATTTACTATATAGTGTATTGCGCTATTACAATTGTGTCTATTTGTAAAATAAACTTACTTTTTAATAGCGTTAAGCGGTTACCTATATATCCCTTAACACAAATAATGCCAATAGTTTATACAGTTCCGTAATACCTCCTAATCGGGAGGCTACCAGAGTATACTCCATAGGTACGACACAAATAGAAACTCGTACAAGGCGTGATAGGGTAGGTGACGCGGCACAACTAGGCAATGCCAGGGTAGATATACCAATTACGCTTCCGGGTCGGTGGTAACGCGTAGCGCGCAGCTACCGCCCACCTCGAGCCATGCCCCCAAATAAAATCAAAAGTGGCCACCGAATCAATCCAAAGTCAAAGTATAATATCGAAGGGATGTGTCCGATCAAAGGTGCTACCTTATTAACCCGTCGATCGCTCCTGTTTTAGCCACCTTATGCCAACTCACGGGAGTCGGGTCCACGTATTTACCTTAAAGGAAACGCCACCACCATCCTACTTCATTCTGGAATCTCCACCGCATACACGGTTGTTAAAGTGGTTTTTGGGGTTGGCAGAGAGTATGACAACTTCCGATCCCGGTCTCTTCAACAACCAAACGTTATTATAACACCGCGGTCTTTAAAATAGTTTATACTTTAAAACTAGAAAATAATTATCCATTTCAAAACCCATAAATACGATATCATTCCCATTTCGAAAACAACTCATTTCGATATTATTTTTATAAAACTCAAATCAATAATATCATTTTTATTTCAAATATATTTCTTGTCCAAAATCATACTGCTTAAAATTTATAATATCTGGAAACCAAACATTTGGATTATAACTTTCACATAATACTTCGAAATCCATAGTTTTAAAACCATAACTTCTAAAAACTTGAATGGTTTGGATATTCAACAGTATATAGAATAAAATGGTTTAATTTTAGATTTACTTTGTAAAGTAAAATAATTTCCATGGCTTTACAAATATATTTTCTTTAGATAAAGTCTAAACCATACATTTAAATTTCACCTTCAGTTTCCAAAACCACTTCAATTTCAATATATATATCAAATTTGAGTATTAATAAATTTCAAAGCTAAAGTTGGAATTTTATTCTTACAACAAATTCACCGTTCTATTATTTAGTCTTGAACATTTGCATGATAAATCCATATTCATTTATATAAAACTCAAATGTCCTATAACTAAATATTTCCTTCCATTTATTTATACTAGAAACATTCATTTAATTTATGTTAAAATAAAATTTCGGTTATAAATATCGTACCTTTAAAATTTCCAATTTTAATAAGTTAACATCAACTTATGGAGTTAAATTTTTATATAAGCTCAATTCCAATTAAATTTCAAATTTATCTTGCAATCTTAATTGATTTGAATCATTGAAAACTCTATATATATATATACACACAAGATGTTAAACCTCTACTAAATCATAAAATATAAATTATCAAATTCCATTTTTCAACTTATTCATTTTTATTTAACAGATTTATGCATAGCTTAAATTCAACAATTTAACTATATATGTATATATAAATATATTTATATCATATCCAAATTTAATATTTATTAAACCGTATCATATCCAAACCATAAAAATCATTTCAAAAATAATTATATATATATATATATATACCGCGGTGCCTGCATATAATTTTCTATCCTATGGTCAAGTGATATGGATGTTTATCATTTCAATCCGCAATTTAAAATAAAAATATGGTTGTATATCATTTCAAACCGCAATCCCGAATGAAATGAAAATGCATAATAACTTGCAGTTTATATAAGATAGAACACATCATTCATTCACCCAATATCAATCATCAACCAATTTATTTCAATCAACATCAATTTAAACAAACATCAATATATAGCATATAAAAATAACAGATATCAACGAACAGTTTATATTCAATAGTATATTAATAACTGTTAAATTGGAAGTTTATATGCAAAATAAATAAATTTAATTGTCTATTTATATGCAAAAATAGAATTAAATAACAATTTAATCTTAAATGAATGCAATCTAACTGAGATGATGAATAAAATATGCCAAACAGTCATAAATGAATCTCTACTCATATCATAAATAAATTTAACAAACATAAGAAATTTTAGAAGTTGTGAGTGGGTTATCAAATCGGCTTACTTGAAGAAAATCATATAAGTCGTTGCTCACTCCTTGCTCATTATGACGAGTATCACGATTGTCGGAACTGTAGCTGAAACCAGTTCCAGTAGGCTGATCCACATAAATCAGATTTGATGCCTAGATAAATTCATGATAATATTAGCCATTGATGTCACATATTATGAATTTAATTACCATATTTTAGTGTAGAAGAGTAGAAAATTGGGCTAGGATGATCTTAAAGTCAACTTTACAGCATAGGAACAAAATATGGAGTTCTATGTTCTGAAGAAATTCGGTAACTATGTACTTCTCATGTCCATTGTTTGATCGTACTTGTCAACTGAGCGCGCGCTAACCGACTAAACAATTATCTTTAACAAAGTAGTGATCATATAATAAACGTTAAACATAAAATTATTAAAAATACCTGATCCCAACCAAAGTTATTCCAGACAAGTGATAAGTTATTTGCAATGTTGAAAGGCCCATTCTCATAGAACACAGCTAACTCACTACTGCAACCTGGTCCACCAGTTAGCCAAATCACAACCGGGACCTTCTTGCTATGCCTTGATTCAAAGAAAAAAATAGAACATCCCGTAGAGAACAAAATCATTCATCAAATTATGTACTCAAACTTTCAGAAGCTACATGTAGCATATAAGTTAAAAAATAAACCTCTAATATCAGAAGAATCAAGTGCCATTAATGAAATTCCCATTTCTTCTGTTTTATATATATACTACAATAGTAACCTCAAAAGCGAAAGTGCATTCATCTGCAACTCAATTCAAGTTTAAAGTGCCAGTAATGTCAACAAGCAATTTACTGCACCGGCATGCCAAAACACAGTATTTTAAAACCAAATTAACTAAATTCCCAATTCATGCATATGCACGAACACACCTGAAGTGCAAATTTATAATTTTCCAAATCCAACTGTCTAGTTCCTTGTGTGCTACATTCACAAGCAAACAATTACCATACTTTTGCACATGCGACACAATAGAATTATATCGACCGTAAACGAAAATCAATTTTAACTTTGGTTTTAAGCAAATAAACTCAAATAGCACCTTTGAAGCCTAGACACCAACCCACCCAAAACCATTAAATACAATTCTAGAAAATTACACAGACACTGACCTTGCATCATGAGTATTTGACAGCTTATAATACCCTGCACGATGCCCCAAATCATCAACCGAAACCGCATCAGAAACGTCCGAAAACTTCAAATTCTTCTCAACGATTGTACCAAGTTCACCAAGGAAAAAAAGTTCTTTTCTTCATTTTGTCTTTACTGATACATACATCTGAATGATCACTCTCTGCTACGAGATTTCACCAACACTTTTTTTATAAAAGGTTGCTAACAAGCATTTCGAATTTTGTTAACAAATAATTACTAGTTTTTTCTTTTCTTTAGACAAAAATTTCATGGAACCAAGCCTAACTTTCAGAAAATTAATAGAGTTTTGCTAATTACTTTGCTAATTAAAAAATATTTCTTATTCCAAAATAATAATTTTGCTAATTACAAAAAAACATCAGATATTGAGTAATTATATTACATTTAAGAAATCATTGTAGTACAATGATGGATGAAAAACTTATTCGTGAAAAATGGATAATGCGAACGACGAACTTATATACAATACATAATTAATAGTGCTACATTTTTTGGAATACGTTTGCCACATAACAAATATTATACATCAGATATTAAAATAAGTAATATAAAAGAAAAATTCATTACTTGCCGTTTCTTTACATCTGAAAAAGTAAAAACAAACATGTTAAACGTTCTGTAATCATAGTATCTAGAATTTCAATCTAAAGACACAACCTAAATTGTGAACAATGTATTCCACTAGGTACCTGCACATGGGACATTGAGAATGAATGTAACAGTGGATGTCCTTGCTGATCGCCTTTCAATGCTAACCAATGCCACAGCATGTGCAATGACATATGGATGCCTTAACCTGATAAGCTATACATACCTTCATGGAAGGGTCTCTATTCCAAAAATATTTAAGAGAAATATGAAGGCGATGATGAATTGCAGCATGACCCTGGATCAACCATTTAGGGACAGTTTTAATAGCATTTTAAAAATTAAAAGTTGAAATTTCAATGTGGAGATGTAAATGTAATCAAAAAAATTATTATATTAACTTTCACTTTAACCTAAAACAAATGTTTTCGTATTTTAAGTAATTACTTTGGATATTGAGTACTGAACTGAATTGAGTTATGATAGTTCAGTTTCTTAAAAAACAAGAGCAAATTTGCATTTGTTTGCCAAAGGTCTCTTAATCTCATCAATCCAGCCAATACAAAATCATTTTTAAAAAAGAAACGTACAATATTAAAAACAAGCACACCTTGTGAAGGAGAACATACACTCGGATTTGCGCCCAAAAGAAAAGGGGACTGAGGCCTAATGTAATTCGTCATCATTTCCTGCAAACCCTTAAACGCAGCCTCAACCCTTTGTTTTTCTGGATCGATCGCTATCCTATGTCCCTTCAATTTTGTGTACTCATCTAATATATCTTCCAATCCCAACAACCCCTTTGGCAACTACATGATTGATATAGATTCACGAAATCCATCGACCAATCCTGAAACCATTCCACGACCTCGCTGCGAACATCGACCAACTCATCAATCCCCATACGCAAATTACAAACACGATTTCGAACTCAAACAAGCAGTTGAATTTTTTTTAAAATCTTATTTGTTTTGGGGTCAAGATGAAAGCGGGAGAGGGATTTTGGATTTTTCAGTGAAGGACGAAAAGAAGTGGTTCGCGGTTAAAATGAGAGGGAGATGAAATTACTTACCGCTAACTTTTCATCAGGGTTGTCAACGTGGGAACAGTATTTTCGCACCGGTTGTAAATAAAACTAATGCAACTAACACTATTTGCATCGGTATATTTTCTTCGGTTGTCGATGATAACCGATGCAAATTGTATTTTTTTACCATCTACCGCTTTCCAGATACCAAATGCATCGGTTGTTAAAACGTAACCAATGCAAATACTTCTATTTGCATCGGTTGTGGTAACAACCGATGCAAATGAGGCGAAGCAACATGCGTATTTTGTAGTAGTGTAAAGAGGTAGGTCCTCAAACAACAACTTAATACCTCAAGACCCCAAAGTAGGCCTTATGACTCATATTCATAATGACGTCTCACATCAGTCTAACTATTTGTAGGGACTGGTAGCCAGATTAACTAGGTAGATTTATCCTACAGAATTTGGGACTAATCTCGTGTCATCACAAATATTTATCATGGAAGATATCTCACATCAATAGGAAGTATACATAACTGCCACTAGCCTCAAAGTGAATGACAGACTTCTGACGTGCAACTCTACTGACCTTGCATCCTTATGATTTAGTCATAATTTAAATACTCTCTATATATGTAATACCCATCTCACCATTTCATAATTAAGGTCTTATAAAGAATTTTCCTTATTACGACTTAAAATATAAATTACCTTCCTAAAGGAAGAACTAATGAAGACTACTATCTAATTAAGTCATTTTCCTTCAAATTCTCAAGATTTCAATATCTATAACAAGGGATTAAATATTCATATTCAAAGCTGAAATATATAGAGTTGTAAAATAGAAACCTCAATTTATTACGTCAATCTAATGGAATACTCTAAACAGTAGGAATTGCAATCCTAACTTCATATTTTATTTAACTCCTCTTTTACATAGAAATATATGAAGCAATTTTTTGTGGAATAAATGGTGCAAACTACGAATAGAGTTCGTACTTTAAAACCTTATGTTATTACTGAAAACTCACAATTTGAATCAAAGATGAAGGAGAAGTGGAATAGACTATGAAATTATTAGAAATTGCAGAATAATATAAACCCTATCAAATTAATTAAATAATTGAGGATCTCCATCTAGAATTGGCATTTTGAAACAAAAATGAATTTTTAGGGGATTTTATCTTCGTATTTTCACAATCTCAAAATCCCTAAGGGATGTTCAAATCAATAGATGTATACGAATCAATTACCGAAATAAAAATACTAAGGTTTCCACTCACATATTATCCTTAGCTTCTCTTATGTGGATTTGAACGCCAAAGCGAATCTTTTCCAAATCTTCTTCTTTTGGTATATATACACAGCGAAGGATAGACACACACACACACAGATATATATATATATATATATATATATATATATATATATATATATAAAATTTTGTTAGATTTGAAGAAGTTGGAGGAGAAGAAAATAGTTAGTTAGAAAAGGATTAGAATCCTTACTTGAATTTTTAATTAAGTTTTTGAATCTAACTTAAGAGAGAAAATGGCAGAAGTTTGAGGTATTTTTCAAATATTTATGAATAAAAAGTTAAGCGGATATGGTCATATTTATAAGAGTTGAAACACATTAGAACCATCGGATCAAGTTAAGTTAAAAAACGGACAAATTTGGAACGTTTAACAGCATTAAACCCTAGCCACTACCACGACCAAGCGGTCAACTCCCAATACTCAACCGGTCAACTAGTTGGGTTCAATATGTGGATCGTCTTAAATGAGGAGCGTTGATTTGTTTCCATTGCACGATTAATTTTATACCCTAAGTAATTTTTTAACTTTAACCGTTAATCAAACGTTTACTTAACCCCAAGTAAAACTACAATTAATTTTTAAAATTCAAACCCCATATTTAAATACTTACAACTTAAACTAAATTAATTTGAATGTGAAAACTTAAAACGTTCATAATTCTTTCGTTTGAACTTCGTTGTCAGCATATTATATATAGAAACAGATCAGAATTTCGCCATGAACGCAACAGAATAACTATTGTCGTCAAATTAAAACTTTTATACCCTTTCCATTTTCAACCCTACCAATTCAATTCACTCAATTTAATCATGGTTGATTTTACGGGGATTTAAAGGGAAGGAGTTAAAAAAAAAAAAAAATGGATGTATATGACGAAGTGTGTTATAAGAAGAAGGATAAAATTGAAAAAAGTGGTTATAAATTCTGGCACCACTAGAAATGATGGGGACAAATCCCAAAATGCTCCGCTTACAACTGGAGCTCATCTCTCTGGGGTCAACCGTGAAGAAGTTCCGTGTGAATATCAGAAGAGTGTTGATGGTGTGGCGATTGTAGCTACTGATGGCAGGTCATGGATAAAGAGTCCTAAGGTGGTCTCAGGAGAAAAATTTTCGACTCTTAACAGAAATAAAGCTTTAAACATGAACCAACGGAACAGTTTTGTACTAGATTTAAATAAAAAGAGGATATGATGTGATGTGGCCAAAGGAACAAAAATTAATAACAACAATAGTGAAAGTGAAGTTAACCGAAGAAGGAAAAGATTGTCGTACGTTAAACAATAGTGAAAGAGAACTATATTCATGCGAAAATGGAGACCTGGATTTAAGTTTGACAAAGATATCCCTAATACATTACCGATTTGGGTTAAACTATTACACTTGGATCTGAAATTATGGGTTGTGGAACGCTAAGTATCCTTACAAGTGCTCAAGGGAACCCTTTTGAATTGGATAAAATCACATCTAAGGAATCAAGGCTTTCATTTGCCCGGGTTTTAGTTGAAATAAATGTAAATTATGACTTTCCTAACGAAATAGAGGGGTTTTATTTAATGGAGAGTTAATTACACTTAAAATTGAATATGAAATCAAACCGAACCAGGTAAAGGTATGTAAAGTCTTCGACCATGCTACTTCACAATGCAAGAGGAAGAAACTCCAGTTTGGTAACCCAAATCTGCTCCTGTGACTTTATTTGACATTGAGAAGGAAGCTCTGCTTAGCATAGAACAAGAGATGGTAGATGAGATCCTTTTAGAAAGCATTCAAAGAATTATGGTTGAAAACATAATAGAAGATAACAACCTGGAGATAGACAAAGAGAGATAATGCTCGTAAAGGGAAAGCAATATTTAGCCATCCTACGTCTATTAAAATTCACTCGGGTGCTGAAATAATATATTCATATATGCAAGAACAAGTTAATGGTAACTGCTAAATGAAACGCAACACGCTGCACTTAGATATGTACATAGTTAGGTTAGTAATATACAAGGAAAAGCATGCTCTCATGCACAAGTCAAGGATAATAACGGTAAGCCTGACCATGCCATTATATATAATACGGTAGCCGTACATAACAAGTTAAGATAAAAAGACCATGATAATGAAGGGAAATCTCACACTGTTCAAGATGAAGACACAACAAATATACATGACAGCTCACGTAAATAAGTGGTGGATGGGCAAGCTGCTAAAGCATTTCAAGATAATGCACAAGTAGTCGATGACATGATAGCGAACGTGGCTCACACGAACGCTAATATTAAGTATACTAAAACAAATTCTTCTACGTCAACAGGTGATGGAACAACTGCTTCTACTATCTCTAATCATGCACATAACCTAGGTGTTGTCGTGTTTGAAAACAAAAAATTAGATAACAAGGATTTAAACAAAGCAAGTCTTAATGAAACTATGGTCTCTGATCATTCATATATTCCTAATAGCCTGGATAAAGTTGATGAATATTCAAATTCATACTTTAAGGACTCTTTATTGATAACATTGCTAGCATTATAGATGACATTCCCACAAAGAATGACCCAATAAAAGATTTCTCTGGATACATTATAGTGATAACCTAGAATATAACGTTCAAAAACAAAAGGGGCAAGAAGAAAAAAGCTGAAATTATTAATCCTCCTAAACGAGATAACTTAAGGAGAAATAATAAAAGTAAATGATAGTTTTAAGTCAAAACGTTAGGAGTATGAATTTTGACAATAGACATAATGATGTAATGAAAATCCTAACATATCACAAACCTAATATAGGTAGTTTAATGGAAAATAAACTCACTGTAAAAGGTATTAAGAAGCTCTCTTTACCAATGAATCGGAAATTAATGCATAATAATGATTCTGGTGTTAAAGGTAGAATTTTGATCTTCCATGATTCACTAATTTGGGATCTACAATTGTGTTCGATGACTAAACAACAAATTAGTTGTATGGTGTATAATAAGAGCAGGTGTGAATTTCATATTTCTTTCTTCCATGCTAGTAATTTTCTGAAAGATATGGAAATGTTGTGGGATTTCCTGTGCAAAGAAATCAATTTGTTTGATAAGCCTCTAATACTTCTGGGGGATTTAGCAATACCTTATATGCTAATAATAAAAAGGGTGGTCTAGTTATTCCCTTTAGTCATTTAAGAGGTTTCAATAATTTTCTAATGTCATCTGGTCTTATACGATGCTACATGGATATAAATTTACATGGAGGAAAAAAGGAATGGCTATAAGATTGACAGAGTTCTAACCATTGATTTGTTTCTTGACCTTTTTCCTAAGCTATTTTCAATTGATCTTCTAAATTATTCCAGTGGTAGGGTCCAATTCCAACCTCTTGATAAAAAGGTTAAGGGATCTCCTTTTAAATATTGCAATACCCGACATCTATTAGATAATTTTCTAGCATGTTTCAAGGTTGGATTTAAATCCCAAACTTGGGGACCCTCCCAAGTCAACGTAACCTACTTCTTAAAATGAGACAAATTAAGAATAAGAGGTGGAATATAACTATAGAGAAAGATAATCATTTTCTAGTTAGTGGCGAATTGAAATTTCAAAAGGCTTTTGTAACGACCGACTTACCCATACAATTTAAATGGACAATCAACCTCACATGACCGACTCAAATTAAATGGAAAGAGGATAGTTAGGGTAAAGAAAGTAGGGAGAAGAAAAAAGAAGAAAGAGAAAAAGAAAACTAATAATCGCAGAATTTCATAGCGGAACAAATAATCTATGATATATAACAAATCTTTAAATAAAAAAATATAATATACATACACCAATCATAGTATACTAATTTATTTCAGCCGGACAATTATAATAGCATGTCCTTACATTTTCTGATAAATTCAATTAATAGACAACACAGCAGAACACAAAGAATACGTCTTGGACCTTTAGCTCATCTCCTAAGCCCCAATGCATTTAAAGCAGTTTATAAATAAGGCCGGTCTGACCCGAGCATTATAATTAAATGACACCCGAGTCATTCTGGAAAACCAACGTGAGAAAAATGCACCCAAATGGATTTTAAAGTTGTCAAACTATTTTAAATAAATGTATCTTAGAAGAGCATGCCGCATGTAAATACGAACGAGTTTTTACCTCACGATAACTAAAACACTTTATATAAAAAATCCATTGTTATTATAATAATGTAGAGAGATTAAAGTAATATATGAATATACATAAAATGCTTGCATCTCCCATTTCAACATAGTTGGGTGCATCTAAGTCCGTACGACACTTATTGGAGAATGGATTCCATACAATGACTGGCTTACTGGGGTATCGCCCGTCACGATGCATCTCTAGATAAAATAACATCGAGAACCTCGATAGGATCCCCTCCCAATATAAGACCGGCCCACCATTTGACTACTAATACCGAATATGATCACCCCTTTTGTGCAACGAGGCCTAAAGCATGCAAATGAGATATAATATCAACTCTAGATAGAGATTATCATACCTTACTTAAGAGCGACCTACTTAGCCCTGCTGCATCTCCCCTGTTTTAGTCATTCCAAGTTGATGAGGCTTGAGGCTATGTTTTACCTTTTATGCAGCACTTCCCACTTGGAATGCTACATTGCCAGCCAGGCAACAATGTAATCCAACATTCATTCATACAAGTTCATTTTGGGACAAAACGAAAGTGAAAGCACCATTTCTACTACATTCATTTTAGGAATCACCCTCGGGATTAGTATTAAGCATTCCTTGCACTTCAAAGAGCTCCATCTTCATATCTATTATCTTTAAGATGTCTTCACTTTGAAACGCTTGAGTTGGATCGAAGTGGTTTTCGAATAACATATCCAATCCCGGTCTCTTCGAAACAACATTCAATAAGTTCCAATAAAATCAACCACGGTTATTTAGGAAATAAACAGTCAAAAATAAGAGCGGAGAACACCTCCAAACCATTAGTAGATGGATTTTCTTATCATTTGTCCTAGGAGAACGAAACAAGATTTATATGCACGATACATCATCATCGGATATGACTATGCTATATAACTCATGCATTTCTTCTAGATATTTCCAAACTTATGTTCTGGGTCCATATTGATAGTCGATTATTAACTATCAGCAAACACACATCCAAAGCAGGGTTTTAATTCCATAGGAAAAACCAACATTGGTTAAGCACATAAGCAACAATCAGCCTTCTTAATTAATCTTTTCATTAATAAAAATCATCTTGCAAATAATTGTACCAAAATACTTTTACAAAGGTTCAGTCACAAACCCTTATATTTTTAATACTTGAAAAATATCTGTATACTTATCTTAACGGTATAAGTATATTCACATAACTGAGAAAGATTTTCCTTTTTATACAATTCTAAAATCATTTATAAACTCCTTTATATATCTCTAAAATCATTATTAAACTATTTATAAATACCCATAACCATTTATAAACTATTTATAAATACCCATAACCATTTATAAACTATTTATAAATTATTTCTCAAGTCATTTATAAATCCTTTATAAATCCATGCAACTATTTATAAAACTCTGCTTATAATTCTATAAATCCATTTCTAAAATTCGTTTGTAAATATCTAACCATTTATAAAACTCCTTTACCTTATAAATAATCTTTCTTTAAGCCCTTAAACCATTCTATAAAACTCCTCTTATAATTCTACAAATTCATTTCTAAAATTCTTTTATAAATATCTGAAACCATTTACAAAACTCTTTTTCCCTTTACCAAACTTTCTTTAAGTTTTCCAAATCATTTTATAAGATTCCTCTTATAAAACCCACATTTGTTTACAAAATTCTATTAGTAAATCTCTAAAATATTTATAAATAAATTCTAATCACTTACTTTAAAACACTATTTTATAATAATAAATATTATGAATAAATAATAATTAACTTCAAAACATCTTAAAAATAATAATTAATAACTTCAAGACATTATTAATAAAACCATAATAATTAATCTTTTACCATTTCTATAAATAATCATAATTAATATTCAAAATCTTATTAATAATCATTATTAATTTCAAACCATATTTATTATTTTATTAATTAACTTTTTCAAAGTATTAAAATATTGAAAAATATCTTTAAAACAATATTAAATATAAATAAATAGCTTAAAACAATATTAAATATAAACAAAAAATCTTTAAAACATTACTAAATATAAATAACTAATCTCTAAACATTTCTTATGACTTAGAAAGGCGGATATTAAAGTTGGAGTAAAATAGAAATTAAGTCCTTTTAAAACAAAATAATTTTGAAAATCGCACAATCGGATTTAAAATCATTTCCTGTCTCAAAAACTAATTCCAACTCAAATTGTGATTTATGGTATTCTTAAAATACAAATTTGAGGCCAATAGCTTCCCAGCTTTAACCAATGTTGATTATTGATTTTCTACCACTTAAGGGTTAAGTTTAAACATATTGTTTATAACCAAATTGGTCACAAACACCCAATAATAGATTTATATAGAGAAGTAAATGAAGAAAGTAAAATTAAAACCGAGGAGCCAAATAAACTAATAGCAAATAAAAATAATAATCAAGAGCATAGATATTTATAGTGGTTCGACATTATGTGCCCACCCACTTTGAAGTTTATCTTTATTAATCGACTAATAATTTGATTATAGCAGCAAGGAATAGGAGAAACTTGATTACAATAAGGAATAGGTAACTAATGTAAAAGTCCCCCAAAGTGAACCATGGGGCTTGTATTTATAGTGAGAGATGGTGCGATATTTCGCTAAGATTTCAGCAAAAGGCTCTCTTAGTCCGTAAGGGCCCATCATGACGATCGGCGTACCTAACTCGACCATCAGGAACGATCAACCTAAGTTTCACCGATCCTTTTTCATGCCATCAATTTTATTGTTATCGTTTATGGGGGTCACACATGTCTCTTGATACTGCTTCTGAAATATGGAATCATTCTGACTTGTAACTTAGTAGGAGATATGGATCGATCTTGGTTGAAACTGGATTATGCACTGGAAGGTACCGACCGTTTTTAGGACTTGCCCAAAACTATCAGTCCGTAAAGATCGGCTAAATCCTAAATGCAACTTTAGGACTCCTATTCGTTTTTGTAAGCCTCGATCTTCATTTTGTTGATGTCCTCGAAGTTTCAAATGAATTGGCCTTGTGGATCTCGAGATATTGAGCGTTCTCCGATGACTTGAACTGTTTAATGAATCGTTCTTGATCGATCCATGCAAATCCTTGCTTCGTCCGTAACTCAAGCATATGAAGTCCAATTGACTCCAAATTTGAAATATAACTTCATGTGCCATGCTAATTAATCCATGCTGACTGCATCTTAATTGGGTCCCGGTCTAAATCTAGCCAACCATCGTCTATTATATTACACGTAATCGATTCCTAGGGCTGTTGATCATTCGTTCATAGCCAAGTCGATGATATCACAGGCTTGCCAAAAGGCGGGCCAATATTTGCCCCTCAAAGTATGTCTTGTATCACACATGATTTGCTTTGAATCGTCATAAGCTAGAATTGTCTGAAAGAAAACCATCTAGTTTATCAAATAGTCATTATCCTTCCATCGAGTTGTTTTATTGTTAAAGGTCGTATCTCCTTTTTTTCGTGATGATTGCTCGATTTTTGATAGTATAAACACGGTATCACAACTTGTTAAAATCATCTTGTTTCTACCTTAGAAATTTCCAAGCTTCAGCAAGCTAGCTTTAGTTTTCCTCTGGTCGGCTCTAGGTGACTATACAATTTTTTTATATTGATTTTAGAAAATTAAATTTTGAAACGTACACTTGTAGGAATACGTGTATGCACTTGATCTCGATCATGATTATATGTTCATGAGTCGTTGCCAAGTTAATGGAGATAACTTTCTACAAACAATTTGCACTAATCGTCATTTTTCAAGCACGTTCTCTTCACTTTTTTTTAATCCATATATTTTATATATCATAATCCTCCCTTACTTAGAAAACAAATTTCAAACTACTCATGATTATGAAAACAATCGACATACTCTAGGTTATGGAAAGATCAGCATAAGGTTTAAAAGTGGACCGATTGGCATAAGGCTTGGACAGGGGACGATCGGCTAAATCTTTGGGCATGGGATGATCGGCTAAATTTCTTAGACTAAAATTGGTCAAGTCTCTACACTTAGTCATTTGTTTCATTCTCTTTCCGTTGTTCCATTCTGAAGCAAAATAAGAGACGAGTCTCTCCGCCTTTTTCCTGTCGATCAAATCAACAATCACCGCAATGTCATCACCCTCCTTCGGATTTGGTTTTGAATCGATTTCGAATCCTCCTTCATCGGATTTCAAACATAGGTAGCACGAATACTATGTTTGCTTTATAATTTTGAGAATGAAGCTTTGGACCTGTGACAATCCAGTTCGTTTGGTGGATCCCTTTCCTTTTTTTATTCTTACAATCGTATGCAATGGAGAAAAAGTGGTTAAGGATGAGTGAATCATGACTTTAGCCGATCATACACTGATGGAAATGGTGCTTTGGGTGTAAAGAAGTTGTATGATCGATTATTCATGATCATTCTTGGATGACCAGTGAAGCTCTGGGATGTTGGAGCTTGAAATTTGCTTACAAACAATTGGCTATACCTTGAAGTTGGAGGCTCATAAGAAAATTCGATGGGAAAAGGCTCATGATGAACGATTGCCTAATGTTTTCTTTAGGAAACAATAGGACTAATTTCACATACATGATCGATCGTCCAGTTTACAAATGGACCTTTCTTTTTATAAATGGAACTTAGATGAGTAAACTTTAACTAAACGACGAGCTTCAGCCTTTCATACTTGAACAAACATTAGGACTTGTATATGATTTACGTATAATCTGAACTACATACTTGGTAGCAAACTGCCTTAGAACCATGACATGAACTGATGCCTTTAATAATCATCTTGAAGCTCACTAGTAACTTTGATAAAAATAAAACTTTTGCTGGCTGATGATCACTCGTGAAACTCAAGCTGCATCGTTTCCCGATGACGTGCGGAAACCGGTGAGATGGTCAGGAATAACGATCTCATTGGTCAAACTTCTAAGTCTCGTTGTCTTTTTGGTCTTTAGTTTTGCACAACTTATTACTATATTGAATAGCACTTTATCACACCACATTTGCACTCACTATGCGCCTGGGGGGAAGGGGTACGGGTTACTTTATCTAATTATGATTTTTTACTAAGTTTAATAGCAATGGAATCTAAATGTTCCAGGCATCTTGTAGGTATGCCGACTAGATCATCTTCCTAAAGGAATAACTCTGACATAAAATCAAGTTCGACAACTGAGTCCGATAGTCCATCGTCCAATCATCATTCGGAACAGCCGAAAAGGCCAAGCGCTCAATTCGATCTCTCTGATGTAGCCCCCACCTTTATGCCTGAGATTATCAATCTTACTTCTGACACTTTACAAGACGTAGTCATTCTGGAGAATCCTTCGGTAGCTTCAAAAATTAAGGAAGATGCACTCCAAAGAATTTACGTAAGGCATGGAATTTCCTTCGACGATGTGTTGGTTCCATCATGGGATGATAGAGCTCACTGACCCCCTGAAGAGTATATAGTGTGCAATAGGTTTATGTCCTGGGTGGGATGCATCCTGCCTTTCAACTAATAAATTTGAGAGATTCTTCATTATTTAAGGATAACGCCAGCGCAGCTCCACCCAAATGGCTATGCACTCCTTAATTACACTTATATGGTAATTATGGAGTTCTTGCATCATCCTCCCACCATTGAAGACATTCGATTTATTTTCTCTTTCAAGCGGCGAACAGGGAGTGTCTTGTTTACATTTCTTTAATCGGCAAAGAGGTGCTAGATTCTTACTAGCGCGTGGAACAAGCTAAGTGCCATTAAAAGTGAATGGTTTTTTGTTCGGTATCCGCCCGGCTTTGCTCGACAATGGCTGGAAAGAAATAAGTGTTACCCACCTTTTTCGTGATAGCATAGAAAAATGATATCCAGGTTTCCTTCCTGACTATGTTACTCCTTTGTAGGTGTCGTTACTTGGCTTAGCGATGACACTTATGAAGAGGCGGTCTCAATTCTGGAGAATGCTCCGCTCGAGGTTAGGAATATCGAATATTTTCTTAGGAACAAACACCTCATCACTTTTTATTTGATAGAGAAGGGCCTTAGGGTGTGGCTAACCAAAATTTCCCAAAAGGAAGGGATAAGACCATTGGCTATAATTGGTCAAAGGGAAAATCTAGCCGATCCCGTGGTGCCCTTAATTACGAGTGCTCAAGAATTTGCTGATATTGACGCCGAAGGGCATAGAGGCGATCTACTGGTCATAATGGCAACAAATATGGTCCTGGATTAATATCAGATCTTTTCAAGCCTCACAACCCTTGGTTGCTGATAGGAGAAAGAATAAAACATCTGTGCATAAACTTCCAAGAAGTTGCCTCTCTGACCAGCCCAAGCCATCAATGGCTCCTAAATTTGTTCAATATGAATCTTCTACCAACTGTCAGAGTGTTTGAGTTTACCACTTGACTCTTTGTCTAGTCTACTAATTCCATCTGATCTCGATGCTTTCCATTATACTGATGTAAGCATCGAAGGGTCAGAATATCCTATCAGAATTGGCACTGAGATTCCTACTTCTGGAGGGAAAGTTACACCAATGAGCAAGGCTCCTGCACCTGGTCTGTTGGAGGGTTACTTTAGGACACTTGCACACACTTGTACAACTCAATACTGCATAGTACTTGACTCATGCTGTTTAATGCTTAGAGTTGACTAACTTCTGTTTTTCTTTGTGGAAACGATGGTGAGGAAGAGGAACATATTTGATTCTCTCCGGAACATACATTACCAGTCATCAGATTCATGCTCTGGCTCTTACCATGACAATCGAGATTACTACGATTCCAACTATCACCCCGGCCGTGACCGGGGTCATCAAGATAAAGATGATAAGGATAAGCCACCCCAGGATAAACATAGATCGAGGTCTCCTCCTCCAAAGGGTCCCGAAAGACCAGCTGATCATAGGGACTTGCCTATTGATCCCTCTCACTGTCCTTCTTCTATTCCAATGCGTCTACAGCCTTTAGTTCCATCTCATTCTCAATAGCTGATCGATCGTTGCTGCCATGGTGAATATACTGCTTCCCACAAGCCTGGCAAAGAAGGCACCAAAGTTGAAGCTTCTACTGAAGATTCTACAATCGATCCAACTGCTCGCATGACACAGCTTCATGAACAATTTTTGAATTTATGCTTTGAAGGGTTCCATTTTCCTTTTAACTTGAAGAGGGTTCCGGATCATGTTTAGAAGAGGACCATTGATTGCATCACTGACATCCACAGGCAGTATCGAGAATGGATGAAGGCAACAGAAAAGATGTCAAAAGTTTCCTTCGACCGCACGGCGAAGATTTAAAAACTAAAATGCCAAGAAGCTTAAGATAAAAGAATCGTTGACACTTTGAAAAATGAGCTAGAAACCTCTAGAACCTCTTAGTAGAAGCCGAAGGAAAAGCTAACGCTACTATGAAATCCATGGAAGAAATGAAATCCATCCATTTCGATATGATCAAGTTTTGCATCATCAGAACCAGGAGATAGCGGTTGAGCGGGATACAGCTTGGAATAATGAATCTGCAGCCGTGAAGAAAATAGTTGACCTCAAGGCCAAGCTTGAGTGTGCAAATAAAGGAAAAGATAACACTTATAAAATTGCTCAGAATGCCTGCGATGAGCTGGTAAACGTCAGACTTGAGAGAGACACGGCTATTGAGAGGGCCGGAAATGTCGATGACTCATTCAACAGGACACGGAAGCTACCAAGGACAAAGTAAAAGAAGAGATAATGAATGAGCTTGACCTTCTTCTTGTTCTTTTACAATGCTAATGTTCTCAAGCATAGGAATTTGATGCGGCTCGGTGAAGACTATCCCTACTAGCTCTGTCGTGCTTGGGAATTTGTCGTTACGGAAGAGAGAAAACTTCTTAACTTAGAGGATATCAATCTATCTAAACTTGAAAATGAAATACTATTGGACAATGAACCCAAAACTTTTCATAATATCCAGCTCTTGCTCCAGAAAGAGTTTTTTGTTGTTTCTTTCCATGAAGTGGGTGAAGGATCCGGGTCGGCGCAACCCGATACTATAGCTAAATTTCCCGTAGTTCCCCAGGTCATCTCTAGATCCGTAGGAAGCTCTTCAACCATTCTCAGGTATGCTCTAGACAAGCCACAACTTTCCCCAATTCCCAAACGCAGTTCTGAGGATGCTTCGGCTCAACCTAGAAGTCATACAGAGGAAGGTATTCTGTCGACTTTTCCCATCTTTCGCAAAGTTAGGGTGTTATCAGTTGATATTTCTAATCTTTTAGGCTAATTTTTCTCAGCTTTGAACCTATCAGGTGTTGCTCCTCTTCCTTCCCAAGAACCTCGGCAGGAGTCATAAGCAACCACTAGAGAATCTGTTAAATTCGTAACTTTAGCCGCTACTCAAGATGCTAAAGAAGAAGCCTTTATTGTTGATCAATTCATGGAGGCATTATTCAAGGAGGGAAGCGACCCGCACCATGAAATTCCTTTTGATGAAGATGTCGTGATCATAGGTTCTTCTGACCTCACTAGGGAGCTCAGCATGAAAGAGCATATTGAAAAAGAAGAATTGCTGAAAAGGAAGGTGAAAAATGAGCATGTTGATTCAGGTTTCGATGAACCGATTCCCGTCCTGTTCCACATGATCCCTCCTGGAGGGATGATTCTCCGGGATGACATTCCCCTTGCTTTTGGTGCCGAGAGCACCTCCATCTCTCCAACTTCCAAAAATGATACTGCTCGATTCACACAACCGAGGATACTTCTTTGAAGAAAAACCAAGGTAGCAAAGGGTTAAAGAGAGGTTCGAGTGGTAGTTCGGAAGGAACCACTCCAAAGAAGAAAAGGAAAGATTTCTTCGGATTGGAACGACATGTAAATAGCTTAGATTATCACATCTCCTTTTCATTGGATGTATTAGTTTGGGAGTGGCCTTCCACTTGTCATACATTTTGGATAGACTTGTATGATGTACAACCTGCTTAGTGTAAATAAGAATTCTTTTATTCTTGTGTATGATTCTTGTATTTACTTGTTCAAATGTCCAAACTATCACATTTTTCATTTTATGCACTTGTGATACATTGCTCGTTGTATCGGATGTCGATTAATTTATCTATCTCAAGGCATCCCTAAGGTAGTAGCCTCGATTCGTATCAAACAATAAGCTCGGGCCTTAGTGTTACGATTTAGTTAATGGGTGGTCGGATCACACCCAATTTAGGTTTATAGTTTAGACCACACTCTGGGGACTTTGAGTTATTTTGCGGGCGATCAGTTCACACTCAATTTATGTTTATACTCCAGTCTGCATTGCGGAGACTTAGAGTTGTTTCGCAGGTAGTCAGTTCACACTCGATTTATATTTATACTCTAGCCCACACACCGGGGACTTCGAGTTGTTTAGCGGGTGGTCGATTCATACTCGATTTATATTTATACTCCAGTTCGCACTTCGTGGACTTAGAGTTATTTCACGGGTGGTCAGTTCACACCAGTTATAAGTTCATACTCCAGTCTGCACTCCAGGGACCTAGAGTTTGGGGAGCAGCCCGATCACACTCCCCTCGGTTGATTGATTTGCCAAACCCAGGGTCTGGGGTTTAGTCAAGCGAGTGAAGGTAGTACCATAGTCTCCCTGACTTTATCTCAGTCCCATAATTGAGAAGGAGTTATTCGATCTTCAGATTATCGACCACATTTTTTCCTTATTGTGTATTCCGTCCTTTGGATTGTGAATGGGTGTTGTTAAATGGACAAAAAGATCGAACTCATCTTGTTTAATCTCATTAGGAGTTAGCGTGACTGATTAATTTCAAACTTTGGGAGCCTGTTCATACATATCAACTTCAATCAGTTTCGCTATGTAATTAGCATACAATGCAATAGCAAACATAAATATTAAGGAAGCCTGAAATTTTATTCATTTAATGGAAAGGAATAACATAAACTGTCTTATTTCACATTCCAAAAAATCAAATGCTAAAGCAAATTCTAAAAATAAATGCAACTGAAATGTAAAGGAAATAAATCAAGTGAAATAGTGTCGAAGATGTCGCTATTCTACGCCTTTGGAAGTGCAATGCCATCAACAGTCGCTGGCTTGAAAGTTCATTCTCCAAGCCACTGTTCAATGACATACGATTCTTTCTAGATTGGATTCATGTATGATGGGTAGGAAACACCCATTTTAGGACGAGATCACCAATTTCGAAGGTTTTAGATCAAACTTTAGTGCTGTAATACTGGGCAACTCGATGTTGATGTCCAGCTGCCCTCAAATTGGCTTCTTTGCTCCTTTCATTTATAAAGTCAAGAGATTCCAAGTGGAGATCTTTATTCATTTTAGGATCGTAGTAGTCACTCAATGAGAAGGGATTTCTGGTTTAATAGGAATAATGGCTTTGGAACCGTAGGCAAGGGCGAATGGAGTATGGCCAATCGTGGACTTGTGGGTGGTTTTGTAACCCATAATGTTATAAGGAGTTCATCCACCTACTTGCTTCTAGATTTCTCCAAACGGTTTTATAGAATAGACTTTATGATTTTATTTACAGCTTCAACCTATCCATTTGCTTGAGGCTGAGCGACCATTGCAAATCTCTTTTCAATATGATATCTTTGATAAAATTATTTGAATTCAACACTGTCAAATTGAGCCCCATTATCTATCACAATAGTTCATGGGAAACCAAAGCAGCATATGATGTTACGGACAATAAAGTTGGTTACTTTCTTGGTTATGATTGTGGTTAAAGTTCTGCTTTGGCCCATTTGGTGAAGTAATCAACTGCAAGGATAACGTACTTCGCACCACCTTTAGAGATCGGTATATAACCAATAATGTCTATACCCCACATAGCAAACGGCCATAGCTGACCATTTGCGTGATTTGTATTGGTGGAGCTATTAGGATTTTTGCATACATCTAGCACTTATCACATCGTCTTACATAATCAGTAGCGTCCTGATTCACGTTGACCAATAATAACTGTAACGGAATATTTTCTTTACCAAAGTTTGCCCCCTAGCGTGAGTATTCTCCATCATGAACTTCTTTTAGAACACACTTTATTTCATCATAAGTGATACACCAGACTAGAGGGGCCGAGAAACCTTTCTTATACATAATTCCTTCTTACATAATATACCATAAAGCATTGCAAAGGGCTTGTCGCTTTTCATTTCTTTTGTTGGGTAAGGCTCCATGCAGTAAATAATCTTTGATTGGAGTTATCCATGGTTCCCTTTCAGATTCCACTTCCAGTGTTTGATCGATTCCCATCATGTTTATACTTTGGGTATTTAATACTCCGATCGAAACCAATCCTATTTGCTGTGCATCGCTAGTACTAGCAAACTTTGTCAAAGAATTGGCCTCTTTGTTTTGATCACGTGGAATATGTGAAATGTAATAGTATTCAAATTCTATCAACAACCCTGGACTCAGGTAAGGTATGGCGCAAACCGTTATCCCTTAGCCTCATAGTCTACCATAACTTGATACACCACCAATTGTGAATCACAAAAGATTTCAAGCGATTTAACTCCAAGTTCTCAAGCGAGTTTAAGTCCAGTAATCAAAGCTTCATACTCAACTTCGTTGTTTGTTGCTGGAAAATCAAGCTTCAAAGCATAACAAATTGATTGGTTTTCAGGGGTTACAAGCACAATCCCTGCTCCAGAACAATGATCATTAAATGCTCCATCAATACACAATTTCCATCATACGGTAGGGATTTTGCTACCTTCTAGAAGATCATCTTGCATTGTAAACTCTGTTATAAAGTCTTCCAATGCCTGACCTGGATAACCCATCGAAAGAGATAAGTAATATCGAATTGGCTGAGCTCAATATTCCACTTGAGTTGCCTCTCAGACGTCTCAGCTCGATGTAGGACCTGTCATAATGGCTGGTCGATGAAAACATTAATCGGATGTCCCTGTAAATGCGGAGAAGCTTCTATGATGCAATCTGTAAACAGTACACCAATTTTTCTATTTTCAGATAGTTCCTTTCTACTCCTATTATTCATTTATTAACGTAATACACCGACCTTTGGATCTCCTTACGAATCAAGGCGGCACTTATAGCATGTGCCGATACAGCCAAATAAATGTACAGCTCATCATGATCCACTGGTTTTGAAAAGATATATTGTCTCTCCAAATGATTTACAAAAGCTTGAAACGCGTCTTTACAACCTTGCATCCATTTAAAGTTTTTGTTTTCTTTCCTAACCAAATTGAAGAAAAGAATGCACTTATTGGTATCCCTGAAGATAAACTGACTTAAGGCAACAACCTTCCCGTTCAGGCTCTGCACTTGTTTAATGGTTCTTGGGGCTTGGATATCACGGATAGCCCAAATCTTCTCGGGGTTAGCTTATATTCACATGCATTGACAATAAAGCCTAAGAATTTTCTTGATGTGACACCAAAAGAACATTTCAAAGGATTGATCCTCATCTTATAATGTTGAAGGATGTAAAACATTTCCGTCAAGTCTCTAATGTGGTTGCTTGATCGTCCTAACTTCATGAGCATATCATCCACATACACTTTCATTGTTTTTCCATTCTGGTCTTTAAACATCCTGTTAATTAAGCGCTGGTAGGTTGCTCAGGCATTTTTCAATTCAAACGGCATTACCACGTAACAGTACAATCCAACGTCGGTAATGAAATTGATGTGCTCCTAATCAGGGATATGCATTAGGATTGGTTATATCTCGAATATGCACCCATAAAAGGTAGCAATTCGTGTCCTGCGGTTGAATCCACCAGCTGGTCAATCCTCGAAAGGGGAAAGCTGTCTTTTGGACATGCCTTATTCAAATCTGAATAATTAATGCACATTCTCCATTTCCCATTCGCCTTCTTCACAAGCATAGGATTTGATACCCATTAAGGGTAGAGAGCATCGCCGATAAACCCATTGGCTTTCCTCTTTGACAGCGACAGATCTCCCCGGATCCATGTCGTGTCTTTTTTGCTTCAACGAAACATACTTTGGGTCGATATTCAATGCATGGTTCGCAATAACAGGAGAGATTGTCAGAGTCAGTCCACGTGAATACATCTAGATTTTCTTGGAGAAAACTAGCAAGTTCCTTCATCATCAAAGGGCATAGCTGTGACCTAATCTTTAGGACTCGCGATGGGTCATCATGGCTGACCGTAATATCAATCATCAGCTCAGCCATTGCAGCCTTGGTCTCTTTGGGCTCCTCTTCATCATCCTTTGGATCTATATCTCTATAGAATTGACTGCGGCACATGAGCCAAGGCTCGAGCACCAATTGTCAATCGTCGACAGTTTGGACGCGGACAGCTTTGTCCATACCCTTACCCTTCTCCTTGCGTTGAGCTTCCCTCAACTTAGCTACATAATTGGCACGTCTAGTCACCTGATCACCATAAACAACTCCTACACCATTATCTGTGAAAAATTTCAAAGGAAAACACCATGGGTAAGAGCTGTCCGGAATTTTTCCAGGGCCAATCAGCCTAGAAAAACATATTATAGAGAGCAACATCCAAAACAATAAACGGCAAGATTCGCACTCTCCTTCGCTCACCTTCCCCCAATTCAATTGGCAAGTCCACATAACCAATAGCTTCGATTGAAACACCATAAAAACCATGTATACGAGCTTTAGACAGTTTTAAATCTTTGGCTTCCATTCTCATCTGGTCATATGCCATTTTAAAATTATATTCACCGAACATCCAGAATCAATCAAAATCCTTCTCGCCAATCTAGGACCAATCATAGCTGAAATGATTATCGGGTCAATTGTTAAATTTCTACTTTGTATGCATCCTTATTCTTAAGCACAATATCATCTGGTGTTGTACATTGCTGTTTTGTTGGAGTCCTATCTTCCATGTTCGAACCGCATTCAAAATCTACATACTTAATCACACTAGCTTAGTGCTCCATTTCTTGCCAAGTCCTACCCACCAGGTGCGGTGCTTTGACTATCGTATTTATCACCAGTCTTCCACCAGTTCACGTAGGCTCCTCAGCCTTACGTCGAGCTTGTCCTCGATTAGGGTCAGAAGTTCCCTGCCCGCCATCCTACGAAGCTTTCATAAAATGTTGTGACTTATTTTTCCAAATTAAATTTTCTATAACATCCCAGAGATGTCTGCATTTGTTTGTATTGTTCCTATAACACTCATGAAACTGACAACATTTCCCAATCTGCTTTTGTCTCTGTGACGACTCTTTTGGAGGTGGCTTCCTTTACTGCATGGTATGGCAAGTTGACAGATAGATATTTTCCAAGGATGTATTCAACGATGTATAATTATCATACATTGGAATCATAGGTTTCAACCTTCCAGAATCCCTTTTTCGCTCTCGATTCCTACCTTCGCCACTCTTTTGTTGTTTGGCTTATTCTAAATATCACTTGCACTTTTCCAAAATCGTCATCCGACTGTTTTATTACAGTGTTACTCTATACTAATTATTTGCTCGGTTCCGTGATAATATTTTTCTGGAGGAACTGGTTTTCTCCTTTCTCAAAAAATGAGCTTCCTTTGAATAATATCGCTCCAATGTGGCAGGCAGTTTACCAGCCAGCCAGTCGCCAAACTATGACTTTGGATCAATCCCTCTTAACACGACCATAAGTATTGCATGATCATTTAGATTACTGGCCACCATGGTAAATATATGAATTCTCTCTAAATAGTCTTTCAACGACTCTCTTGGAGCCTGGATCATATTGGAAATGGACATCACGTCTTTGGGACAAGTCGCATGCATTCGGAATTGCTCCACAAACTTGGTTGCCAATTTATAGAATCTGGAAATTGATCGTGGGGATAGTCTCGTGTACCACATTATCGCTATTCCAAAAAGGGTTATAGGAAAGCATCTACACTTGGTTGCATCGTTGACTTGCATAGAATCCATCAGCCATTCGTACTTCATAATATGCTGCCTAAGGTCGGTATTTCCTCGTAGGCAGGCATTGACGGCATGTTGAATCTCCTTGAGTATTTTACATATATAACACTATCCGTGAAAAGGGTATGGCTTCTTGAGATTCCCCAGTCATCGTTAGTCCAGCCTTGGTTCTCTCTCACTAACTGTCTGATTATTGCGAATAAGTCCGGCGCTTGGATGGGTGGCGCCAAACGTGGTCATGTTCCATCTCATGTGATGGTCCGGTTGATGTCTACGGGTCGTTTCATGCTTTCTCGGGCCTCCATCTTCGTAATGTGCATCTTATACGTTGATTTCAATATCATCCCATGAAAGAACCTGGTCTGCATTCATTCGAACTACATCATCCAAATTAACCGTAGCTGCTATAGATTGAATCCCAGCATGTACAGGTAAATTTCCTTCTCTAGCAGAGGGACCAACACTAATCATTCCTGGAAAACCGTTATGGTCTACCTATTGATGCCCTGAAGTTTCTACATGGTATCCATTAGTTCTGAGATGCCTATGTCTATGGTATCCATCTGATGAGCTAGAGCTTTCCGACGTCGAGGAAGGAGTGGGAACCCTCCTAGCTTTTCCCTACTGCTGCTGATTGATTTGGTTCATCAAGTCGATGTTGGTCAGAATCTGTTGATTTAGCTGTCGACGGATCTCTATCAGCTCTCTCATTAAATGATGAAATTCAGCTTTGGTAATAGAATTGATGGGATTCAGAATTTCAATAGGATCAACATTCACATTTGCTGGTTGATTGCTTGGGTCTCCTTGTTGAATGCTAGCAATCTCATTTCCATCCATATTTTGAGTAGCAGATCAGATATGTCTCACTGTAATCAATTTGCCTATTTAGATTTTAGAAAATCGGAGTAGTATAAGCAACTTTATGAAGATACAACGGATCTCCTTGGGGGATTTATCCAATCCAGTGGCAACCAAGGGGATCTTTGTAGGCTGAGAATCAGGGTTCTCAGCGGAAGCACCAAAATGTTTGCAACTAGATTGGTCAAAAAAATCCAAAAATAGATTTATGTAGAGAAGTAAATAAAGAGATAAAAAATTGAAACGGGTAGAATAAACTATTAGAAAATAGTAAAAATAATCAAGAGCATAGAGATTTATAGTGGTTCAGCGTTGTATGGCTACGTCCACTTTGAAGTTTATCTTTATTAATCAACTAATAATCTGATTACAGCAGCAAGGAAAGAGAGAAACTTAATTACAATAAGGAATAGGTAACCAGTAATTTAAAAGTCCCCTAAAGTGAACCATGGGACGTATATTTATAGGGACAGATGATGAAACATTTTGTAAGATTTCGGTAGAAGGCTCTCCAGGTCCATAGAGGCCCACCATAACGATCGACATACCTAACTCGACCATCGGGAACGATCGGCCTAAGTTTCACTATCCTTTTTCTTTCATCCAATTTTAGTGCGGTCATTTTTGGGACCCTTGATATTGCTTCTAAAATATGGAATCATTCTGGCATATAACTTAGGAGATATGGATCAATCTTGGTTGAAATTGGATTATGCATTGGAAGACACCGATCGTTTTTAGGACTTGGCTAAAACGATCGGCCAATAATGATCGTCTAAATCCTAAATGAACTTAAGGACTCGCAATCGTTTTTGTAAGCCTCAATCTTCATTTTGTTGATGTCTTGGAAGTTTCAAATAAATTGGCCTTGAGGATTTTGAGATATTGAGCATTCTTCGACGACTTGAACTATTTTATGGAACGTTCTTGATTGATCTATGCAAATCCATGCTTCGTCTGTAACTCAAGCATATGAACTCTGATAGACTCCAAATTTGAAATATAACTTCATGGGGCCAAGCCAGTTACTCCATACCAACTGCACCTCGATCGGGTTCCGGCCTAAATCTGCCCGACCATCACCTATAATACCGTACGTAATCGATTCCTAAGGTTGTTGGCCTTGCCAAAAGGTGGGTAACACATATAACAATGTTATAACCCATAGTGTTAATAATAAGGTTTGATGCCATATAACAAGAATATTATTGAAAACAAATCAACAATAGTGAGGAATCTCATTGTATCCCTCCAACCTGCCCATAGCATTACAACTCATGTACATATCAACAAATATATAAAGAAAAATCAACAGTGTCGAGGAATCCTGTTGGATCTCTTCAATCTATTTCCCTACATCACAACTCATATATTAACTGCTTTCAAAAGCGACGATTCATCAAAACCAAGCAATCTACATATAACCGTCCAATTAATATTTTTTATCAATTGTACAACATTATTAGTTAACCAAAAAGGTGAGTGTAACACATCGAAATTTCAGTTGTTGCCTGCGCTAACTGATTTCTGTCTAAATCGAACAACATTCGATTCAGCACGAAATTTCTACTAGCTCCAAAATCTTCTTCTCTTCCTTGCATAAACACCCATTACCCATAACCATCCAAATTTAGTTTACAATTTCACGAATTAAGTAATATAGTTTATATACACTAATTACCATTAAGTTAATTACTCTCCCTAATCCTCTTCTTTTCCTTGCATAAACACCCAAACCCAAAAACGATGCGACCACTTCCTTGATCCATGCACCCTCCTTCGGCCATCCTACAACCACCACGTCATCACCCTATGCTTCCCCAACCTCGTTAGTGCTTCAGGTTCAACACCGGCCCCACATTTGCCTCCGTACGCCGCCAATCCCTCAAAACCTAAAACCCATTCAACTGCCCCTAACTTTACCATCCAACCACCCAGGAGCTCACTCCGATCGGCGAACTCCCCTAGACCCTTCTACCTTTCCTCTTTAGACTCCGTCACCAAATAATCAACGAAATCGCCAGAGTTTGCTATAAACCCAATCACGTTCAACCTTGGATTCCAACCACCATGCTCCACTAAAACCAATCTCCATCATTGAACTTCATTAGCTCGATGTCGTGAACAAAACTCCAGTTATGACTCTCGCCAGAAATGGCCTCTAGCAGCTTCGATGGATGAGGATCATTTGATTGAGTTGAGAGAATTTAATTTTCAATTTGAAAGTGTCAAACACTTTCTCTAGTTGGGGTGCATAGTTTAAATAGCTGAGGTATATAGATTTAAATGTGGTAGAGGGGTATGGTATGAACAGTGGATAGTAGGGTAGGTGGATGAGTTGATGTGATAGAAATGGGCTATTATTGATTTTATTTAAAATTATCTTGATTGACGTGCCCGAAAATTACGAACTCCAATCGAGGTGTGTCGCGCGGTGTTTTATATGTAATACCTTTATTCCAAACAAAATGGAACTAATATCGAGACCTAATTCGATCATATATAGAAGTTTGCTTTTAAAAGGCGAATTATATTAATTTAAATTCCTTTAATTAATTTCTTTGCTTTTCAAGCTTGCTGGATCACACAATACATCTAATCGTTACAAAATTCGTTAACATGTAATAATACGTTTTTATGGATCTAACGGCAGTGGTTTCGTCAAAATTCAAGACGGTGCCTTGGAAAGCTATTTTCACACATCAATTAAAATAATTATTATAAAACAGGTTTAATTGCTTTTAAATTCAAATTCAAAAGTTTATTTTCTTCATTCTTATCCAAATAGAATTTAAATTAACTTTCGAAATCATTTTCATTCACATAAAATTCAAGATTTTCTTCTTTAAACAATTTCAAATATTTAAATAACCATTATTATTTAAAATTCAATTTATTTAGCTTACAAAATTGAATTTTCAATATTTAAAAGCAATTAAATATTCCAAACTCAAATGACTAATATTCTAGGTCATTACAGTTTTAAAAGAGGCAGATGATGATCCTTCTATTCTAAATTTAATCGATAATCTTGTGGAAGCTAATAGTAACATGAAATTTCACATGAAACTCTTTTATGATAATGCTAAACAAAAATATAAAATATCATGGTTACAAGAGGGGGATACTAATTCGTGATTCTTTCATGCTAACATGTCTATAAGTAGACATACAAACAATTTACTAGCCCTCCTTTATGACCGAAGGGAACAAAAATATAATGCCGATATGATTAGAAAAGAGGCCATTAATTTTATTTTAACCTGTTTAATGTTGAAAGAAAGCAAAACTATCATTTTCCAATAGTACAGTGTAGATGAAAGATTAATGAAAAACGAAGATAATTCATTTCTGAAGTTATCTCTTTGGATGAAATAAGAGAAGCGGTTTCTTTACATCTAATGATAAGAGCCCAAGTCCTGATGGTTTATGGCAAAATTCTTCAAATTACATTAGGAAAAAATGAAATATATTCTTTATAAGGCTATCATAGAAGTTTTTGGCTAAGGGAACTAATATGCATTCATTACACTTATCCTGAAAAAAGATAAGTTTATTTCAATTTAAGGTTTTCATCCTATAGCTTGTTGTAATATGTACTACAAAATTATTTCTAAAATAATTAGTAATAGAATTAAATGTCTGCTTCATTTCCTAATTTCAGAAAGCCAATCAGCATTCATTCATAGGAGATGCATTGTTGAAAATACCCTACTGGGACCAGAACTTCTCAGAAGCTTTAAAGGAAATGGTTCTGATAAGTTTTACATGAAAATTAATCTGGAAAATGTTGATATGCAAATTAATAGAATTTTCTTTTATCATACGCTTAAAATGATGTGCTTCCCCTTGAAGATGATTAATCTTATCAAAGAATGCATCACCACCCATCCTTCTCTATTCTAATTCAGGGGATCCCTGAAGGCTTCTTTACTAGTAATTGTGGAATTAGACAAGGAGACCCTCTATCCCTGTATCTATTTTGCATAGCTATGGAGTACTTTTTTATTTTTCTAAAGAAGTATATTATTGAAGATAAGTTAACTCTAATCACCAAAACTTCTCCTATAATTTCTCATTTACTTTATGTTGATAATTTAATAATTTCTTGTAAAGAAAACTAGAAATGTGCGATCAACTTACAAGATATTCTCAACTAACTTGGTTCTAATGTAGGGTTGTTTGTTAATAAGAATAAATTTGATATCTATTCCAGTAATGGATGTAGAAATAGAATTCTGATTTAAAGCATTTTGAAGGTG
This sequence comes from Allium cepa, assembly GCA_030765085.1. Lineage (NCBI taxonomy): Eukaryota > Viridiplantae > Streptophyta > Magnoliopsida > Asparagales > Amaryllidaceae > Allium > Allium cepa. Next base: position 564,131,259 of record CM060935.1, read on the forward strand.
AAAGAAGGTTCCCTACCTGTTAAATACTTGGGAGTTCCTTTATATTTTAACCATTTACATTGATGTGACTGTAGAAATCTTCTATATAGAATAAAAGAAAGAATGAAAAATTAGGGCAACAAATTACTAACAATTGCTGGGAGAGCGAAACTAATCCATTCCATCATTACCCCTATGATTTCCACTAGTTGATGATATATCAAATTTCCATGGATCTATTAAGAAAATTAATAAAATGTGTGCAAATTTTTTCTAGGGAGTGAAACATTATAAAATAACATGGGATAAGATTTGCAGACCTAAGAAGGAGGGAGGCACGGGCCTAGAAAATTTACTGAGCTTTGAAAAGCGCCAGGTTTGAAACTTCTATGTCATAAATGGACTAAGATAACATTGTTCTAAATGGCTTTATAACAAATATTGCTTGAAAAAAAAATCGACTATGAAAATTGACAATAATTGCTCTTCCGCTTAGAGAACTATTCTTAAAGCTAGAGAGAAGGGTATATTGTGCATTATAAGAATTATTTCAAATAGAGAAATTACCTCATTATGTTTTGACCCTTGGATTAATGTTAAATTGATGGTAGATTTCTATGGTAGGATAGGGTTGAAACAAGTGGGATAGTAGAGAATAAAGTGGGTAGTATTATAAGTAATGATCAAGTAGACCCATCTATCTTTTTAGAAACAAGAGAACTTTAAGCTTCAGTTAAAAAAATTACTATATGTACTAATAGCAAAGATGATTATTGGGAATGACACAAATATAATTTTTCATTTAAGATGCTTGGGAAAAATTAAGAACTGATCATGATATCAAACCTGGTGCAGATGTTGTGTGCATAATACTATTAGTCGAAAAATGACTTTTTGTGCTTATCAAGCTTTTATGCGTAGACTCAACACCAAGGACAAATAATCATTAAACAACAAATCTATCAACCCTAAACGTGATCTCTGTGAGATTGATAATGAAAGCATAGACCATCACTTTTTAAATGTAATTCTAGTGCTTACATCTAGGTTTCTATCTGCCTTAAACTCAAACTTCCTCTTCATAGTTCTGTAAACATGATGGATGAAGTGAATGAAATTAGTATTAATTTCAATCTTAAAGATCAGATTCAAGATCAACTAGATGCAACATTAAAGCTTCTATTTATTATATTTGGAAAGAAAGGAACTCTTTCATCTTCGACAATGTGAAGCATGATAAATTAGAGTTTATTAGAATAATGGTTGATGTCAATTACTAAGCAGGGACATCAATAGAAGAACATAGAGCGATGCTTTTAACTGTGAGGTTTTAAGTAGGTTGGGAATCAAACTAAAACACAGAGGGTTATTCTTAATGTTTTCCGCATGCTAAACTTTGATCCATCTTAGAGTAATGGGAATTTTCAATTACAAAAGATTTCTATTTGGTGCATCATTCTTGCATTTATTAACTATGAAAGGGATGAATTTCAAGATAAATGAACGTATTTGGAGATTTTTGGTAGTGGATGTAAGGAAAATTAGTCTCCTCTTCCGACATAGCAGCATTAATCATTGTACTTCATTTTTTTCTATTATATGCTATCATGTTGTATATATTATTGTTACGCATTAATGCAACCTTCTTTGTATACCAAAAAAGAAACTGCACTCTTTTTTCCTAAAAAAACTACGCATGTATTATTCAGGTTTTTAACGAGGCAGTAGTACCAATTTTCAAAAATATATGTTTATTTAAATAAAAATGATTTGTTTTTGGATTTTAAAAAATTATGCTGAAATGGTTTTTTATAGATATATAAATATTATAATATTTAAAAATTATAAAATATTTTAAATATTATACTTTCCTAAATTTTAAAATAGTATTTTTCGGCTATAAGTTCTATTTCAATTTTATAATTTTATTTATACTAAAATATTTAAAGCTAATATTAAGATATGTAACAACCTATGAAGTTGGATCTTAGATTTGGTTTAAACTTTTTTTAATTTGTCTACCATTTTCAAACCACATATTTGTTTAAAAATTCAAATTTGAAATTTGAACTTATACAAAATTCATAAGATACTTTATATAATATTTTGTATATATTTAAAATAATATTTTCAGCTTTTACATATATTATATAAAATAATATTTTAGCATGTGATGTGTTTGTGTGTGTGTACATATAGTCACACACAATGCTAAGTATATACATAATATATGTAAATAGCAACGTCTATTTATGTAAATATTTGACCATGTACACCATGAGACCTGTTGCATGTGCATGTTATATACACTTGAGTACATAATGATGTATTCAAAACTTTATATTATATCATTTCAATTAATTTCATCAAATCAATTAAGAAAATTAAATAAAATACGATTCTATTTAAATTAATTATATTAGATCTAATTCTATCTTTAGGCTTCGTATGCCCAATAGATTGAAAAATAGGAAAAATTGAAATCTATCCAATTTACCCTCTGTGACCCAGCTCAGTTCCTTTTAGAGTATTCAAATTTTCATATGAATTTTTTTATTTTAAATTTTTTTCTCAAATCACCTTTTCACTTTTCAACCTGACCACTACTAAATTTGTAGTTTAAACTACCCCGCGAAATCGACATTCGTTGTTTTAATGTGTTTGTATTATTATGCATATAACGAAAATATTTAATTAGATCAAGAAATCAAGTTGTTGTACCTTATCGTGGCTTGTAGTTACCTCTGTAGTGAACAGTGTAACATGAGTATCATTCCTTTTTGTTATGTATATATCGGATCTTCACCTTTGCTGGTCATATTTCTTGGATAATTTCATGATCGATAGAAGAGCGTGCACTACTACCACTATAAACTCTTAATGCTAGGATCAAATATGACCAAATATCTCTACTACTAATAATGATAATTCAATGAACTAGGATCAACCATATCTTTTTGAAATCCCCACCCTACCCTTCATATGTCACCGCCATTACCATCCGCTTGTTAGCCCACGAAAACATTGTCAGCCCCATTTCCTAATCCTCCACTACTACAACTACATCGACGCAATCCTCCACTACTGCAACTATATCAGTTGATTTTCCACTAACCGAAATCAACTGTACACTGACGGCGATTTCTTCGTCTTCTCCAATGAGTCGCATCCATTATGATTTGTAATTAATTGATTAATTATACTGCTGTGTTATTATTATATGCTTCTATTTCCATTGGATGATTAGTAATGCAACGTAATTATGTTTATATGAATTAGTAGGGGTTTTTGAACCGCCAGCTTCTCAATTTTTCAGTTTTGCAATAGATAGTCTCCTCTTCTTAAAATTTGCACGTACGATAATTCTAACGACCTGGAATTTTCGAACCCGAAAATTCCAGATAATTATGGAAAAGAAGAAAGAGATAGAAGAAGAAGAACAGAAACACCAAACATCTCACATTTGCAGCGGATAAAATATAATAATAAATAATAACAGTTTACAAAAGAATATTATAACTGTCGATTACATTTAATATACATCAGAGTTTCACATAATATACAGTCACTGAATATTTACAATTATCATGACTCAGATAAACAATAATATAAATACAGCGGATATACTCTATACGATACTTCCACCAGCTCGCCTCCTGAGCTCCTGAACGTCCTAAATTGAAAATCTGTAATGCTCGGTCTGACCCGAGCATTACATCAAAGTAACACCCGGGTCAGGCTGGAAACCAGCTTGAGTAACCCAACTAACATGGAATACCAAAGCAATCAACTTATATAAAACCCGGGTGACTCATATCAGTTTACAAGGTCACAATTTGTTATAAACAACACTTATTTCACTCATTAATTTTCCAATAACCAAAATTTAGATAAAAATAGTCCAATTCACTTAAATCATTCCATTCCAGCCTATTGATTTCATATATCAATCTATGAAGATTTAAAGTGGTTTCGGGTATTTACTAATACCCGACTCCTGTCTCTTCTGTCATTTAGACCCAAGTTATCCAATTGTATACCATTTAAATTTTTACCGGATTATACCTTTACACAGCAATATATATACTTGATAGATAATCACAATATCACCATCAATTAAACCAACTCCTCGATTAATTAGTCCTTCCATTTCACTGAGTCATTACCACTTAATTCCTTCATAAAATAATTATTCTTTAATTACTTCTCATTAAGTAATTACCCATTCATTAATTACATCCTGTAATATCCATTAATGACTTTGCTAAGTAATTTCACTTCATTTATTACATTTATTAATAATTACTTATTCAATTGATTTTCCAAAATCATTTACATTGACTAGTTATCCCTTAAATTAATCACACTCATTAATTAACTAACCCCCTAAATAACTTCCTTAATTGATCCATCTTTTAATTAATTACACTTAAGAAATGGATTCTTAATTACTTCCATAAAGTAATTTTCCTTAATCAATTAACCTCTAATCAGGAACTAATTAGACCTTTAATCCATACTTAAACTAGTTAAACCCAAATAAATTTACCCTTCAATTACATCTATTCATTTATCACCAATTCCAAATTAATTAATTCCAAATGGATTAATTATAATCCTTCATTATAAATTTATTAACCCTTGATCCATAATTAATTAATTAATCTTTAATTCCTTAATTAATTTTTAATCACTAAGGTCCTTGATTAACTTATGATAACATATTTATCCCTATTAATCACTTAATCTTTGTTGACATATAAATTCAAAGTATTTTATCCTTTAAATTAACTTCTTAATTGCATACTTTAGTTAAGTTTATAGAACTTATTTAAGTAAAACCATTATACAATTCCCTAAACCACAATTAATAACACTATTATATGTATAAGGAAATAAATCCTTAAAATTTGTTAAGCTGGATTATTTAAAGTAAATTAGTTTTCCTTTGAAATTAGGGTTAAATGAACCAACCATAATTACGAATACAGTGTTAAATTAAAATGGGCCGAAGCCCACAACGTCACAACGCAAATCAAAATCCGCTTCTCCTTCCTCTCCTAAATCTCGCTGAATTCCATCCAAACACGAGCCACAAACAAACATCGGTGATATACCGTGCAACGTGCACGTGCACCACTCCACAGTGATGCTTCGACCACCGAGACTGCCTTCGATAGGTCGACAATGACCTATCCCCTCCATTCCGACCACCCAATCATCCAGCCCACACCCAAATCAAATTCGAGCACTCAAGGTCACACTGGACCCAACACATCAGAGGAAAACTATTAACCACCGACGATCCTATCCACCTGGAACCACGCCGCCTCGACCAGAGCATCACCTTGACCTCCCGCGACGATTCCCCCTGTCGCGATCATCTCCGGTCTTCCCTAGCCTACGCCATTTACTCGACAGCAATCACGTCCCAAACTTACTGGAAAACCCTAGTTCAACTTTCCCTGGCCACTACGTACGCTATAAAAATCCACCTCCATTTTTCCAAAGAACCCCACCACATGGGCCACCTCCAGGCCAAGCGACAACCAATTCGATCACATCGATCATCGGAATCCTTCGAATTTCCAAAACGCATCCATCTCGAGATAACTCGCCAAATACTTGACTAAAATTAATATTGTAAATTCCTAAATTCAGCATTCATTACCTCGAATCTAATCATGGATTCGATTCATGGATTCAAGACATTTGATTTTTGTCCAAATTTAAAGTTTCACTGTTTTTTTTTCTTTCTTTTATAACTCTTGAGATAATTTCTTAATACAAATTGTTGAATCTATTGTTAAAGGTTATATTATACCACCATCATCATTTTATCCAAAAATTTAGATTAAATTTGAGTGTAATGGGATGTTTGACCCCTTTTCTCTTTGATTTTGTTCTGCTGTTTGAACACAAACCATCCCAGACTTCAAATATTTGCATACAGGTATAATTATCCATATTCGTAGAGCAAAGAATATTCATACAATTTTACTATAACATCCCATATACTTTATCACAGGCGTCAAGTAAAATTTTGATTTAAACTGTTTTTATCATTAAATGTTTACTTACTGTTAATATGGTTGAGCAGAGTTTGAAAAACTGCTGTATAATTTATCGAGGCATATATGTTTAAATATAAGCAGATATGCACTTATTCTTCCATTTAATATTCATTAACATATGAATTTATTCTTGCAAACCTATATTCACATATCACCCAAAAGACTATGCATCAGATGAATATTTAAAGGTTGTGGTTTACTCACAGAATATTGATAAAATTTGAGTACAAGTTGCAGTTTACTCACCTTTTTACCAAGATGAATGATTGTTGTTATGTTTATCCTGCTTAATACTCCTTCTCTGTCTTTGATTTCATTAGGCCTGTTTTATTTTTTTTAAGGCAGGGTTGTTTTATCCTTTTTGTTATACTTATTTCCAGTGAGTGAAATAGGAGACAAGGCAGTGGTATTATATACACGTAGAATTGAAGTGTGCTGGAGAAGCTAGTTTGTGATCTCTTTACTTTTTTTCTTTTTTTTTAAACTTCGATTTGATCAAAGATTTTTTTTTCTTCTAGCCTACAATTTTTGACCAGACAATACTTTGTTTTGGAGGCTGAGATGATAGCAATTAAATGCCATGGTTTCCTTATTTGTTTACACTATTATTATTTATCTCTTGGTTGTATATAGATAGTTGTATGCAAACATTCACTTGCAGGTAGACTCTGGCTTCTAAATGAAGATAATTTGTTAAAAGATGTTTGTTTGTTAACTTCTAGTTTGAATAATTTGCATATATATGTTAGGGTCAGGTTTACCTTTATACTTGCTTACAAATTTTAAAGTTATGTTGTGTGCTTACCTCCACTACTTAATTCTTGCTTATGATTACATTTTTATTTTTTTATTTTATATCTTAACAATCACTCTTTAAATTATATTTATATGCCTTACACAATATTTATGCTTAAATTCTATTTTGATAGAATTTAAGGTTATCTTCAAACGTTATCATCCATATGTATATTTTACACCGAATGTCAATAGAATACATCATTTTAATTTAATTATATAAGATAGGTTATATTATAAATATTATTTAAGAGATTTATTTTAAATATCAAAAATCAAACTTCCTTTTCACGAATACAAATCTACACAATAAATGGCAATTATTCCAAAAGATTTATTAATTTTAAAATGATCAGTTTACTTTTTATTTAATTAGATTAAATATTTATTAAATGATCCTACTAAAGTACCGGGTCATCACATTCCTCCCCCCTTTGAATCTTTTCGTCCTCGAAAAGGAACGAAGCCAGAATTTATGAAAATGCCTAAAATCAGATAAGTATTCCTTGATCATTTTAAAACACTTTTTAATATCTACATAATATTTCCAAAATAGTTTTTATAAAAATTCTTTTATAACTCGATGTATCAACTAGTCCATCCTTGTTCTCACAGAAATTCAATCATACGTTGATCAGGCATAGGACTGAAAATCGATAAGTACTTGGTAAACCCGTTTTCAACACCCAGTGAAAATACTTGGAAAACAATTTTATTGAAAATATCGGAAACAGTTTTTGAAATAGAGAACTATATATATATTTTTAGGGACAATGCTCTGGAAATCAACACCCCCATTCCATGGTCACATTTACATACCAGGGTTACGTTGCAGTCGCAACAAAAGTCCATGTAACTGCAGGCTCTCCGCAGCACTCTCGATTACGCCATGGAACCCACACAAAAGATCACAGTTACATCCAGGGTTACGTTACCATCGCAGCAAAAGTCCATGTAACTGTAGGCTCTCAGCGGCCCTCAGATTTTCGCTGTCGAAATGAAACTTCTCCACTCCTACATAGGTCGCAGTCTACCGAGATAAACTCTAATGCAGACTGTTGGCGCTCAGCGGCACACACGACTTTCGCAATGTTACCATAGGTCGCAGTTACATCCTGGGTTACGTTGCAGTCACAACAAAAGTCCATGTAACTGTTGGCTCTCTGCGGCACACACGACTTACGCTATGGTAACTCAATTCATAATCCTCAGGAACTAGTTTTGTCCGGACTCCTCACAGGATCAACTTTAGAACCCCACCTTGGGGCTCAAGGCAGCACCACCCGGTGGCACTCCTGAGAAGTCCATTCCAAGGGAGCGCCATTTTCCCCAGAGCTATCATCAAAACATTTTATACTACACACATATAGTATCTTCAAATCATACACCTAGTATGATATTATACGAAGCTCCTTTACACAAAATCGATTATCCCAAAATCGATAATTCTCAAACTACGCTTTTAAAATTCAATATTGATTTTATCCAAAATCAAAAGCCTTTCCAAATCCAAATGTTCCAAAAACCTTTTCCAAAATCCTCATAAGATCCTTTATATATATATACACACACATATATATAATTTTTAAAACCTTGGATCACTTTAAACTCGTATAAAATTCCTTTTATACTTCAAACACTTCCAAAATCCTTTTTCTTCCAACAATAGATTTAACAAGGGAAGAATATATATATACAAAGATATAACTTTGTTTACCCAAAATCAAATATTCAAATTTGATTACTCTTTCCAATATCAATTTCCTTTCTATTCACATTCACTTATTCACATTTGCCTTTATCCCCATTTGGATTATTACCTCAATTCTTATCCCAGTTGGGTATTTAATCAATAACAGTTTGAACTCTGACCAGTATATTTAGAAAATAGCTTGAAATTTTTTAAAAATAGGTAAGTAGTTGAAAAATAATCAATAGTTTGCAAAATAGCCGTAAAATAGTTGCCTAATTGTAAAATAGTTGGAAAATAGTTAAATAGTTATAGAAATCTTAGATAATTTCAAAATAGTTGTAAAATAGTAATTAATTCGTAACTCAGTTGAAAATTAGTAATTAGTTTATAAACAGTTGTAAAATAGTTAAATAGTTCCAAAAGTAGTAGAAAATTCAAGTATAAAATAGTTGGGGGGGTTTTTTTTTAAACAAAAATTGTATAGTAAATAGATAAGAAAATAGATTTAAAACTATTTATATTTAAACAATTTATATTGAAAATGGTCCAGAATCGACACTGTTCACTTTCCCAACAATCCCATTTAAATTAACCCAATCCCAATTTAATTAACTCCAATTTCCATTGGACTTGATTCATTCCGAATTCAAATTAAATTGATTCTCAATTTCCTTCCAACTTCAAATCAAATTCCATTTGATCTTTAGACTTGTACAACTTTAATTATAATTTCAATTTTTCAATTTAAATTTATAATCAATTACATTCACTCTTTGCTTTTCTCTCGGAATTATACTTTTTATTTAGCCAATATATTTTTATTTATTCCATAAACATTTAATCAAGATTCCAGAGTTTAAACAAATTTCCAAAATTTCAATATCACCTTAGAATGCAACTATATCCAAAATTCTTTGGCAAATTCAATTATCCCTTTGAATTTCAAAATCATACCCAATTCTCAAACAATCCCAATTTAAAACAATTTGGTAGCAATTTCTCTTTTAGAAACTCGAAAATAAACATCGAAGATGCTGCGGTCATCACCAACGTTATTTTCCAGTGACTGAAAGAGTTCAATGCTTTTATCTCTTTAAAAACATTACCAAATATTTTTAATTTCAAATCTCCAGATTTCAAATTCAACACCAAATATTTTTTTTTTAAAATAAGACTATTATTTCTCCAAAACCTTTGGAAACCACTTCCAAATCTAAAGGAATTTTTAAATTTTCCCAAAAATTCCAAATTCCCAATCCATCCAATTTATTTTAATTCCAATTCCAAATTACTCAAATTAATTTGGTCTAATTTCAAATAGAATTCACTTCAATTTCAAATTATTTCGATTTCTATAGGAATTAATCCCAATTCCCATTTGAATTTCAACTTTATACTTATCCATTTTCAAATTAAATTAATTCAAACTAATTTTAACTTAAGCTAATTAAATTGAAATCTCAAGTTAAACCATCTCGAATTATATAAATTCGAGTTAAATTTTTAAATGTTGATTTAATCAAATCAAATTATCTCATTAAACCTTTTAATCCTGAATCCAAAATCCATTTTAAACTTATTTCAAAATTCAACCAATATTTCAAATCTCTTTTAAAGAACTAAATCTTGGAATTCAATTTACCACCAAACTTAAATTTTTAAGACCTAACCTTTAAAGTTTTATCTTAAACATTCCAGTCTTAAGCCCAAAATGATTCCATGCACTAATTCACTACATACTAGTAGTTCATACATTACATACATTTATCCAAAACAAGAGTCTTACATAAGTCATAAATCTAGATGCCTTCCTATTACTTAGAAGTTTGGAAAGAACAGAGCCCTAAAACTCCTACAAGTATCCTTCCTATGGACGTCCTTCCAAAGGACAAAGCCCAACCATACATTTCTCAACAGGATGTCCCCACTTATAACATTTATCACAAAATGTTTCTACCCTGTCATCAATCTGGATAACCTTCACGCCTCCAACAGTACGTTCCGCAGCCTTACTCTTCTTCTGCCTCTCGGAACAATTTCTAGCAATGTGTCCCGACTTCTTACAATGATAGCAAATAGTCGACTCATTGACCGGTTCCACTGGTTTATGCTTTGCCTTCCCCCTCTCAGGGCAATGATTTAGAAAATGCCCCTTCTTATGACACTTAAAGCACGAGATCTCAGAGCGAAACCGATGGAACGTACCCTTCAGTTCCTTCCTTGTTTTACTGCACTTGGCTGCGTAATGACCCTTATTGAAACATCTATAACAAGTGACATTATCTTAAGGTCTAGGTTCAGCCCTTTCCTTAACCCGTCTCTCATTCTCCTGAATTTCTTCTTCTTGATCCCTTCGGGCAGCTGCTCTCTGCTCTCTGCTCCAAACCTTCCATTCTTCACTCTTGGTCATCTTTTTCAGGACTGAATTCTAGAGGGTCTTCCTAACCTATAAGTCAGACTTAATTAGAAGAATTCAACTTTTACTCTTATATTAATTTGCTTACTAAAGTATACCTTATGTTTTAACTTCTTTGGTTTTTTATTTCCAAACAAAGTTTCAAACAACTCCTTATTTCAAAATAAGATTACCTTCAGAATTATTCTGAATCATATTATTTGTCATCCCCTTTAACAATTTGAAACCAAATTTAATTCTAATGTTCCTTATATGAATGGTACATTCTATTCAATTACTTCTCGGTTCCATATAATTACCACTTAAATTCTTATTTAATTTCAATGTTTTAGCATCCCATTACCATAATATTTATTAGAAAGAAATATTGCCTTATATATCAAATAAAATCTTATATAAAATCATTTACAATCCTTATATAAGAAAATAACAAGTACGCTCTCTCATATATATATATATATATATATATATATATATATATATATATATACACACTCAACTTATTCTAGGGTTCTATTGACTCTATCCTTAATGAGTATGCCCACCAGAGCCAAGGTTCTCGCTTAACCTCGCTCTGATACCAAATGTAACGACCCGGAATTTTCGAATCCGAAAATTCCAGATAATTATGGAAAAGAAGAAAGAGATAGAAGAAGAAGAACAGAAACACCAAACATCTCACATTCGCAGCGGATGAAATATAATAATAAATAATAACAGTTTACAAAAGAATATTATAACTGTCGATTACATTTAATATACATCAGAGTTTCACATAATATACAGTCACTGAATATTTACAATTATCATGACTCAGATAAACAATAATATAAATACAGCGGATATACTCTATACGATACTGCCACCAGCTCGCCTCCTGAGCTCCTGAACGTCCTAAATTGAAAATCTGTAATGCTCGGTCTGACCCGAGCATTACATCAAAGTAACACCCGGGTCAGGCTGGAAACCAGCTTGAGTAACCCAACTAACATGGAATACCAAAGCAATCAACTTATATAAAACCCGGGTGACTCATATCAGTTTACAAGGTCACAATTTGTTATAAACAACACTTATTTCACTCATTAATTTTCCAATAACCAAAATTTAGATAAAAATAGTCCAATTCACTTAAATCATTCCATTCCAGCCTATTGATTTCATATATCAATCTATGAAGATTTAAAGTGGTTTCGGGTATTTACTAATACCTGACTCCTGTCTCTTCTGTCATTTAGACCCAAGTTATCCAATTGTATACCATTTAAATTTTTACCGGATTATACCTTTACACAGCAATATATATACACTTGATAGATAATCACAATATCACCATCAATTAAACCAACTCCTCGATTAATTAGTCCTTCCATTTCACTGAGTCATTACCACTTAATTCCTTCATAAAATAATTATTCTTTAATTACTTCTCATTAAGTAATTACCCATTCATTAATTACATCCTGTAATATCCATTAATTACTTTGCTAAGTAATTTCACTTCATTTATTACATTTATTCGTAATTACTTATTCAAATTGATTTTCCAAAATCATTTACATTGACTAGTTATCCCTTAAATTAATCACACTCATTAATTAACTAACCCCCTAAATAACTTCCTTAATTGATCCATCTTTTAATTAATTACACTTAAAAAATGGATTCTTAATTACTTCCATAAAGTAATTTTCCTTAATCAATTAACCTCTAATCAGGAACTAATTAGACCTTTAACCCATACTTAAACTAGTTAAACCCAAATAAATTTACCCTTAAATTACATCTATTCATTTATCACCAATTCCAAATTAATTAATTCCAAATGGATTAATTATAATCCTTCATTATATATTTATTAACCCTTGATCCATAATTAATTAATTAATCTTTAATTCCTTAATTAATTTTTAATCACCAAGGTCCTTGATTAACTTAAGATAACATATTTATCCCTATTAATCACTTAATCTTTGTTGACATATAAATTCAAAGTATTTTATCCTTTAAATTAACTTCTTAATTGCATACTTTAGTTAAGTTTATAGAACTTATTTAAGTAAAACCATTATACAATTCCCTAAACCACAATTAATAACACTATTATATGTATAAGGAAATAAATCCTTAAAATTTGTTAAGCTTGACTACTTAAAGTAAATTAGTTTTCCTTTGAAATTAGGGTTAAATGAACCAACCATAATTACGAATACAGTGTTAAATTAAAATGGGCCGAAGCCCACAACGTCACAACGCAAATCAAAGCCCGCTTCTCCTTCCTCTCCTAAATCTCGCTGAATCCCATCCAAACGCGAGCCACAAACAAACATCGGTGATATACCGTGCAACGTGCACGTGCACCACTCCACAGTGATGCTTCGACCACCGAGACTGCCTTCGATAGGTCGACGATGACCTATCCCCTCCATTCCGACCACCCAATCATCCAGCCCACACCGAAATCAAATTAGAGCACTCAAGGTCACACTGGACCCAACACATCAGAGGAAAACTATTAACCACCGACGATCCTATCCACCTGGAACCACGCCGCCTCGACCAGAGCATCGCCTTGACCTCCCGCGACGATTCCCCCTGTCGCGATCATCTCCGGTCTTCCCTAGCCTACGCCATTTCCTCGACAGCAATCACGTCCCAAACTCACTGGAAAACCCTAGTTCAACTTCCCATGGCCACTACGTACACTATAAAAATCCACCTCCATTTTTCCAAAGAACCCCACCACATGGGCCACCTCCAGGCCAAGCGACAACCAATTCGATCACATCAATCATCGGAATCCTTCGAATTTCCAAAACGCGTCCATCTCGAGATAACTCGCCAAATACTTGACTAAAATTAATATTGTAAATTCCTAAATTCATCATTCATTACCACGAATCTAATCATGGATTCGATTCATGGATTCAAGACATTTGATTTTTGCCCAAATTTAAAGTTTCACTGTTTTTTTTTCTTTCTTTTATAACTCTTGAGATAATTTCTTAATACAAATGGTTGAATCTATTGTTAAAAGTTATATTATACCACCATCATCATTTTATCCAAAAATTTAGATTAAATTTGAGTGTAATGGGATATTTGGCTCATTTTCTCTTTGATTTTGTTCTGCTGTTTGAACACAAACCATCCCAGACTTCAAATATTTGCATACAGGTATAAATATCCATATTCGCAGAGCAAAGAATATTCATACAATTTTACTATAACATCCCATATACTTTATCACAGGCGTCAAGTAAAATTTTGATTTAAAACTGTTTTTATCATTAAATGTTTACTTACTGTTAATATGGTTGAGCAGAGTTTGAAAAACTGCTGTATAATTTATCGAGGCATATATGTTTAAATATAAGCAGATATGCACATATTCTTCCATTTAATATTCATTAACATATGAATTTATTCTTGCAAACCTATATTCACATATCACCCAAAAGACTATGCATCAGATGAATATTTAAAGGTTGTGGTTTACTCACAGAATATTGATAAAATTTGAATACAAGTTGCAGTTTACTCACCTTTTTACCAAGATGAATGATTGTTGTTATGTTTATCATGCTTAATACTCCTTCTCTGTCTTTGATTTCATTAGGCCTGTTTTTTTTTTTTTAAGGCAGTGTTGTTTTATCCTTTTTGTTATACTTAGTTCCAGTGAGTGAAATAGGAGACAAGGCAGTGGTATTATATACACGTAGAATTGAAGTGTGCTAGAGAAGCTAGTTTGTGATCTCTTTACTTTTTTTCTTTTTTTCTTTTTTTTAAACTTCGATTTGATTAAAGAATTTTTTTTCTTCTAGCCTACAATTTTTGACCAGACAATACTTTGTTTTGGAGGCTGAGATGATAGCAATTAAATGCCATGGTTTCCTTATTTGTTTACACTATTATTATTTATCTCTTGGTTGTATATAGATAGTTGTATGCAAACATTCACTTGCAAGTAGACTCTGGCTTCTAAATGAAGATAATTTGTTAAAAGATGTTTGTTTGTTAACTTCTAGTGTGAATAATTCACATATATATGTTAGGGTCAGGTTTACCTTTATACTTGCTTACAAATTTTAAAGTTATGTTGTATGCTTACCTCCACTACTTATTTCTTGCTTATGATTACATTTTTATTTTTTTATTTTATATCTTAACAATCACTCTTTAAATTATAATTATATGCCTTACACAATATTTATGCTTAAATTCTATTTTGATAGAATTTAAGGTTATCTTCAAACGTTATCATCCATATGTATATTTTACACCGAATGTCAATAGAATACATCATTTTAATTTAATTATATAAGATAGGTTCTATTATAAATATTATTTAAGAGATTTGTTTTAAATATCAAAAATCAAACTTCCTTTTCACGAATACAAATCTACACAATAAATGGCAATTATTCCAAAAGATTTATTAATTTTAAAATAATCAGTTTACTTTTTATTTAATTAGATTAAATATTTATTAAATGATCCTACTAAAATACCGAGTCATCACAATAATAACCTGTAATTATTGAAATAATAGTTGGAATGAAATTTTAGGTACTATAATATGCACAGGTTAGTTTTAATGCTGGACCAAAAGTCGGATGATCAAAATATAACACAGGTGGACTGTTGAGTCAACGCATTGCTTCATCTTAAATTTTGGATGCTGCACATAATCTGCAATATCGAATAGCACATATCTCTACTATTAATAAAGCGAATTCAATAGATAGAATTTTCAGTGTCCTTTTGAAATTTCAAAATACTCTCTTTTATCAACAGAACCTCATTATCAGTGAACTATCTCCACTACCATTCTCTTCGCGACTACCCATCAACGGATTTCACTATCAATTTGCAACCAATACCACCAACAACTATTCAAAGCGTTGTGACCATCAAAGATTTTGAACTTATATCACATATCCATCCATTAATTTTTTAAATAAAAACCAAATATTTTTAGCCATTAGATGCACGTATCGTGCAATTTATACTAGTATATAATAAGAGTAAAAAACAATAAATGCAATGGAAAATATAAAGTAGATCACATAGTCTATTTTACACTGGTTCAGACTCCCTATCATATGTCCAATTCTAGAACTCCTCAGGAATTTTGCTAAACAACCCTCACTTTAATTAGGGAAATAAGTTTCTACAAGTACAAGAACAAGTGAACTGGAGTTCAACACAATAACCATAGGACATCGCAGTTGGACATCACAGATTTTCAGTAATATATTAACTTTGGCTGACTTGTCTCTAATCAGACTAATTTTCTAACAATGTGGTATAAGACTCTAATAACAAGAAAAAATTAATTTTAGTCGAGTTATATGGCTAGGAAATTCCACTCGACCAAATTCTATTGGTAGTGAATTAAATGATCACTATTCATATATATTTGACTATAAATATGATTCGAAGTAAATGATTAGAGATCAAATAAAATTGGAATTAGTTGATAGTAACATAGATCAGAGAGTATATAGAAATGACCTACAAAACATAGCATAAATTGGTTGAACTTTGATATAGATGCTACGGGGTTTATATAAGTTTGTATATGAAAAGTTGCAACTTTTAGAAATGTCCTTGGAATAAAGAGGAATAGAAGACAGGAGAAGTGGATTAACTAAGGTTGAAGAGATGTGATGATTTCAGAGCGATATCCATAATTGGTACACCGATTATTCAATTATCAAAACAACGATTATCATTTAATTGATACACCAATTACTGGTGTTTATGTATGCATACTACTTGCTTCTCTTCTCCTTCGTACATGTCTAAACAAACACCAAAAAATTCGAGAAAAATCCTAAAAATAATATTGAGTATTTTAGGTGAAGTGGCACGTTTGAAGAGATTTGGATATTTTTTTGTGTGGTTTTAACAATTTCTAACTTTAATGAATCGGTAATTGACTCACAATGTGTACTTATATATTTCTTCATTTTGGTTCATCTTTGAGTATTGTGGTGAGTTGCATATGATTTGTTATTACCACGAGTCTTCTTAAATCCATATCTCCACTTCAATTGTTTTGCATCAATTTTCTCTAGATAAATAGCTTTATTTGGGCTTCTATTAATTTTCATTATATTTCGTCTTATGCACGAGTGCTATTGTTCTTGATAAAATCGGTGCTAACGTTAACATATCATTGTTATAATCAAAACACTATAACCATAACTAGGACTCAAGAACTATTCCATTGCATTTGTAATGTCATTTACGTATAAAAACATATAAAGTTTATTAAAATCAGATAAGTTTGATAAAATGAGAAGAAAAGAGAAGCTAGAGGAAAATTGATCTTTTGACCGGAACTGGCTTTATTAGTTCTAATTCATTACTCGTTTTCTTCTTCTTTTTCCACATTCTCTTCAAAGAAAGGAAAACTAGGTTTTCCAAACTAAAATCATCATAACTCTTTCATGTCCTCACTAAAAATTCTGAAATAAATATCTAAATTCAATATAAGGGATTCTCTACAAATCCATCTCTTCAAGTTTACATTTTGGAGAAGTTTGGAGTTGTATTTCAAACTCCAAAGGAGTGCTTCAAAGTGGGTTTTATTGAGGTTTTGATTTTCATATATTTAGCAAGTGGGGTTTATACTCTATGGTATATGATCATCGGTAATGCTAAAATCGTATTAAATTTCCAATTATGGTATTAAATGAAGTAACCATTTTAATTAAATTTTGACTCTAAGTCACATAACAGTTGTTTACATAAACCAACATACATGTAAATAAAACCCACAACTAAATCAGGGAATAAAATATCAATGCAAACCAAATAGTAGATACATGTCTAGATAACGTAACAGCAGGATGGTGATTTGTCCGACTAAATAGATATCCATACAATTTATTAAGTTTAATGTAGCAGACGGGAATTTATTTTGCTAAAAGATGTCCAATAATCTACTTAATCAAGGTATAGCAGAACGTAGATTTATTCTGCTAACAAATGTCAAAGTTTATTAGAACCTATTCACATTTGTATGGTTACTTAATGGTATCAATAATTGAATCTCTTATGTTCAAAACTATTCTTTGTAAAAGAAAGTTGCCTTTAAATAAATTGATCTTTGGAAAACAAAGTAATTAAGAACTTAAACCTCTTTCTAAATAATTAATTACAAGTTAAATCCTTTTTAAAAACATAATTAAATCTTAATTAAGTCATAATTTGACTTAATTATTAATTAAGAAATAAGTAACCTTTAATAAATAATTTTTTTATGAATTAATCCCTTGATTAATTTATAATTAGAATAATTAAACACTTACTTAATAATTAATTAATTAATAGTTCCTATACTTAATTAAAAATTAATTAAAAATTATATAATTAATTCATAAATAATTAAAAATTAATCTTACTTAATCAAATATTAATTAAAATTAATCTCACTTTAAATGATAATTAATTGGTAATTAATCTCCAGTGGGTTATAACTAATAAATCTTTTCTAATACTTAATTAATTATTACTTGCCAAACTTAATTAATTAAATAATTAATTACTAAAACTTTAATTAACTTCTTAATCGTTATTAGTTAAGTTTAATAAAACATTCCCAAAGTGTTTTAAGCATGAAAACTAAATTTGCAAAAAGTGGAGATTTTAGTTAAACTACATCCATAGCGACTATCACTATATGAATCATAACTTGAAAATGTTACATTGCTTCCTCTTTTCAAAACTTAACATTTGGAAGCTTATTAGCTTTTTCAAAACATAAGTAAGAGTTTATAAAACCAAAATAAAAGTTGGAAATTGAAAATGCCTTTGATTTTAAAGTAATAACCGTAAGTTTGCACAAGGAGTCTAAATCATCAAAACATACAAAGGTGCTAACTTTCTTAGCATACCCTCACATACTCTTGTCCATAGCACATAAAATCATATCACAACCACATACAAGTATAAAGATCTAAACTTTACAACCATAACAACACTTTTAGACTTTATTTCAAGTCTAAGGCAAGTTCATGTACAAACATATATAAAATCAAAACTCAACCATATAACTAGCCAATAATCAGGCAATTACACATGCAAATACTAAACATAAAGTAAAGATATAATTTTTCCTAAAAGATGCGACTCTTACACATCAAAGCTATGAAAGCAAACAAAATATTTCCTAGAACTTGAAAGAGCCTGGATCTTGGCTTCCTTTTGGTAAAAAATTGATTTTTGGACCTTGGATATGAAAGTTGGGCTCGGCCCTAACATGGTTGGACTCGACCATGGTTGTATAGGTTAGGTCTTGGGTGTTGGAAGGATGTAGGGTTTGTCTTAGAAAGAGTATGGTTTTAGAAGTAGAAAGAACACATTTTTATGTACTTTTATAATTTTGAAAAGAGGTAAAAGGAAATTCTTTAAATTTTTAAAAGAAGATGGAAGCCATTAATGGACATAAGAAGCTTTAAGAAAGAAGCAGAGGATTTTGAAAAGGTAATATTTGAAAATGAAGAAGAATGAGGAAAGTGGATTAATTTTTATGGAAAACGAGATAAATGAAATTACCTTTAAACCCTTAAGTATAATACCCTCATCCATTACATGCCACATCTTCATCACCACTCTCTCCCTTATCATACACACCTAAACCAAGGGTCTCTCCCCTTTTAGCCAACACGTTATACTCTTTACTTGTACTATGATGTAAAAAGAGAATGATATTACATCTTATCTTATTTATTTTAAATTTAAAACTTATAAATAATCACAACCTTCTTACCTAAGTACACTTATGTTATTAATTTGTATTATTTACTAATCCACGCTTAAGTTATTTAAAATGTGCAAATATGTTAACTAAAGTGTTTGCAACATTTTAAACAACTTTTTAATGATAAAAGTTGAAAATTTTCAAAAATATTTCCGGTCACATTTCTAATTTCCTTTTAACTAATTATTTTTGTATACAAAATTCAAAAATGAATTTTCTATCATTAGTTATAAATTTAAAAAGGGTTATTTCAATTATTAAAACCATTATTTGAGTATTTAAAATTATTTAAATATTCATAAATCAAAGCAATAAAATTCTAGGCTGTTACATTCTTCGCCATTAAATGAATTTTTTCCTTGAACTTTCACCATACGAATATCCAATATTATTCATAAGTCTGCATGATGTTCATAGATCATCCATTTGAAAAATCTGATTCGATGTCCACTTGAATACATGACTTTACTTCCAAGCCAGTATCGCTCTCCCGATTCACTAATGCGGACTCCAATCAGGCTTCTTGGCTAGAAACATCCATTCTCCTTACATAGCCATATACTATGATAGAAAACTTTAATTCCCTTTCAAAACCCTCATCAAGTGCCTGCTGTCAAAATCAAGTGATAAAGTCGTATTTGGAAGGGTGTAACATACTTCGAGACATGTACCCGAATTTTGGATCAAAAATTATATTAAAAAAAGATTTGATCTACATACAACCTATGTACTCATCCAAAGGTTCTAATTTACTCCTTTACCCCCTTACCCTCCTATTAATATCTAATAAATCATTTCATAAAAGTTCTTATGTAGATTCGAACATTTTAAATGATATAACGTATCTATGAAACCCTTCATAAAATCATTTAAAATTATTAACTTGGATAATATTCTCCTACATCCTAAGAGTGTGACGCCCCAACCCTATACCCACGCTAGCCAAGAACATTACGGTGAATGCTGTCAACTAGCACGGAGAATAAGGCTGTTGAGGAGCGACCATCCGTGTAATTGCTTTGCGCGAGCATCGATATGTCAGATAGTATAACATGCATTTCTTTATCAAGGGGGAAATCCGACATACCGACACAAACTCAAAGCTACTACACAGTGGCTTTAGTATCTTCAGAAACAAATATAGAAATAAATATAACACAAATCAGTCACAGAGAATTCATATCACAAAGGCGGAATAAGATATGAATATTACACGTAAAAGCGTACATCAGAGTAGTGGTCAGAAAGATCCACAATAACACAAAATAATAGCAACATATGCTATACAAAGAATACATCTATGAGTCTATATCTCAAGTGTATGCAACAAAATAAACTACTAATCTAAGTAGTTTGCCAAAAGTCAGAGTAATGAAACCCTGGGGGAAGTCAAGCAGAAGCACCTACAACATCTCGGTCTGACCCGAGTATTATTTAATAAGAAAATAATAAACGGATCAGTCTAACTATAAATATCAGATGAAACGATATAGAGTAAGAGATATGACTAAACACATAATAATCACAATGCCAAGCTGTGATATATATAAGTAATTGAGAATCAACAAGAGATTAATCAATATCACCAAATCTACAAAAGAATCAAAGGAAATGTCATACTCCTTATTTCGTTCACCAAACCATAAATATTGACGATTATATCAATGTCAATCACAAAAGTCCATGACACACAAATTCACCAATACACAAATATTGATAAAACTTATCAATGGAAATCACGAAAATTGGTGAAGCATAAATTCTAGAAATCATCTCAAGAAATCCAGTCAATGACACACGAATTCACCTATGCACAAAAATTGATAAATCATATCAATAGAAATCACAAAAATAGGCGAAGAAGAAAATTCCAGAATTCGACACACGAAATCCAGAAATCACACAAAATAGGGGGGAAGGCCTATCACACGAGCGGGAGCATGAAAACTCACCAACATATGTATCACACGAACGAGATGTTATCTCATGGTAGCTAGCCATTAATTTTTGACACACGAACGGCCCGAAGGCCATGAGGCGCTACCCCACATATGTGAGTTGAAACTCACACAAACGGGGTTTAGTCTCCCTCATAGACAAAGAGACATCGCACATTGCTAGTCTAAATCACAAAAATGATCGTCATGATCATCAAGAAGTGTCAATTACAGTAAGCTAGTAAATATATGAGCTTAGCTTCATGTCCCATAACCACTAGCTTAACTTAAATATTTACGAACAAATTGTAGATCTCCACTAGAAAATTGTCACGAGAAGTTCAATCGAACAAGTCCAAGAATTAACCAACGAAGTAAACGCAAGCGTTTCATACCACTTGTTTTACTAAGTCGTTAAATTAGATTTCTCATACGAGTGAGGTAAAGGTTTGTATATACTAATAGATTGGAAATCGGTTTGAGAAAACGAGCTTTGTAATAAAATAGTGTTGAAATCATTTTGATGAAAGGGTTTTGATATTTACTACTAGTATAGAAAACCTTTATATTTTTAAAGTGACAAATCACAAAGAAGATTGTAAGAACAATCAATCCCTAAAATTCACATTCGAAGACGTGAATAAAATCCAAAGAAACCGATAAAGAATCCATCGAAATGGATATTCCAAAATCCCTAAAAAGGAGTCATCAAAGTCATAATAAATGATAACAACAAATAGGATCATCACGAATCGATTTAAATTGGAATTCTCAAGCGAATAGGCAAGCAGGCAAAACACTGCAGTTTTAGACGTCTGAAACAAGTGGTTCAGACGTCTGAATCTGGAAATATAAAGATTTCCAGAACACAATTCAGACGTCTGAATCAAGTGTTTCAGACGTCTGAAATAGGCATATTTTAGCCTATTTCCTTTCTGGTTCCAAATGAACCAATTCAGACGTCTGAAACCATATATTCAGACGTCTGAATCTGGGAATAGAAATCTTCCCAGAACAATATTCAGACGTCCGAATATTACGTTTCAGACGTCTGAATCTGGGGTTCAGGGCGTTCCCTGAACCTAGGCCAAAATGGCCAAACAAATATCGAAAACGATCGAACGAGAAAATGGCGATGACTAAGGAATTACGTCGAATGACAACCCAGCCTAAACGGCTCTTCGATACGCCTCAAATATCAATGTCCAAATATCCATAAAAGGATTTTCATAAATTAGACCAAACACCAAAAATTGGAATATACACGAAATCGATCCAAACCAAAATCAATTGCATACGAATAAACGTTAGGAATTCATACCTAACAATCGAAGATAATTATAGACAAAGACGTGAGATAAAAATCTCACCTTTTTACAAAATCAAACAAGAAGAAGCTTGAAAGCAAATGGAGAATCAACCTCACTTCAACACAACCCAAATGAGCTTGAATATATGCTCAAAACAAGAACATTCCCAAAATTAGGTTTAGGAATTTCTGAAATTGGTAGGAGAATAAGTTGGAGAAGAAGAAGAGAATGCTTACCAATGGGTTCTCTTGAATTTGGAGCTAGGAATTTGAGGTTGCAAGAGGAACTAGGGTTTTGGAGTTTTTTAATTTCCAATCTCTCCCACCATTATTGCCTTAGAACTGAAAAGAGAAGAAAATGAGGGTGAATGGGGAAGAGTGGCTCAGATTTGAGTATAAGTTAAACATAGGGCTGAGCCCAAACCCAAACCCAAAGTGAAAAGGTAGCAAAAATCAACTCTCTCCAAACATATCGAAGCTTATACTCAAAAAGGTCGCAAACGGCATTTTAAACTCAATGGGAGTGGTCCTGAGTCCTAATTCGACCGTATGCAAAAAGTAGCTTTTCGGACTAAATTCCGAGTATTGATAAAATATTTAAATATAAAATCGATAAATATGCGGGTTGTTACAAAGAGTGTATATATAAAAAATTTGATTTTTAATTCTATTCACTTTTAACTATTTAGACATGGGCACAAAATAATTTTAGGTCTTTAAAACCGAGTTGACAAATTCAACCTCTTTACCCATTTGGTTTGCTAATAAGCTAAGAAGATTAGGATGTTGGTATCCAAACTTCGTCCTAAATTCCACTTTTTCTTAGACACCTCTAAGGTAAATATGTTTATTAGCCAGTCCAATAACATTAAATAATATTTAACCTCCGAAGTGTTAAAAATCCAAAAGACACTGTTTAATAAAACCAAGTTTATTAAACCTTCTTATTAGATTGTTCAATTTTAAAAGTTAATTTATTAACTATTTTAAATCAAGATACCTTTATATCATGAAAACATAAAAGCCAAATACCTCGGTTTTATTTCAAAAATCTTTTTAAATGATATGATATATATTATTCATAGAAAATATACATGTGATACTAAGGATCCGGGTACTACCAAACAGTGTCATATATTCTCTTACCCTAGAAGGATACTATTCAAGGGAAGTGTTAAACATCCAAACACGTCTCTTTCCCAATATAAGTTATTTTTGGGCCACTTGAACTTAAAAATATTTCTTTTATTCCAAAACTCCCTTTTTGAAATGATACTTTACATATTTCCAACAAACAGTTTTGACAAAATATATATATATCAATAACCAACGTATTGGGTTCGTGTAACGACCCGTATTTTACGTGTCGATATATCGTAGAATTCTAGGTCGTTAGTGTTGTTATGTCGTCCTTAGCCTAAGTCGTAAGGGAGGATAACTCGTATGTTGTTTGAGTCGCGTGGAAGTTAGATTGGGAAGTTAACTCGAGATAGTGCTAGAGCGAGTTAACAGGTTAGTGATATTAGCGAGTTACGAGTTATCAGGTTAGAAAGGTTAGCGACTTAGTGGCTGGGACGAGTTAGCGTGTTAGTATGTTGACCGAGTCATAATAGTTAACGAGTTAACTAGTGGGCGAGATAAGGATTAACTCGTATGGCCGAGTTATAGGAGTTAACCGGTTAGGTCTGACCGGGTTAAGAACTGAACGACTTAAGGGTTAGTGGAGTCAGCGCGTTGCCGAGTTAGTGAGGCTAGTGTGTTAGCGGGTTAGTGAGCTAACGAGTTAGCAGAGTTACCGAGTTAAGGGTTAGTGGATTGGGCCGGCTTAGTGTTAGGACGGCATGTGTAGTTAGGTCATGACTCGTATACGAGTTAAGTCGTTGGGTCGGCCAGGTGATAAGTCGTTTCCCCAGTTGAGTCATTGAGTTCGATAAGTCGTAAGCCGTTGAGTCGTAGCTCGTGTATGAGTTAGGCCGCGCATAGGATAAGTCGTTTGGTTCTGTGTGTGCTAGGTTGTAGTACCTGTTGAGTCGTGGGAATGGCTGAGTCGTATGTCGCTAGGTTGTTGAGTCGTTTACGAGTTAAGGATAGGTTGGCTGGGCTCGATGAGTCGTATAACGTGTTGTTTGATGAGTCATGGACGACTCATGGGATAAGTCGTGACCGACTTAAGGGGCGACGACTCATGAGGCTTCCAGCCTATAAATAGAGGGCTTTGGCTCACTTTTTGGCACCAGTTTTTGAAGCGACGAAGTGCTTCCATTTTGAGAGCTCGACTACAACATTTCTTCATTTCCTTTTCTCCATTCCAATCTAGTTCTAACATCCATCCAAGATCGAAGATCGAAGAGCCAAAGTTGAAGATCTTCATCCGATGAAGCTAGATTTCACCATTTCAAGCGAGATTTCACCAAATCGAGCTTGAATGCTTGCTGTCCAGATCTGAAATTGATAGTTTTTGAAGTGTTTGGGTGATTTGGTGAGTGGTAGTTATCTCTCACGCGAACCCAAAGGAGTGTATTGGATTGGTGGTTTGTTGGAGTGTTGTAGATAGTGATTTTATGCATTCTTCCTGAGATCCAAGTGTAGATCCATTACTTATGAAGATGTTTACCTTTTTAAGTTCATTCGTCTAGTTGTAGAGACAAAACCCATGAGTTATATTTGTTAGATCTATGCTAAAGACCCATGATTCATGTATGTTAGATCTATGCTCATTTATTTACGAAATTGCCATTGTAATTATAAATGCCTGTTTAGATCATGTTTGATTACTTGATTTTCTATGTAGATCTTGTTGAATGATTGATTGCTTGGATTAATGTTTGATTTGATTGATTAGTTGATCTATTACTTGACTTGGACAAGTAAGGTCGATGGTGATTCAAAAGCTAAGTGGAAAGGCTCTTGAATGGTGAACGCTGCCTGTAGCATATGAAGCGGATGTGGAAGCTCATATGGATGGATTCGATGATGTGGAACCTTGCCATAATGCGAGAAGGCAAAGCATGATATTGAGATGGGACTTTGCTATGATGTGATGGGGCAAGGCATATGTTGAGATGGGACGGGTCATGATGACGTTCCAAGCACGGGCCATGACGACGTGCGAAGTTATAACTCGGTGATGCGGTCCGAGTTGGGATGGATAATGGTTAGCTTGAGAGGCGCTTGAGCTAGTATGGAAAGAGTCGTCAAGGAGGATGACTAGGAGGCTAAGATCTCATCGTTGTTGAAGGTTCTAGCATACTCAAAGCAAGGGTACGTTGGAACGGGTCACGATGACGTTCCAAGCACGGGTCACGATGACGTGCTAGTACTCTGGGCTGATGCGTTCGGCTTAGGCACGGGTCATGATGACGTGCGGAGTTATGTCTAAAACCGGGGTCACCATTAGCCCTTGACAGGTGGTCATTCAACTAACGGTGGAATCAAGGCAAGGATAACAGTGATAGCCAGAGTCATGGATGTTTGGTTGTATTATCATTCGGTCTCAAGAGCGGTGTTTTCTGGGTGCTTATCTGATCTTGGTTTAGGCCTTGGGGGTTTGTATTTGGAAAACATCGTCCTTGGCTCGAGTGATTATTGCTTTACCTTAATTATCTGCTAAGTTATGCTTGCTTCTTCTTAGTATGTGTCTGGGGGCTATCACTGTAGAAAGAGGTGGAGTGGGATGGTTTGGTTCCTATTCCTTTTATCCCTTATGCTCTTTTGGTATGTTTGATAGTTGATTTACTGCTCACTAAGACTTTGTCTGACTCAAGGTTTTATGTCTCCTCTTATTACCTTGGGCTGTTCATCCATGTTGGGATGGGCAGACTAGGTAGCAGGTGACAGGTGCTGTTCTTGGAGATCTACGCTGATGATGATGAAGACGAGCAGGAGGCTTTTGCATATTATTTCCTATTATATGTACTGGGTGTTCCGCTGCTGTATTGGTTTGAGTGTTATGTAGTGAGGCTTTGATGTATGGATGATTCATATGTTTGTATAAAGCTATTATGATTAGATGATGATATTCTGTTCTATGGGAGCTTCACTGTATTATATTTCTCTATTGTATTTTATCCATGCGCTGTGAGTTTTACGATAGAGTCTGCGATGTTTATGTTACCCTGACTATCGTCCATGGCTACCTGGCACGCTTTTCAGCGCACTATTCCTCTTGTTTTGGTGCGGGAGTCATGGGCGGTCGTCACATTTGGTATCAGAGCTTTGGTTAATCGATTTTAGCCAACGCTCGCTGACGTAACTACGTATGAGAGACGTAATTGTATTTTGATGGATGATTACTATATATAATATAGTAGTTTAAAAGGACTTGAACTCATTATGCAGTTGTTTCTTAAGGTGTTCTAATCATTCTTATTACAGATGTTAAGGATGAGTCGAAGAGGGAGACCAGCTGCAAGGGAAGGACGTGCTGCTGAAGAAGCTGTTGATTATGGAACTATGTTCGAAGCGATGATGACTTCGATCATGAGAAGGATACCAGCTCCAGGGCCATCTGTAGATGTTGGAGTTCAAGTTCAAGCTCCAAGACCAGTGGATTTTGCTAAGCTTTGCAAGGACTATACTTCTCTTGGAGGAAAAGCTTTCTTGGGGACGGAATCGACCATTGAAGTGCAGAGATGGATTGATGCTTGTCGAAGGATTTTTGGTGATTTGGGAATTGAGGATGCAACCAAGAGGAAGCTTGCATCAAGACAGCTTCAGGGAAGAGCTGCTGATTGGTGGAATTCCATCACCATCGATACTCCAGAGGAAGGGATCACTTGGGAGCAATTCCAAGTCAGATTTGAAGCCAAGTTCATCTCTACGGCTCAGAAATCTGTTTTGTTTAAGAGGTTTGTGGAGCTCAAGCAAGGTGGCAGACCAATTCTTGAGTATATTTCTGAGTTCGAAGCCTTGTCCAAGTATGCCAGATCGTATATTGATTCTCCCTACCAGAAGAACGAGAAGTTTGTGACCGGTTTGGACGCTTATCTTGGAAGGCAGTTAGTGGATCATTTGGACGATCCGTTTGAGAAGCTTGTGGAAAAAGCTCTTTGGCATGAGAGTTTGTTTCCCAGGGAAGGTTCTGTTGTTGCTGTAACCAAGGAAGGGTCTAAGCCACAGCAGGGTGGAAATAAGAAGAGGAAGCAGCAGCAACAGAAGGGAAAGGATGGCCAAAAGAAGTTGAAAGGCGAAGTGACTTGCTACAACTGCCGACAGAAGGGTCATCTCTCCCGGGATTGCAAGAATCCAAAGGTGCAGTTGAAGTGCCACAACTGTGATAAGCTGGGACATATCAAGAAGGACTGTCCAGAACCGAGGAAAGATAGGCAGGTTGTGCAAGCTTATGCTTTGGGAGCTGTGCCGTTGTCTTCAAAAGCTCCTATTGCTGAAGAGAAGGGGAAGAGTGTGGTGGTTCAAGGTACTCTTTCTATTTGTGGTGTTCCAGTTAGAGTGTTGTTTGATACTGGAGTGTCGCATTCTTTTGTTTGTGATGATTTGGTAGGCCGGTTAGGTTTGAAACCGGATATTGTTGATAGACCATTGGTTGTGACTAATCCAGTTGGGGGTTCGTCATGTTTGTGTATGATATGCCGTGGCCTAGTTGTGTCGAGTCATGATTGCTCGTTTGTTTGTGATTGCTTTGTTCTGAACTTTACGGGGTTCGGAATTATTTTGGGTATGGACTGGCTTAGGAAGTATGCGGCAAGGATTGATTGTGAGAGGCTGGAGGTGACAGTCGGAAATGTGGAAGGGCGAAAGGTTGTGATACGATGTAAGCATGAGGAAGGCGTCTTCATGAGCTTCATGTATTCGCTGGTTGTTCCACGGGATGGACTGTCGTCGGTGCCTATTGTGAATGGATTTGAGGACGTCTTTGACGAGGTCAAAGGGTTACCGCCGCATAGGGAGATCGAGTTTCGTATCGATCTAGTTGAGGGAGCCAGACCTGTTGTGATGCCTCTTAGGCGGATGGCGCCTAGGGAGCAACAAGAGTTGAGGGTGCAAGTTGATGACCTTTTACGGAAGGGATTCATTCGGCGTAGTGTGTCCGAATGGGGTGCACCAGTTGTGTTTGCAACCAAAGCGGATGGATCGTTGAGGTTGTGTGTGGATTATCGTGAGTTGAATGAGGTGACTAAGAAGAACAAGTATCCATTGCCGAGAATAGATGACTTGTTTGATCAGCTCCACGAGGCTAAGGTGTTTTCTCAGATGGATTTGGCAACGGGATTTCACCAGTTGAGAGTGGCGAAGGATAGTGTGCCGAAAACTGCTTTCAGGACACCATCCGGGTTTTATGAGTGGCTGGTAATGCCGTTTGGATTGACCAATGCACCAGCATATTTTGTGGATCTTATGAATAGGGTGTTCAGAGATCAGTTGAATAAGTTCGTGCTTGTGTTCGTGGATGATATTCTGATTTATTCCAGAACTGAGGAAGAACACAAGACACACTTGAGAATTGTTTTGGAAATCTTACGGAAACATCAGCTGAAGGCTAAGTTTTCGAAGTGTCACTTCTGGAAGAGTGAAGTGAGGTTCTTAGGCCATGTTATCTCTGGAAATGGAATAGCGGTTGATCCCGCTAAGATGGCAGCAATCCAGGATTGGGTTAGACCTAAGAATGCATCTGATATGAGAAGTTTTCTTGGATTAGCAGGATATTATCGACGGTTTATCAAAGACTTTTCCAAGATAGCTGCACCATTAACAGGATTAACGAAGAAGAACCAAGTGTTCAGATGGGATGACAAGTGTGAGCAAGCTTTCGTAATCCTAAAAGAACGACTGACAAGTGCTCCTGTTTTGACTATTCCAAGTGGGAATGATGAGATGGTGGTTTACACCGATGCATGTGGTACTGGACTGGGAGCAGTGCTAATGCAGAAGGGTAAAGTTGTTGCGTATGCAAGTCGACAACTAAAGCCGCATGAAAGGAATTATCCGACTCATGATTTGGAGTTAGCGGCAATTGTGTTTGCTTTGAAGATGTGGAGACATTATCTATTGGGAGTTCGATTCGAGTTGTTTACGGATCATAAGTCATTGAAGTATCTTTTCTCCCAAAAGGATTTGAATCTTCGACAGCAACGATGGCTAGAGTTTTTAGCATCATATGATTTTGGTATAGCTTATACTCCGGGAAAAGGTAACGCAGTAGCTGATGCGTTGAGTCGAAGACATGCAGGATTAGGAGCCATGTTTTCGGAATGGAAAAGTCTCGAGTATTTGGCTGGATTTGATTTCAGGCCCAGATGTGAATTGGAACCTGAGATGTTGGCAAACTTATCGATAAGGCCTACTCTTGTGGAAAGGATTGGCGAGAGCCAAAAGCGAGACGATAAGCTTGTCAAGATTATCCGAGATTTGGAATCTGGATTGGACCCAGAAAAGGATAAAGGATTCGAAGTCGATCGAGAGGGTTGGCTTCGGAAGCAAGGACGACTAGTTGTTCCCGATGTAGATGGATTGAGAGATGAAGTTCTTAGGGAAAGTCATCACTCGAAGTTGACAATTCATCCAGGAGGAAATAAAATGTATCGGGATATGAAGAGAACCTATTACTGGGAAGGTATGAAGAAGGATGTTGGAAATTTTATTTCCAAGTGTATGAACTGCCAGTTGGTGAAAGCTGAGCAAAAGAAGCCCAGTGGATTACTTCAGCCATTAGAGGTTCCTACATGGAAGTGGGAGCAAGTGTCGATGGATTTTATCGATGGCCTACCTAGAACCAAGGCGGGAAATGAAGGGATTTGGGTCATCATAGATCGGTTGACCAAGAGTGCAAGGTTTATTCCTGTTCGATCGACTAGGACTACATCGAAGTTGGCTGAGCTTTATGTTAAGTGGATAGTTCGATTCCATGGTGTTCCGAAGAATATAGTGAGCGACCGAGATCCTTTGTTCACTAGTGGATTTTGGAAGAGCTTCCAGGAAATTTTGGGAACTAAGTTGTGTTTGAGTACAGCTTACCACCCTCAAACAGATGGTCAGACTGAGAGAGTCAACCGAGTTTTGGAAGATCTCCTTAGAGCATGTGTTTTGGATTTCGGAGGATCATGGGAAGATCACCTTCATTTGGTGGAATTTGCATATAACAACAGTTACCAGTCAAGTATTGGTATGGCACCGTATGAAGCATTGTATGGAAGACCGTGTAACTCTCCGACATGTTGGTTGGAAACTGGAGTAAAGCTGATACTTGGGCCAGAGATGATTCGACAGACTTCGGATTGTATAGAAATCATTCGGCAACGAATGAAGGCAGCCCAAGATCGTCAGAAAAGTTATGCCGATAATCGTCGTAAGGATTTGGAATTCGACGTGGGTGATATGGTTTTTGTGAAGATTTCTCCATTGAAGAATGTTATTAGATTCGGGAAGAAAGGAAAGTTAACTCCGAGATTTGTTGGACCATTCCCGATTATCGAGCGAATTGGAAAGCTCGCTTATAGATTGGAGTTACCGGAGAAGATGGCGGGTGTGCACAATGTCTTTCATGTATCTTATTTACGGAAGTATGTGCATGACTCGAATACGGTGGTTTCTGCTGATAGCTGTGAAGATTTAGAGGTTGATCCAGTAGTTACGAGACCTCGTAAGCCGCTTCGTGTTGTTGAAACCCACACGAAATAGCTTAGGAGGAAGACGATTACGTTGCTCAAGATACAATGGAGTGATGATGTTAACGACTGTACATGGGAGGAGGAAGAGAGGATGAAAGCAGCTCATCCTGAACTCTTCGAGGTATGGCCCTAAGGTGTCGTGACATCTCATGAATTTGTAACTTTTTCTAATCATAGAATTCTGCATGCTAGGCTAGAATTGGATGCATGGTTTGTTGATTACTATGGATGGTAGACATGCAGAATAATTTTGATTGCTGTTGTTTGTTTGGAATTTCAGGGGCGAAATTCCTAAGGGGGAGAGAATGTAACGACCCGTATTTTACGTGTCGATATATCGTAGAATTCTAGGTCGTTAGTGTTGTTATGTCGTCCTTAGCCTAAGTCGTAAGGGAGGATAACTCGTATGTTGTTTGAGTCGCGTGGAAGTTAGATTGGGAAGTTAACTCGAGATAGTGCTAGAGCGAGTTAACAGGTTAGTGATATTAGCGAGTTACGAGTTATCAGGTTAGAAAGGTTAGCGACTTAGTGGCTGGGACGAGTTAGCGTGTTAGTATGTTGACCGAGTCATAATAGTTAACGAGTTAACTAGTGGGCGAGATAAGGATTAACTCGTATGGCCGAGTTATAGGAGTTAACCGGTTAGGTCTGACCGGGTTAAGAACTGAACGACTTAAGGGTTAGTGGAGTCAGCGCGTTGCCGAGTTAGTGAGGCTAGTGTGTTAGCGGGTTAGTGAGCTAACGAGTTAGCAGAGTTACCGAGTTAAGGGTTAGTGGATTGGGCCGGCTTAGTGTTAGGACGGCATGTGTAGTTAGGTCATGACTCGTATACGAGTTAAGTCGTTGGGTCGGCCAGGTGATAAGTCGTTTCCCCAGTTGAGTCATTGAGTTCGATAAGTCGTAAGCCGTTGAGTCGTAGCTCGTGTATGAGTTAGGCCGCGCATAGGATAAGTCGTTTGGTTCTGTGTGTGTTAGGTTGTAGTACCTGTTGAGTCGTGGGAATGGCTGAGTCGTATGTCGCTAGGTTTTTGGGTCGTTTACGAGTTAAGGATAGGTTGGCTGGGCTCGATGAGTCGTATAACGTGTTGTTTGATGAGTCATGGACGACTCATGGGATAAGTCGTGACCGACTTAAGGGGCGACGACTCACGAGGCTTCCAGCCTATAAATAGAGGGCTTTGGCTCACTTTTTGGCACCAGTTTTTGAAGCGACGAAGTGCTGCCATTTTGAGAGCTCGACTACAACATTTCTTCATTTCCTTTTCTCCATTCCAATCTAGTTCTAACATCCATCCAAGATCGAAAATCGAAGAGCCAAAGTTGAAGATCTTCATCCGATGAAGCTAGATTTCACCATTTCAAGCGAGATTTCACCAAATCGAGCTTGAATCCTTGCTGTCCAGATCTGAAATTGATAGTTTTTGAAGTGTTTGGGTGATTTGGTGAGTGGTAGTTATCTCTCACGCGGACCCAAAGGAGTGTATTGGATTGGTGGTTTGTTGGAGTGTTGTAGATAGTGATTTTATGCATTCTTCCTGAGATCCAAGTGTAGATCCATTACTTATGAAGATGTTTACCTTTTTAAGTTCATTCATCTAGTTGTAGAGACAAAACCCATGAGTTATATTTGTTAGATCTATGCTAAAGACCCATGATTCATGTATGTTAGATCTATGCTCATTTATTTACGAAATTGCCATTGTAATTATAAATGCCTGTTTAGATCATGTTTGATTACTTGATTTTCTATGTAGATCTTGTTGAATGATTGATTGCTTGGATTAATGTTTGATTTGATTGATTAGTTGATATATTACTTGACTTGGACAAGTAAGGCCGATGGTGATTCAAAAGCTAAGTGGAAAGGCTCTTGAATGGTGAACGCTGCCTGTAGCATATGAAGCGGATGTGGAAGCTCATATGGATGGATTCGTTGATGTGGAACCTTGCCATAATGCGAGAAGGCAAAGCATGATATTGAGATGGGACTTTGCTATGATGTGATGGGGCAAGGCATATGTTGAGATGGGACGGGTCATGATGACGTTCCAAGCACGGGCCATGACGACGTGCGAAGTTATAACTCGGTGATGCGGTCCGAGTTGGGATGGATAATGGTTAGCTTGAGAGGCGCTTGAGCTAGTATGGAAAGAGTCGTCAGGGAGGATGACTAGGAGGCTAAGATCTCATCGTTGTTGAAGGTTCTAGCATACTCAAAGCAAGAGTACGTTGGAACGGGTCACGATGACGTTCCAAGCACGGGTCACGATGACGTGCTAGTACTCTGGGCTGATGCGTTCGGCTTAGGCACGGGTCATGATGACGTGCGGAGTTATGTCTAAAACCGGGGTCACCATTAGCCCTTGACAGGTGGTCATTCAACTAACGGTGAAATCAAGGCAAGGATAACAGTGATAGCCAGAGTCATGGATGTTTGGTTGTATTATCATTCGGTCTCAAGAGCGGTGTTTTCTGGGTGCTTATCTGATCTTGGTTTAGGCCTTGGGGGTTTGTATTTGGAAAACATCGTCCTTGGCTCGAGTGATTATTGCTTTACCTTAATTATCTGCTAAGTTATGCTTGCTTCTTCTTAGTATGTGTCTGGGGGCTATCACTGTAGAAAGAGGTGGAGTGGGATGGTTTGGTTCCTATTCCTTTTATCCCTTATGCTCTTTTGGTATGTTTGATAGTTGATTTACTGCTCACTAAGACTTTGTCTGACTTAAGGTTTTATGTCTCCTCTTATTACCTTGGGCTGTTCATCCATGTTGGGATGGGCAGACTAGGTAGCAGGTGACATGTGCTGTTCTTGGAGATCTACGCTGATGATGATGAAGACGAGCAGGAGGCTTTTGCATATTATTTCCTATTATATGTACTGGGTGTTCCGCTGCTGTATTGGTTTGAGTGTTATGTAGTGAGGCTTTGATGTATGGATGATTCATATGTTTGTATAAAGCTATTATGATTAGATGATGATATTCTGTTCTATGGGAGCTTCACTGTATTATATTTCTCTATTGTATTTTATCCATGCGCTGTGAGTTTTACGATAGAGTCTGCGATGTTTATGTTACCCTGACTATCGTCCATGGCTACCTGGCACGCTTTTCAGCGCACTATTCCTCTTGTTTTGGTGCGGGAGTCATGGGCGGTCGTCACAGTTCGTTCGAATTTGAACTTGTTTCGATCATATAATGATAAAGAGAATACCTTACTAAGTGCATTATAACGTTCACTAAGCAAACAACCGAGCGTCGCTTTGAAGATTATTCAGATTGTCACAAAACAAATCGAGATTCGTTTTATAATCCAAAGAAAATTCATTTTACTTAAAATTTCATTTATCAAAATTTTTATACTTAAACCAAAATACTTTGAAATAATACTATTATTACTTTCCAAAACCTTCAAAACCATTTTTCAAAAACATCGAGATTTGAGTTGTAACGATCTCGGTTTTAAGTTAAATTTAAATTGGTAGTTAATTTAATTTTTGGAATTATATTGTGAATTTAATGGTGAATTAATTTGAATTTTCTGGAATTTGAACTAGATATGTGCTTGTTTATTTAAATAGATTGTAATCTGAAATTTGAATTTGAAGTTCAAAAATAAATATTTTGAAAACCCTATATTTTAAATTTATAAAAGATTGTTTTGTAATTTTAACATATGATATGTATGAAAGTTATATTTTAAAATTAATATAGTAAATTTTCAAAAGTTTTTTAAAGCAAAATTCTGTATTATATGCATATGTGTGTTTAATCATAAGTATAGTTAGCTTTAAAATCATTTTTCTTTAAAAATTGATATAAGTATAATTTGTTTAAATTAATAAAACAATTTAAATACTTTTCTTTTATACTTGAAATAAATTAGTTTTTTATATATTTAAACCAAATAAAAATATATTACATAAAGGGTTTAAAAACAAAATTTGTAAATTTATTTAAAGTAAGGATTTAAACACAAAATGCTTGTTTTTAACAAGTGTTAATAATTTAAAAATATATTAAAACATTTGTAAGCCATGAAACTAAAAATTTAACAAGTGTTAGCATAACATGATTTGGATAATACAAGTGGCAAAATAAAAATTTCCCCTAATTTGGAAATCATATTAACATGCATAAGAAAGAAAATTAAAATTAGATTTATATATATCACTCTCCTTCTTTTCAAAAGCCTTTGCTAAAGTTCAAAGCAAATTACAAAGCCTGAAACAAAGATCATCTCTAGATCTTAAAACCTGGAAGTAATTCAAGATCAAATCAGGTAAGAAAATTCAACTGGAAATCAAGTCTCAGATCAAAATCAAGTTTCAAATGCTAAATAAATTCAAAACTTGGAAAAATAGAAAAAGAAAGATCAAAGAAAAACAAAAAAAATCAAATGAATTCAACAAATTTCATTTGCTTAACCTGGTTTATGAGCAACTCAAAGATCAAGCAAAGATTTAATTCAGATTCAAAATACAACTTCAAGTTCAGCTTCAAAGCAAAGAGCAAATAATCATAAAAAAAATTCAAAACTCCAGATCAACAAAGCAAAACTATTCTCTATTTCGGGGAAAAAACAGGTGAGTAAACTCCACTTTTAATCCCAAATCTTTTATACTGATCTATGTTAAGATGGATGAAATTAATGTTCTTGTTGAATATGTTGTATGGATGTAAATATGTTTATATATACATATATAAGGCTGTGTACATGCATATACCTCTGCTACACATTACAGGGTTGAAAACTGTTAGAAAATTCAAATCATCACATCTAATTGATTTTAGGATTCGATCTTTAAATGAAAGGTGATTAAAATGATGTAATACTAATTTTAAAAATGAATCATAAGTATATTTATTAAATAAATATTTTAAAATGGGAAATTTACAGTAATGAACAATTTAAAATAGGAAATCAACCATCATAATTTCCAGTTTCGTTTATAACTCTTATTCGTAGTAGAAAATGATGAATTTAGGTAGAAATTTCATGATTTTAAAACTTGGGAACATGGAGGAATTTAGAGTTGGTCAGAATTGGCTTATTCGCCAATTTTCGACGAACGGTGATAGTTTGAAGGTCGGGCTTCGGGTCGAAGGAGGCTTAGAGGTTAGCAAACCTAGAAAAAAAACTAGGTGATTTTTTAGAACACAGTGGTGGTCGATCATAGATAGATTAGGGATTAAGTAGCAGTTTGGGTTCGTCGATGTTCGTGAGTTCGTGAGACGCCCGCAGTAGATCGGAGGGTATCAGACCTGAGGGGGTCGATGGGTCAAATCATGGAGCAGCTTGGGTTGAAGTGGCGTGTGGTCTGGTGATCTGTGGTGGCAGGTCGAGGTTGATTCAAGTGATCAGTTTTTGTTCCTATAGGTGTTAACCCGATTCGATCTTGATTCAGTGGTAGATGAAGTTTCTGGGTAGTTGTTTGAGTGGAGAAGATTATTGATGACTTGGGGGTCGTTGGGGCTCTGGTCGAAGATGATCAGAAAGATGGTGCACGTGCACGAGCCCATTTTTGGTCTGTTGATTACAGGCTTGGGAAGAAGAAGTTGATTCTCGGGTTCGAGCGCGAGAAACTGATGCATTTTCTTGAGTGATTGCTCGAGTTTTCGATGTTTTTAGCTCGGGATGTTTTGTATTAAGTTACCAGGTTTAAATTTTTAAAGGAAACTGGTTTTAGGTTTTGAATACGACCAGTTTTGAATATAAAACATGATTTGGTTTGAATATATTGATTCCAGGTTTTAAAACTAAAGCATCATTTGGTTTTATATGTATATGTCCAAAATTTTAGTAAACAAGTTTTCCAAATTTATGTATTAATCAACTTTTTTTTAAAAGTAAGTTTTCAAAGCTAGTTAAAGAAACAAGTTTTAAAAGTTTAAAGTTTAATGAAGCTTAAACAATTTACTAACCACTACTTTTAAAAATAATCAATGTTATTTAAGCTGTAAATTATTAAAGCTTTGAAAGAAAAATTAATTTTGAGTTTAAAAGTTTTTCAATATACATAACCTTTAATTTTAAAGTTTATTTTAAATAAACTAAATAAGATAATTAAGGTGTAAATTAAGAAGATAAAATGTTTAAAGGACTAATTAACATAAAGTTTAAAATTAATTGGTTAATGATAATTAATTCCAAATTGTTTTTCAAAGAATTTAATTAAGTAAATGATTAAGATAAGTGGGTTATCTTAAGTTAATTAAGGCTTTGGGCAATTAAAGGTTAATTAACTAAAAATTAAAGTTGATCAATCAAGTGATTAAAGAATAATTAATTAAGGACAATTAATTTGAGTAATTAATTAACTAAGGTAATTAATTTGAGGATAAATTAATTAATTTAAGTCTAATTAATGAAAGTGATTAGGATAATCACTTATTGTAATTAATTTAGAATAATTAATTAAATGGCAATTAATTAAGGGCTAATTAATTAATGTAATTAATTAAGGATAATTAATTAAAGGATAATTAATTAAAGGATTATTAAATAATTAAAGGTTAATTATTTAATGATTAAAGGTTATTTGATTTATTAATTAAGGTTGATTAATTAATTATTAAAGGCTGGTTAATTTATTATTAAAGGTTAATTAATAAATTAAAGGACAACTAATTAATGTGGTTTGTAATTAATTAATGTTAATTAACCACGATTATTAGTTTCATAAGTAATTAATCTGGTTTAAATTAATTAGATAATTAATTGATCTTACTTATGGATATTTTGATTCTATTAAATGTTGAATTGTTTGATATCCCTGATATGTGATACTCTGTTTTGATTTGAGCTATGATGAATGTAATTTATTTATCTGTGATGAACGTAATTTATTTATCTGTGATAAATTTATATTATTAATCTATGAATCTGTGAATGAAGATAAGCGCTATAGGATTATACTTCTTATCGATATTGTTGTGCTTGAATATGTAATGATTGATGATGTTGCATTATTATGTAAAACTCATGGACTGCACTATACACATACAAATATGGATTTCACGAGAAATTGCTTTAGTCTCAGATATTTGAATTTTATTCAAATGATGTAATGGTTTTAAAAGATGAATTTTGAATCCAAAGGGTTTTGGAAATGGAATTGGGTTGATTATGAAAAGCTTTTGAAAAAGGAAGATGAAATTGAAAACCAGTTTGAATATAACGTTTCTTGTTTAAGTTTTGAAATTGTTTTGGAAATTTGGTTTGAAAGGTTTATACAAGTTGTATAATATATATATGGATTTTTAAAACCATCTTTAAGCTATTTTTAAAGTATTATTTTGGAAATTTAAATTTAACCCAAGTTTATATTTGAAAGGCTTTAACTTGAGCAAATATAATCGAGTTTTCTCGAAATGGGAAGGATTGTTTTTCAGATAATAATCGCTTTCGTATAAAGAAAAGATTTCCAATTTACATTGAAAAGATTTCAAGTTTGAAATAGAATTGTTTTGGAAGATATGAATTAATCTTTGTGAAAGATTGGTGAACTTTGTGAAGTGAATCTTTTTGTTTAAAGATTTGAAAATGGTAATTTGTTTAAACCATTTGAAAGAAAGGTTTTGTGTAATAAGTTATGACTTAACTAAGATCCCAATATCCATATGTTTTTGAAATAAGCGCTCACTATTCGGTTTAGCCGAAAGAGGACCTTCTGTCATATAACCCATTTCGAATAATGATACAACATTATGGATAGCATATGAAGACCGATGGTGAAGACCGGGTATTTTCGAAAGCGAAAGGATAACCCGTCGAATGTCTCTGCATCGACTGGTCCCCGGTATAGAGATTTGATCACCTTTTGTGATGGGAAGTCCGGACGTGATTAGGGATTATTCGGATTTGTAAGGGCTTCTTTGTGAAGTGCCTTCGTTTCTGTTCGAACCCGAAAGAGACTTGTATGGATGTGTGTATGACGTTACACTTTGAGATGTAAAGCTGGTTTCTATCAAATACATTTCTGTTTGATGGCGGAGAATTTACTCTCTTAGCTTAACACCCTTCTCCTAGTCGTACGAGCTCAGAGGTTATGTAGTTGATGGTTAATAGTGATACATTCCCAATTTGGTAATGTGGCATACGAAGTGCTATTGATCATATATTGATCGAATTATGGCTTTTGTGAAAAGCGTAGCTTTGTGGACGAGACCTTGTCGAGCCTCACAACTCAGAATGGTCAAAACAGGAAAGATGCGGCAAGGTTATTTTGGGGTAGCGCCCCCTGAGGGTATGTCCATTTCCTTTTGGATAGAGGTGGTATCATGGTATGGAGCCCAGATATTTAACCTATGTGGTTACTGCAAATACATTGCTTTATGGTTGTTAGTGTCGAGAGCTCGGATAAAGTTGGTTACGACCGAGGGGTGGCATACTCATATAGTATTTAACTAGTTATAGAGGTAACCAGGCCTTGTGTTGGCAGAGATCCGGTTAGGTTCTCGGGGCGTTCCTCCAGTGGCGTTCCCATGTGGCCCAGGAAGTTCCTTTGCCTGACCATTTTTGGAAATCCAATCACCAATACGCGTCTTGTACGGTATTAGTTGTAGAACCTTCCATTTAAGATGGTAGTTATAGTAGGCATACTATAATGGTACGTATGCTAGCTAGGATTAATATTATACTTGAAAATGTTTTCTGCACTATGCACTAATAATAATATAAAATGGTTTTCGCATATCAAGCATGTTTGACTATCATAAGGAGAAATCTCCTCCAATTGTGCGCTTGCATTGTGTGTGCGCGGGGAGGCCTTATGGTAGTTTCATTTTCCAAAAAGCATTGCATATTTCTTCTGAATTCTTTTGTTTTGCTTTTGTTAAGGATAAAATGTTTTCGTTCGCTCACACCAGTCCCATGACTAACCCAGAGTTTATTGTTCCCTTTCTAAACTCTGGGTGCCACAATTTTCCACACGGGCAGCCTAGAGTCAGGTTATCAGATAATAGATGTAATGGTGGATGCAGAAGTCTTTGGATGCACTGACCTCTCTTAATACAACTTGATGGGGTTCTCACTAGCTTTTGATTGGAGCATTTGATATCGAGATGCAATGTTGGAGTTCTCTCTTAGAAGTTCAAGTTATGATATCATATTCAGCTGTTGTTCCGCTGCTGGAGTTTCGTATTCCGCTGTAGCATTGTATTTGTGCTTTGGTACATGTTGGTCAAAGATGATCAGAAAGATGGTGCACGTGCACGAGCCCCTTTTTATGTCTGTTAATTATAGGCTTGGGAAGAAGAAGTTGATTCTCGGGTTTGAGTGCGAGAAATTGATGCGTTTGCTCGAGTGATTTCTCGAGTTTTCGAAGGTTTTAGCTCGGGATGTTTTATATTAAGTTACCAGGTTTAAATTTTTAAAGGAAATAGGTTTTAGGTTTTAAATTCGACCAGTT
Source organism: Allium cepa (assembly GCA_030765085.1). Taxonomy (NCBI): domain Eukaryota; kingdom Viridiplantae; phylum Streptophyta; class Magnoliopsida; order Asparagales; family Amaryllidaceae; genus Allium; species Allium cepa. The sequence continues at coordinate 564,172,271 of CM060935.1, forward strand.
TGAATATAAAACATGATTTGGTTTGAATATATTGATTCCAGGTATGATTTGATTCTATGTGTGTGTGTGTGTGTCTATATCTAAATTTTAGTGAACGAATTTTCCAAATTTAAGTACTAATCAATTTCTTTTAAAAAAGGTAAGTTTTCAAAGCTAGTTAAAGAAACAAGTTCTAAAAGTTTAAAGTTTAATCAAGCTTAAACAATTTATTAACCACTACTTTTAAGAATAAACGATGTTATTTAAGCTGTAAATTATTAAAGCTTTGAAAGAAAAATTATTTTGACTTTAAAAGTTTTTCAATGCACATTACCTTCAATTTTAAAGTTTATTTTAAATAAACTAAATAAGATAATTAAGGAGTAAATTAAGAATATAAAATGTTTGAAGGACTAATTAACTTAAAGTTTAAAATTAATTGGTTAAGGATAATTAGTTCCAAATTGTTTTTCAAAGAATTTAATTAAGTAAATGATTAAGATAAGTGGGTTATCTTAAGTTAATTAAGGCTTTGGGAAATTAAAGATTAATTAATTAAAAATTAAAGTTGATGAATCAAGTGATTAAAGAATAATTAATTAAGGATAATTAATTTGAGTGATTAATTAAGGTAATTAATCCGAGGATAAATTAATTAATTTACGATTAATTAATGAAAGTGATTAGGATAATCACTTATTGTAGTTAATTTAGAACAATTAATTAAATGGTAATTAATTAAGGGTTAAATAATTAATGTAATTAATTAAGGATAATAAATTAAATGATAATTAACTAATTAAAGGTTAATTATTTAGTGAGTAATGGTTAATTGATTTATTAATTAAGGTTGATTAATTAATATTTAAAGGATGATTTATTTACTACTAAAGATTACTTAATAAATGATTAAAGGATAATTAATTAATATGATTTGTAATTAATTAATGTTAATTAACCAAGATTATTAGTTTCATAAGTAATTAATCTGGTGTAAATTAATCAGATAATTAATTGATCTTACTTATGGATATTTGGATTCTATTGAATGTTGAATTGTTTGATATCCTTGATATGTGATACTCTGTTTTGATTTGAGCTGTGATGAATGTAATTTATCTGTGATGAATGTAATTTATTTATTTGTGATTAATTTATATTATTTATCTGCGAATCTGTGAATGAAGAGAAGCGTTATAGGATTATACCACTTATCGATATTGTTGTGCTTGAATCTGTAATAATTGATGATGTTGCACTATTGTGTAAAACTCCTGGACTACACTATCCACACACAAATGTGGATTTCATGGGAAATCGGTTAAGTCGTAGATATTTGAATTTTATTCAGATGATGTAATTGTAACGACCCAGGATTTTTAGTAATTAAAATTTGAATATTTAATTAATTTTAAATATTAATTAGTGAATTTATAAGTCGAATAAATTTTATTTCGAATAATTGGATTTAATTGAATAATTAAATCAATAATTTAATATGTTAAATTATGGAAATAATTGAAAATTACGTGAAATGTGATTGAAAATGATTTGGGAAATTTTATTTTATCATATTGAAGTTAGAACGATATTTTAGAACTTTTAAAATCGAATTAAAAGTTAATTTGTGAAAATTGAATATTTTAATATTAAAATCGACTAGTGAAAATAGTCAATTTTTGACCAGTCTCAGAATTGGACGAAACTAGTTCCATTGGATCCGTAATAGTTAGTTATTATCGGATTTCGATTTTCGTGTCAATCGGAGTTACCGTTTGATCGTGGCAGCTCGAAACGCATCGAATTGTTTTTAATTTTAATTTGGCGAGTTAAAATAGTCATTTTTCAAACTGTCTCGGATTTCGACGAAACCAGTTTCATCGGATCCTTAATATGATATTATTGTAAGGTTTCAAATTTCGTGTCAATCGGATTTACCGTTTGTCCGGTACAAGCTAAAACGCCTAGAAAATCGTTTAAATCGGTTTAATTTAAATTGAACGTTTATTGCCATAACTCACACAGATGTCCGAATTAGCTTCCGAAACCTGTTCCATTGTGTCTGGAACGTGGGGTAAACCCTAGAAACGCTGGTTACGGCGCGTAAATCGGAGTTCGGAATTCCCGGATGAATAGTGTTCAACGATTTCCTATAAATAGACCCTTACCCCTTCATAAATTAAAAAAAAAAAAAAACTAAACCTAAACCCTAGCCACCACCCCCTCAATCAAAGGCCAGAATTCACTTTCAATTCTCCTCAAATCTCCTTCAATGCAAGCATTAATTCAACAATCTTTCAACATGAAAGTTGGAGAGGGAAGTGAGAGCTACAATCTGAACGGTTGTGATGTAAAACGAAGCAACGTGGAGGGAGATATGGGGGCCCGTCGGCCTTGGCTTGCGCACGTGTTTTCTCGTGCCATGGGGGGCCGAGCTTCATGAGGTTGAGGCCGTGCATAGAGGAGGTGAAGGGCTTCGAGACGGAGTATCTTGATCGTGTTCATGTCGCTCGAATTGGTTGCATAAATTAACCCTAGTTTGTATATTGGGTTCGGCCTCTTTACTGGGTGCACGCGTGAGATGGGGGAGAAGAAGGCAGGGACGGTCATGATCAGGTTGGAAGTGATCTATGGCTATGAAGGCTTGGGTATTAAAATTATAAAGAAAATGTTGAAATTTATATAAATAAAATCGTGTAAACTTCATAAATGCATATCTTTTTCATACGAGGTCGAAAACGCGTGAAACCAGTTGCGTTGGAATCGTATGGACGAGCACTACGCTATGGAATTGGATTAGAGTCGTTTGGAGTTAGTGAGAATTTCGGGTAAAATTAAACGTCCGTTTAATTTTATTCGAAATAAATCGCTAAAACGAAATAAAATCAAGGTGAGAACTTCTCACTCAATCGAATCAGTTTCGGTTTTAATTTTAAATAGTTAGATTTAAAATATTTGAATGCATGTTTGAATGATGATTGTTATCTATTGATTGTTAAAATAGACATTATGCTCCGTTAGTAAGCGGATGTTATTTATTAAAAACATATACCGCGAATATTTCATAAACAGTGAAATTGGTATTATATATAATAGCAATATATATATATTGGCATATGTATATATTGGAGTTATTGATTTCCCGCATTGCATAGCGGATGAGACCCTATTGCGCCGTCTATTAAGCGGATAATATTTTAAATCCCATATACCGCGATAATTCCGTACTGGAGCGGAATTGGTACTGTGCTAATGTTTGTGGATGCAGGAAAACAGGTTGGAGGGATCCAACTGGATTCCTCAACAGTATTTATTTGATTATGAATATTTTGATATTTGATGGATTATCATATCGATATATGATATCGTTGTTGTCGTGATTGGCTATTTGGTATGTAGCATCATTGGACCAAATTTGGAACTTTAAAATGATTTTTAAAGTGATTTTTGAAAATATACTATATGCTTGGAAATTGATTCATTTTAAATAAATAAACGATATAATTTTTAATGTTATAAAAAATTATATTTTTAAGAAATATAGTTAAAAGTTGATTTTTGAAAATATGGGTTAATAATTTTATAAAATAGTTTAAATTGGGATTTTTGAATTTATTATACAAAGTTGAAAAAATAGGATTTATAAAATTTAATTATTTTATAAATCAGAATGATGAAATTATAAAGGAGATAAAAGATGTTTTAAATATAAATTGATTTATATAAGAGATTTATAAATTGATAATTTGTAAATTAAAAATATTTGAGTTATAAAACGAGTTTTTATAAGTGTTTGAATGAAGTGAAAATGGATTGCATAAGTGAATGGAATTTATAAAATTATAAATGGTGAAGTTATAAGTGAAATTTATAAATAATAAGATTTATAAATTTCGTGAAGTTATTAAAGAATGGTTTTGGATAAATAATTGAATCTTATAAGTTATAAGATTTATAATTATGAAGTTCAAAGGAACGATTTTTGCAAACAAATAAATTATAAGTATTTCACTTATAATATGAACTTTTGTTTTATAATTAAGTTATAAATTGAATAGGTTAATAAAGGAATTTATAAAAGGAAGTTAATATAAAATAAATAATAAAGGGATTTATAAACATTGTTTTATAAATTCGCAAATGACTTATTTTGATAAGTAAATTGTTATAACTTATTTATGGAGTTATATTCACATTTTAGATAGTGAATAATCCTTTAAAATAAAATGAATAAAAGGATGAAATTTGTTAACAAGTATATTCACGTTTTTGAATAGTGAATAATATGTTAAAGAAATTGTTTTGAATGTGATGTTTTAAATAGAATTAAAACAAGTTAATGATGTTTTAATTGGGTTGAGATTCGAAACCATAGATTTCAACATTGATTGTTGAAATAGACGTTTTCGAGAAATAGAAGGAAATGGTGGACTATAACACTGTTGTTATAGTAAATGATTTCCGAAAGGAAATGTTTTGTATAGTATTGGGATTTATATATCTATTTTAATTTCGAATCCCTATACTAGTGATTTTGGGTTGTCGTAACGATGTTTTACGCAACATTCGTTTTGGCCCAAATAAATATGTTTAAGAGCATGATTTCCTTAAAGAATGAAATATATACTTAATTTCGATTTAAGTATATTAAATATTTTCCAAAGGTTGAAAATAAATAAAATTTGTGAATTACTTATGAATAAATAAGTATGGAAATGTCTTTCAGTATAAAGTGAATATTTTGAGAATTTATCTTTTTGAAGATAAATTGAAATGAATAATTGAAGTCATATATTCATGAATATTTTAGAATGAAAATTCACTATGGAATTTATGAATAAAAAGGGAAGTTGTTTAAAGGTAAATATTTATTTATTTTTGAGGTATTGAAATTGTATATCTTGTAAAGATATTTTGGAAAATAAATAATTTGGAAAATCATTTGGAAACTGGTGATGTGTGCATATCCATTGATAGTCCAATAACCGACTATCAATATTTCCCTTTGAATGGGTAATTGATGTGATTTGTTTGAATTTCAATGCCACACTTATTTTTGAATAAGCGCTCACTATTCGGGTTAACCGGGAAAGGACCATGGGGTCGTATAACCCATTCCGAATATGTGATACGTCGTTATGAATTGCATTTGAAGATCGGTGTTGAAGACCCGGTATTTGCGAGAGCGATAGGATGACCTGTCGATTGACTCTGCACCGAGTAGCTACGGTATTGAGTTCTCCATATGTGATGGGAAATCCGATCAGGATTGTGGATATCCGGATTGCAAGGACTTCTTTGTAAGTGCCTTCGGTTTTGTTCGATCTCGGAACAGACTTGTATGGATTGTATGTCTGATATTACAAATTGAGATATAAAGCAGATTTCTTTCAAATATATTTCTGTTGGTGGCGGAGAATTTATTCTTTTAGCTTAACACCCTTCTCTGAGATGTACGAGCTCAGAGGTTATGTAGTCGAAGGTTATCAGCGATATATTCCCAATTTGGTAATGTGACATGCTGAGTGTTGCTGTTAAATGATCATTGTGTTGATTATTTGTGATAGGATCATTTATTTGATCGTCTATCTTGGTGATCATTTCTATTATCATTTGTTGACCCAAAGCATGGCTTTTGTATAAAGTATGTTTTTGTGGACGTGACTTCATCGAGCCTCACACCCCGGAATGGTCAAAACAGGAAAGATGCAGCAAGGTTATGAGGGGTAGCGCCCTTTAGGATATGTGCATTTCCTTCTGGAAAAGGGTGGTATCATGGTATGGAGCCCAGATACTTACTCATGTTGAAAACACTTTATGATTGTGTGAATTGATTACGAGCGCTCGGTGAAAGGTCCCAAAGGACCGGAGGATGGCATATTCGGTCAGTTGTTACTCTGTTAGGGGTAACCCGGCCTTGTGTTGGTAGAGATCCGGTTTGGTTCTCGGGGATGTCCATCCAGAGGCATTCTCATGTGGCAATGGGAAGTTCCTTGGCCTGATCATTCGTTGGAAATCCAATTCCCAATACGAAACCCTGTACGGTATTAGTTGTAGAACCTTCCATTTACTTATGGTGGTCACCACTGTTTGGATGGTAGCTATAGTAGGCATACGATAATGGTCGTATGTTGGCTAAGATTTATATTCTACTTTCGAAATGAATTTTTCCTACACTATGCACTAGTAATAATATAAAATGTTCTTTTAAATGCGTATCAAGCATCTTTGACTATCATAAGGAGAAATCTCCTCCGATTTTGCGTTTGCATTGTGTGTGTGTACGGGAGGCCTTATGGTAGTCTCATTTTTAAAAGCATTGCGAATTGACTTTAAAAATATTCCTCTATTCTGATTTTAAAGATAAACAAACTGTTTTGAGTTCCCCACCAGTCTTGCTTATGTTAGGTGATATGTGATGGGGGGTTCTCGCTTCGCGGTTTGGTGGCGAACGGGAGACTCTTACCCCCACACGTCCTCTTTACGGGGTTGGTTAGGCGAAGCCGTGACATTCGAAAGGGTGGCCGTAAAAGCAAGTTTGGGGTATCACTGTGAGCCACGGTGGAGCTGGGATGGTTGAAAAGCCTACCGGTCGCTGCTGGCGGAAATGAGGTCCTTCACAGGTGGTATCAGAGCATATGGTTAAGCGACAACCATGGTTCTGTTGGGTATTACTCATTAGAGATAGAGTCAGTAGTGCTCTAGAATGAGTTGAGTGTAATAATAGCTATGAGAGCGTATTTGTTAGTGAACATATAAAATTGTTTTATATTGTGATGATTGGTTTGTTGAGTGGTATATGAACCTTCGTCGGCGCAGCCTCGAAACTGAATCGAAGGGGTTCCTAAACACTTGAATAGAACAATTCGACACGGTATTGTTTTAAAATTGGGTAAATGAAATAATTTTACCTTGATTATATTTTATATATAAAGGAATAATTTTTCAGAATTATTAAAGTGTATATAAGTTGATTGTTTAGTTGTTTGAATAATCTAAATAAAAGGATAATTGTATAAGTAAAAAGAATTATAAGAATTGAATTATAATTAATGTGATTTAGAATTGTGAAATAAACTTATATATGTAAGAAGTGAAACTATATGAATATATTTATGAATATGAGTTGTAAATAAAAATGAATTTAAGGTTAACTGGAAATTTACTTTAGAATTTGGAATCTGAATTGATTTATAAGTTGGAATGTAAGTTATGTAAAACCAAGTGATGTTTGTAAAAAGGAAGTATAACTTAAGAGATGTTGAATGAAGTTGATATTAGTATCAAAGTAAATTAATGAAGTTAAGTGATAGATATGAACTTGAGTTATATGTAATGAAATTCAACTTTAGTAATTGAATTGAATGAGTGAATGGAATGTTAATCAATTGAATATAAATAAAATTGGTATGAAATAATGGATATAAGTGTTAATTCAATAAATTTAATGTTATTGAAAGTTGAATAGTTGAATAAAAATCAATTAATTGAACCAATTGAAAGCAAAGGAATTTGGTTGTAATTAATATACATTGGTTGTTATGTGGTTGTTAGATGATTGTATATAATTCATTAAGTGTTAATGAAATTGAGTTAATGAAATTGAAAGCTAAAGTAATTGAAATTCAATTGGAAGTTAAGTGAATCTTAAGTAGAATTGAATTTGATTTGGAAGTGAACCAACTTGAATATGAATTAGTGAATATAAACTAATTGAAAATGAATGCTAGAAAATCCACTGTTAATGAATCAAATGTGATTAAATTGAAAACCAATTCATTGAATATTATGAGAATATAAATGAATATTGATTTGGTTATGGATGATAGTTGGTTGATGTTTGCATTTGTTGCTTTTGTTTCATTTGCTATGTTGACATATATAGTTATTATGTTGCTATATGATGTATGTTGATGCTATTTTCATATATACATGTTCTCATGTTGTTTGTTGAGTGATTAGTAGGTGCGGATCGCGTTTGCTTCGCATTTGGAGCTCGCTTTCGCGCTATATTAGCCGTATATGCTTGCTAATAAAATATAAGGTACATATCTCGGATTAAATATCGTACTTTTATACTTTTTTCCCTTCGCGATGCCTCATTACTCGATGAGATGTATATTTGTGATATATATATACTATCATTTTTTTTCGGAAGGAGCCGCGCAAAGGAGACTATGGCGAATTTTTCCGGAAATTTAAGGCGTTAGAAAAAATTTGAGAAATTGGAAAATTTTTGAAAACTTTAACTTTGATTTGGAATTGAAAGTTAAACAATAGTAGTTGTTTTTGAAAAGATAACTAAGTATGATTTGGAAATTTATTAAAGTTATTGTAAGAAATTTAATTATGGATTTTGGGAAAGTTAATCGATTCTGTAACTTTTCTTACTTGATAATTTCGAGGACGAAATTCTTTTAAGGGGGGAAGACTGTAACGACCCAGGTTTTTTAGTAACTAAAATTTGAATATTTAATTAATTTTAAATATTAATTAGTGAATTTATAAGTCGAATAAATTTTATTTCGAATAATTGGATTTAATTGAATAATTAAATCAATAATTTAATATGTTAAATTATGGAAATAATTGAAAATTACGTGAAATGTGTTTGAAAATGATTTGGGAAATTTTATTTTATCATATTGAAGTTAGAACGATATTTTAGAACTTTTAAAATCGAATTAAAAGTTAATTTGTGAAAATTGAATATTTTAATATTAAAATCGACTAGTGAAAATAGTCAATTTTTGAACAGTCTCAGAATTGGACGAAACTAGTTCCATTGGATATGTAATAGTAAGTTATTACCGGATTTCAATTTTCGTGTCAATCGGAATTACCGTTTGATCGTGGCAGCTCGAAACGCATCGAATTGTTTTTAATTTTAATTTGGCGAGTTAAAATAGTCATTTTTCAAACTGTCTCGGATTTCGACGAAACCAGTTTCATCGGATCCGTAATGTGATATTATTGTAAGGTTTCAAATTTTGTGTCAATCGGATTTACCGTTTGTCCGGTACAAGCTAAAACGCCTAGAAAATCGTTTAAATCGGTTTAATTTAAATTGAACGTTTATTGCCATAACTCGCACAGATGTCCGAATTAGCTTCCGAAACCTGTTCTATTGTGTCCGGAACGCGGGGTAAACCCTAGAAACGCTGGTTACGGCGCGTAAATCGGAGTTTGGAATTCCCGGATGAATAGTGTTCAACGATTTCCTATAAATAGACCCTTACCCCTTCATAAATTAAAAAAAAATAAAAATAAACTAAACCTAAACCCTAGCCGCCACCCCCTCAATCAAAGGCCAGAATTCACTTTCAATTCTCCTCAAATCTCCTTCAATCCAAGCATTAATTCAACAATCTTTCAACATGAAAGTTGGAGAGGGAAGTGAGAGCTACAATCTGAACGGTTGTGATGTAAAACGAAGCAACGTGGAGGGAGATATGGGGGGCCGTCGGACTTGGCTTGCGCACGTGTTTTCTCATGCCATGGGGGGCCGAGCTTCATGAGGTTGAGGCCGTGCATAGAGGAGGTGAAGGGCTTCGAGATGGAGTATCTTGATCGTGTTCATGTCGCTCGAATTGGTTGCATAAATTAACCCTAGTTTGTATATTGGGTTCGGCCTCTTTACTGGGTGCACGCGTGAGATGGGGGAGAAGAAGGCAGGGACGGTCATGATCAGGTTGGAAGTGATCTACGGCTATGAAGGCTTGGGTATTAAAATTATAAAGAAAATGTTGAAATTTATATAAATAAAATCGTGTAAACTTCATAAATGCATATCTTTTTCATACGAGGTCGAAAACGTGCGAAACCAGTTGCGTTGGAATCGTATGGACGAGCACTACGCTTTGGAATTGGATTGGAGTCGTTTGGAGTTAGTGAGAATTTCGGGTAAAATTAAACGTCCGTTTAATTTTATTCGAAATAAATCGCTAAAACGAAATAAAATCAAGGTGAGAACTTCTCACTCAATCGAATCAGTTTCGGTTTTAATTTTAAATAGTTAGATTTAAAATATTTGAATGCATGTTTGAATGATGATTGTTATCTATTGATTGTTAAAATAGACATTATGCGCCGTTAGTAAGCGGATGTTATTTATTAAAAACATATACCGCGAATATTTCATAAACAGTGAAATTGGTATTATATATAATAGCAATATATATATATATTGGCATATGTATATATTGGAGTTATTGATTTCCCGCATTGCATAGCGGATGAGACCCTATTGCGCCGTCTATTAAGCGGATAATATTTTAAATCCCATATACCGCGATAATTCCGTACTGGAGCGGAATTGGTACTGTGCTAATGTTTGTGGATGCAGGAAAACAGGTTGGAGGGATCCAACTGGATTCCTCAACAGTATTTATTTGATTATGAATATTTTGATATTTGATGGATTATCATATCGATATATGATATCGTTGTTGTCGTGATTGGCTATTTGGTATGTAGCATCATTGGACCAAATTTGGAACTTTAAAATGATTTTTAAAGTGATTTTTGAAAATATACTATATGCTTGGAAATTGATTCATTTTAAATAAATAAACGATATAATTTTTAATGTTATAAAAAATTATATTTTTAAGAAATATAGTTAAAAGTTGATTTTTGAAAATATGGGTTAATAATTTTATAAAATAGTTTAAATTGGGATTTTTGAATTTATTATACAAAGTTGAAAAAATAGGATTTATAAAATTTAATTATTTTATAAATCAGAATGATGAAATTATAAAGGAGATAAAAGATGTTTTAAGTATAAATTGATTTATATGAGAGATTTATAAATTGATAATTTGTAAATTAAAAATATTTGAGTTATAAAACGAGTTTTTATAAGTGTTTGAATGAAGTGAAAATGGATTGCATAAGTGAATGGAATTTATAAAATTATAAATGGTGAAGTTATAAGTGAAATTTATAAATAATAAGATTTATAAATTTCGTGAAGTTATTAAAGAATGGTTTTGGATAAATAATTGAATCTTATAAGTTATAAGATTTATAATTATGAAGTTCAAAGGAACGATTTTTGCAAACAAATAAATTATAAGTATTTCACTTATAATATGAACTTTTGTTTTATAATTAAGTTATAAATTGAACAGGTTAATAAAGGAATTTATAAAAGGAAGTTAATATAAAATAAATAATAAAGGGATTTATAAACATTGTTTTATAAATTCGCAAATAACTTATTTTGATAAGTAAATTGTTATAACTTATTTATGGAGTTATATTCACATTTTAGATAGTGAATAATCCTTTAAAATAAAATGAATAAAAGGATGAAATTTGTTAACAAGTATATTCACGTTTTTGAATAGTGAATAATATGTTAAAGAAATTGTTTTGAATGTGATGTTTTAAATAGAATTAAAACAAGTTAACGATGTTTTAATTGGGTTGAGATTCGAAACCATAGATTTCAACATTGATTGTTGAAATAGACGTTTCCGAGAAATAGAAGGAAATGTTGGACTATAACACTGTTGTTATAGTAAATGATTTCCGAAAGGAAATGTTTTGTATAGTATTGGGATTTATATATCTATTTTAATTTCGAATCCCTATACTAGTGATTTTGCGTTGTCGTAACGATGTTTTACGCAACATTCGTTTTGGCCCAAATAAATATGTTTAAGAGCATGATTTCCTTAAAGAATGAAATATATACTTAATTTCGATTTGAGTATATTGAATATTTTCCAAAGGTTGAAAATAAATAAAATTTGTGAATTACTTATGAATAAATAAGTATGGAAATGTCTTTCAATATAAAGTGAATATTTTGAGAATTTATCTTTTTGAAGATAAATTGAAATGAATAATTGAAGTCATATATTCATGAATATTTTAGAATGAAAATTCACTATGGAATTTATGAATAAAAAGGGAAGTTGTTTAAAGATAAATATTGATTTATTTTTGAGGTATTGAAATTGTATATCTTGTAAAGATATTTTGGAAAATAAATAATTTGGAAAATTATTTGGAAACTGGTGATGTGTGCATATCCATTGATAGTTCAATAACCGACTATCAATATTTCCCTTTGAATGGGTAATTGATGTGATTTGTTTGAATTTCAATGCCACACTTATTTTTGAATAAGCGCTCACTATTCGAGTTAACCGGGAAAGGACCATGGGGTCGTATAACCCATTCCGAATATGTGATACGTCGTTATGAATTGCATTTGAAGATCGGTGTTGAAGACCCGGTATTTGCGAGAGCGATAGGATGACCTGTCGATTGACTCTACACCGAGTAGCTACGGTATTGAGTTCTCCTTATGTGATGGGAAATTCGATCAGGATTGTGGATATCCGGATTGCAAGGACTTCTTTGTAAGTGCCTTCGGTTTTGTTCGATCCCGGAACAGAATTGTATGGATTGTATGTATGACATTACAAATTGAGATATAAAGCAGATTTCTTTCAAATATATTTCTGTTGGTGGCGGAGAATTTATTCTTTTAGCTTAACACCCTTCTCTGAGACGTACGAGCTCAGAGGTTATGTAGTTGAAGGTTATCAGCGATATATTCCCAATTTGGTAATGTGACATGCTGAGTGTTGCTGTTAAATGATCATTGTGTTGATTATTTGTGATAGGATCATTTATTTGATCGTCTATCTTGGTGATCATTTCTATGATCATTTGTTGACCCAAAGCATGGCTTTTGTATAAAGTGTGTTTTTGTGGACGTGACTTCGTCGAGCCTCACACCCCGGAATGGTCAAAACAGGAAAGATGCAGCAAGGTTATGAGGGGTAGCGCCCTTTAGGATATGTGCATTTCCTTCTGGAAAAGGGTGGTATCATGGTATGGAGCCCAGATACTTACTCATGTTGAAAACACTTTATGATTGTGTGAATTGATTACGAGCGCTCGGTGAAAGGTCCCAAAGGACCGGGGGATGGCATATTCGGTCAGTTGTTACTCTGTTAGGGGTAACCCGGCCTTGTGTTGGTAGAGATCCGGTTTGGTTCTCGGGGATGTCCATCCAGAGGCATTCTCATGTGGCAATGGGAAGTTCCTTGGCCTGATCATTCGTTGGAAATACAATTCCCAATACGAAACCCTGTACGGTATTAGTTGTAGATACTGCCATTTACTTATGGTGGTCACCACTGTTAGGATGGTAGCTATAGTAGGCATACGATAATGGTCGTATGTTGGCTAAGATTTATATTCTACTTTCGAAATGAATTTTTCCTACACTATGCACTAGTAATAATATAAAATGTTCTTTTAAATGCGTATCAAGCATCTTTGACTATCATAAGGAGAAATCTCCTCCGATTCTGCGTTTGCATTGTGTGTGTGTGCGGGAGGCCTTATGGTAGTCTCATTTTTAAAAGCATTGCGAATTGACTTTAAAAATATTCCTCTATTTTGATTTTAAAGATAAATAAACTGTTTTGAGTTCCCACACCAGTCACATGACTGACTTGGAGTTTATTGTTTTCCTTCCTAAACTCTGGGTTCCCACCAATTTCCACACGGGCAGTCGAGAGTTAAGGTTTATCAGGATATTCTGGATATTCTGGAATTGCTGGAGGCAAGCTGGATGGCATGGCGTATTACTAGTATATAGTATTTCTTTTTTCCGCTGCACTATTTGATGTTGTTTGTTGTTGTACACTCTGATGATGTAATGAAATGTAATGAGATGTAATGTAAGAACTGATATAGTCCTTTGTTTAAAGATTATTCATTTATGTATTATATGTTGTTCCGCTGCGAATTGTGAGATTCTGATGTTGTTCAGTTGTTTTCTATTCCGTTCTATTTTCTATGTTCTTTTCCCTCTAATTTCTATCTTCTTATCTCTTCTTCTCTCTCTTTCTTTTTCTTAAACATTGAGAATTCGTATTTCTGTTCATCTTGAGTTAATCTATGGAGATTAGTGTATATTCAAGGAGTACGGATTTGCGGGTCTTCACAGTAATGGTTGAATTTTGAATCCAAAGGGTTTTGGAAATGGAATTGGGTTGAATATGGACAGCTTTTGAAAAAGGAAGTTGAAATTGAAAATTACTTTGAATATAATGTATCTTGTTTAAGTTTTGAAATTGTTTTGGAAATTTGGTTTGAAATATTTATACAAGTTGAATAATATATATATGGGTTTTTAAAACCATCTTTAAAGTATTTTTAAAGTATTAATTTGGAAATTTAAATTTAACCTAAGTTTATATTTGAAAGGCTTTAACTTGAGCAAACATAATTGGATTTTCCCAAAATGGAAAAGATTGTTTTTCAAATAATAATAGCTTTCATATAAAGAAAGGATTTTCAATTTATGTTGAAAAGATTTCAAGTTTGAAATACAATTGTTTTGGAAGCTATGAATTAATCATTGTGAAAGATTGGTGAACTTTGTGAAGTGAATCTTTTGTTTAAAGATATGAAAATGGTAATTTGTTTAAACCATTTGAAAGATAGGTTTTGCGTAATAAGTTGTGACTTAACTAAGATCCCAATATCCATATGTTCTTTAAATAAGCGCTCTTTATTCGGTTTAGCCGGGAGAGGACCTTGTGTCATATAACCCATTCCGAATAATGATAAGATGTTATGGATAGCATTTGAAGACCGGTGGTGAAGATCTGGTATTTTCAAAAGCGAAAGGATAACCCGTCGAATGTCTTTACACCGACTGGTCCCCGATATAGAGATCTGATCAACCTTTGTGATGGGCAGTCCCGACGTGATTAAGGATTATCCGAATTCGCAAGGGCTTCTTTGTGAAGTGCCTTCGGTTCTGTTCGAATCCAGAATAGACTTGTATGGATGTGTGTCTGACGTTACACTTTGAGATGTAAAGTTGGTTTCTATCAAATACATTTCTGTTTGGTGGTGGAGAATTTATTCTCTTAGATTAACACCCTTCTCTGAGTCGTACGAGCTCAGAGGTTATGTAATTGATAGTTACTAGTGATACATTCCCAATTTAGTAATGTGGCATATGAAGTGCTGCTGATCATATGTTGATCGAAGCATGGCTTTTTTTAAAAGCATAGCTTTGTGGACGAGACCTCGTCGAGCCTTACAACCCGAAATGGTCGAAACAGGAAAGATGCGGCAAAGTTATTTGGGGGTAGTACCCCCTGAGGGTATGTCCATTTTCTTCTGGATAGAGGTGGTATCATGGTATGGAGCCCAGATATTTAACCTATGTGGTTATTGCAAATGCATTTGCTTTGTGGTTGTTTGTATCATGCGCTCGGATAAAGGTTAGTTACGACCGGGGGGTGGCATACTCATGTAGTAGTTACCTAGTTACAGAGGTAACCCGGCCTTGTGTTGGCAGAGATCCGGTTAGGTTCTTGGGGAGTCCCCCCAGAGGCGTTCTCATGTGGCCCAGGAATTTCTTTTGCCTAACCATTTGTTGGAAATCCAATCACCAATACGCGCCTTGTACAGTATTAGTTGTAGAACCTGCCATTTAACATGGTAGCTATAGTAGGCATACTATAATGGTACGTATGCTGGCTAAGATTAATATTATACTTGCAAATGTTTTTCTGCACTATGTACTAATAATAATATCAAATAGTTTTTGCGTATTAAGCATGTTTGACTATCATAAGGAGAAATCTCCTCCAATTGTACGCTTGCATTGTGTGTGTGCGGGGAGGCCTTATGGTAGTTTCATTTTCCAAAGAGCATTATGGATTTCTTTTAAATTCTTTTGTTTTGCTTTTGTTAAAGATAAAATGTTTTCGTTTGCTCACATCAGTCCCATGACTAATCCGGTGTTTATTGTTCCCTTTCTAAACTCTGGGTGCCCACAATTTTCCACACGTGCAGCCTAGAGTCTGGTTATCAGATAAGAGATGTATTGGTGGATGCAAAAGTCTTTGGATGACTGACTTGCTTAATACAACTTGATGGGGGTTCTCGCTAGCTTTGGATTGGAGCATTTGATATGGAGATGCAATATTGGAGTTCTCTCTTAGAAGTTCAAGTTATGATATCATATTCAGTTGTTGTTCCGCTGCTGGTGTTTTGTATTCCGCTGTAGCATTGTATTTGTGCTCTGATATATGTTGGCGATCAGTGTTATATCATATTTGGATATTGTATTCATTGGAGATATATGATATATTCATTTTTCTTCCACTATGTTGTTGTGCTTAATGTGTTATAAGCTCGGATGAATCAGATTCAAAATTTGAATCTGCAGCATTCGAATACGAGTTGAAGTATGGATGTCGATTTTTGAACGTGAAAATCCGGGTCGTCACATGAGTCCTCAAGTTTTCTGCTTCAATTCTTTTTATTTATAAGTCACATCCTATAAACCAATTTTATAAATTCATTTTCCTATATAAAATCATTCCTAACATTCTATATTTCCTTTAAATAAACATCTTTTATTAAATCAAGTTTTTACCCTACATTAACACCAAACGCCTTATAATCAAATTGTGAAATTTGATTCATAAGGTGTTCATTTTAATGTTTTCTGATTTTCTATTTACCGAACCTATGATTTAAAAAAACTACCTATAACACTCTACAACAGTCAATGATCAAACTAGATGAGCATGACTAAATCAAATCCTAAATGATAATAATAGAATATTATCATTTCCTATTAAACAAACATCTCAAAAATGTTATAATATTTTTGAAAATCATTTTTGTATATATAGAATATATTCCTAGGTAAAATCATTTCATTTACCAATTTTAAAACAATATTGTGTCGGTTGGTCTTGCTCAAGTGTTTAGGAACCCTTATCACTAATAAATACACGGTCTTATATAGTACACTAAAACTCATTCTAAGGTTTCACTATCCCTACCTCTAATGAGATTGCCCACCAAAGCCAAGGTTCTCGCTTAATCTTCAGATTTGATATCAAATGTAACAATCTACCTTTCTT
The DNA here is from genome assembly GCA_030765085.1 of Allium cepa. NCBI lineage: Eukaryota > Viridiplantae > Streptophyta > Magnoliopsida > Asparagales > Amaryllidaceae > Allium > Allium cepa. The sequence goes on from CM060935.1 coordinate 564,189,181, forward strand.
ACTACTAAAGACGGCACATAATACATCCCGGTATTCGCGTGCCATCGTCTGAAAGACAGTCCTTAGGGTTGGAAGAATGAAAAGATAGAGCAAAATCTCATAAAAAATGATGAGTAATATATAATATATAAATCGGGTCTTAACTAAACAAAGAACTTTAATATATATACAATATCAGAGTACACTAACCTATTATCAGCTCTAACAGTTATAACAACCTGCCTTTACAATTGCTGATATCTACAACAATAAAAAATAGTGGAAAATAAATGAAAATACAAAAGTACGTCTTGTCCTCCAGCTCATCTCCTGAGGTCCAATGCATCTAAAGAAAATCTGGAAAATATGCTCGGTCTAACCCAAGCATTATAAGAAAACAATACCTGGGTCGGTCTGGTAAAACCAGTGTGAGAAGAGCTCAAAAAAAGTCAAACCATGTTGATTTCTACATTTGAAAACTTTTTTGAAATAAAACTATATCGTAAGACCACGCCGCACATAAACACGGAAGAGTTTTTACCTTATGATAACTAAACCATTTTTACTATAAAATCCAGTGATATTATAATAATGTCTAAGGGTTAAAGAAAATATATTAGGTAGTTGTTAAGTGTGTACATCACGGCAATAATAGGTATACAATCAAAAATCGAAGGCACTTATTGGAGAATGGATTTTCAACAAATGGAAAGGTAAGGGACTGCCTTCCAAAAATCTATACACCTAAATAAAATGAACAGTGAGATCGAAAACCTTTCGACCCGAGCATGACAAGACCGGCCTACCCTTTACTGGATAGTATTGAATATGATTACCCCTTGGCTGTGATCCACAACCAAAACTGGGCCCTAAAGCATATATAGAGATATCGACACTAGATCTTCGGATGATCATACCCTAATGGGTGCGACCCATATAGCTTTGCGGCCTACCCTATTTTTGACGTTCCCTGGGTGTGAGGCTTTGAGAGGCCACAATTACCTTTTCTTCATAGCAGACCATCTTGGAGTGCTAACACTGGCCTCTAGGAAAAATGCAATGCTAGCATTCATGCATACATGTTATTCTGAGATCGAACAAACATTCAACATTTACTATCGTCCATTTTGGAATCATCCTTAGGAAAAATAGTATAGCTCCATATCATACTTCATAACAATTTATCACGAACGTTATTAGTTTGGAGTAATTTCCAGCAAACTCAATTCCAGTTCTTTCGAAGTATGCAACAAGTATTCAAGTTCAAGTATTTGAGTCCTCAACAATGAACTATACACAACATACTTTCTAAGTTAAATACAAGTCAAGATTTGATATCGGTTATTTAACCATCAAATACACAATCAAACAATAATCCAAGGATTTAATTTTCCTATAACAACCTGTAAACCTCAAAATAGATTTTCATTTACTTAAATCTCTTTTTAGAATATTTATCAAAATATTCACATACTTGTCACGCTGGAAAAAGTATATTCACAAAACATTGTGAAAGATTTCTCATTTCAAATTCATATTAAATGAATGAAACAAACAATATTCAAATTATACATATGAACAACTAAACACACTGCTCCTTGGATGTTAAGCACGAAATGAAAGCCCCACACCACCATAACTAAGAAGGTGAGTTAAGGGAAATCCAAATCTCATATTCCTTTTCTTTATTATTTCATTAATAAATCCTTTTTATAATCATTTTCATATATGAAATCTCCTTTTTCTTAAATTCTGAATCCATTTATAAAACTCTTCTATAAATATATCCAAAAATCATTTATAAAACTCTTTTATAAATATCCAAAGTCGTCCATAAAAAGAACTTCTATAGATATCCAAAATCGTTTATAAAAACTCTTTTATAAATCTTTATTTATGATTCCCTTTAAATATCATTCAATCGTAAATCTCCTTTAAATAAACCCTTCATAAAACCTTATTTACAAAATACGATTTGTAAATACCTTTATTAAAGTAACTGAACATCTTATAAAATCATTTACAATCACTTAACTTCAAATTGATATATTAAAATTCAGTTTAAAAACCATAACTTTTAAAGTAACTTTTAAAAGTAATGGCCCCCCTGCAGCTGCTCTCAAAATTGATATATCAAAGGCTTACGATTCAATACATTGGGAATCCATAGTCAGGATCATGGCAGTGATGGGTTTCCCTAAAACCTTTGTGTCTTGGATATATGTCTGTATATCCACTCCATCATACTCTGTAGTAATTAATGGTAGACCAGTTGGCAGTTTTATAGGTAGTAAAGGAATAAGGCAAGGGGACCCGTTATCTTCACACTTGTTTCTGTTGGTCATGGAAGTGCTAACTGTAATTCTCAGAACTAGTTACACCAATAAAATCGTAAAGTATCACCCAAAGTGTTCTCATCATCATATTACATCAATCATGTTTGCTGATGATGTCATGATGTTCACAAAACCTGAGTTGTCTTCTTTTAATGGTATTAAGGATGCTTTGCATACTTTTAACAAAATGACTGGCCTATCTATTAACCAAAACAAATCATCATTGCTTGTTACTGGAATCAGTCTTGGTCTGGCTACTGACCTCCACCATCAGTCTGGATTCTCTAGCATGGAAAATGACATGAAGTACCTTGGTCTTCCTCTAATAACTAAAAGAATAACAAAGGATGATTGTTATCCATTATACCATAAAATTACCTCTGTTATGTCAGCTTGGGAAAATAGGTACTTAACACAAAGTGGCAGGCTAGTTCTCATCAAATCTATGGTCTTCTCTTCTATTGTTTACTGGGCTCGAACTATGATTCTACCAGTTAAGTTATTACAACTAGTCAGATCAGCAATGAATAGATTCTTTTGGACAGGAAGTATACACAACAGAAAATTAGTACCATGTGCATTTTCCAAATTTGAAGCACCCTTGAAATCTGGTGGGCTGGGAGTATTAGATGTCAGGAAGTGGAACATTGCAGCTATAAGTAAACAGTTTGATGCAATCATAAATAGAAGAAGTAGTTTATGGGTTGAATGGACATGGCATTACAACATCAAGAACAGGCATTTCTGGATTATGGAAATCCCACAACTAAGTAGTTGGACTTGGAGAAGCTTGCTGAAGTACAGAGAAGTCTATCTACCTATGATACAATATCCAGTTAATGCCAGAACTGCTGTTAATTTTTGGAATGAACCTTGGGTTAGAAATGGCCTAATCTTATCTAAATTGTGTTCTTACACTCAAATTATTCAAACTGGTATTCATTTGACTGCTAATGCTAATGTGTTCTTACATAATGGTAAAATACAGTTACCATACAGCAGTAACCATGTCATACAGCAAACTTGGTCTAATATACAACAAATTACTTTCAGTGCTTTGCAAAATAATAATGTGCAATGGCACAACAAACCTCACTCTGTCAAAGAAGTATACAATTCCCTCACTGAAAATGTTCCCCTGCCTGCTGCAAATTGGTATGAAGTTATTTGGACAAGTGACTCTGTTCCACAGGATAATCTTATGATGTGGAAGGTCCTTAACAGTGCTTTACTTACTAGAAGTCTGTTGCATAAGTATGGGATGGCCTGTCCAACTCACTGCTTGTACTGTGAAACTGAAGAAGAAACTACTGAACATTTATACTTTGATTGTCCAGCATTGCAACATATCTTATTTAAGATGGGTGGTCTCACAGGTACTAATCTAACTGGTCACACAACAATAATTCTGTGGAGTATTATATAAAAAGAAACAAGGTGGAGAACTGAAAAAAGTAGAGTAATGGCAGTTTGTTTGAAAGTTTATATGGCAGTGATATGGAGAGAGAGAAATTCCAGAGTTTTTGAAAATGTTAGAAGAAATGAAAATGAGTTATGGAATGAAGTCAAGTGCCGCACCTACAAGCTTTTGAGGAACTGTGCTAGCAACTTCCCCCAGTCTATGATTCAAGTTTGGGTTTGACTGTGTTGTTACATTTTCATGTGTGTATTTTCTAGTTCTTTTCTACCTTTTGTTTATTCCTCTGTAGTTCATTTTTATTGTTTTTTGCAATAAAACTGGTAGGGGCCCAGTTAACCCCGCTGGCTTTGCCTAAAAACCATAACTTTAAAAATTTGAAGGTGGCTTAGTGACCACAATGGTACTAAACCAAGTCACTATTTTAATTAAATTTTGACTCTAAGTCACATAACAGTTGTTTACATGAACCAACGTACATGTAAATAAAATCCATAACCAAATCAGAGTATAAAATATCAATACAAACCAACTAGTAGATACATGTCTAGATAACATAATAGCAGGATGGTGATTTGTCCGGCTAAATAGATGTCCACATAATTTATTAAGTTTAATGTAGCAGACGGGAATTTATTTTGCTAAAAGATGTCCAATAATCTACTTAATCAAGGTATAGCAGAACGGAGATTTATTCTGCTAACAAATGTCAAAGTTTAGTATAACCTATTCACATTTGTATGGTTACTTAACGGATCAATAATTGAATCTCTTATGTTCAAAACTATTCTTTGTAAAAGAAAGTTGCCTTTAAACAAATTGATCTTTGGAAAACAAAGTAATTAAGAACTAAAACCACTTTTTAAATAATTAATTACAAGTTAAATCCTTTTTAAAATCATAATTAAATCTTAATTAAGTCATAACTGGACTTAATTATTAAATAACAAATAATTAACCTTTAATAAATAGATATTTTTCGAATTAATCCCTTAATTGCTTTATAATTTGAATAATTAAACGCTTAGTTAATAATCAATTAATTAATAGTTCCTATACTTAACTAATAATTAATCAAAAAATTATATACTTAATTCATAAATGACTAAAAATTAATCTTACTTAATCAAATATTAATTAAAACTAATCTCACTTTAAATGATAATTAATTGGTAATTAATCTCCAATGGGTTATAACTAATAAATCTTTTTTAATACTTAATTAATTATTAATTTCCAAACTTAATTAATTAAATATTTAATTGCTAAAACTTTAATTAACTTCTTAATCGTTATTAGTTAAGTTTAATAAAACATTCCCAAAGTGTTTTAAGCATGAAAACTTAATTTGCAAAAAGTGGACTTTTTAGTGAAACTGCATTCATAGCGACTATCACTATACGAATCATAACTTGAAAATGTTACATTGCTTCCTCTTTTCAAAACTTAACATTTGAAAGCTTATTAGCTTTTTCAAAACATAAGTAAGAGTTTATAAAACCAAAATAAAAGTTGGAAATTGAAAATGCCTTTGATTTTAAAGTAATAACCGTAAGTTTGCACAAGGAGTCTAAATCATCAAAACATACAAAGGTGCTAACTTTCTTAGCATACCCTCACATACTCTTGTCCATAGCACATAAAATCATATCACAACCACATACAAGTATAAAGATCTAAACTTTACAACCATAACAACACTTTTAGACTTTATTTCAAGTCTAAGGCAAGTTCATGTACAAACATATATAAAATCACAACTTAACCATATAACCAGCCAATAATCAAGAAATTACACATGCAAATACTTAACATAAAGTAAAGATATAATTTTTCCTAAAGGATGTGAATCTTACTCATCAAAGCGGTGAAAGCAAACAAAATATTTCCTAGAACTTGAAAGAGCCTGGATCTTAGCTTCCTTTTGGTAAAAAATTGATTTTTGGACCATGGATACGAAAGTTGGGCTCGACCATGGTCGTATAGGTTCGGCCTTTGGTGGTTGAAGGAAGTGGGATTTGTTTTAGAAATATTATGGTTTTAGAAGTAGAAAGAACGCATTTTTAAGTATTTTATAATTTAAAAAGAGGTAAAAGGGAATTCTTTAAATTTTAAAAGAAGATGGAAGCCATTAATGGACATAAGAAGCTTTTAGAAAGATGTAGAGGATTTTGAAAAAGTAATATTTGAAAATGAAGAAGAATGAGGAAAGTGGATTTGTTTTTATGGAAAATGAGATACATGAAATTACTTTTAAGCCCTTAAGTACAATACCCTCATCCATTACATGCCACATCATCATCACCACTCTCTCTCTCTGATCATACACACCTAAACCAAGGGTCTCTCCCCTTTTATCCAACATGTTATACTCTTTACTTATACTATAATGTAAAAAGAGAATGACATTACATCTTCTTATTTATTTTAAATTTAAAACTTACAAATTATCACAACTTTCTTACATAAGTACAATTATGTTATTAATCTTTATTATTTACTAATCCATACTTAAGTTATTTAAAATTTGCAAATATGTTAACTAAAGTGTTTAAAACATTTTAACAACTTTTTAATGATGAAAAATGGAAAATTTTCAAAAAGATTTTCGGTCGCATTTTTTACTTTCCTTTTTACCAATTATTTTTTATACAAAATTCAAAAATGAATTTTCTATTATTAGTTATAAATTTAAAAACGTTATTTTAATTATTAAAACCATTATTTGAGTATTTAAAATTAATTAAATATTCACAAATCAAAGCGGTAAAAGAATTTCTTCCCTGAAATTTCACCATATGAATACCCAATATTATTCATAAGTCAGCATGATCTTCATAGATCATCCATATGAAAAATCTGATTCGATGTCCACTCGAATACATAACTTCACTTCCAAGCTAGTATCGCTCTCCCAATTCACTAACGCGGACTCCAATCAGGCTTCGTGGATAGAAACATCCGTTATCCTTACGTAGCCATATACTATAATAGAAAACTTTAATTTCCTTTCGTAACCCTCATCAAGTGCCCGCTGTCAAAATCGAGTGATAAAGCCGTATTTGAATGGTGTAACATACTTCGAGATATGTGCCCCAATTTTGGATCGAAATTATATGAAAAAAAGATTTGATCTACAACCTACGTACTCATCCAAAGGTTCATATTTACACCTTTACCCTCTTACCCTCCTATAAATATCCAACAAATCATTTCATAAAAGTTCTTATTTAAGTTCAAACATTTTTAAATGATACAACTTATTTATGAAACCCATCATAAAATCATCTAAAATTATTAACCTGGATAATATTCTCCTACATCCTAAGAGTGTATATATATATAAAATTTATTTTTAATTATATTCACTTTTAACTATTCAGACATGGGCACAAATTAATTTTGGGCCTTTAAAACCGAGTTGAGAAATTCAACCTATTTACCCATTTGGTTTGCTAAGTAGCTAAGAAGATTAAGATGCTGGTATCCAAACTTCGTCTTAGAGTCCACTTTTTCTTAAGCACCTCTAAAGTAAATGTGTTTATTAGCCAGCCCAATAAAATTAAATAATATTTAACCTCCTAAGTGTTAGAATCCAAAAGACACTGTTTAATAAAACCAAGTTTATTAAACCTTCTTATTAGATTAATTCAATTTTAAAACTTAATTTATTAACCATTAGATACATTTATATCATGAAAAAATAAAAGCCAAATACCTGGGTTTTATTTCAAAAATCTTTTGAAATGATACAATATATATTATTCATAAAAATATACATATAGCTTGAGTAACCCTAAAATGATGCTAAGGATCCAGGTACTACCAGACAGTGTCATATATTCTCTTACCCTAGAAGGGTACTATTCAAGAGAAGTGTTTACCATTCAAACACATATCTTTCCCAATATAAGTTATTTTTGGGCCACTTGAGCTAAAAAGTATTTCTTTCATTCAAAAACTCCCTTTTTGAAATGATACTTTACATATTTCCAACAAATAGTTTTAACAAAATATATATCAATAACCAACTTTCTAGGTTCGTTTGAATTTGAACTTGTTTCGATCATAAAATGATAAAGAGAATAACTTACTAAGTGCATTACAACATTCTCTAATAAAACAACCAAGCGTCAATTAGAAGATTATTCAGATTGTCACAAAACAAATCGAGACTCGTTTTATAGCCCAAAGAAAATACATTTTACTTTTCATTTCCTGAAATTTTTATACTTAAACCAAAATACTTTTAAATAATACTATTATTACTTTCCAAAACCATTTTTCAAAAACACCGAGATTTGAGTCCTCAAGTTTTCTACTTAAATTCTTTTTATTTATAAGTCAGATCTTATAAACCAATTTTATAAATTCGTTTTCCTATATAAAATCATTCCTAACATTCTAGCTTTCCTTTAAATAAACATCTTTTATTAAATCAAGTTTTAACCCAACATTAACACCAAACGCCTTATAATCAGATTGTGAAACTTAATTCACATGGTGTTCATTTTAACGTTTTCTGATTTTCTATTTACCGAACACATGATTTAAAGAAACTACCTATAACACACTACAACGGTCAATGGTCAAACAGGATGAGCATGATTAAATCAAATCCTAGATGATAATAATAGAATATTATCATTTCCTATTCAACAAACATCTCAAAAATACTATAATATTTTTGATAATCATTTTTGTGTATATAAAATATATTCCTAGGTAAAATTATTTCATTTACCAATTTTAAAACAATATTGTGTTGGTTGGTCTTGTTTAGGAACCCTAACCATTAATAAATACGGGGTCATATAGAACACACTAAAACTCATTCTAGGGTTTCACTATCCCTATCTCTAATAAGATTACCCACCAAAGCCAAGGTTCTCGCTTAATCTTCAGCTTTGATATCAAATGTAACAGTCCACCTTTCTTACTACTAAAGACGACACATAATACATCCCGGTATTCATGTGTCGGTCATTTAGTCGTCGAAAGATAGTACTTAGGGGTGGAAGAATGAAAAGAAAGAACAGAATCTCATAAAAACATGATGAGTAATACATAACATATAAATCAGGTCTTTACAAAAGAAAGCACTTTAATATACTTACAATATTAGAGTACACTAACCTATTATTAGCTCTGACAGTTATAACAACCTGTCTTTACAATTTATGATATCTGCAACAATAAGAAATAGCATAAAATAAAATAAAATATGGAAGTACGTCTTATCCTTTAGCTCATCTCCTGAGGTCCAATGCATTCAAAGCTAATCTGGAAAATATGCTCGGTCTAACCCAAGCATTAAAAAAAAACAATACCCGGTCAGTCTGGTAAAACCAGTGTGAGAAAAACTCAAAACAAATCAAACCATGTTGATTTCTATATTTGAAAACCATTTCAAAATAAAGGTATCTCGTAAGACCACGCTGCACATAAACACGAAAGGGTTTTTACCTTACCAAAACCAACCAATTTTATTATAAGATCCAGTGATATTAAAATTTTGTCTAAGTTTTTAAAGTAAATATATCAAGTTGCTGTGATTTGTGTACATCACAACAGTAATAGATATACAATCAAAAACTGAAGGCACTTATTGGAGAATGGATTTCCAACAAATGGCAAGGTAAGGGACCACCTTCCGAAAATCTGTACACCTCTAGATAAAAGGTACAATGGGATTGAAAACCTTTCAACCTCAACATGACAAGACCAGCTTACCTCTTACTGGATAGTACCGTATATGATCACCCTTTAGCTGTAATTAATATCCAAAAATGGGCCTCGAACCACATATAGAGATATCGACACTAGATGTTGGGAAGATCATACCCTAATTGGTGCGACCTACATAGCCTTGTGGCTATCCAGTTTTTGCCATTTCGGTGGTGTGAGGTTTTGAGAGGCCACGATTACCTTTTCCTTATAGCAGACCATTTCGAAATGCAAACACTGCCCTCTAAGTAGAAATGCAATGCCAGCATTCATCTATAAAAGTCATTTCGATATTGCACAAGCATTCAACATTTACTATCTTTCATTTTGTAATCAGCTTCAGGATGAGTAGTATAGCTCCATAACATACTTCATAACAATCCATCACGAACGTTATTAGTTTGGACTGGTTTGGATAAATCATACTTATTCGAAACCATTATCTCTCAATTAAGCGGTAATTTCCGACTTGCTTAATTCTGGTTCTTTTGAAGTATGCAACAAGTTGAGTCCTCGTTGGGAACTCGAATATACAAAACATACTTCCTGAGTTAAAAACAGGTCAAGGTTTGATAGTCGGTTATTTAACTATCAAATACACAATCAAACAACAATCCAGAGATTTAATTTTTCTTTGGCAACCACTAAGTCTCATAATAATTTTTCATTTATTTAAATCTCGATTTAGAATATTTATCAAAATATTCATATATTATCATGCTGGATTAAGTATATTCATAAAACATTTTGAAAGATTTCTCATTTCAAAATCATATTAAAAGGATCAAACAACGTTATTTAAATTAGAGATAAGAACAACCCTAAACATTATTTTTTCGATGTTAAGCATGGAACGAAAGTTCCACGCCACCATAATTAAGGTCGGTTAAGGAAAATCCAAATCTCAAATTCCTTTTTTTATCATTTCTTTAATAAATCCTTTTCATAAATCATTTCCATTTATGAAATCTCCTTTTGCTTAAATTCTAAGTTCATTTATAAAAATCTTTTTAAATTTCCAAAATCATTTATAAAAACTCTTTCTATAAATCTCCAAAATCATTTATAAAAATGCTTTTATAAATCTTCATTTATTACTCCCTTTAAAAAGAATATCATTTACAAATATTATTTGTAAACCTACTTGAAGTAAACCCTTTATAAAATATTATTTACAAAATATCATTTATATATACCTTTATTAAAATAATTGGACATCTTACAAAATCATTTACAAACACTTAACCTCAAATTGATATAAAATTAAAGTCAGTTTAAAAACCATAACTTTTAAATATTTGAAAGGAGGCTTAGTGACTCAATGGTACTATATTAAGTCGCCATTTTAATTAAATTTTGACTCCAAGTCACATAACAGTTATTTACATAAACCAACATATATGTAAATAAAATCCATAACCACATCCGTAATAACATGTCAATACAAACCAACTGGCAGATACATGTCTAAAAAACATAATAATAAGATGGTGATTTGTCTTGCTAAATATATGCCCATATAATCTATTAAGTTTAATATAGGAGAACTTGGAATTATTCTGCTAAGAGATGTCCAAATCTACATAATTAAGGTACAACAGAACGGGGATTTATTCTGCTAACAAATATCATAGTTTAGTATATCATATTTACATTTGTATGGTTGCTTAGTGGTATTGACAATAGAATCCCTTGCATTCAAAACTGTTCTGTAACAACCCAGGGTTTCGTATCGATTGATTATCGTTGTTTGAAGATAAAATCGGGTTGTTAATTGCTATTGAGAGTTTCGAATTCGGTTTAAATTCGTTCGCAATTTGGTTAAGGGTTATACGGGTTTAAAAATTTGATCTTGGCCCATGTTTTAATCATTTGGTTGTTCCTTGTCATAAACCCGTCCCCCATTTCTCTTCGGCACTTCAAAAAAAAAACCCCTAAAAATCAAAATACAGAAGCGAACGAAAATGGCGGCCGTGTTCTTCTCGTTCGTCCTCTTTGCGAATCAGGGCTTGAATAAAAAAAAGTTGGAAACGCCAACTGCTATAGTTCGTTCGATCGAGTTCGACTTCGTGTGCTTGGAGTCTGCGTTCGTTCAATCTTCAGCAACCGGGGTATTTGAAAATTCGAAGATATCGAATTCGTGCTCCTCAAAATCAAAGGTGAGTAATTTTAATTATTACTCACATCTATTCGAGCTTTTAGATAGATTTCTAGCTTGTTCAAATTTGGAGTTTCCGTTGTTTGAGTGACTGATCTTCATGGGTTTGAAATTTGTCCTAGTTGACTTAGGTCACTTTGATTTGTTCGTTCTCCTTCTGGTTGACTGCTGGCTTTAATTTGGTCCCCACTGACCGGTACACATGTTGTTGCTTGATTCTCTGGTCTCTGACTAGTTTGACTTCCTTGATTGACTTATGTTTATGGGTGTTTCGACTCTGCCCATTTTCGTGTTCGTCCTTGATAGCACTTTTCGAGTTGCTTCAATAGGATTTTTACACTGCTGCACATTTCTGCTTTTGCTGTTTTATTTTGTTAAGTTGTATCTGTTATTGTTGTATGTTTGGTGCTTGGTTTTGCGATATGATTATACTCATTTCATTGTTACTGCAGTTGAGTTGAGTCACTGACTTGACCTCTTGCATTTTTGATTGTGATTTAGCCGACCAACCTTGTTGTATATAATTGTATACCCTCTGGTGCTTTTATATGCTGTATCTTCAGACAGTTTGTGCCATTGCCTTGGTGCACTGGTTGGTCAGATGCTCGTTCCATCCCTGATCAGTGCATTAAAGGTTTCATGTGTTACTTCATGTATTTGTTGTGCCCTTGTATATGGTGCTTTGTTCTTGGTTGTAACTGGATTTGTCGCCTTATTGGTAAAGCACGGCTTTGACTTTGGTTACTCTGATGCCTCTGAACTTGTTTGCAACTGCTGGCACCGGTGTTGTCTTCAGTTGCACATTTGTTCTTCTCGTAGTATGTACATGAAGTATTACATATATGAATTTCAGATTTTTAGAAGATAGTTTCAGGCTTGTATGACCTAACATGACTATTCATGTTATTATCTGTGCATCGTCACTGTTGCATTCTTGCATATGCATTTGTTGAATTGTTCACTGATGCAATACTTGTTGCCCTTCACTTGAAATCATTTGCATTTCTCTGGTTTTGATGAATTTTTATGTCGCCTTGACTTTGGTTGTTGCATTTACATCGCTTGAGAATGTTATGCAGCAGTCTTCATTGTAATATGTTTTCAACCTGATAGCACTGTGCCTTACCTTTGCTTGTGCAGCACCACATCTGTTGCATCTATTGGTTTGCTTACATATATTAATTGCTTGATCCTTGCATATGCTCACGTATGAACTGGCGGTGTCACTTACTTAGTGCATTAGTTTGCACTGTGTATTCATGTGTATCTGGTCGAGTACATTGCTGTCATGAGTCTTGTCTCTGGCCATTCCTTGGTCTCTGACCTGATTTTTAGTATGAGCTACTAACTTGCACTTTAAAGTAGTGGTCGTGGAATTTCTTCACCTATATGTTATGTGCAGTTCACATTTGATGCACTGTTGAGGTTGCATCTTTCGGTCTGCACATCTATGTGCCTTCTTTGTTTCATTTTGATCTTTTGGTTTCACTGCATAGCTTTGAGCCTTCTTGCTTATGCTCAAATCATTTTGAGTTTGGTGCTTGCATCTGAGTTTCACTGATTAGACTGTAGCATTGATGTTTACATTATTAGTACATGTCACTTCTCATTTGATTTTGGTTCGTTGATCTTTTGTGTATTTCGTCACTGTTGTGGCGAGGCAGTGCACGCGTGCGTGTACCGCAGCCACACAGTATTGATTTTAGCTGACATTTCTTTCGCTTTCGATCCATTGATCTTTTGCGTATTTCATATGCCGTATTGGCGAGGCAGTACACGTTAGAGTGTACTACAGCCAATTAGAATTGATGTTTTTAAGAGATATTTCAATTGTTTAAATTGATTTAGTTTCATTTGATCATTTTGTTGTCTAATTATCTATTTGATAATTAGATTCTGAGTTTCTAATTATTACTTAATAATTGGATTTTGTTGCTAATTGCCAATTAGGCAATTCTGATGTTTTCTATATTATCTTCATGATGACCTTTTCATTTTTCTTTGTTGATAATGTGAATTTGCTGATTTATTGTTTAACACGGTTACGTGTTATATTTACCGTTATCTGATTTCCTTGTTAAAGAATTGGATGGAAGAGATTTATTTTGATTGTCGTCTAATTGTTATTTAATTATTATTGCTTTTATGCACTAATAACTGAGTTTTAATTAGACTGACCCGGCTATTATTTTCTTTTGAATGTAATACTCGGGTCAGACCGAGTATTTACAGGTTGTAGATTTTTAGCTTTGGGTTGCTGCTTGAGCTATGAAGTCTTTTCATATCTTTTGGAGTAGTCGTCGTAATGTTTAGTAGTCAGTATATTTGTATAGGATGTTGTACATTCATGTATATTATTCACGATAATGTACTTTTATATGTAACTTCCAGAGTCGACAGTTGTAGTTGTATCATCTGTATTGTATCACATGTATATCAACTGACATCAGTTATATATATGAGACTTTCTGTTATATCTGTGTTCCGCATTTACATTATCTGTGTTATTATTATATATATTGTCCTAAACTATTATGAACCATCATAGTTCGTTTTATACTAGAATTGGGTATGTCGATGGGAGTAAATAAATATGAGATGAAAAATTAAAATATATACCACTCCTATCGAGGTAACTAATACTAGTGTAAGGCCCAACTACGGATGGCCGCTCCTATCCAGCCTTATTCTTTATGATAACAGACAGTATTTCTTTTAATACTCTTTGTTATTGCGAGCATAGAGGTGGGGCGTAACAGTTGGTATCAGAGCTTGGGGTTTATGGACATAATATAAAACATAACTTAGATGGAACATGTGTTACAACTATTTGTCGATATTTTAGTTGTGTTTTGAGTCAAAACTAAAGTTTTGAAATTTTGATGAAATTTTTAAATAGCTTTATTTAAAAATAAAAGTGAATTTGTGTTTTGATGATTGATTGAATTGTGTTTTGTTTATCAGAGTGCGCAGCGGAAACAGTAAGACTGCTTCGCTGAGTACAGCTGATAATTATTTTGATTTGAAAATCAAAATATGAATTTGAATTTAATTTCATTATGTTGTTTAACCAGTGGTTCTGATTTGTTGAAATTCTTGCTGGTTTTCTTTGATGTTAATCATATCTGATTAGATTTCTGCTGTTTTAAAATATCTTCATCGAAGATATATTTGAGTAATTTATTTGTTTATTTTGTAGTGTGCGTGCAAACATGAGTCGCACGTTACTACATTAATTTTACGTTGAACCGATGCTTGGTTATGAAATGTATTTTGTTGCCGTTATTTTTATAACGGGATTTTAACACTTGTGCTAAATTTTGAAGTACGGTGTTTTGTTGACATTTTTGATGAATGAAAATTCACTAGTGTTATATTTTGTTGCGAATTATTTTGATGAGATTTTGACGTGTAAAAATTACTGTTGCATTGACTTCAGTAATCGTCAAGTTTTAAAGTGGATTTTCAAGCAGTTATTCCGCAATTCTAATTTTGAGATCCGTTTTTACGGTGTTTTGAGAAGTACAATTTCCATATCGAAATTGTTTTAATGTTGCTGTTTTGAGCACGGATTCTCAAATGGTTTCAAAAACAAAAATTGTTTTCAAAATTTTTCAGTTTACGTTTTGGAAAGAATGAGAAAGAGATTTAAACGATTCAGCAAAATCGAGGACTATGAACCCTTTCTTTTATTGATTCGCTTAATTCTGGACTTGTTCGTTTGAGAATGTAAATTATTACTTTTATGAAATAAATGAAATTATTTTCAGAAGTTTTGCATTTTGCGCTTTCGAAAGAATGAGGAAGCGATTTAAACGTTTCAGCAAAATCGAGGACTATGACCCCTTTCTTTTACTGATTCGCTTAATTCCGGACTTGTCCGTTTGAGAATGTGAAATGTTATTTTTGGAATACACGATTTTGCACTTTCAAGGAAATGATGAAGAGAATTGAACGATTTAGTAAAACACGTGGTATGAGACATGTGCATTTGCTATTTCGGTTAATTCCAGACTCGTTAATTGAAACATTTGTTGTTTGATGATTTTGATGATTTTACACGTTCAAGGAAACGATGAAGAGAATCAAACGATTTAGTAAAACACGTGGTATGGGACATGTGCATTTGCTATTTCAGTTAATTCCGGAATCGTTAATTGAATATCTGATGATTTTCGTGTGCTTTCGAGCCACTATGAGGACCTTCGGGTCATATGAGGACCTTCGGGTTAATACCAGTACCGGACCTTCAGGTCATTTGTTGGACCTTTGGGTCATTTGTTGGACGCCAAAATTATGTTGGGTACTTGGTAGGCTTCGGCCATATGAGATGCACGTGCTGCGTAGCTAAAACACGCCATCTGATGGGATCGATCCAACCTTTTATGTTGATTTTCTAGAATATCTTAATTGATTTCTAGATATTTGTTGTTTCATATTATCTGCAGGTAATTGGATATTTGTTAATATGAGTTCTGATTATCGTTTTTGATAATCGGATATTTGTTGATTTGATTATCTTTTTTTATAATCGTATATTTGTTGATATGAGTTCTGATTATCGTTTTTGATAATCGGATATTTGTTGATTTGATTATCGTTTTTGATAATCGAATATTTGTTGATTTGAGTTTTGATTATCGTTTTTGATAATCGAATATTTGTTGTTTCTGATTATCGTTTTTGGTAATTAGATATTTGTTGATTTGTTGATTTATTGATTTGATGATTTGAGATTTCTGATTATCACTTGTGATAATTAGATATTGAGATTTAATTATCGCTTGAGATAATTAAATATTTGTTGATTTGAGATTTAATTATCGCTTGAGATAATTAAATATTTGTTGATTTGTGATTTAATTATCGTTTTTGATAATTGAATATTTGATTGCTTTGAGATTTAATTATCGCTTGAGATAATTAAATACTTGTTGATTTGAGATTTAATTATTGTTTTTGATAATTGAATATTTGATTGATTTAAGATTTAATTATCGCTTAAGATACTTAAATATTTGTTGATTTGAGAATTCTGATTATCGTTTTTGATAATTAGACCTTTGTTGTTTTTTGATTACCGTTTTGGTAACTAGATAATTGCGGTTTTGCGATTTGTGGTTTGGGTTTTATAATTATCCTTGTTGATAATTTGATTTTGCTGTTTTCTAATTATCGTATCGATGATTAGATATTGCTGTTTTGTGATTTCTATATTCTAATTATCTAATTGATAATTGAATATTGCTGATAATTGCATTTATTCAGTTTTGTCGTTTTCTGATTATCTAATTGATAGCTGAATTTTGTTGAGAATTTATGATCTCTTTATGAAATTAAAAGATTTCTTTGGTGTTTGTATTCCCGACTTTATTTTTCTAGCTAAACCAGTTTATGTTAGAAAAATAAATTTTTATTGACAACTTTATTTATGAAAATTGCGGGGACGCAATTTTATAAGGAAGGGAGTCTGTAACTACCCGGGGTTTCGTATCGATTGATTATCGTTGTTTGAACATAAAATCATGTTGTTAATTGCTATTGAGAGTTTCGAATTCGGTTTAAATTCGTTCGAAATTTGGTTAAGGGTTATACGGGTTTAAAAATTTGATCTTGGCCCATGTTTTAATCATTTGGTTGTGCCTTGTCATAAACCCGTCCCCCATTTCTCTTCGACACTTCAAAAAAAAACCCCTAAAAATCAAAATACAGAAGCGAACGAAAATGGCGGCCGTGTTCTTCTCGTTCGTCCTCTTTGCGAATTAGGGCTTGAATAAAAAAAAGTTGGAAACGCCAACTGCTGTAGCTCGTTCAATCGAGTTCAACTTTGTGTGCTTGGAGTCTGCGTTCGTTCAATCTTCAGCAACTGGGGTATTTGAAAATTCGAAGATATCGAATTCGTGCTCCTCAAAATCAAAGGTGAGTAATTTTAATTATTACTCACATCTATTCGAGCTTTTAGATGGATTTCTAGCTTGTACAAATTTGGGGTTTCCGTTGTTTGAGTGACTGATTTTCATGGGTTTAAAATTTGCTGCTTCCTAGTTGACTTAGGTCACTTTGATTTGTTCGTTCTCCTTCTGGTTGACTGCTGGCTTTAATTTGGTCCCCACTGACCGGTACACATGTTGTTGCTTGATTCTCTGGTCTCTGACTAGTTTGACTTCCTTGATTGACTTATGTTTATCGGTGTTTCGACTCTGCCCATTTTCGTGTTCGTCCCTGATAGCACTTTTCGAGTTGCTTCAATGGGATGTTTACACTGCTGCATATTTCTGCTTTTACTGTTTTATTTTGTTAAGTTGTATATGTTATTGTTGTATGTTTGGTGCTTGGTTTTGCGATATGATTATACTTATTTCATTGTTACTGCAGTTGAGTTGAGTCACTGACTTGACCTCTTGCATTTTTGATTGTGATTTAGCCGACCAACCTTGTTGTATATAATTGTATACCCTCTGGTGCTTTTACATGCTGTGTCTTCAGACAGTTTGTACCATTGCCTTGGTGCACTGGTTGGTCAGATGCTCGTTCCATCCCTGATCAGTGCATTATAGGTTTCATGTGTTACTTCATGTATTTGCTGTGCCCTTGTATATGGTGCTTTGTTCTTGGTTGTAACTGGATTTGTCGCCTTATTGGTAAAGCACGACTTTGGCTTTGGTTACTCTGATGCCTTTGAACTTATTTGCAAATGCTGGCACCAGCGTTGTCTTCAGTTGCACATTTTTTCTTCTCGTAGTATGTACATGAAGTATTACATATATGAATTTCAGATTTTTAGAAGATAGTTTCAGGCTTGTATGACCTAACATGACTATTCATGTTATTATCTGTGCATCGTCACTGTTGCATTCTTGCATATGCATTTGTTGAATTGTTCACTGATGCAATACTTGTTGCCCTTCACTTGAAACCAGTTGCATTTCTCTGGTTTTGGTGAATTTTTATGTCGCCTTGACTTTGGTTGTTGCATTTACATCGCTTGAGAATGTTATGCAGCAGTCTTCATTGTAATATGTTTTCAACCTAATAGCACTGTGCCTTACCTTTGCTTGTGCAGCACCACATCTGTTGCATCTATTGGTTTGCTTACATATATTAATTGCTTGATCCTTGCATATGCTCACGTCTGAACTGGCGGTGTCACTTACTTAGTGCATTAGTTTGCACTGTGTATTCATGTGTATCTGGTCGAGTCCATTGCTGTCTTGAGTCTTGTCTCTGGCCATTCCTTGGTCTCTGACCTGATTTTTAGTATGAGCTACTAACTTGCACTTTAAAGTAGTGGTGGTGGAATTTCTTCACCTATATGTTATGTGCAGTTCACATTTGATGCACTGTTGAGGTTGCATCTTTCGGTCTGCACATCTATGTGCCTTCTTTGTTTCATTTTGATCTTTTGGTTTCACTGCATAGCTTTGAGCCTTCTTGCTTATGCTCAAATCATTTTGAGTTTGGTGCTTGCATCTGAGTTTCACTGATTAGACTGTTGCATTGATGTGTACATTATTAGTACATGTCACTTCTCATTTGATTTTGGTTCGTTGATCTTTTGTGTATTTCGTCACTGTTGTGGCGAGGCAGTGCATGCGTGCGTGTACTGCAGCCACACAGTATTGATTTTAGTTGACATTTCTTTCGCTTTCGATCCATTGATCTTTTGCGTATTTCATATGCCGTATTGGCGAGGCAGTACACGTTAGCGTGTACTGCAGCCAATTAGAATTGATGTTTTTAAGAAATATTTCAATTGTTTAAATTGATTTAGTTTCATTTGATCATTTTGTTATCTAATTATATATTTGATAATTAGATTCTGAGTTTCTAATTATTACTTAATAATTGGATTTTGTTGCTAATTGCCAATTAGGAAATTCTGATGTTTTCTATATTATCTTCATGATGACCTTTTCATTTTTCATTGTTGATAATTTGAATTTGCTGATTTGTTGTTTAACACGGTTACATGTTATATTTACCGTTATCTGATTTCCTTGTTAAAGAATTGGATGGACGAGATTTATTTTGATTGTCGTCTAATTGTTATTTAATTATTATTGCTTTTATGCACTAATAACTGAGTTTGAATTAGACTGACCCGGGTATTATTTTCTTTTGAACGTAACACTCGGGTCAGACCGAGTATTTACAGGTTGTAGATTTTTTGCTTTGGGTTGCTGCTAGAGCTATGAAGTCTTTTCATATCTTTTGGAGTAGTCGTCGTCATGTTTAGTAGTCAGTATATTTGTATAGGATGTTGTACATTCATGTATATTATTCACGATAATGTACTTGTATATGTAACTTCCAGAGTCGACAGTTGAAGTTGTGTCATCTGTATTGTATCACATGTATATCACTTGACATCAGTTATATATATATATGAGACTTTCTGTTATATCTGTGTTCCGCATTTACATTATCTGTGTTATTATCATATATATTGTCCTAAACTATTATGAACCATCATAGTTCGTTTTATACTAGAATTGGGTATGTCGATGGGAGTAAATAAATATGAGATGAAAAATTAAAATATATACCACTCCTATCGAGGTAACTAATACTAGTGTAAGGCCTAACTACGGATGGCCGCCCCTATCCAGCCTTATTCTTCGTGATAACAGACAGTATTTCTTTTAATACTCTTTGTTATTGCGAGCATAGAGGTGGGGCGTCACATGTTCTTTGTAAAAGAAAGCCGCCTTTAAAAAAATTTATCCTTGAAAAACAGAGTAATAAAGAACCTAAACCTTTTTAAATAATTAATTACAGGTTAAATCCTTTTTTGAAAACATAACTAGATCATAATTAAGTCTTAACTTAACTTAATCATTAACTAAAAAATAATTAATCTTTAATAAATAGTTTGTTTATAAATTAAACCCTTAATTAATTTATAATAAGAATAATTAAATTCTTACTTAATAATTAATATTTAATAATTAGTCCTATACTTAATTGATAATTAACTAAAAATAAACCATATAATTAATTAAAAATTATTCTTATGTAATCAAGACTAATTAAATTTATCTTTTAAAAGATAATTGATTTTTAATTAATATCCACTTAGTTATAATTAATAGACCTTGTTTGTTACTTAATTAATTACTAATTACCAAACTTAATTAATAAAATAATTAATTATTAGTTAATTAATAAATCTTGAATTAACTTCTTAATAATTATTATTTAAGTTTTATGAAACATTTTCGAAGTGTTTTAAGTATAAAAACTTAATTTGCAGAAAGTGGGCTTTTTAGCGAACCTGCAACCATAGCGACTATCGCTATATGAACCATAAATTGAAAATGTAACTTAGCTTTCAATTTCAAAAATTAACATTAGAATGCATACTAACTTTTCCAAAACATAAGTAAGAGTTTGTAAAACAAAAATAAAAGCTGAAAGTTGAAAATGCCTTTGATTTTAAAACTAATAACCATAATTTTGCATAAGGATTCTAAATCACCAAACCATACAAAGGTGCTAACTTTCTTAGCGTACCCTTACATACTCTTGTCCATAGCATATAAAATCATTTCACAAGCACAAATACATGTAAAGATCTAGACTTTACAACCATGCTAACACTTTTAGACTTTATTTCAAGTTTAAGGAAAATTTATGTACAAACACATATAAAATCATAACCAGACCATACAACTAGCCGATAATCAAGTAATTACACATGAAAATACTAAACATAATGTAAAGATATAATTTTTTCCAAAAGAAGTGATTTTTATTCACCAAAGCTATGAAAGCAAACTAAATATTTCCTAGAACTTGAAAAGAGCCTAGATCTTAGCTTCCTTTTTGTAAAAGCTTGATTTTTGGACTATGGTTGTATAGGATCGACCATGGTTGTATATGCTCAGCCTTGAGGAGGGTTTTAGAAGTAGAAAGAAGGCATTTTAAAGTATTTTTATAATTTAAAAAGACATAAAAAGAAAAAAATTTAATTTTTAAAAGGAAATGAAAGCCATTAAAGGACGTAAGAAGTTATAAGAAAGAAGAAGATGATTTTGAAAAAGTAAGAAATGAAAAGGAGGAGGAAAATGGATTTATTTTTATGAATAAAATATGTAAGTGAAATTACCTTTAAGCCCTTATGTACAAAACCCTCCGTCCATTACATGCCACATCACCATCACCACTCTCTCCCTTATCATGCATGCCTAAACTATGGGTCTCTCCTCTTTTACCCAACATGTAATACTCTTTACTTGTACTATGATGTGAAAAGAGAATGATATTGCATCTTATCTTACTAAATTTAAATTTTAAATTTACAAATTGTTATATCTTTCTTACATACGTGCATTTATGTTATTGATCTTCAACTATTTACAACAATTTAAACTACTTTTTGGTGATCAAAAATTGAAAATTTTCAAAAAGCTTTTGGTCGCATTTTCTAATTTCTTTTTAACTGATTATTTTTGTAAACAAAATTCAGAAAAGAATTTTCTATCATATAGCTATAAACTAAAGGAGGGCTATTTTAATTATTAAAAAAATTATTTGAATATTTAAAATTAATTAAATATTCACAAATCAAAGCGAGAAAATTCTGGGCCATTACAGATCCAATCCAATACTCAAAAATTTAATTATCGCTCTCATTGACCTCTTGACATTTTGGTTGTTATGTGCAAACTGTTTGTTAAATCATTATTTACAATTTCTATTTCAACACATCTGTCACAAAACCCAAAGTCATAACGAACTATACTATTGTAAGAAAAATCAGAATTAACTTAAGCACATTGAATGATGAATCTTTTATGTTAATTTCAATGGTTGAAATTTACGATGTTATTCTCATCGACATAGCTTACTGTATTCCAACTGTATTGGTCTTCTTGAAGACACACTTGCGACCAATGGATCATACCCGTTTGGTATAAATATCAAAATCATAATTTGATAATATACTTGGAATCCATTTTGGATTTACACTTCATGCCATATGGTGAAGTAAATGCTCTTCGTGGCTTGTTAACAACCGAGGAAATTGTTATCTTAACATTATTAAGAAACTCATAGTTTCTTTTTATTGTGTAGGAATTCTTGTTATAATTCTAATGCATTATGTCCGTTTAAGCTTGGTAATTTCATTTGTTCTTCTGCAATTAGTTTTAACTTTGGATCAAATCCAAATCATTTTAATAACAATAATTTCTAAAGAAATTCCTTTATCATGTAGTTGGTGTTTCTTGAAACAACAATTATTTCTCAGTATAATGGAATAGGCATTCAAAAAATATTGTATGAACTTTCTTTGTAAAACTAATTAGTTTTGAGTTTACAAATGTTCATAACATAAATAAGTTAACCTATGTTGGTTGGTCTCAAGCTCCTTAGGGGTGTGATAGAGTTAAAAGTATGCCCCAGGAAAAATTATGTAATTTATTACATATATCTAACTCGATAACCAATCTTGTTTAAAATAAAAGGTGTTTTCTTTCTATTATATACTTGTAATATGATTAATTTAATTGTTATTAAATAGTAAAACCTTAAACGATATGTTATGTGATAGTAATTAACATGTTTTATAATCATAATAAATTTATAACTTTAAAAATTACATATTATTTTAAATATTCCTACACAAGGTGTTTTGAGCTATGATATTAATACATCCATCGAAACTAGCGTAATGCTCTCCAAAGTAATGCAATATATTAATCATGACTATTAGGGGAACCAAGGGTTACATACTGATGGTTATTAGATTACTATAGAATGATTTAGTTGAGAATTTTTTGTCGATTAATATAACTAAGGTCAAACAAAGAATCTCAAAGTGACGATATAACACAATTCTCTTGACTTGAGAATACCATTGAGCTGTGGACATTCTAATTTGATTATAATTAAATCATGACAATGCATCACTTGAATGATTATAGTTGGGTCTTATTCATATGAGGTTACTATTACGGTCAACTATAATCAACTAAAAATTAAAGTCTCTGGCCAAAACAGTTTGATTTATTATTACTATTATTGAACCCAGGACTTTCTGTTTTGACTATTCAAGTTGAATGAGGGTGATATTGTAATTTTAACCAGAACCAAATTCCATAAGTCCTAATGTAATGTAGTGTTCACGAAGAGAATTGATGTGAATAATTGTTACTAACAGGTACCTCTTATAATGAGTAAAATGGATTTTACCAAAAAGATATGCAAGCGATAAATTCAGCTAAAATATCACACCACTACCTAAGATGACGTGTTAATGTTAATATTTTAATTGTTCGTTGTTAATCGTTGACTGAATTTACACCTTTGAGTCACATAACGGTAATGATGAATACTGTTAAAAACTATACGATTTAATTAATTTGTAAACATTGTAAATTAATTTAATTAATTAATATATGTGGAATGTTAATTGTTAAATTTTATTTGATTTTTTTGAATATCATTAGCATTTAATAAAGGATGTAAAAAAACTTATAAATGCACATGTGGGTAGAGTAAATTGGCTTAAGAATGATTAATTACTAAGAGGTTTTGAGGAAATTTTTAGGCCCACAAGCCTGCTTTTATGATTGTCCACGCATGATGAAGGGGAAGAGGATTTGATAATATTTAATGAGGAATTACGTAAGGAAGGTTTTAAAGGAGGAAATTAAAAGGTTTCAATGTTTCCTTTAACAAAATTCTCTCTCTTTTCATTCCATATTATTCTTCCTGATAAAATTCATTTTTATTTTTCTTGCTCTCATAATCCCTTTAATATCTGAAATCATCATGGTCGCATGGCTTAAATATCCTAAAAAAAATCAAAATAAAATAAATATATTAAAGGCGGTTGTTATATCTTGATCCTTGCAAAATCCAGAAGTTGATTCGATTGACTCTGTGAGCTTTGGTTTTCATTCAAGGTGCAACTTTTAGCTACATCATAAAGTAACATTCAAATTTTATTTTGTATGTTAATCATGTTAATTTATTCTAGGTCCCCTTTTGTGCTACACCTTAATAAGTTATACATTCATTATGTTGATATATTTCAAATCCTTCATCTCATTTGATTATTTGTTTATATTGTTTGTATAGTTTAGATCTGAATCTTCTATAACAAATTAATATGCACCTAAGTTGTCTGACCTATTTTAATGTTGATTTCAAAGTTATTGTTTAATAAAACATAAAATAAAATAAAAACAATTTTGATTGAAAACTATTTTTAATTAAGTGTGTGTGTGTGTGTGTATTACATGGTTATTTAAACAATTTTGATTATTTAAACACACCTTTGAAATTGAATGCATATGTTTCATGTTGTTGTTTTTAATATAATTTATTTGGACTTTGTTTGCAAAAATGTAAAAGTTACTTCAATTTAAAATCTACAAGTAGAATTTAATGTAAAAATATAAACCATTTGATTCCTTCCCAAGTTGAAGTTTGATTTAAATTTGTTAACACTAATTTATATACTTGTATATTAGATTACAAATTTTATATACAGGGATATATTTATTTGTATGTTATTTTAACTCAAATTTATTATTGGCATCAAAATTGACCACCAACACCCAATTATACGTGAAAGCACTAATATCTAGTCACAAATCATAGATAGTATATGATGTAGAGAATATAGTATGAAGAATAATAAAATTAAAATGAAATCAAGTAAAAGATACAAGATTTATAGTGGTTCGGCTAACTCAGGACTACATACACTCCAAAACAATCCTTTTTATTATACTGAAATTTGATTGCAGTTACAATCCAAGATTCCAGAATGAAAATGGTAGAGTAACCTCTAGGTAGAAGATGAAGAGAAGCAAAATGAAGGTTCCTTTTCTAAAGCCAAGCCTATTGTATTTATATATGAAACTTCGGCTATAGAGTCTTCTCACCTACATAGGCCCGCCATAACAATCACCAACCCAACTCATCTAAAAATAACGATCGGCATAATCATGTCGAACGTTACCCCTTCATCCGAACAAATGTCGATCCCACCTTTCCATGTTGCTATGCCGACTTATCTTCCTTCAATACCCTCGTGTCGATCCATTTCCTCCATGAAGAGCTGCCGATCCATTGAGTGCCTACCCTTCTTTCATATGCTACCCCAATCCACCCTTCATATGCTATGCCGATCTCTTGCCCAACCTTCTATACTGATCCCTTACTTGACAACTAATGTGTGTCGATCCCTTCTTGCCTACAGTGCTGACCCGTCTCGCCTCAAACTATGCCGATCCAATTGCCTTTGCCAGTGCCAATTCCTCTTTTTCTCTGACCATGTCGACCCTTACCATGCCGACCCCAATCATGCCGATCTCCTCCCATGCCGAGCCCAATCATACCAACCATGGCCTACGCTGAGCCCAATCATGCCAACCGTTATTCCTTCTCACATACCGACCCATACTATCCTACTCCATATTACACCGATCCCTTCTTATGCCGATCCTTTCTTATTGGAGCATGCCAAACCCTTCAACATAACTTCTCAAGCCAATCAAATATGCTAATCTAAACTATGTTGCTTCACGCCTTGCCGATCCCTTCCATCCCGACCTCTACTATGCCGTTCCAAGTTATACTGATCCCTACATATATACACTAGATCACGTCTATCCATTCCAAGAGCTAAACTATGGCAAACCTTCCATGCTGATACATTCATATGTCGAACCCTCCTTTCCAAGCCAAAATTCGCATTTCAAGCACCCTTTATCGTTTACCTGCCTACTATGTTTAATCATGGCTTCATATTGTTATCCATAGTTGACTGTCCATCCATCCATGATATACCAGCCTCGATAACCATGAAGTCTATTGGGTTAAATCCGCCTATATACGACCTTGCTAAAAGGCGAGTTAACACTTTTCCCCCCAAAACATGCCTTATAATAGGAAAGCGTGTTTTGAATTTCCATACGTCCAAAATCCGAAGTCCATAATCCATTGATCGTTATAATATCCAACCAAGAATCCAATCTGTTACCAACCCAATTCCTTGATCTCTTCGGATCACTAGTGAAATCCATGATTATTCCGATTTGATATCAAATTCCGAATCCATTCCAAATCCATTAACTAAATCCATGATCTCTCCGAACCTTTTTATCCAAGTCTGGGACCTCTCCGGCTCCATATCCAAATCCTTAGACCTCTTCGGATCATTTAATCCAAATCCGGGACCTCTTCGGGTTCATATCCAAATCCTTAGAACTCTTGGGGTCTCTTTAACCTACTCCAGCCTCGACTCTCCAGTTGAGGGCTTATCCATGGTTATCCTTCTCTGGCCTCGACTCTTGGGTCGAGGACTTAATCTGTAGGGATCCTACTTCGGCCTTGATCGCCAACCGAGGACTTGATCCATGAGGTATCCTACTCCGTTCTTGATCCCCGATCGAGGACTTATCAATGGGGTATCCTACTTTGGCCTAGATCCCCAGTCCAAAACTTATCCGTTTTTGAGTCCATCTAATCGCTCTTCGGCGAAAGGACTCGTAACTCGTGTTTATTTCCTCGTCTCTCTGGCCGAGGCCGTAACCATGACCTATGTTATTTATTACATCAATCCAGATTTAATCATCCTAGAGTCCATTTGGTAAAATATAAAATAAAAACCCATACAACTGAAAAAACTAAATGGCCACAGTAGAAAAACCAGAGTTTGCGGTAAACAGAAAAAACAAAATTTCATAAACTCGAGCACCACGGTTCATCGTCACCTCATAGCATGCCTAAGGACCATCCTCTATCCCGTACATTTGTAAGTGACTAAGTCGTTTTACTGCGGAGTTTATTACTTATTCCATGCCATAAGTGCAGTCAACTAATAATAAGCCGACGATGATGCACTGATCCAGTGCCATCTTCATTCGAGCTGGGCGGTGGGTGCTCCTGTTCCACTGCCACAGCTTGATTCCTTATATATTGTTGCAAATGAACATTCCTCACATGCTCCTCAATAATATCCTTCAAATGCCTGTGGTCATTCGTATTGTTCCCATCCACCTCATGGAATAGGCGACACTTTCCTGATGCTCGCTCGTATTTGGAGGGTTCCCTTTTTTACAACCTATGATACTGGAGGCTCGTTCGAATATCCAAATAAATCCTTTCTAAAGTTTCAGTCAAATCCATGTAAGAAGAGAATTTCTGTTATCTCCATTTCCTTTTCGAGATATTACTGGTGTCATTCATTCTCCATTTGCCCTTGTCGTTCTTGTTTACATCTCCCGATGATCATCCACTTTGCACGGCATTCACCTCTGGTTTATTAGCTCATGCATCTTCCTGTCGCAGGAACCTTTCTTGTTCTTGGTAAAACTCCCCTAAATCCATAGTTGGATCCCGTGTTAATGAATCCTTGAACTCCACGTCATCAGCAATGTCACATACAACTACCATCAGAACCATAGATGGATCTGGACGATCCACCGATGCCATCGCATCATTAAACCGTATTAGAAAACTTCTTAGGGACTCTTCGGTCCTCTGCTAGTGTTGCCAAACTCATCACGTTTTTGGGTTTCGAGATGTGAACTCTAAACTACCTCATAAATTTTTTGATCAATTATGTCCTTGTACCAATAGATCCGCTTTTCAATTGTGCAAACCATAATGCTGCTATATCCATCAAATACATTGGGAAGCATCGCGCCATGACCTCCTTCGATGCCCCAGTACTTCCATATGCCTTATATACCCTATCAGATGGCAGCGGGATCCATTTTTCGTCATAATTCTCCAACATTGGTAATTTGAATTCTGGTGGATTCCTAGCTTGCCTAATCATAGGAGCGAAGGGGCTCCTATTTACATCTTCCAAATCTCTATTTACTAATTCTCCTCTCATAGGCCATCTGATCATTTCTGCCAACCTATCATTGTCATCAAGTGCAGATTTTGTCCGTTGTTTCCAACCTACCCCTCGAGTCTACGAGGGAATCCTGAAATCTGCTGCTCTGGACAAGCTTTCATGTTTTGATCTTTTCCATACTGTACAGTACTACAGGCATCTTGCTTGGACTCAAGCCAATATGATCTGAGGGCATGCCCCCAAGTGTGGAATGATCGACACCGATCATTCTATAATGATCGGCATTGCTTTGTCTGATCGTTCCTGGTTGTTCAGGCGCTGCTCCCGGTGGCTCCACTTTATCATGTATCCTGGTTCTTCCATTTTCTTAGTTTTGATTATGGACTTCCTCTGCACCTGCTGCTCCAACTCCATGATCCACATTTCCAGCAATTCCTGCTACTCCATTTCCCTGGTTTTGCACTCCATCTTGTCCAATTTATTGGAGTAGGTTCTGCATCATTTCCTCCTATCTCTTTAGCATTCTTTCCTGCATAGCATCCATCATTATTTCCATCTCGTCTCTAGTAATGAAGACTGAGGTCTGATTAGCTTCTGAGGAAGCTTCCTTACTTCCTTTATGATGACTCCTACCTGTTCTTTATCTCCTTGTTGATTTCCTAGCCATTGTTTCCCAAATCCAAGTTTCCAAGCTTTCAAATCCAAAATCCTAACTTCCAAATCCTTAATGCAAGCTTTCTCGGTGAAAGCATCAAACATGCTAGCGTCAAAATTGACCACCAACACCCAATTATATGTGAAAGCACCAATATCCAGTCACAGATAATATATGATGCAGAGAATATGGTATGAAGAATAATCAAATTAATTTGAAAGCAAGTAAAAGAAACAAGATTTATAATGGTTTGGCTAACTCCAGCCTACATCCACTCCAGAACAATCTTTTATTATTATACTGAAATTTGATTACAATTACAATCTAAGATTCCAGAATGAAAATGGCAGAGTAGGCTCCAGGTAGAAGACGAAGAGAAGCAAAATAAAGGTCCCTTTACCAAAGTCAGGCCTGTTGTATTTATAGGTGAAACTTCTGCTATTGGGTCTTCTCACCTACATGGGCCTACCATAACGATCGGCAAGCCCAACTCGTCCACAAATAAAGATTGGCATAGTCATGCCGAACGTTATCCCTTCATCCAAACCAACGTCGATCCCTCCTTTCCATGTTGCTATGTTGACTCACCTTCCTTCAATACCCTCGTGCCGATCCATTTCCTCCATGAAGAGTTGCCAACCCATTGAGTGACGATCCCTTCTTTTACATGCTACCCCAATCCACCCTTCATATGTTATGCCGATCCCTTGTCCAGCCATCTATATCGATCCCTTACTTAAGAATTGATGCTCCCTTGATGCTCCCTGATCCCTTCTCGCCTACAGTGCCAACCTGTCTCGCCTCAAACTATGCCAATCCAATTGCCTTTGCCAACATGCCAATCCCTCTTTTGCTCTGACACGCTGACCTTTACCATGCTGACCCCAATCATGTTAACCTCCTCTTATGCCGAGCCTAATCATATCGACCTTGGCCTATACCTAGCCCAATCATGCTGATCGTTATTCCTTCTCACATACTGACCCATACAATCCTACTCCATATTACACTGATCCCTTCTTATGCCGATCCTTTCTAATTGAAGCATGTCGAACCCTTCAACACAACTTCCCAAGCCAATTAAATATGTCGATCCAAACTATGTTGCTTCATGCCTTGCCAACCCCTTCCATGCCGATCTCTACAGTGCCGCTCCAAGCTATACCGATTCCTACTCCTATACACTAGAGCACGTCCATCCATCCCAAGAGCTAAACTACGCCAAACCTTCCATGTCGATCCATTTATATGTGGAACCCTTTGTATTCAAGCCAAAATTCACATTTCAAGCAGCCTTCATCGCTTACCTACCTACTATGTTATAATCCTGGCTTCATCTTCATATCCATAGTTGACTGTCCATCCGTCTATCCAAACCAAATCCATGATATCCCAGCATCGATAACCGTGAAGTTTATTGGGTAAATCCGCCTGCGTACGGCCTTGCCAAAAGGCGAGTTAACATTTACAAAATGTACTTTTTTGTAAAACTGTATATTTTGATTTTCGATCCTTTCCTTAATTAAAATATATTTACAATTGTTAATCTTAGATTTCAAAACATATGAAATAGTCAAACTTAATTTTTAATATATAAGTACATACGTACGTACGTACGTATTGACATATGCATGTATGTATCTTTTAATATACATATATATATTTTTTAAATCAAAACTGTGGAAAACCATGGCATGTATAAAAGGACAAATGAGTACACTATGGTGTAAATCCCAACACCTGCATACAGTCACATTTACCATGTGCACTTATAATGCATTGCACTTTACATTAAAGGATATTTAGATATAACCCATTATGTGCCAAGATAAATTTGGTCATAAATGTCATTTAATAAATCAATCAATTTAATTAAAGAGATAAATGAAATATTTCTTTCTCTAAATTTGAAAAATTCTTCCTTCAGTTAATTGTATAATTAAAGGGAGAGAAACAAAAGGTTTCCTTCTTTAAATTAAATTAAACAAGTTATTGTTATACAAACATACACAAATGAGTATATTGCTCTTTTTTATATAATCATCTTATTGGTAAAAAAATTATTAAAACTTCTTTTAAAGAAATTTAAATAAAATAAGATTTATTTAAACAAATATTAGATTGGATATAATATACTGTAGCTGTATAGACACAATAGATCAAAAATAGAAAAAAATTTGAAATCTACCTATTTTACCCGCTTCCGTCTAGCCGGGTTCCTTCAAATGGTATCAAATCCATAATGGTATATGCAGTCTAAATTAACAATGTTAGGACTAACTGACTGAAGTCTATCGATTTAATATAATGTCTAGAAAGGTAGCGTCGAGAATGGGATTGGGTCACAAGTACTCTGCTCTGTCTGGTTACTGTAACGACCCGCTATTTTGTGCCATTCAAATCGACAATCATCCACCCATGTCATACTTGAATTATCAAAACAACATATTATTAATTTATATTTGGCAAAAACTTAGCATATCAGGAGATAAATCAATCACAGAATCACAGACACAGAGTAATATGACAATAAATAGCGGAATAGATAAATAGTAGTTCATAAAGCTACTATAGAACATCAGAGTCTGAAATAAATACAACAGAAATCTCAAATATAGAGTAGTCTTAAATGAAAAAGTAACTGACAAGACTGAACAAAAATAACTGGAAATAACCGAAAGCTGAACAGATAAACGATAGATTTTCAAGCAAAGCTCCAAGCTCCAAAGTGAGTCTCAAATGTTGTAACACTCAGCCTGACCGAGCATAAAGCAAAATGCAACACTTGAGTCAGTATTAACATTCTTACACCAGTAAATTCAACTCAAGTGAAATGTCAACTAAAATACAAAATAACTTAAAGGATGTTTGGGATTCCCATCTTTTAAGGATCCATTGAACTATTTACATACATAGTACAATACGCTACATAGATAATGTCTATAGTAAAGTAAACTGTTAAATAGCGTTAAGGCGTTACCCACATCCCCCTTAACACATTTTATATAAATGTATTAGTCCATACAGTACTATAAACTCCACCAAACCAATGGGCTATCAGGGAGCATTCCATAGGTACGACACAAACCAAACTCGTAGAAGGTGCGATAAGGCATGTGACAAGGCATGCGAGGCAATGCCATGGTAGGATTCTACCGTTTGCACTCCCAGATTAGTGGTAACGCATATCCGCTATTACCGCCCACCTCGAGACACACTCTCAAATCAAAGGTGCACCCAAATCAAGTCACAACGTAATAGAATGGTATCGAAGAAGCATGCTCGATTGGAGGTGCGACCTCACTTGGCCCGGTATAGCTCCCGTTTAGCCCTATCAAGCTAACTCACGGAAGTCAGGGCTGCATTAATATCTAATTTAGAATCGTCATCAAACCATCCTACTTCATTCTGGATCCTTCACCAGGTGCACGGTTGTTAAAGTGGTTTTCGGTATTGGCAGAGAGTATGACAATATATGATCCCGGTCTCTTTAACAACCAAACTCTTATTTCACATTGTGGTCATTTTCATATTAAACAATTTATAATTCATATCAACATCATAATCATTTAAAAATCATATCATTTTTGAAATCGTATTCTTTCAAAATCATATCACTTTCGAAATCATATCGCTTCCAAAATCCCAACCACAAAATAGTTTAAACCATCATATCAAAATACTCCATTAAATCTAAATTATACAATCCTAACATAAAAAGTTTTAAATATTGAAAATAGTTTATATATTAAAATAGTTTAAACTAAAATATTTATATATTAAAATAGGTTATAGATTTAAAATAGTTATATATATATATACTAGTTTGTATATTAAAATAGTTTATAGATTAAATAATTTATATATTAAAAATAGTTTATATCGAAATAGTTCCAAGTTAGAATTGTTTCCTCCACTTCCACAAATCAATTCAAATTTCAATAAACCATTTTAATTTATATCGATTTCAAATCCAGGTTTGAAATTCAGATTTAAACCACTTCCATTTCAATATGTTTTAAATTTTAAATATTCAAACAATCCAAAGTAACTCAATTTGATACATTCCATTTATATTTCAAAATTTAAATTTAATTTTATAAAAATTATCCACTTAATCATTTTTAATAACCTTTAAATAAATCTCATATTATGGTTTAATATAATGTTAAATATTACATTTCAATTTTATTTAAAGTTGAAAATATTCATTTAACCACCTTTTATCAAATCAATTTATAAACCATGCCTTTCAAAATGTCAAAATCAATAAGTTCAAATTTAACCTTATTTAAATTCTATTCTAAGCAAATTTAAGTATAAATCAATTCTTTTTTAAATTTATCTTATCAACTTCCATTTACTTAAAGTTAATACAAGTCTATTTTAAAATATTATATACATATTATTAGTTAAACTAAATTCTTAATAAATTTTATTATATTAATTATTATTAAATTAGATATTATTATTAAATCTATTTTAAATCTTATTTTACATATTTTAAAAATAATAAAGTTATAAGTAAAATATATAATTTCATTTTAAAACTTAACTTATAAATTTAAAATATCCAGAACTTATAATTTAAAATCTAACTTTTACACAAATTGTAACGACCTGCCTTTGTGGTCGTTTTAAGCAGACACACATGTCAAACTCAAACCATTCAGAAGGGCAGATTGTTATGAGGTAAATAAGAAAAAGAATATAAAGTAGTAAAACAAATAAAGAATCTCACAACGGAATGACATAATATAATAACCAAATAACAGTTCATGAAGCTATTCTATAAATCCTTTGGTTATTCTCTTACAACACAAAATCAGAGTTACAGAAAACAGGAATAACTAAGTAAATACAGTGGAACAACATGATACCGCGGAACACATATAATAAGTAATAATAGTATATAATCTTCGTCTTTATCCTCTAGAAAGCAGTCTTCGAAAAACCGAAAAGCTCGAACTGACCCAAGCGAATTGAAAAGACAAAACACTCGAGTCAGAACTAAAAGACTTTATGTAAATTAAATCAACAGTAAATAAATATGAGTGTAATGGCGTCAGAGATGTTTACAGGGTTTGACATCTCTTATCCAGTGCCTAACATGAGTGCATTAACTTAAGAGATGTTCGGGATTTTCATCTCCTAAGGATCCGTTAGACTATCTACTATGTAGTACAATATGCTATTATAATAGTGTCTACAATAAAGTAAAGTATTAAAATAGCATTAAGGCATTACCCATATCCCTCTTAACACATTTTATATATTCCCAAAGTCTATATAATGCCTTAAGCTCTATAAAAATGGTGATTTACCCAGAGGACACCCCATTGGTATGGTACAAAACAAATGCTATAGGGCATGTGAACACGGCACTCGAGGCAATGCCAGGGCGGATTTACCAATTGCATAACAAGGCTGGTGGTAACGCACAGCAGCTACTACTGCTGACCTTGGAACACACTCCCAAATAAAAAATCAAGGGGTGGCCACGAAATCATCACAAAGCCATAATATGGTATCGAAGAAGCATGTCACTTGGCTGGGGTATAGCTCCTGTTTTAGTCACATCTAAGCTGACTCACAGGAGTCAGGGACACGTCAATACCTCATACAGAATTCGTTCGCTAAACCATCCTACTTCATTTCTAGAATCTCCACCACGTATAGAGTTGTTAAAGTGGTTTCGGTATTGGCAGAGAGTATGACAATATCCGATCCTGGTATTTTTACCAACCAAACGCTTATTTCACACTGGATGGTCTTTTATATTTCAAAAGTCAATTCGTACTTAATATCAAAATATCATATTCAAATTTTCAAACCATATCACTTTCAAAATCATATTCGCTTCCAAAACCATATTCACTTCAAAGTCATATTCACTTTCAAAAAATCATATTTATTTATGAAATTATCGATAAGATAGGTTAATTAAATCTTCGTTCCCAAAATCATCATATTTACTCAAATATGTCGTTTCACAAAAAGGTATCAATTCCAAATCATAACTTAGGTTGTATCATCATCAAGGATTTAAATATAAATATTTCAACTAACACGGCCTGAAATTTTAGAAAAGAGTTTAGATAATGATAAATAGTATATATAATTTAAAATAGTTTAAATAGATTTAAATTTGATTTAATTAGTTTTAAAATGGTTTAAATAGATTAAACATTGATTAAATAGATTTAAATTATATCACGTAGATTTTTACATAAATTAAATATGTTTAAATTAGATTAAATAGATTTAAATTATATTAAATGGATTTAAAATAGAATTTAATTAGTTTAAAATAAATTGGATTAAATAGGTTGTAGTAGATTAATATAATTAAATAGTTCTAAATTGAATAAAATTGTAATTCAATTAAAATAGTTTGAAATTATTTTAAATAGATTTCAAAGTTATATCCAGACATTTTCAATAACTCAATTCCACTAAATTCATTTGTATTTGACTCTTCAACTTTGGAATTTAAATTTAAATTCTTTGACCAATTCATTAAACTCATTCTAATTCAACATTTAGCACTTGGATTATGAAAAATGGTTCAGTTTATATAAATACATCTCTGTTTTAAAATGTCAGTTAATTGAATTCAAAATTTAAGGAATAAAAAAATTATTTAATTTAACCAATTCGGTGTCCATATATAATTTTCTATCCTAGGGTCAAGTGATACAGATATTTATCATTTCAATCAGCAATTTAAAATTTTACGGTTATATGTTATTTTAAACCGCAATCTTGAATTAAATAAAATCCATAAAATCGCTTGGGTCTATCATTTCAACCCACAATGATTTTTCTCTAATCTATAGATCATTCGGGTATGTATTATTGCAACCCATAAGGAACTTGCAGAGTGATAACAGTATATAAATTAAACTTAACATCCAATCATCCAATATCAAAAATCAAACATCCATCGTAATTCATCATCAATTCGACCAATAAATTACAACAAATAACATGTTATCATTTACAGGAAATTAACTGACTGTTTAAATTCAATAATAAATTAAATGGCAACTTAAATCAAAAGTCAATTCAAATTAACTGGAATGATGATTTAAATATACCAAACAGCCGTAAATAAATTTCAAATCATATCATAACTTTTATTTAACTAACATAAAATAATCTAGTAGTTGTGAGTAGGTTAAAACACCCACCTTTGATTTTAAATCGTTTTTGGAATTCAAATAAAGGCCAAAAATTAAGCAGTCTTAGAATTCGTCCAAACTAGAGTCAAAATGATTGAAATTTCGATACAATCCTAGCAGAATGAACCACACATAAATCGGACCTCGTATGTGAAAGCTTTTGATGTTAGAACACGTGGAAATTAAAATATAATAATAAATTAAATTAAAAAAATGAACGTCACCTTCTCCAAGCTCCACGCAACGTACGAAGCCTAACCCAAACATACGAGCTTTGACCACTGATCGCCAACAGTCTAGGGCACGTGAACCTCCAGCAAGCCCACCGCCGTGCTCCTTAGGCCCAGCCGCAACTGTGGACCCCCACCATGTCGCCTCTTATCGTCGTAATAACCCTCTCCTGCCACCTAGTTTTCTAGGGTTACAAACCCTAAATCGGAAATTCTGGTCACCATATGTAATTTCAGGTCAAACAACCACCGCCACATGACTCCCCATAATGATCTCTACAAAACCCACAAACCAATTTTGTCGATTAATACCGCAATCAAAAACCCCTAAACGGCAAGTAGGGTTTCGTCGTTCATAGCTTTGACCAAGATTTGCCGTTGATTGAAGCACTATTATGACAAACGAACACCAAATGTTGATTAATATTGTCGAGAAACTCAAAACGTTATATAATTTGATAGGGTTTGAGGAAGTTGAATTTTCGATTTGGTTTTGAAATTGAATTAAGAGTTTGGAAATTTGAATATGTTCTTCAATTGAAAAGAAGGAGATAGACGGAAAATGTACGTATTAAATAATGGAATAAGAAATAGATACGGTTTATAACATGCTATATAAAGGTGGATCAGAAATAGAAATGAACGGACAAGATCGATTTGAAAGTTGAACTATAAACGACCATAAAAGCCCGTTTCGTTCCTAAAAGGAAAATGGGTCATCCCTTATATCAAAATATATGTTTTCAATAATTTTAAACTTAATGGAATATGTTTCAAGTCCCAATTCCATCGTATGATGAAGTTGGCTTTAAAATCAGCTTAATTCAAATTGATTTCAATTGAATTTAATTAAATTGGATTCTACGCGTATCGAGCCCGTATGATCAAACGACAAGAACGATCGCTACGAAACTTGAAATCTTACAATAATTTACCGTTACGGATCCGATGAAATTAGTTTCGTCGAAATTCGAGTCGGTGGCCAAAGTGGCTATTTTCACATTAATTAAATAAATAAATATTAAATTAATCAATCACTTTTTAGTTCAATATTTGTGAACTAACAAATTTGCATCATTTTTGATTACATGGACATTTATAATAATTTAAAACAAGTTTACATAAAATTTCAGTGTTGGTTATTACACTAATTAAAGTGTCCAATTTCAACTGTAATTAAATCTAATTAATTATAATTAAATTCCAATAAATTGTTTCAACTGATTTCAGGCCTTTATTCAATCAATTATTACTCTACAGACATAGTTATCATTGTTTATATCTTATTACACTAATCTTCTATAATTATCGTCTTAGTTTTCATTAACATACTATTTAATTACATTTAATTGCAATAAATCCATTTATTATATCATAATTTCCGATAAATTGATCAAACTTGATTTCAATTCTTTTTATTCAATTAATTATCATATTATGAATAAAATTTACATTGGTTACCTCTTATTGAATTAATATTGTACAATTATCAATTTAATCTACATTAACTGCACTAATTAAGTAAATTAATTGCAATTGATTTCAAATTTAAGTTAACAGGCTAAATAAATAGGTAACATATAATAATTATTACCATTAACTTTTAGTCACATCTTATAAGTTTATTACCCATAGCAAGTGTTATAATTACTACCACAACACTAAATTTATTCAATTACAATTCATTGCACATTATTTCATTAATCAATCAACATTTAAATTATCAATTGCTCTTTTAATCCAATTACCCATTAATACATACATTACTATAATTTATTTACAATCTATATCAATTATTTCCCTTTAATCCTTTCAATTAATTGGAATTACATTTAAAGCAGTTATCAGTTACCTTAAATTAATACTATTTCATTTTATTCCAGTTATGTTCGTATTATTAAATTACAAATTTTTATTTCTTCCAACATTAAATTATAAAACTTTATTAAATTAAAAATTTTAATTATCGAAAATTATGGGTCGTTACACTCTCCCCCAATTAATACTTTTCGTCCTCGAAAACGAAAAAGAAGGAAAAAGAAGGAATTTATTAATCAATATCTTTTATTCAATATATTAAATTTATAAACAATTTATTTACATAATTAAATAATTTAAATATATATAAATTTATTACAATTAAATCTTTTATATTCAATTTAATAAAGTTGGAAAACATTTCTATTTTTCACAAAAAAAATTTAAGTCCAAAATTAATGTTTGGGATTCCCATCCTTTAAGGATCTGTTAAACTATCTACATATATCATACAATACGCTACATAGATAATGTCTATAGTAAAGTAAGCTATTAAAATAGCGTTAAGGCATCACCCATATCCCCCTTAACACATTTTATATAAATGTCGTAGTCCATACAGTAATGTTGTGAGGACCACCCATGACTCCCGCACCATACAAGGAAATAGTGCGCTGTAAAGTGTGCCAGACAGCCACGGATGATCGTTAGGATAAGGTAAACACAGAATAGTCTATCGTATGACTCATAGCGCATGGATAAAATATAATAGAAAGTATACATAGTGAAGCTCTAACAGAAGTCTCATCATATAAGCTCATAACAATTTGATACAAACATCTGAATAGCCAATACATCAAGCCTCACTACATAACACTCAGAGAATCATACAAACAGCGGAATACCCAGTACATATAGTAAGAAAACAATATGCAAAAGCCTCCTGCTCGTCTTCGTCATCAACAGCGTTAGTCACTAAGAACAGCACCTGTCACCTGCTACCTAGTCTGCCCATCCCAACATGGATGAACAGCCCAAGGTAATAAGAGTTAAACATAAAACCTTAAGTCAGACAAAAGTCTTAGTGAGCAGTAAATCAACTATCAAACATACCAAAAGAGTATAAAGGGTACAAAGGAATAGGAACCCAACCATCCCACTCCACCTCTTTCTACAGTGATAGCCCCCAGACACACTAAGCAGAACAAACATAGCAAAGCAGACAATTAAAGTAAATCAATTATCACTCGAGTCAAGGTCGATGTTTTCCAAGTACAAACCACCAAGGCCTAAACCAAGATCAGATAAGCACCCACAAAACATCGCTCTTGAGACCGAGTGACAATACAACCAAACATCCATGACCCTGGCTATCATTGTTATCATTGCCTTGATACCATCGTTAATTGAATGACCGGCACATTCTTTCAGCCGTCAGTCAAGGGCTAATGGAAACCCCGGTTCTAGACACAACTCCGCACGTCATCGCAGCCCGTGCCTAGGAATTTTCGCAACTACCCAGAGTACTAGCACGTCGTCGCAGCCCGTGTTTGGGACTATCGAATCTGCCCAACGTACTCTTGCTTTGGTCATGCTAGAACCTTCAACAACGATGAAATCTCAGCCTCCTAGTCATCCTCCTCAATGACTATTCTCATACTAGCCCAAGCGCCTCTCGAGCCCACCATTATCAACCAACTCGAACAGCATCATCGAGTTATCAACATGCTTGGGATGATCCCGTCTGGATTAAATCAAGGCTATCTCACATCATGCTTTGCTTCATCGCATCATAGCAAAGTCCATCTTCATCGAATCTATCCATGTGAACTTTAACATCCGCTTCATGTGCCACAAGCGACTTTCACCACTCAAGAGTCTCTCCACTTAGCTTTTGAATCATCTTCGACCAACTTGTCCAAATCAACTATTAGCTAATTTGCAACAATCTATCAATCAAATCAATCATTAATCCAAGCAGTCAAACATTCAAACAAGAACTAATAAGCAATTATACAAGAATGGCAATTTCGTAATTAAAATGTCCAAATCTGACAAGTATGAATCATAAGCAAATATCTCTAAAACTTGATGAATAAACTTATATAAGTTAACATGTAGCAAAATGGGTATCCAAAACTTCATAGAAAATGGATCTACATGCAGACTTAAGGAAAATGCAAGAAATCTCTATCTTTAACACATAAACAAGCCACCGATCCAATATACTCCTTTGGGTCCGTGTGAGAGATAACTACCACTCACTGAATCACCTAAACACCTCAAAAGATAACAACTTCAGATCTGGACAGCAAAGGATCTAGCTTGATCCGACAAGATTTCCCTTCAAACGATGAAATCTCTCTTCGATGGATGTAGACCTTCAACTTTGACTCTTGGATCTTCGATTTGATCTTTAATCTAGATGAATGGAAGCACAAGATTAAAGTGGAGAAAAGAAGTGAAGAAGTGTTGTAGTCGAGCTCTCAAAATGGCAGCACTTCGTCGCTTCAAAATCCGGATTCCAAAAATGAAGATAGGCACTCCTATTTATAGGCTGAAATCCTTAACTTGTATGCCCCCTTAAGTCGGTCACGACTCATCAAGACCCACGACTTACGACTTAAGACTTACGAGTTAAGACTTACGACTTAAGACTTACGACTTAAGACTTACGACTTACGACTTACGACTTTCGACTTAAGACTTTCGACTTAAGACTTATGACTTAAGACTTATGACTTAAGACTTACGACTTAAGAATTTCGACTTAAGACTTACGACTTAAGACTTACAGCTTAAGACTTACGACTTAAGACTTACGACTTAAGACTTTCGACTTAAGACTTACGACTTAAGACTTACGACTTAAGACTTTCGACTTAAGACTTACGACTTAAGACTTACGACTTAAGACTTTCGACTTAAGACTTTCGACTTAAGACTTTCGACTTAAGACTTACGACTTAAGACTTACGACTTAAGACTTACGACTTAAGACTTACGACTTAAGAATTTCGACTTAAGACTTACGACTTAAGACATACGACTTAAGACTTACGACTTAAGACTTACGACTTAAGACTTACGACTTAAGAATTTTGACTTAAGACTTACGACTTAAGACTTACGAACAACAATTCTATGATCCTTTGATCCGTAAAAATACGGGTCGTTACATTCTCTCCCCCTTAGGAATTTCGCCCCCGAAATTCCAAACAAACAAGGGCAATCAAAACTATTCTGCATGCCTACCATCCATAGCAATCAACAAACCATGCATCCAACTACTAGCCTAGCATGCAGAATTCTAAGACTAGAACAAGTTACCAATTCATGAGATGTCACGACACCTTAGGGCCATACCTCGAAGAGTTCAGGATGAGCTGCCTTCATCCTCTCTTCCTCCTCCCATGTACAGTCGTTAACATCATCACTCCATTGTACCTTGAGCAACTTGACTACCTTCCTCGTAAGCTGTTTCGTATCAGTTTCCACAACACGAAGCGGCTTACGAGGTCTTCTAATAACTGGATCAACTTCCAAATCTTCACAGCTATCAGCAGCAACCACTGTATTTGGGTCGTGCACATACTTCCGTAGATACGACACGTGAAAAACATTGTGCACACCCGACAT
The DNA here is from genome assembly GCA_030765085.1 of Allium cepa. Lineage (NCBI taxonomy): Eukaryota > Viridiplantae > Streptophyta > Magnoliopsida > Asparagales > Amaryllidaceae > Allium > Allium cepa. Next base: position 564,231,089 of record CM060935.1, read on the forward strand.
CTTTTCTGGTAACTCCAACTTATAAGCGAGCTTTCCAATTCGCTCGACGATCGGGAATGGTCCAACAAATCTCGGAGTCAATTTTCCTTTCTTCCAGAATCGAATAACATTCTTTAGTGGAGAAATCTTCACAAAAACCATATCTCCTACGTCGAATTCCAAATCTTTTCGACACTTATCGGCATAACTTTTCTGACGATCTTGGGCTGCCTTCATTCGTCGCTGAATGGTCTCTATACAATCTGAAGTCTGTCGAATCATTTCGGGCCCAAGTATCAGCTTTTCTCCAGTTTCCAACCAACATGTCGGAGAGTTACACGGTCTTCCATACAATGCCTCATATGGTGCCATACCAATACTTGACTGGTAACTGTTATTATATGAAAATTCCACCAATTGAAGATGATCTTCCCATGATCCTCCGAAGTCCAAAACACATGCTCGGAGAAGATCTTCCAAAACTCGGTTGACTCTCTCGGTCTGACCATCTGTTTGGGGGTGATAAGCTGTACTCAAACGCAATTCAGTTCCCAAAACTTCCTGGAAGCTCTTCCAGAATCCACTAGTGAACAATGGGTCTCGATCGTCACTATACTCTTTGGAATACCATGGAATCGAACTATCCACTTAACATACAACTCAGCCAATTTCGATGCAGTCCTAGTTTATCGAACAGGAATAAATCTTGCACTCTTAGTCAAACGATCTACGATGACCCAAATCCCTTCATTTCCTGCTCTGGTTATAGGTAGTCCATCGATAAAATCCATCGATATTTGCTCCCACTTCCATGTAGGAACTTCTAATGGCTGAAGCAATCCACTTGGCTTCTTTTGTTCGGCTTTTACCAACTGGCAGTTCATACACTTGGAAATAAAATTTCCAACATCCTTCTTCATACCTTCCCAGTAATAGGTTCTCTTCATATCCCGATACATCTTATTTCCACCTGGATGAATTGTCAACTTTGAGTGATGACTTTCCTTCAAAACTTCATTTCTCAATTCATCTATATCGGGAACAACCAGTCGTCCTTGTTTCCGAAGCCAACCCACTTGATCGACCTCGAATCCTTTATCCTTCTCTGGGTCCAATCCAGATTCCAAATCACGGATAATCTTGACAAGCTTGTCCTCACGCTTTTGGCTCTCGCCAATTCTTTCCACTAGAGTAGGTCTTATCGATAAGTTTGTCAACATCTCAGGTTCCAATTCACATCTAGGCCTGAAGTCAAATCCAGCCAAATACTCAAGACTCTTCCATTCCGAAAACATGGCTCCCAAACCTGCATGTCTTCGACTTAACGCATCTGCCACTGCGTTACCTTTTCCCGGAGTATATGCTACACCAAAATCATATGATGCTAAAAACTCTAACCATCGTTGCTGTCGAAGATTCAAATCCTTTTGGGAGAAAAGATACTTCAATGACTTATGATCTGTAAACAACTCAAATCGAACTCCCAATAGGTAATGTCTCCACATCTTCAAAGCAAATACAATCGCCGCTTACTCCAAATCATGAGTCGGATAATTCCTTTCATGCAGCTTCAGTTGTCGACTTGCATATGCAACAACTTTATCCTTCTGCATTAGCACTGCTCCAAGTCCAGTACCACATGCATCGGTGTAAACCACCATCTCATCATTTCCACTTGGAATAGCCAAAACAGGAGCACTTGTCAATCGCTCTTTCAGGATTCCGAAAGCTTGCTCACACTTAGCATCCCATCTGAACACTTGGTTCTTTTTCGTCAACCCTGTTAATGGTGTAGCTATCTTGGAAAAGTCTTTGATAAACCGACGATAATATCCTGCTAATCCAAGAAAACTTCTCACATCAGATACATTCTTAGGTCTAACCCAATCCTGGATTGCTGCCACCTTAGCGGGATCAACCGCTATTCCATTTCCAGAGATAACATGGCCTAAGAACCTCACTTCACTCTTCCAGAAGTGACACTTCAAAAACTTAGCCCTCGGCTGATGTTTTCGCAAGATTTCCAAAACAATACGCAAATGCGTCTTGTGCTCTTCTTTAGTCTTGGAATAAATCAAAATATCATCCACAAACACAAGTACAAACTTGTTTAACTGATCCCTGAACACTCTATTCATAAGATCCACAAAATATGCTGGTGCATTGGTCAACCCAAACGGCATTACCAGCCACTCATAGAAACCGGATGGTGTCCCAAAAGCAGTCTTCGACACACTATCCTTTGCCACTCTCAACTGGTGAAATCCCGTTGCCAAATCCATCTGAGAAAACACCTTAGCTCCGTGAAGCTGATCAAACAAGTCATCTATTCTCGGCAACGGATACTTGTTCTTCTTAGTCACTTTATTCAGCTCACGATAGTCCATACACAACCTCAACGATCCATCCGCTTTGGTTGCGAACACAACTGGTGCACCCCATTCGGACACACTACGCTGAATGAATCCTTTCTGTAAAAGGTCATCAACTTGCACCTTCAACTCTTGCTGTTCCCTAGGCGCCATTCGCTTAAGCGGCATCACAACAGGTCAGCCTCCTTCAACTAGATCGATACGAAACTCGATCTCTCTATGCGGCGGTAACCCTTTGACCTCGTCAAAGATATCCTCAAATCCATTCACGATAGGCACCGATGACAGTCCATCCCGTGGAACAACCAGCGAATACATGAAGCTCATGAAGACGCCTTCTTCATGCTTACATCGTATCATAACCTTTCGACCCTCCACATTCTCGACTGTCACCTCCAGCCTCTTGCAATCAACCCTTGCCGCATACTTCCTAAGCCAGTCCATACCCAAAATAATTCCGAACCCCGCAAAGTTCAGAACAAAACAATCACAAACAAAAGAGAAATCATGACTCGATACAACTAGACCATGGCATATCATGCACAAACATGACGAACCCCCAACTGGATTAGTCACAACCAATGGTCTATCAACAATATCCGGTTCCAAACCCAACCGGCCTACAAGTTCACTACAAACAAAGGAATGCGACGCCCCAGTATCAAACAACACTCTAACTGGAACACCACAAATGGAAAGAGTACCTTGAACCACCACACTCTTCCCCTTCTCTTCTGCAGTAGGAGCTTTCAAAGATGATGGAACAGCCCCCAAAGCATAAGCTTGCACAATCTGCTTGTCCTTCCTCGGTTCTGGACAATTCTTCCTAAAATGCCCCGGCTTATCACAGTTGTGGCACTTCGCCGGCGCCTTCTGATTCTTACAATCCCTGGAGAGATGACACTTCTGCTGGCAATTGTAGCAGGTCACTTCACCCTTCGGCTTCTTTTGACCATTCTTACCCTTCTGCTGCTGCTGCTTCCTCTTCTTGTTTCCACCTGGCTCCTTGGTCATAACAACAACAGATCCTTTCTTAGGAAATAGATTCTCATGCCTGAGAGCCTTCTCCACAAGCTTCTCAAACGGATCGTCCAAATGATCCACCAACTGCCTCCCAAGATAACTGTCCAGGCCTGTCACAAACTTCTCATTCTTCTGATAAGGGGATTCAATATATGACCAAGCATACTTGGACAAAGCTTCAAACTCAGAAACATACTCAAGAACTGGTCTTCCACCTTGCTTGAGCTCCACAAACTTCTTAAACAAAATAGATTTCTGAGCTGTAGAAATGAACTTAGCTTCAAATCTGACTTGGAATTGCTCCCAAGTGATCTCTTCCTCTGGAGTATCAATGGTGATAGAGTTCCACCAATCAGAAGCTCTTCCCTAAAGCTGTCTTGATGCAAGCTTCCTCTTAGTCACATCCTCAATTCCCAAGTCACCAAAGATCCTTCTACAAGCATCTATCCATCTCTGGACTTCTATGGTTGATTCTGTTCCCAAGAAAACCTTTCCTCCAAGAGCAGTATAGTCCTTACAAAGCTTAGCAAAATCCAATGGTCTTGGGGCTTGAACCTGAACTCCAACATCTACCGATGGCCCCGGAGCTGGCATCCTTCTCATGATCGAAGTCATCATAGCCTCGAACATAGAAGCATAATCAGCAGCTCCCTCAACAGCATGGCCTCCCCTAGCAGCCGGTCTCCCTCTTCGACTCATTCCTAATATCGAAAAGAAATGATTAATATACCCTGAGAAACAACTGCATAAGAATTTCAAATCCTTCTAAGCTACTATATTATATATATAGTAATCATCCATCAAAATTACAATTACGTCTCTCATACGTAGTTACGTCAGCGAGCGTTGGCTAAAATCGATTAACCAAAGCTCTGATACCAAATGTGAGGACCACCCATGACTCCCGCACCATACAAGGAAATAGTGCGCTGTAAAGTGTGCCAGGCAGCCACGGATGATCGTTAGGATAAGGTAAACACAAAATAGTCTATCGTATGACTCATAGCGCATGGATAAAATACAATAGAAAGTATACATAGTGAAGCTCTAACAGAAGTCTCATCATATAAGCTCATAACAATTTGATACAAACATCTGAATAGCCAATACATCAAGCCTCACTACATAACACTCAGAGAATCATACAAACAGCGGAATACCCAGTACATATAGTAAGAAAACAATATGCAAAAGCCTCATGCTCGTCTTCTTCATCAACAGCGTTAGTCACTAAGAACAGCTCCTGTCACCTGCTACCTAGTATGCCCATCCCAACATGGATGAACAGCCCAAGGTAATAAGAGTTAAACATAAAACCTTGAGTCAGACAAAAGTCTTAGTGAGCAGTAAATCAACTATCAAACATACCAAATGAGTATAAAGGGTACAAAGGAATAGGAACCCAACCATCCCACTCCACCTCTTTCTACAGTGATAGCCCCCAGACACACTAAGCAGAACAAACATAGCAAAGCAGACAATTAAATTAAAGCAATTATCACTCGAGTCAAGGTCGATGTTTTCCAAGTACAAACCACCAAGGCCTAAACCAAGATCAGATAAGCACCCACAAAACATCGCTCTTGAGACCGAGTGACAATACAACCAAACATCCATGACCCTGGCTATCATTGTTATCATTGCCTTGATACCATCGTTAATTGAATGACCGGCACATTCTTTCAGCCGTCAGTCAAGGGCTAATGGCAACCCCGGTTCTAGACACAACTCCGCACGTCATCGCAGCCGTGCCTAGGAATTTTCGCAACTACCCAGAGTACTAGCACGTCGTCGCAATCCGTGTTTGGGACTATTGAATCTGCCCAACGTACTCTTGCTTTGGTCATGCTAGAAACTTCAACAACGACTTAAGACTTATGACTTAAGACTTACGACTTAAGACTTACGACTTAAGACTTTCGACTTAAGACTTACGACTTAAGACTTACGACTTAAGAATTTCGACTTAAGACTTACGACTTAAGACTTACGACTTAAGACTTACGACTTAAGACTTACGACTTAAGACTTTCGACTTAAGATTTACGACTTAAGACTTACGACTTAAGAATTTCGACTTAAGACTTACGACTTAAGACTTACGAACAACAATTCTACGATCCTTCGATCCGTAAAAATACGGGTCGTTACAAATGTAAACTCCAGCAAACTGGCTTGCTATCAGGGAGCACTCCATAGGTACGACACAAACCAAACTCATATAAGGCGCGATAAGGCATGTGACAAGGCACTCAAGGCAATGCTAGGGTAGGATTCAACCGTTTGCACTCCCGAACTGGTGGTAACGCATAACAGCTACTACCGCCCACCTCGAGGCACACTCCCAAATCAAAATGCATCCAAATCAAATCACAAAGTAATAAAATGGTATTGAAGAAGCATGCTCGATCGAAGGTGCGACCTCACTTGGCCCGATATAGCTCATGTTTTGGCCACATCAAACTAACTTACGGGAGTCAGGGCTGTGTTAATACCTCATATAGAATCGTCGTCAAACCATCCTACTTCATTCTTGATCGTCCATCATGTACACAGTTGTTAAAGTGATTTTTGGTATTGGCGGAGAGTATGAGAATATCGGATCCCGGTCTCTTTAACGACCAAATGCTTATTTCACAATGTGGTTATTTTCATTTTAAATAATTCATAATTCATATCAACATCATAGTCATTGAAAAATCATGTCATTTCAAAATCATATTCCCTTTCGAAATCATATCACTTCCGATATCATATCACTTCCAAAATCATAACTACAAAATAGTTTAAACCATCATATCAAAATACTTCATTAAATCTAAGTTATATAATTCCAACTTAAACAGTTTTAAATATTGAAAATAGTTTATACATTGAAATATTTTAAATTAAAATATTTATATATTAAAATAGGTTATAGATTTAAAATAGTTTACATATAAAATAGTTTGTATATTAAAATAGCTTATAGACTAAAATAATTTATATATTAAAAATGGTTTATATCGAAATAGTTCCAATTTAGAATTGTTTCCGCCACTTCCATAAATCAATTCAAATTCTCATTAAACCATTTTAATTTATATCGGTTTCAAATCCAGGTTTGAGCTTCTGATTTAAACCATTTCCATTTCAATAGGTTTTAAAGTTTAAGTATTCAAACAATTCAAAATAACTCAATTCGATACATTCCATTTATATTTCAAAATTCGACTTATGAAAATTATTCACTTAATCATTTTTAAAAACCTTTAAATAAATCTCATATTACAATTTAATTTAATATTAAATATTCAATTTCAACTTTATTTAAAGTTGAAAATATTCATTTAATCACCTTTTCTCAAATCAAGTTATAAACCATACCTTTCAGAATCTCAAAATCAATAAGTTCAAAAAAAACCTTTTTAAATTCAATTCTGAACAAATTTAATTATAAATCAATTCTTATTTAAATTTATCTTTCCAACTTTCATTTATTTAAAGTTATTGCAAATCTATTTTAAAATATTAATATAAATTTAAATAAATACTTAACATATTATATATATTATTAGGTAAACAAAATTCTTAATAAATTTTGTTATATTAGTTATTATTAAATTAAATATATTTTAAATCTTATTTTATATATTTTTGAAATAATAAAGTTATAAGTAAAATTTTCACATTTTATTTTAAAACTTAACTTATTAATTTAAAATATCCAAAACATATAATTTTAAAAATCTAACCTTTACACATATATTAAAATTAAAATTATTTATATTATATTTGAAAATAAATATTTATTAAAACCCATATATTTCCTTTCAAACTTTGGAAATCATTTCCAAAAATAGACCACCGGTGTCCGTATATAATTTTCTATCCTATGGTCAAGTGATAAAGATATATATAATTTCAATCCGCAAAATCGTTCAGGTATGTATGATTTCAACCCATAGGGAATTCCTAACTAAACAAGGAACTTACAGAGTGAGAAAAATAAAATAATAATATAAATGACATACATATTGATAGCAAGCATATATTATCATTAACAATTTAAATATAACGTATATTCAACAGGTTATTATGTCATATATATCAGTCAATTAACATCGGTGAACTAATTCAAATAATAACAGATCAAATTTAACAATTTAAATAACTAACAATTTATATTTAATAGCATATTTCAATCGCCATTTCATGTGAATTGAATTTAATAAATATAAGAATGTCAATCGTGAGTGATTGCTCACCTTTCGGGGCTAAAGAGATAACAAGAACAAGATGTGACAATCCAAGCACAAATTCCAAAGCACGGCACGATGAACATGAATTTGACGAGCAAAGTTCACAACTGATGAAAAAAAATCAAAACTAGCTTGATATAAACTGAAACAAGATATATATTATATTATTTTTCTAAAATCAATATTCAGTTTAAAGACACATATTAAAAATAAAATCGTTATATGTATTTTCAAATCAAGATTAAATTTAAACACATATAGAATAAAATCTATGTGTGTATGTGTGTGTATCAAATCATTACTACATAAACGCATATTAAAATTTAAAATAAAACCCTTACAATATATTTGTAAACCAAAACTCATGTATATACTTATCAGATCATATATAACTTATATAAACAAACAGACTGTACATAACATATGTAAACTTATACATTATAAACCAACATATCATATACATAAATTATTATAAACTTATATGTTGTAAACAGCAGATCAGATATATAAACTAATATATTATATAAAATAAAAATTTTGATTATAAGAATGAAGAAATACGAAAAGAAAGAGCTAGGCACGGCTGGAACTGCTTAATATTACTCGAATGGAAGGTGCACAGTCGGAGGCTATTGAAGAGTGGTGTGCCGCTATGGGGAGGCAGAAGTTGTGGAGGGACGTCGACTACTGTCATGCATAGGAGCAAGGATCTGGGTGGTGCTTCGGTGGTTGTGATGAAAGAGAGGTCGAGTTTGGAAGAGGTAGTTTGAGTCGGGTAAGATCGAGAAGGGAGAAGCCACAGCTTGGGACCAGGTCGCGTGATCTGTGGGAAAAGAATGGATGTGCTCCTACAAGGATTGCATGGCGAAGAAGGTTCGGTTGACGTGGAGGGGACAAATGGATGATAGGTGAGCGATCATGGCTGGTGCAAGCAAAGTGCGGCTGTCAGGGATAATGGGGCGTAGCAGATCTAGGGGTAAGGGGTGGGTCGAAGAAAATATGGGTTGACGTGGAATTGACGGGTGTCGACGATGGGAGGAGGGAGATAGGGTGGAACAAGGTGTTGGAGCGATGGGCAGTGGGAGGAGCTTGGCATATGGGTGGTCGAAGCTAGGTGGTAGGCTTGGAGGAGATGATTGGGGAGAAAGGTTATGGCCGAAGGTAGGGTGGTGGTTATTGTCACGTGCTGTCATTTTTTTTATAGGAGGAGGCGAGGAAAATGAAGGGAGAGGCTGACAGTTTGGCAGTGGGTCATTCACGGTGGCGGAATGGGTGAGGGTTTGCTATGAGAGGGAAGGCAAGCAAAAAGGTAGATGGGTTTACATATAGGAGACAAGCAGTTTGGAGATGATCTCTCAGGCAATAATAAATTGAAACAAGCCTTTTATATAATCAGACTAGAAGCAAAGAGAAAGATGGAAGGGAAAGAAATGGAACGAACAGAAAAATGAATCGGCACATATAAGTTAACGATTGGAAAAGAAAAGACCATAAGGTGAATTTCTATGGAAAATTAAAAGCAAGTGGTTGTTTGATTTATACAATGGATAATGAAGAAATATAGGAAACTAAAAAGGCTCGAATACGGAATCGATACGGCTAATCTTTTGATCGATTTCATCGCGGACCAAACACTAAAATGCACAAATGAATATACTGTGGAGATCAGCAACACGAGAGGAATGGAATGGTACATAGACATGGGTGATACAGTCTTCCTATCAAAAGTCGATATTCGCTGACAAAAATGCTGCTAAAACGTCGAGAATAAGATAAACGGGGTTATAGCAGTCCAAATTTGGCGAAATAAAATATGACGTATCTCTCAGAAAATGATTTAAAAATTTATTATCCAAAAATATTCAGATTTCAAAATATTTAATTTATATCCGATTTTCAACTGATTTAAGTTTTAAAATTCAAATTGCACAACAGAACAAACTTTTATATTTTTAGATGAAAATCTGACATTTGCTACGTTTAAATAGGCGCATAGCCAAATATCAAATTTTCATTTCTAAATCATATTATTTTATTTTCATGAAAAATTTAGTTAATTGCGTTGTAAAAATCATTAAAAAATTTGGGTCGTTACAGGTCACAAGTACTCTACCCTGTCTGGCTATAGGTCTGGCCCAAATAATGAAGTAACCTAAAGGATATCCCCAACATAAAGCTCCGAATTGATTTTGGTAAGACAATTTTCAAAAAAAAATTGAAAATTTTATTTTAAATTGAAAAGTTAAGTTTAAAATGTAAATATGAAATTTTTATAAATGTTATAGAATGCATTCAAATTTTTCAAAATTATTTTGAAACATATTAAATAATTAGTTTTGAAATTTTAAATTTTAATTAATATGATTAGTTAAATAAAATAATGAATTAAAAGTTAATTGACTAAAGCATATATATTGATATATGTGTATAACTATAACTGTTGTAGTTATTTATTTATCTTAAAATTGTTTATGGTAAAATAAAATAATATCATAAATTAATTAAAAAAATTTATTAAAATAAAATTTATCAAATAAAATTAATTAAAAATTAAGTAATTAAAAATTAAGTCATTAAAATGTATACATATATTGATATGTACACAAACAAACTACAAATGTTATAGTTAATATATTATCTTAAAAGGTTTATAATGAACAATAATTTTTGCTAGAAATTTCATATAAAATAAAATTAATCAATTAAATATATTTAATTAGCAAACATTAAATTTATTGCATAAGATTTAATTAATAATATACATGTATATATTATATAAGTAAATTAAATTAAAAAAGTAATAAATAGGTTTGTACTTATCTAACTATCTATGTTCAAACTTAAGTGAAACTATAAGAAACACAACTTAGATTTAAGGAACAAATACATATGTATGTACTGTATGTATACCAAGATTTCTGATGTGTCCGACATGTGAACCATGAGGGTCCTTCGTGAGAAATACATTGTTCCCTAAATCGATTTCACCCAAATAAATTTTTATTAAAGATTATGAATCTTTAATATAAATATTGTCATCTACCATTAGTATATTAATAAATAACTTGCATGCTCTCTAGTTATTTAGAAGACTCAAGCTAGAGTTGTTATGTGCAGTATTATTAATATGTTGACTAGACGAGGTAGTGTGTCGAAACAACAAGATGATGTCAAAATTTCTTTTAAATGTGTTGAAACTATACATCAAAAATGTATTTTGTATACTTAAATAATATATATATACACACTCAAATAAATAACTGTTTTTCCATATATGAAAATATAGAAGCGTCTAAAATGTATTTGGAATTAAAGATGCATCAAGTTATGAAAAAATAATTTCATAAATATACCAAATATTATTTAAGAAATAATAAGTGTTTTCAATATTTACTGAAAATAGCTATAATTTTATGTTAATATGAATAGTATGAATATTTATTTAAAATAAATCTATAATAATAATATTTGTTTTCATAATAAAATTGATACACTAGGAAATACTGAAGTTTCTAAAATATTCTTAATTACTTTGGAAATATGGATAAGCCACTTTGTTTAGAAATAATTTTTTAATCATATGATTATGAATCATGTGGTACTGGTGGATTATATCACAAATGATTAACGAAAAAGCATTTATCACTCAAATTTTTTGTAAATGAGAAGAATACGATAGTGAAGGTTTCTTATCTTAATCCGCTTCGGTCTGGGTCGGCTTGGGGCCAAGCCGACCGATCATAAGCTACCCAAGAATCAAAAACATGCCAGCGAGTCTCCTTCAACTATCGTCCAGGTTGGACCACTGTCAGCCCATCATATCCATGGCACTTCAAGTCGGCCTCCCGGCTAGTGCACCCTGAAGCAACAACCATAAACTGGCTTGTTAAACAAAGCAAGGCATTCGCACTACTCTACTAGGTCCTCATTATGACGACCTATATTTCGAAATGTTTAAATCGTCAATAATCCACACATGTCTAACTTAAACAATCCGGAACATAGATAATCATTGGGGTTAATTAAGAAAGATAAGAAAAGAAGAAGAAAACAAACATAGAATCTCACAGTAGAATGACAAAATATAATAACAAAATAAACAGCTCATAAAGCTGTTTATATTATACAATTGATTATAATTTATACAACATTTATCAGAGTTATATATACAACCGGTTCAAATAAATAATGCAGCAGAACAACATGATGTAAAGAATAATAATAACAATAATAATATACCGAGTATTCGTCTACGTCCTCCAGAAAATAATCTTCAATGCGCTGAAATACGCAGTGCTGACCCGAGCATCATAAAAAGACAAAATACTCGAGTCAGGACTGTTGAATATGCGCTTATATGATTTCTGTTTGATGATAATAAACATATATTCATTCATTTAAATGTATTTGATAATATACTATTTTATTTTTCACAGATTAAATAAATATTTGCTGAATAAAATAAATAACACAAAATTTGAATTCAAACGAATATTTTATTCAAACAAATATTTATTACAATTTTGAATAGTATACAAATTCAAGCTCTCACTATTCACTATACAACTTTGATACAAATTCAATTACATCACTATTTTACATCAGCACCTCACTACATATCACTCACACTCGTATTTATCTTCAACTGCATTCCAGTTAGAATCCAGCATCTGAGCAATCTGCAAAAATATAAACTAACGCAGTAAAATTGAAAAAGAAATATTTTTGCAATTCAAAAATAAAATATGGTTTTTGAAAATAATATTTGCCTCAGTTATTTGGGTTGTTCGTCATCATTTAAATTTGAATTCATCATACACGAACAACTTGTGACATACACAGTATATTACTGTATATGCCACAAGGCCGTGTGTAACGACCCGTATTTTACGTGTCGATAAATCGTAGAATTTGCAGGTCGTTAGTATTGTTTGTGTTGCTTCTAGCTTGAGTCGTTTAGAAGTTAACCCGAGTGCAAATGATGAGTCGTGACCGACTCATGGAGGACCGACCTATAGGTGTTGCCGAGTTAGTAGGCTTAGCCGGGTTAAGAAATTCAACGACCTAAAAGTTAGGCGACTTAGTGATGGTGACCGACCTATAGTAAGTCGTAGACGACCTTAGGAACTGGCCGAGTTTAGTGTGGAGCGACCTAAGGTAGATAGGTCGGGAGAGCGACCTAAGGTAGATAGGTCGGTAGAGCGACCTATAGGAATGACCGACTTAAGGAGTGAACGGGTCATAGGAGTGTTTGATTTAGGAGCTAACGACCTAAAAGGTTGCCGAGTTAAGGTTTGGGCCGACTCAGTGGTGAACGACTCATAGGATGGTGGTTTAGGCCTGTGGAACGACCTAAGGGGTTAGGTCGTATGGGAGATAAGTCGTGAACGACTTATGGTTTTGTTAGGTCGCTAGGCCGTAGCTAGTTAGGTCGTATGGCCCGTGTTGTTGTTATGTCGCTTGAGTTTTAAGTCGGCAGTGTGTTAGGTCGTTGGATGAGATGAGTCGTAGGTCGCGTGGTTGGTTGAGTCGACTTATAGTTAGGTCGGCCTTGGGTTCTTGAGTTGTTTAGGTCGTGAGTCGGTAGGATTTAGGTCGGTCGAGGGATAAGGTCGTATGCGACCTAAGTTGGTTCTGTGCTAAGAGATAGGTCGGCACGTTGGCTGAGTCGTCGTACGACTTAAGACTTAGGTGTGTTAGCGGCTGTGTAGTTGAGTCGTATAGGTCGGCAGCGACCTATGTTAGGTCGGAGTCTTTTAGGTCGGCAACGACCTAATAGCGAGCTCCGAGTTAAGAAGACGGCCGAGCTAAGGGGGATTCCAGCCTATAAATAGAGGGGTTTGGCTCACTTTTTGGCACCGGTTTTTGAAGCGACGAAGTGCTGCCATTTTGAAGACTCGACTACAACATTTCTTCATCTTCTTTTCTCCATTCCAATCAAGTGTTAGCATCCATCCAAGATCGAAGATCGAGATCGAAGATCCAAGTGCCAAAGTTGAAGATCTTCATCCGTTCGAGCTAGAATTCATCGATTGGAGCGAGATATTGCCGGATCAAGCCTTGATCTTTGCTGTCCAGATCTGAAGTTGATTGATTTTAGGTTGTTTTGGTGATTTGGTGAGTGGTAGTTATCTCTCACGCGGATCCAAAGGAGTGTATGGGATTGGTGATATTTTTATGTGTTAAAGTTAGCGTTTTCTCGCATTTTCCTTAAGTCTGCATGTAGATCCATCATGTTTGAAGATGTTTACCTTTAGAAGTTATTTATCAAGTATTAGAGATAAAACCCATGTTTAGATTTGATAGATCTATGCTAAAAACCATGATTTCACATATGTTGGACTTTTGCACACTTAATTACGAAATTGCCATTATAATTGTTATTGCTTAATATATCTTGTTTGAATGCTTGAATGTTTGAATGTATGTTAGATTTGATTGCTCCAAGTTAGCTTGTAGTTGATTTGGAACAAGGTGATTGAAGATGATTCAAAAGCTACGGAAGAAGGCTCTTGAATGGTGAAAGCTGCTTAAGGCATATGTAGCGGATGTTGAAGCTCATATGTATGATGTTGAGATGGAACTTTGCCATGATGCGATGAGGCAAACCATGTTGTTGAGTTGAGATCTTGCTTTGATGTGATGAAGCGAGGCATGTTGATATCTTGAAGGGTAGTTCAAGTTGGTTGATAATGGAGCTGCTCAAGAGGTAGCTTGGGCTAGGTTGAAAATAGTCGTCGAGGAGGATGACTAGGAGGCTTGGACTTTATCGTTGTTGAAGGTTCTAGCAAACTTAAAGCAAGGGTACATAGGGACGCCTAAAAGACTACAGGAAGGTAGTCGAGTACTCTGGGCCAAGAAGATAAGTCCTAGGCACAAGGCAGTGTGCAGAGTTTTGTCTAGAACCGGGGTTACCATTAGCCCTTGACAGATGGCTCAGGAAGGAGTCGGTCATTCAATTAACGGTGATTTCGAAGCAAGGTTAACAGTGATAGCCAGAGTCATGGATGTTTGGTTGTATTATCATTCGGCTTCAAGAGCGGTGTTTTCTGGGTGCTTATCTGATCTTGGTTTAGGCCTTGGGGGTTTGTATTTGGAAAACATCGTCCTTGACTCGAGTGGTATTCGCTTTACCTTAATTGTCTATGTTGTTATGCTTGCTTCTCCTTAGTGTATGTCTGGGGCTATCACTGTAGAAAGAGGTGGAGTGGGATGGTTTGGTTCCTATTCCTTTTATCCTTTATGCTCTTTTGGTATGCTTGATTGTTAATTTACTGCTCACTAAGACTTTGTCTGACTCAAGGTTTTATGTCTCCTCTTATTACCTTGGGCTGTTCATCCATGTTGGGATGGGCAGACTAGGTAAGCAGGTGACAGGTGCTGTGCTTGGAGTTTCTACGTTGAAGATGACGAAGACGAGCAGGAGGCTATGCATATTATTTTCTTATATGTACTGGGTATCCGCTGCTGTATTTGATGAGTGCTTGTAGTGAGGCTTTCATGTATGGATTTGAGTAGATGATTGTATAAAACTACTGTGATGCTTATATGATGATGTTCTGTTCTATGGAGCTTCACTATATTATATTTCTCTATTGTATTTTATCCATGCGCTGTGAGTTGTACGATAGAGATTCTTTTGTTTTGTTTTACCCTGACTATCGTCCATGGCTGCCTGGCATGCCTTTCAGCGCATTATTTCCTTGTTTGGTGCGGGAGTCATGGGCGGTCGTCACATTTGGTATCAGAGCTTTGGTTAATCGATTTCAGCCAACGCTCGCTGACGTAACTACGTATGAGAGACGTAATTGTATTTTGATGGATGATTACTATATATAATATAGTAGCCTAGAAGGATTTGAACTCCTTATGTAGTTGTTTCTTAAGGTGTTCTAATCATTCTTATTACAGATATTAAGGATGAGTCGAAGAGGGAGACCAGCTGCAAGGGAAAGCCGTGCTGATGAAGGAGCTGTTGATTATGGAACTATGTTCGAAGCGATGATGACTTCGATCATGAGAAGGATACCAGCTTCAGGATCATCAGTGGATGTGGGAGTTCAAGTTCAAGCTCCAAGACCGGTGGATTTTGCTAAGCTTTGCAAGGATTATACTTCTCTTGGAGGAAAAGCTTTCTTGGGGACGGAGTCGACTATTGAGGTGCAGAGATGGATTGATGCATGTCGAAGGATCTTTGGTGACTTAGGGATTGAGGATGCAACTAAGAGAAAGCTTGCATCGAGACAGCTTCAGGGAAGAGCTGCTGATTGGTGGAATTCTATCACCATTGATACCCCAGAAGAAGAGATTACTTGGGAGCAATTCCAAGTTAGATTTGAAGCTAAGTTCATCTCTACTTCCCAGAAATCTGTCTTGTTTAAGAGGTTTGTGGAGCTCAAGCAGGGTGGGAGGCCTGTTCTTGAGTATATTTCTGAGTTCGAAGCTTTGTCTAAGTATGCCAGATCGTATATTGATTCTCCCTACCAGAAGAATGAAAAGTTTGTGACTGGTCTGGATGCTTATCTTGGGAGGCAGTTGGTGGATCATCTGGACGATCCGTTTGAGAAGCTTGTGGAAAAAGCTCTTAGGCACGAGAGTTTGTTCCCTAAGGAAGTATCTGTTGTTGCTGTAACCAGGGAAGGATCTAAACCACAGCAGAGTGGCAATAAGAAGAGGAAACAACAGCAACAGAGGGGTAGGGATGGCCAGAAGAAGCCGAAGAGTGAAGTGACTTGCTATAACTGCCAACAGAAGGGCCATCTTTACAAAGATTGTAAGAATCCCAAGGTGCCGGGAAAGTGTTATAACTGTGATAAGCTGGGACATATCAAGAAGGATTGCCCAGAGCCGAGGAAAGATAGGCAGATTGTGCAAGCCTATGCTTTGGGAGTTGTGCCGTCGTCTTCAAAAGCTCCGACTGCCGAGGAGAAGGGGAAGAGTGTGGTGGTTCAAGGTACTCTTTCTATTTGTGGTGTTCCAGTTAGAGTGTTGTTTGATACTGGAGCGTCGCATTCTTTTGTTTGTGATGATTTGGTAAGCCGGTTAGGTATGAAACCGGATATTGTTGATAGGCCATTGGTTGTGACTAATCCAGTGGGGGGTTCGTCATGTTTGTGTATGATATGCCGTGGTCTAGTTGTGTCGAGTCATGATTGCTCGTTTGTTTGTGATTGCTTTGTTCTGAACTTTGCGGGGTTCGGAATTATTTTGGGTATGGACTGGCTTAGGAAGTATGCGGCTAGGATTGATTGTGAGAGGCTGGAGGTGACAGTCGGGAATGTGGATGGGCGAAAGGTTGTGATACGATGTAAGCATGAAGAAGGCGTCTTCATGAGCTTCATGTATTCGCTGGTTGTTCCACGGGATGGACTGTCATCGGTGCCTATTGTGAATGAGTTTGAGAATGTCTTTGAGGAAGTCAAAGGGTTGCCGCCGCATAGGGAGATCGAGTTTCGTATCGATCTAGTTGAGGGAGCCAGACCTGTTGTGATGCCTCTTAGGCGGATGGCACCGAGGGAGCAGCAAGAGCTGAAGGTGCAAGTTGATGACCTTTTGCAGAAAGGATTCATTCGGAGAAGTGTGTCCGAATGGGGTGCGCCAGTTGTGTTCGCAACCAAAGCGGATGGATCGTTGAGGTTGTGTGTGGATTATCGTGAGCTGAATAAGGTGACTAAGAAGAACAAGTATCCATTGCCGAGAATAGATGACTTGTTTGATCAGCTTCACGAGGCTAGGGTGTTTTCTCAGATGGATTTGGCAACGGGATTTCACCAGTTGAGAGTGGCAAAGGATAGTGTGCCGAAGACTGCTTTCAGGACACCATCCGGGTTTTATGAGTGGCTGGTAATGCCGTTTGGGTTGACTAACGCGCCAGCATATTTTGTGGATCTTATGAATAGAGTGTTCAGAGATCAGTTGAATAAGTTCGTGCTTGTGTTCGTGGATGATATTTTGGTTTATTCCAGAACTGAGGAAGAGCACAAGACGCACTTGAGGATTGTTTTAGGAATCTTACGGAAACATCAGCTGAAGGCTAAGTTTTCGAAGTGTCACTTCTGGAAGAATGAAGTGAGGTTCTTAGGTCATGTTATTTCTGGAAATGGAATAGCGGTTGATCCCGCTAAGGTGGCAGCGATCCAGGATTGGGTTAGGCCTAAGAATGCATCTGATGTGAGAAGTTTTCTTGGATTAGCAGGATATTATCGTCGGTTTATCAAAGACTTTTCCAAGATAGCTGCACCGTTGACAGGATTGACGAAAAAGAATCAAGTGTTCAGATGGAATGATAAGTGTGAACAAGCTTTCATAATCCTGAAAGAGCGACTGACGAGTGCTCCTGTTTTGACTATTCCAAGTGGGAATGATGAGATGGTGGTTTACACCGATGCATGTGGTACTGGACTTGGAGCAGTGCTAATGCAGAAGGATAAAGTTGTTGCATATGCAAGTCGACAACTGAAGCCGCATGAGAGGAACTATCCGACTCATGATTTGGAGTTAGCGGCAATTGTGTTTGCTTTGAAGATGTGGAGACATTATCTATTGGGAGTTAGATTCGAGTTGTTTACAGATCATAAGTCGTTGAAGTATCTGTTCTCCCAAAAGGATTTGAATCTTCGACAGCAACGGTGGCTAGAGTTCTTAGCATCGTATGATTTTGGTATAGCCTATACTCCAGGGAAAGGTAACGCAGTGGCTGATGCGTTAAGTCGAAGACATGCAGGATTGGGAGCCATGTTTTCGGAATGGAAGAGTCTTGAGTATTTGGCTGGATTTGATTTCAGGCCTAGATGTGAATTGGAACCTGAGATGTTGGCAAACTTATCGATAAGGCCTACTCTTGTGGAAAGAATTGGTGAGAGGCAAAGGGGAGATGATAAGCTTGTCAAGATTATCTGTGATTTGGAATCTGGATTGGACCCGGAGAAGGATAAGGGATTCGAGGTCGATCGAGAGGGTTGGCTTCGAAAGCAAGGGCGACTAGTTGTTCCCGATGTAGATGGATTGAGAGATGAAGTTCTGAGGGAGAGTCATCACTCGAAGTTGACAATTCATCCAGGTGGAAATAAGATGTATCGGGATATGAAGAGAACCTACTACTGGGAAGGTATGAAGAAGGATGTTGGAAATTTTATTTCCAAGTGTATGAATTGCCAGTTGGTGAAAGCTGAGCAGAAGAAGCCCAGTGGATTGCTTCAGCCGTTAGAGGTTCCTACATGGAAGTGGGAGCAAGTGTCGATGGACTTTATCGATGGTCTACCTAGGACAAGAGCAGGGAATGAAGGGATTTGGGTCATAGTAGATCGTTTGACCAAGAGTGCAAGGTTCATTCCTGTTCGATCGACTAGGACTGCATCAAAGTTGGCTGAGCTTTACGTGAAGTGGATTGTTCGATTCCATGGTGTTCCGAAGAGTATAGTGAGCGATCGAGACCCATTGTTCACTAGTGGATTTTGGAAGAGCTTCCAGGAAGTTTTGGGAACCGAGTTGTGTTTGAGTACAGCTTATCACCCTCAAACAGATGGTCAGACTGAGAGAGTCAACCGTGTTTTGGAAGATCTTCTTAGAGCATGTGTTTTGGACTTCGGAGGATCATGGGAAGATCACGTTCATTTGGTGGAGTTTGCTTATAATAACAGTTATCAGTCGAGTATTGGTATGGCACCATATGAAGCATTATATGGAAGACCGTGTAACTCTCCGACATGTTGGTTGGAAACTGGAGAAAGGTTGATACTTGGGCCAGAGATGATTCGACAGACTTCGGATTGTATAGAGATCATTCGGCAAAGAATGAAGGCAGCCCAAGATCGACAGAAAAGTTATGCAGATAATCGTCGTAAGGATTTGGAATTCGACGTGGGTGATATGGTATTTGTGAAGATTTCTCCTTTGAAGAATGTTATTAGATTCGGGAAGAAAGGAAAGTTAACTCCAAGATTCGTTGGACCATTCCCGATTATCGAGCGAATTGGAAAGCTCGCTTATAGATTAGAGTTACCGGAAAAGATGGCGGGTGTGCACAATGTTTTTCATGTATCGTATCTACGGAAGTATGTGCACGACCCAACTAAGGTGGTTTCTGCTGATAGCTGTGAAGACTTAGAGGTTGATCCCATGGTTACGAGACCTCGTAAGCCGCTTCGTATTGTTGAAACCGATACGAAACAGCTTAGGAGGAAGACGATTACGTTGCTCAAGGTACAATGGAGTGATGATGTTAACGACTGTACATGGGAGGAGGAAGAGAAGATGAAGGCAGCTCATCCCGGACTCTTCGAGGTATGGCCCTAAAGTGTCGTGACATCTCATGAATTTGTAGCTTGTTCTAAGCCATAGAATTCTGCATGCTAGGCTAGAATTGGTTGCATGGTTTGTTGATTGCTTTGGATGGTAGGCATGCGGAATATCTTTGATTGCTGTTGTTTGTTTGGAATTTCGGGGGCGAAATTCCTAAGGGGGAGAGAATGTAACGACCCGTATTTTACGTGTCGATAAATCGTAGAATTTGCAGGTCGTTAGTATTGTTTGTGTTGCTTCTAGCTTGAGTCGTTTAGAAGTTAACCCGAGTGCAAATGATGAGTCGTGACCGACTCATGGAGGACCGACCTATAGGTGTTGCCGAGTTAGTAGGCTTAGCCGGGTTAAGAAATTCAACGACCTAAAAGTTAGGCGACTTAGTGATGGTGACCGACCTATAGTAAGTCGTAGACGACCTTAGGAACTGGCCGAGTTTAGTGTGGAGCGACCTAAGGTAGATAGGTCGGGAGAGCGACCTAAGGTAGATAGGTCGGTAGAGCGACCTATAGGAATGACCGACTTAAGGAGTGAACGGGTCATAGGAGTGTTTGATTTAGGAGCTAACGACCTAAAAGGTTGCCGAGTTAAGGTTTGGGCCGACTCAGTGGTGAACGACTCATAGGATGGTGGTTTAGGCCTGTGGAACGACCTAAGGGGTTAGGTCGTATGGGAGATAAGTCGTGAACGACTTATGGTTTTGTTAGGTCGCTAGGCCGTAGCTAGTTAGGTCGTATGGCCCGTGTTGTTGTTATGTCGCTTGAGTTTTAAGTCGGCAGTGTGTTAGGTCGTTGGATGAGATGAGTCGTAGGTCGCGTGGTTGGTTGAGTCGACTTATAGTTAGGTCGGCCTTGGGTTCTTGAGTTGTTTAGGTCGTGAGTCGGTAGGATTTAGGTCGGTCGAGGGATAAGGTCGTATGCGACCTAAGTTGGTTCTGTGCTAAGAGATAGGTCGGCACGTTGGCTGAGTCGTCGTACGACTTAAGACTTAGGTGTGTTAGCGGCTGTGTAGTTGAGTCGTATAGGTCGGCAGCGACCTATGTTAGGTCGGAGTCTTTTAGGTCGGCAACGACCTAATAGCGAGCTCCGAGTTAAGAAGACGGCCGAGCTAAGGGGGATTCCAGCCTATAAATAGAGGGGTTTGGCTCACTTTTTGGCACCGGTTTTTGAAGCGACGAAGTGCTGCCATTTTGAAGACTCGACTACAACATTTCTTCATCTTCTTTTCTCCATTCCAATCAAGTGTTAGCATCCATCCAAGATCGAAGATCGAGATCGAAGATCCAAGTGCCAAAGTTGAAGATCTTCATCCGTTCGAGCTAGAATTCATCGATTGGAGCGAGATATTGCCGGATCAAGCCTTGATCTTTGCTGTCCAGATCTGAAGTTGATTGATTTTAGGTTGTTTTGGTGATTTGGTGAGTGGTAGTTATCTCTCACGCGGATCCAAAGGAGTGTATGGGATTGGTGATATTTTTATGTGTTAAAGTTAGCGTTTTCTCGCATTTTCCTTAAGTCTGCATGTAGATCCATCATGTTTGAAGATGTTTACCTTTAGAAGTTATTTATCAAGTATTAGAGATAAAACCCATGTTTAGATTTGATAGATCTATGCTAAAAACCATGATTTCACATATGTTGGACTTTTGCACACTTAATTACGAAATTGCCATTATAATTGTTATTGCTTAATATATCTTGTTTGAATGCTTGAATGTTTGAATGTATGTTAGATTTGATTGCTCCAAGTTAGCTTGTAGTTGATTTGGAACAAGGTGATTGAAGATGATTCAAAAGCTACGGAAGAAGGCTCTTGAATGGTGAAAGCTGCTTAAGGCATATGTAGCGGATGTTGAAGCTCATATGTATGATGTTGAGATGGAACTTTGCCATGATGCGATGAGGCAAACCATGTTGTTGAGTTGAGATCTTGCTTTGATGTGATGAAGCGAGGCATGTTGATATCTTGAAGGGTAGTTCAAGTTGGTTGATAATGGAGCTGCTCAAGAGGTAGCTTGGGCTAGGTTGAAAATAGTCGTCGAGGAGGATGACTAGGAGGCTTGGACTTTATCGTTGTTGAAGGTTCTAGCAAACTTAAAGCAAGGGTACATAGGGACGCCTAAAAGACTACAGGAAGGTAGTCGAGTACTCTGGGCCAAGAAGATAAGTCCTAGGCACAAGGCAGTGTGCAGAGTTTTGTCTAGAACCGGGGTTACCATTAGCCCTTGACAGATGGCTCAGGAAGGAGTCGGTCATTCAATTAACGGTGATTTCGAAGCAAGGTTAACAGTGATAGCCAGAGTCATGGATGTTTGGTTGTATTATCATTCGGCTTCAAGAGCGGTGTTTTCTGGGTGCTTATCTGATCTTGGTTTAGGCCTTGGGGGTTTGTATTTGGAAAACATCGTCCTTGACTCGAGTGGTATTCGCTTTACCTTAATTGTCTATGTTGTTATGCTTGCTTCTCCTTAGTGTATGTCTGGGGCTATCACTGTAGAAAGAGGTGGAGTGGGATGGTTTGGTTCCTATTCCTTTTATCCTTTATGCTCTTTTGGTATGCTTGATTGTTAATTTACTGCTCACTAAGACTTTGTCTGACTCAAGGTTTTATGTCTCCTCTTATTACCTTGGGCTGTTCATCCATGTTGGGATGGGCAGACTAGGTAAGCAGGTGACAGGTGCTGTGCTTGGAGTTTCTACGTTGAAGATGACGAAGACGAGCAGGAGGCTATGCATATTATTTTCTTATATGTACTGGGTATCCGCTGCTGTATTTGATGAGTGCTTGTAGTGAGGCTTTCATGTATGGATTTGAGTAGATGATTGTATAAAACTACTGTGATGCTTATATGATGATGTTCTGTTCTATGGAGCTTCACTATATTATATTTCTCTATTGTATTTTATCCATGCGCTGTGAGTTGTACGATAGAGATTCTTTTGTTTTGTTTTACCCTGACTATCGTCCATGGCTGCCTGGCATGCCTTTCAGCGCATTATTTCCTTGTTTGGTGCGGGAGTCATGGGCGGTCGTCACACCGTGCACGCTGATATATACACTTGATTGATTTACAGGGACAGGCAAGCACAGGTCAAACCCAAATGAAAAACCGAGTTCAACTCACGTGCAATATATTCAAAATCACGACACGAGCACAAGGTCAAACCCGAGTTTTTGAAACTGGATTCAACGCAAGTAAAAATTCAAAAATCAACATGAAATACATGTAGACAAAGTAGACCAGAAGTACAAACTAAAGATCACAAGTGTGCAACAACTCAACAATTTCAAGTGACAACCAGAATGAAGACCAAAAACAAGGACTGCAACAAACATCAGCAGATCAAACATAATGGGTGCATATAACACAGTAGCAAGCTACAAGTGATGCAGAATCAAGGTAAACTGGCAACAAACATGAAGTGAATCAAGTCAGTAGCAACTTTCAAACACCCACATATATGAAGCATACAAGTACAGGCCATAACATGTCAATGCAAGCAAAGTCAAGATACAGGTGGACAGTGAAACCAGGCAACGACTTCAGGCATGATTCAGCTGCATGTACAACAGGTATGGTGACACAAGTAATACAAGACAAGATGCAGGGAAGCATGTACATAGGCCACCAGTGAAGCAACTACAAACTACTCACGACAATGCATCAACATGCCACAAGACATAGTAATGCAACAGTGGCTAACCAGAAGTGAAGATTGCAGCAACAACAGTGAGCATACTCATATGAACAAGTGCACAACAACTTCAACAAAGACTCAAGCTACAGTGCATAATGGTCAACACAGTAAGACATGAAGCAATGGTCAAGAGAAGTTTAAAGCAGTAGGGTACATGAAGCAAATGCAACAAAGATGCAAGCTGCAGCATACCAGTGACATGAATGCAGTGTACAACAATGGAACATGACTATCATGGTACAATTCAAAGCTCAAGTAACAAAAGTCAAGTGCAGCAATGAAACAAAATAGTATGACATGAAGCAAATGACAGTAAGCAATGAAGCAACAAGCTCGAGCACAAGAACATGACAACAAACTAAAGTGCACAGCAACTATTAACTGCCACAAGACCATCATGCAAAGACCAGAAGTACAGAATGAACAAGCTAGTGCTATCAAATGAACCAGTAACAATGCAACAATCAACTCAAATGAATACAGCAAGCATGTAACAGAGGTCAAGCATATATAGATATGCAATGAAAAAGTGGATCAAAATGAAACATACAAAATGCCCAAGTAAAGTGCACAGTGAAGTATAAAGCAACTACAACAAATGCAGTGAAGCATCTGTGTAAATATATGTATTTCATATCAAGCAAGTGCAGTCAGTTCATGCTAAACCGATCAGAAGATGGCCAGAGACTATAGTTCTCAGTGAAGTCAAAATCAGTGTCAAGGCCGAAGTCATAGTAAAATCGCCATGTCAATGTTGAACAAGTCAACAAAGTATAAATTCCAGAAATCAACAAAGCCGTGGTTATCACGAAAGTAAATTCAAAACCGTGTCAACCAAGGAATGCAAAAGATACGAAGATGACAAAGTCAGTTCGATTATCAATCGCTCAAGCATAATCAAACGGCCAATCAAAAGAATGTGACAAATTCAAATTATTTTATACGAACGCAAGAATAGGATTTACAAACCCTATATAAATCAAATTCACATCATCGGCAAGATCATTGAATTCCAGAAAGCATAAAATCAGAAAAGCACAAGCAAATAATTACATACCGAATCGAAGAAGGAATTCGATCAAAGAAGTAGCCGAAGTGAGCATCAATCAATCAAGGATACACGCAAGAGATCATAGAATCAATCTACATACTATCGGCACTTCAAAAGCCCTAAATCTGGAAAAGGAATGAAGCCCTAAATTTGCAAGAGGAACGGCCACCATTATACACGCAAACGAACGGAGTAAAGCAAAAGGAGACGGGTCAAAATAATAAAAGAGGCCGGCCTATTGTTTTTAAAAGGGAGAATTCTTTTTTTATATAAGGGTTTTTAAATTAGGGTTATTTTTGTTTTATAATCGTTTTTAATTGTATTTTCTTTTTAAACCGTTTTAATTTTCTAGTCGTGTGACTAGGGTGCAAACTATGGTGTGTAGTTTGGGAATTCACAACTCGGTAGTTGAGTTGTGGTCAGGGTTTTGAGCGTAGAGTTAGATTAGTCAATAGCGGGTATAGCGAGTTTACGTGTGTAAGCGAGGGACTATCTAATTTCTAGTAGAAACCTTAGGGGCAGCACGTAGGCAGGTTTTTGCCGAAGCTGGGTAAATTCTGTGTTGTTCTATTTTGTTATTTATATTCTGCTATATCTGTGCTGCTATTCTGTGATCTGTGTTAATATAAATTAACTTCTGCAATTAAGTTTTTATAATTTACACTATCACCCTATTCACCCCCCCTCTAGGGTGAAATCGATCCTACAAGGACTAAAATATTCTTATTTGAGCGAAATTGATACCACATAACATGAGTGTAATAGCGTAAGAGATGTTTATGCGATTTCACATCTCCTATCCAATGTATAACGTGCGTTCAATAACTCAAAAGATTCAATGGGATTTTCCATCTCTTAAGGTCTCACGACCGAGATTTTCGACACCCAAAAATAGACATCCATACGTCCACTGTATTACATGCCGAACAATAGGATGTCGAAATTACCAGATCATTAGGGTAAAGAAGAAAGAGGTAGAAAAAGAAAATAGAAATAACAACACAGAATTCACAGTCGTAGCGGAACAATATATAATAGATAACTGATCTTTATTCAAAAAAGAACTATAACCATTTTTATATAGTACATCATCATAGTACAACACAAATCAATAGTACAATACTGGACAGTTATAATAACTTGTCCTCACAAATATTGAATGTACAACATACCATACGCAGCGGAATAAAATCAAATACGTATAATACATCTTCGTCATCCACCTCGCCTCCTGAGCTCATATCATCCTATCTTGTATCTGTAATAATCGGTCTGACCCGAGCATTATAATAGAATAACACCCGAGTCAGTCTAGAAAACCAGCGTGAGAAAACACACTCAATTTGAATTATCAAGGTTTCCAAATCCTTTGAAAATCAAAGGTACCACGTAAGACCACGCCACAAATACACACGACAGGTTTTTACCTTACGATAACCAAAAAAATTCACATCAAATCTTCTGGTATTATAGCAGTGTCTAAGTACAAATACTTTTTCAAATAGCTAAATATGTTACATTAATTGATTTTCAGCATACTGGGCTCTACAATCAAAAGCGTAAAGGCACGTATTGGAAAATGGGTTCCATATGAATGATTAGGCACTGGGGTACCACCTTTCACAGTACACGTCTAGAAATAGCGTACCGAGGACCACGTAGGGATCTCCTGCAACACAAGACCGACCTACCCCTAACTTGGATAGAACGAATATGCTATCGCCCCGGGTGTTCCCACCTTTTTCCAAGCTCCTTCCATAATCATAGTAATAATATCCGAGGGTATCCAGAAAGGTGATAAACATACCATAATTGGGTGCTACCCAATTAGCCTTGCTACATTCCGCTTGCTTTCCAATCATGTAACAACCCGTAAAATTTTAATAATTAAGTTGGTTATTTTAATTAAAATTTAGTAATTAAATTTAGAAAAAAAAAACTTTATAAGTTAATATTGAAATGAACGCTGAAATGAAATATAGCAAGGGTACTTAAAAACTAAGAGTTAGCATATGAAATAAAATCCTAATAAAGGTAGTAGTGAAAGTGTTATACTTGGGAAAATTCTTATATATATATTTAAGGTAAGCATTTAATTATCCAATGCAACAATTTATTTATTAAAAGTAACTACAGGTAAATTTAGGCAATAAAGTTAGCCAAAGCTAAATGTGTATAAATTGAATGAAATGGGTTAATGTAAATGTTAAATCAGGCTATAAATCAAATGGAAGAAAACGAGCGTAAAATTTGAATTAATTTATGAAATAAAATATATTGAATAGCAGTTGAATGAAAATTAATGTGATAAGGTTAATGCAAGTTGATAATTAACGATATTTGTGCAATACCTATTAATTGGAAAATTTTTGTAAAAGTTATAATCGAGTGAAATTGTAAATTTGAAGTTAAGTAATAATGGACATAGTAAAGATGGCAATCAAATCAAATATTTGGGAATCAAATTTTATTTAATTTTGAAGGTAATCAATAATTAATGAATTAAATGGTAAGTAATTAGGATTAAATTCTATATTAATTGAAACTGAATGTAGATTTAATGTAATAACGTTAAGGCTAACTAAATTAGCGCAGTCCAAATTTATGGAAACCAATTGCAATAAATGAATTAAATATTACATTATTGTGGATTTAAGGTAATATTTGGGAATAAGGTATGGTTTTTGATTTATGAATGAATTGTTAATTAAACATTTAAGGTAGTGATGTTAATATAATATTTATCCAACTTAAGATGTAAATAGGGGTGTAATAATGTAATGAAATGAAAATTAGCATTATAGAAGGAATAATAGTCTGGATTGATAGGTAACGAACTTATAAATGCAATTAGGAGCAAATATGTGGCAAATTAATATAGGTTGTTTATTTGTTTAATGTGTAAATAAACTTTGGTAAATCAATTTCTATAAATCCAAATTTAACGTTTTGTTAATATAAATTAAAGTATAGAAAGCGAGATTTATTAATTTAATTGAAGTATAAATTTCAATAATTGAAGTTATTGCAAAAATAAATGAAATTAAACGTTTAAATATTACGTTATTGATATTTAGATAAAATTTGAGGATAATATGAATTGGTTGGTTTTAAAAAATTGGAAACCAAGATTTTATTTATCTAACTGAAATGTAAAGTTCAATAATTGAATTAATTGCAAGTAAATGAAATTGAATGTAGTTAAATAATACGTTATTTCAAATAAAGATAATATGAGAAATTTATTAATAGTTCTGAATCCAATATTTAGTCCATCTGTTTGGAAGAAATGAATGGAATACTAGTTAATTTATTTAACTAAATGAAATTTTGAGGATTCTATTTATAATTAGTGAATTTAATGAAATTGAAGATTTACATCGAAACTTATAAATTAACCTTCTCTAAATTGACATTTAAATTTGTTTAAATAGTTGTAAATGATTATGAAGTTAAAAACGTTGAAATTTGTCAATTATCGAGATAAAATTTAAAATTTGATTAAATTAATTAATTATTAATTTGTTTAATTAATGGAAAAATAGCCATTTTGGCCACCGACTCGGATTTCGACGAAACCAGTTTCATCGGATCCGTAACAGTGAATTAGCGTAGGGTTTCAAGTTTTGTAGCGATCGGACTTGTCGTTTGATCGTACGGACTCGAAACGCCCTGAAATCGATAAATTGAAATCAATTGAAATAAATTTGAAAAATATTGATTTTAGCATAACTTCTTCATACGATGTAATTTGAACCTGAAACCTTTTCCATTGCATTTAAAATATTTTAAAACATCTATTTGATATATGGGTTGACCCAATTTCGTTACGGAGTCAAAACGGGCTTTTTGGGTCACTTTAGCGTTAGCGCGTATATCTGTTTTATCCATCTATTCTATTTCCAATTATGCCTATAAATATCGTGCTATAAACCCTAGCCTACCTAATTCTCATCTGTTTGTACGTACATCGCAACTCTCTCCTTATCAATGGCAGACAAACAAACTCTAGATCCAATCACAATTCCAAATCAAATCAAAAGCTAAAATTTCAAACTCCTCAGAAAAATTCAGAAAAATATATGTTGAAGCTCTCGTAATGCGTATTCTTCTGGTGCAACTCGTTTTTCGTTTCGACGCATTATTTGCCCAGAAAGCGATGATCAATCCTCGACCGTTCATCGCTCGACGATGAATCTCAACTGATCGTCAAATTGAGGTTATGGGGTCATGGAGAGTGGCGAGTGGAGCACATCAACGTGAGTCATTCGTCGAACCATCGGCCAGATTGACGGCAACAAATCAATTTGTCTTCATTTTGGGGGTGGCGACCGGCCCTATTTGAGGCGTCGTTCAAGGGAGTGGGGCCAGGTATGTGGGCGAGAGTGGTGGCGCGTCGGCATGGCGGGTAGCGGCGTGGGGGAGACGTCGAACGACGGTGGGTGTCGTTTGTTTTCTGCTTGGAGATGACGCGGTCTAGGGTTTCTGAAAGTCATGTGCGTGCTGCTGTGCGTGTTGAGTTCAAAAGGGAGGACGTGAATTATTTCTTTGGTAATGTTTTTTATTTTAATTATTCTAGTTTAAATTCGTATAACTTCTAATACGAATAACTTTCGCTTGCGAAGTCGTATTCATGTGCGGTTTTCTTCGCTAGATTCGTGTAATTCCGCACATTTTGGCGCTGGTTTGGACGGATTCTGAGACTGGTCAATTTTTGGGTTTAAATCGGATTTAAATTCGATTTAAATTCAAAAGGTGAGTGTTTTAACCCACTCACAACTTCTAAGATTTCTTATGTTTGATAAATTCATTTATGATGTGATTTGAAATTTATTTATAGCTATTTGGCATATATTTCATCATTATCTCAGTTAATTTGCATTTATTTAATTAACTTGTTATTTAAGTTTATTATTGCATATAATCTGCTAGTTAAATTTTAGATAAAT
This sequence comes from Allium cepa, assembly GCA_030765085.1. Taxonomy (NCBI): domain Eukaryota; kingdom Viridiplantae; phylum Streptophyta; class Magnoliopsida; order Asparagales; family Amaryllidaceae; genus Allium; species Allium cepa. The sequence goes on from CM060935.1 coordinate 564,260,699, forward strand.
TCATTATTGCATATAAACTGCCAGTTAAATTTTAGTTAAATTAATTATTGCATGTAAACTGCAAGTTAAATTTTAGTTAAATTCATTATTGCATATAAACTGCAAGTTAAAACTTTTTTAAATTTATTATTTCATATAAACTGCCACTTAAATTATTATTTAATTTATTTTGCATAATAAACTGCCAGTGAATGCCTTTTATTTATTACCTGTTATATATTGATGTATTGTTTGAATTGGATGATGATTGTGATAAATAGATGTATGATTTTATGATGGATGAATGGATGTTTATTTATATCATCATAAATTGCAAGTTGTTACGCATTTTATTGCATTCGAGATTGCGGTTTGAAATGATATATAGCCATAAAATTTTATTTTTAAATTGCAGATTGAAATGATAAATATCCGTATCACTTGACCATAGGATAGAAAATTTTATACAGAAATCGCGGTATATATATATATATAAAAATATATTAAAGTGATTTCTATGGTTTTGTAAAGATATATATATATATATAGTTTATGGGGTATTGATTTGGTTATTGATAAAGGTTATTTTATATATAGGTAAATTCTGGTTTTTAAGCTATGTATAAAATAAATTTGAAGTATAAAAGAGGTTAATAATCAAGTTTGATTTTTTTTTAGATCAAATATGATTAAGCATTTATTTAAATTTAATTTCTGGAGTTTAAATGACTAAAATGAGAATAAGGTTGGAAGAAGAATATTAAATTTATTTAGAATCTAATATAAATTAAAATTTTAAAGGATATGATTTTTATAACTTGATTTCGTGTTGAGTGATTTAAATGAATATCATGTTGATTTAAATGAATATATTAAGTTAAATAAATTGAAAGAATATCCAGTTATGTGAAGTTAAAGGTTTTACTTAAATTATATTGAATTCATTAAGTAAACAATTCAAATCTAAATAATAGTAATTGAATTTTATATATATATGGAATTATCAAAGAATTTGTTTTGAAATGGTGGAATATTTAAAGTTTTGAAACATAAGAATTGAAATGGTTTATTTGGAAGTTAAAATCGGTATTTGGAATTGATTTGTGAAATTAAAAGAAGCTATTTTATTTTATAATGTAATTTAATATTTAACCACTTAAGAGGTTGTTTCAAAGTTATGATTTTCAAGGTATTATAATTAGGAAGTATTATATTCAAGAGTTTTGATTTCTAAATGTTATACTTTGAAGCACTATGATTTTGGAAAGTGTATATTTGAAATTAAAATGATATTATATTGATTTGGGTCTAAATGATATCAAATTTGATTTGGGTTTTAAACGAAAATGATATCATATTTATATAGTTTTGAAATGGATATTATATTCTGGTTTTAAAGTATAAACTATTTTGAAAGGACTGCGGTGTTATAATAACGATTGGTTGTTGAAGAGACTGGGATCGGAAGTTGTCATACTCTCTGCCAACTCCGAAAACTACTTTAACAACCGTGTACGTGGTGGAGATTCCAGAATGAAGTAGGATGGCGACGACGTTTCCTTTGAGGTAAATATGTGGACCCAATTCCCGTGAGTTGGCATAAGATGGCTAAAACAGGAGCGATTAACGGGTTAATTGAGGTAGCACCTTTGATCGGACGCATCCCTTCGATATTATACTTTGACCTTTGGATTGATTCGGTTGCCACTTTTGATTTTCTTTGATTTGGGGGTGTTGTTCGAGGTGGGCGGTAGTAGCAGCTACGCGTTACCATCGACCCGGAAGCGTGATTGGTATATCTACCCTAGCATTGCCTAGTTGTGCCGTGTCACCTACCATAGCGCGCCTTATACGAGTTTGGTTTTCTCCCGTAGCCCGTGGAGTATTTAGGGTAGTCTCCCAATCTGGAGATGCGCTGATACTGGATGGACAACCGGGACTATTACTGTGTTAAGGGGAGTATTGGGCCACTCCTTAACGCTATTTAAAAGTAAGTTTATTTTACAACTAGACACTATTATAATAGAGAAATATTGCTACAAAGTAAATAGTTTAACGGATCTTTAGGAGATGTAAATCCCGAGCATCTCTTGAGTTACTGCACTCATATTTACTTTTGTTGATTTAACTTACATAAGATCTTTTAGTTCTGACTCGAGTGTTTTGTCTTTTCAATTCGCTCGGGTCAGTCCGAGCGTTTCAGAATTTGAAGATTTTAGCTCTAGAGGAAGAAGACGACGATTAGTAGTACTATTATCTACTATATTATTCCACCACACTATTGTATTCCGCTGCACTATTGATATTCTATGGTATGTATAACTATGATATATATATTGTATAAGAAAAATTAAATATTTTGTAAACAGCTTCATGAGCTGTATATTTGATTATTATATTTTATCCTTCCGCTGTGAGAGTCTGTTTTGTTTTATTTCTTTCTCGTTTTTCTTATTTACCCCATAACAATCTGTTCTTCCGTATGGTTTGAATTGGCACGTGTGTCGATTTAAAGCGTGCGAAAAGGCGGGATGTTACATCTGGTATCAAAGCTTTGATTTAGCGATAAACCTTAGCTTTGTGGGGTCTGACTCTTTGTTAATAAGGTAGTAATACCCTATGGGAGTCGCTGAGTGGATATATATGAGAGAGCGTATTTGTTAGTGTTATAAAAGGTTTATTATTGGGTTAATTTGTTCCGTTTTGTATTTATAAATTCTGGTTGGTGCATGGGACGCTATGACATCAATAGGGATTTCTAAACACTTAATAGGACAAACTGACATAATATTTGGTTTTAATACAGATGAATGAAATAATTTTGCCTATTATATATTCAATATATATAAAAATAAATTTTTATAAATGATATATATTTGGTTGCAATATATTTGTTGTTAGGTAATGAAATAGATAAAAAATAGTTGAAAATAAGATTTAAATAAAATAAATGGAAAATTGGAAATTTAGAACTTAAGTTCCGGGCTTTTGAAAATTTCTTCTGAATAATTTTTAAATATAATAATAATAATATTTAGAAGTATTTGCCGATATAAATATTTCAAAGAATTGTTTTGAAGAAACTTTGGAAAGTGATAAGCTCTGTACTTCCCTCTCTGTCGCTGGAAAATAATTTAGGTGATGACGGCCGCATCATCGACATTCATTTTCGAGTTTTGAAGTAGGAAGGCCACTGTGGTATTTTTACTGCAGATTTGTTTTGATAAACCAATATAAATTTTAAATTGTTTTAAATATAATTGGATGCATAAAGTGTAAATATATACATTTACCTGTTATATTAAAGTGATTTTGAATAAAACCCAGTATTTAATTCTTAAGTTTCCATTGATTAATAGTTTCAATTACTGTAGTGAATTGGAACGTAGGTAATTAATAAGTTGAAACCTCTAAAGGAAATAAGAGATTTATTGATAGATTTTAAATGGTATTAAATTAAATTTGAAAGTGTAACCTATGAAATAAAGGATATAATTATTGAATATTAAATTTATTAAAAGAAATGAGAAAACTTGTATAACTTTCAATTACATTCTTTAAAAGTATATATATAACTTACCGAATATTAAAAGTTAAAATGTTAAAGATTGGTAATGGAAAATTGTACAAGTAAACTATTGTGATGAAATTGTTCAATAAATTGCTTTTATTAATAAGAATTGATGTTCTAGTTGTTATGGACTTAAGTATAATTGAAATGCTACTAATGTAATAGAAAAGAAAGGTAAGTATTATAAATAAATAATAATAAACTTAAGTAATAGGTTGAAGTTACCTCTGAATAAAATAAGAATAAAAGATGAATACTGAAAAATGACCATAAACTTAAGTTAATAAATTTACCTACTAAGAAATTTGATTGAATATGAATAATATAAATAAATAAATGTAATGCAATAAATAGAATTTGGCATTATATAGATAGATGAAAATGAATTGGTAGGTAATGAATAGAAATAGATAAAGATAAGTAATGAATGAAAAGGAAATCAAACAACAAATGAATGAAGAGGAATTGATAAAAATTAACTTGATTTATTATTGAAATTGTTGTTGATTTGGTTTATGATTGTTTGGGGTAAGGATACTTTAAATTGTTTGGGTGAATGAATAATCTATATAGTTTCCATCTAAGACTGTTGAGTAAATGGTGCACCTAATAGTTATTTTTCATCCTGTACAATTTAAAGTTTTGAACCCGAACAACTATTTGTTTTGTTTGATATGAATGAATGATTGTTTTGTGTTGATTTCTATGTGATGGTTGTATACTTGGTTGCAAGTGATTGTTGTATGTATTTATTGTTTGTTGGTGGTTGAAAACAACCTTAAATATTTTATGTTATATAATTATTGACTCTTTTGGATTATATAAGTGAAATATAGGTTATGGAAGCAATGGCTGCTGCTTTTGGTTTCATAATATAAGCATAAATTTGCCCGACAAAATAGGTACATTTTCGGATTACGGTTTATAGCGCTATTATTTTTTTTTTCCCGTGGTTGGGATATATATTATTTTGGTAAATATGTTGTATATTGTTATATGTGATATTATATTTTCTCCCGAGCCTCTCCGTACAAAGGAGACTCTGCCGAAATTTTTCGAAAATTTGGACTTTGAAAATGTTTTGAAAATGTTTTCCAAACTTTATTAGTTTAAGTATAAAAAGATTTTATAGTTATAAATTGAGATATTTTATTTAAATTATTAAATTTTGTAAACCTATTTATTTATAAAGTTAATATTTTGAATAAGATATATTGACTTCTTAATTCTTCTTTTCCCCTTTTTTTCCTTTTCGGGGACAAAAAGTTTTGAGTGGGGGAGAGTGTAACGACCCGTAAAATTTTAATAATTAAGTTGGTTATTTTAATTAAAATTTAGTAATTAAATTTAGAAAAAAAACTTTATAAGTTAGTATTGAAATGAACGCTGAAATGAAATATAGCAAGGGTAATTAAAAACTAAGAGTTAGTATATGAAATAAAATCCTAATAAAGGTAGTAGTGAAAGTGTTATACTTGGGAAAATATATGTGTGTGTGTGTGTGTATTTAAGGTAAGCATTTAATTATCCAATGCAATAATTTATTTATTAAAAGTAACTACAGGTAAATTTAGGCAATAAAGTTAGCCAAAGCTAAATGTGTATAAATTGAATGAAATGGGTTAATGTAAATGTTAAATCATGCTATAAATCAAATGGAAGAAAACGCGCGTAAAATTTGAATTAATTTATGAAATAAAATATATTGAATAGTAGTTGAATGAAAATTAATGTGATAAGGTTAATGCAAGTTGATAAGTAACGATATTTGTGCAATACCTATTAATTGGAAATTTTTTGTAAAAGTTATAATTGAGTGAAACTGTAAATTTGAAGTTAAGTAATAATGGACACAGTAAAGATGCCAATCAAATCAAATATTTGGGAATCAAATTTTATTTAATTTTGAAGTTAATCAATAATATATGAATTAAATGGTAAATAATTAGGATTAAATTCTATATTAATTGAAACTGAATGCAGATTTAATGTAATAACGTTAAGGCTAACTAAATTAGCGTAATCCAAATTTATGGAAACCAATTGCAATAAATGAATTAAATATTACATTATTGTGGATTTAAGGTAATATTTGGGAATAAGGTATGGTTTGTGATTTATGAATGAATTGTTAATTAAAAATTTAAGGTAGTGATGTTAATATAATATTTATTCAACTTAAGATGTAAATAGCGGTGTAATTATCCAATGAAATGAAAATTAGCATTACAGATGGAATTATAGTCTGGATTGATATGTAACGAACTTATAAATGCAATTTGGAGCAAATAGGTGGCAAATTAATATAGGTTGTTTATTTATTTAATGTGTAAATAAACTTTGGTAAATCAATTTATATAAATCCAAATTTAACGTTTTGTTAATATAAATTAAAGTATAGAAAGCGAGATTTATTAATTTAATTGAAGTATAAAATTCAATAATTGAAGTTATTGCAAAAATAAATGAAATTAAACGTTTAAATATTACGTTATTGAAATTTAGATAAAATTTGAGGATAATATGAATTGGTTGATTTCAAAAAATTGGAAACCAAGATTTTATTTATCTAATTGAAATGTAAAGTTCAATAGTTGAATTAATGGCAAGTAAATGAAATTGAATATAGTTAAATAATACGTTATTTGAAATAAAGATAATATGAGAAATTTATGTAATAGTTCTGAATCCAATTTTTAATCCATCTATTTGACAGGAATGAATGGAATACTAATTAATTTATTTAACTAAATGAAATTTTGAGGATTTTATTTATAATTAGTGAATTTAATGAAATTGTGGGTTTATATTGAAACTTATAAATTAACCTTCCCTAAATTGACATGTAAATTTGTTTGAATCATTGTATATGATTATGAAGTTAAAAATGTTGAGATTTGTCCATTATCGAGATAAAATTTAAAATTTGATTTAATTAATTCATTATTAATTTATTTAATTAATGGAAAAATAGCCATTTTGGCCACTGACTCGGATTTCGACGAAACAAGTTTCATCGGATCCGTATCGGTGAATTAGTGGAGGATTTCAAGTTTCATAGCGATCGGACTTGTCGTTTGATCGTACGGACTCGAAACGCCTTGAAATCGATAAATTGAAATCAATTGAAATCAATTTGAAAAATATTGATTTTAGCATAACTTCTCCATACGAAGCAATTTGAACATGAAACCTTTTCCATTGCGTTTAAAATATTTTAAAACATCTATTTGATATATGGGTTGACCCAATTTCGTTCCAGAGTCGAAACGGGCTTTTTGGGCTACTTTGGAGTTAGCGCGTATATCTGTTTTATCCATCTATTCTATTTTCAATTCTGCCTATAAATATCCTGCTATAAACCCTAGCCTTCCTAATTCTCATTTGTCTGTAAGTACATCTCAACTCTCTCCTCCTCAATGGCAGACAAACAAACTCTAGATCCAATAACAATTCCAAATCAAATCAAAAGCTAAAAATTCAAACTCCTCAGAAAAAATTAGAAAAAATATATGTTGAACCTCTCGAAGTGCCTAATTTTCTGGTGAAACTCGTTTTTCGTTTCGATGCATTGTTTGCCCAGAAATCGATGATCAATCCTCGACCATTCATCGCTCGACGATGAATCTCACCTGATCGTCAAATTGAGGTTATGGGGTCGTGGACAGTGGCGAGTGGAGCTCATCAGCGTGAGTCGTTCGTCGAACCATCGGCCAGATCGACGGCAACAATTCAATTTGTCTTCGTTTTGGGGGTGGTAGCCGGCCCTATTTGAGGTGTCGTTCAGGGGAGTGGGGCCGGGAGAGAGTGGTGGCGCGTCGGCATGGCGGGTAGCGGCGTTGGGGAGACGTCGAACGACGGTGGTTGTCGTTCATTTTTTGCTTGAAGACGACGCGGTCTAGGGTTTCTGAAAGTCACGTGTGAGCTGCTGTGCATATTGAGTTCATAAGGGAGGACGTGGATTATTTCTTTGGTAATGTTATTTTATTTGAATTATTCTTGTTTAAATTCGTATAACTTCTAATACGAATAACTTTCGCTTGTGAAGTCGTATTCACGCGCGGTTTTCTCCGCTAGGTTCGTATTGGAATTCCGTACATTTTGGCGCTGGTTTGGACGGATTCTGAGAATGGTCAATTTTTGGGTTTAAATCGGATTTAAATTCGATTTAAATTCAAAAGGTGAGTGTTTTAACCCACTCACAACTTCTAAGATTTCTTATGTTTGTTAAATTCATTTATGATGTGATTTAAAATTTACTTATAGCTATTTGGCATATATTTCATCATTATCTCAGTTAATTTGCATTTATTTAATTAACTTGTTATTTAAATTTATTATTGCATATAAACTGCCAGTTAAATTTTAGTTAAATTCATTATTGCATATAAACTGCCAGTTAAATATTAGTTAAATTTATTATTGCATATAAACTGCCAGTTAAATTTTAGTTAAATTCATTATTGCATATAAACTGCCAGTTAAATCTTACTTAAATTTATTATTGCATATAAGCTGCCAGTTAAATTATTATTTAATTCATTTTGCATAATAAACTACCCGTAAATGCATGTTATTTATTACATGTTATATATTGATGTATTGTTTGAATTGGATGATGATTGTGATAAATGGATGTATGATTTTATGATGGATGAATGGATCTTTATTTATATCATCATAAATTGCAAGTTGTTATGCATTTTATTGCATTCGGGATTGCGGTTTGAAATGATATATAACCGTAAAATTTTATTTTTAAATTGCGAATTGAAATGATAAATATCTGTATCACTTGACTATAGAATAGAAAATTTTATACAGACACCGCGGTATATATATATGTATATATATATATATATATATTAAAGTGATTTCTATGGTTTTGAAAAGATATATATATGGTTTATGGGATATTGATTTGGTATTGATAAAGGTTATTTTATATATAGTAAAATTCTGGGTTTTAAGCTATGTATAAAACAAATTTGAAGTATAAAAGAGGTTAATAATCAAGTTTGATTTTTTTAGATCAAATATTGTAACGACCTGATAAATTTATGATATTTTTATAAATTTAATTTATATGTTTGTTAATTTAATCCAGTATAAAATTAAAGTCTTAGGATTTTAAAAGGATGAATGTAGGAGTTAGATAGTAACTGTAATTACAGGTAGAGATTTAAAAGGTTTTATGACATAGATTTGAAAATAACTGAAAGTTGTGTTGTAGTTATAAGTCTTAATTTGTTAGTTTAATGGTATTAATGTAACAATAACTGAATTGGATTACATACACACAAACATTTGAAAAATTTATTAGGTGGACTAAATTGGTTAAAGTTCATAAGTTGTGCATTTCAATTTAGTAGAAATTCTAAACGATAAACGAAGATTTAAATAAACGCTAAATTAAAACTATGTAAAATGGTGACTTAAGGCCTAGTTATAGGAATTGGAATATAATCCAAAATTTAATTAATGATAGTAACGTAGTATTAGCTAATAAATAGATTTCAATGCAGTAACCAAATGAAAGGAATAGGAATGAATATATATATTGAATAGGAATGAATATATATATTGGTTTGAAATGAAATAAAAATGTGTCACATTTAGATGGAGTAAAATTTAAGAAACCTATAAATGTGGAATCAGTAAACATTTGTAAAAATATTGCCTAGAATAAAATTCATTTAATATAAGAATTCAAAGGTGGAAGATTTACATTTGGATTGAAAGGTATAATTAATTGAATTGGTGATTTGGGAATTTAATCCAAGGGTTACTCTAAAAATAAATACGGATAAAAAGAGGTTAAACTAAGGAGGGGCATTAATTGATTTTAAGGCTTATTTAATACGTTAATAGGCAAGACTCCGCATTCATACATTTATACAAAGCTAAATAGAAGCACAAGTGTGATATAATGTAAATAGATGGATATCAACCTTTATTTATATGTTAATGGGATTTAATTTCTATTGTATAAAAACCGCAATTTAATGAAGATTGAAATAGCTAATTCATACGTTAGTTGATTTAGCTGGAATATGAAGATATTTAATGGAATAGTGAAATCAAATGGGAATGGGTTTCCATTGTTCATTTGAATTCACATTCATCATAAAAACTTATTGAAAACCAAAGGAATAATAAAGGAATCAAGACTTAATTAGTAATTTGGATTTAAGACATGGCAATTTGGATTTATTGCAACATTTAATACCATAGAATTTAGTAAAGCTTATTCAAATTTTAGTTGACCATTTGTGATATAACTTTTTGAAAACAAGACTTTATTTATGAATTGAGTATTTGATTCAACGAATGGTAATTACTTCATTTAAAAATGGAATTTAACGTAAATTTGTACGTTATTAAAGTTAAATGAAAGCTGGAAACATTTGACTTAGAGAACAATTGAGTGAAATCTTAACTAATGTAAACTTCATCATATTGACATCCATAACTGTGAATCATAGGAAGAAGGTAAATAAATGAACTTAACCAAACTATTTATGTTGAATATTGAAAATTTGAATAAATAAATAGTTAAGAAAATTAAGGGAATGGGAATAAAAATTTATTTATAATTTGGAATTTTAATTACGGTGAAAAGGGTTAACTGCAATTAAAAGTAAGTTGAGATGGAAATCAAGTTATTTATTTAATTTGGTTTAAGATGAGAGTGTATAAGTATAAGATTAGGTAATTTGTGAGAATAAATTTATAATTCCCGAATAATAAGAAAACGCAGAGGTTAACACTGCGAAATTTATATACTTATAAATTTTAATTCACATCCAAGCTTGCTAAATTTTTTGGAATTGATTGGATTATATAAGTAATGAAATTTGGCCAATATTTAAAGTTGAAAGAAAATTTGGATTTTATGATTAATTTTAATTTATTTAATAAATATTAAAAATAGCCATTTTTGTCACGGACTCGGATTTCGACGAAAACAGTTTCCTCGGATCCGTAACGGTGAATTATAATAATGTTTCAAGTTTCGTTGCGATCGGACTTGTCGTTTGATCGTACGGACTCGAAACGCCTTGAAATTTACGCATTTTGAAATCAATGTGAAATTTTTGTTTTTTGGCATAACTTCTTCATACGATCGAATTTGGTCGCGAAACTTTTTCCATTGCGTTCAGAATATTTTAAAACACCTACTTGGATATATAGTTTTAACAAATCCGACTCCGGAGGCATAGCGGACTTTTTGGACCATGGTTTGTCACGCACGTTCGCGTATCCAGTCTAGCTACCCTACCTCTAGCCTATCTATAAATATACATCTATAAACCCTAGCTCCTTTCTTTTTTCATTTGCTGTACGTTCATTTCTTCACTCTTTTCTCTTCCCCAAATGTATACATCTCAGATCCAATTCCAGATCCATCCACAGTTCAAAATCAAAAGTCAAAACTCAAAAATTTCAGAAAATTCCAGAAAAAATATATGTTGAAGTATTCGATACGCGTAAAATACTGGTGAAATTCGTTTTTCAATTGGAGCTGTCGTTCATCCAGAATAAATTCAAACAGCCCAAAACCGTTCATCATCGTCGCGCAAAACTTTGTCGGATCGGAAAAACATTTCTGGGTTTTGGAGAGGGAACCGAGGGGATCGCATCTATGTAATTTGTTTGGCGATTCAACGGTCGGATTGGAGTCAAAAATTTGACTGGGGTTGCTAAATTTGTGGCGGCTATAGGGTTGAGGTCCTTGCGCATGCTTACTGTAGAAGATGAAGAGAGGCCGCATGTTTTCGTGTACAGGGAACGTGGTTGCTGAGGTGGCATGTTGGGGGTTAAGTGTTCTCTTATATTTTTTTTTATTTGAATTCAATCACCATTTTCCGTCATAACTTTCTCATACGAAGTCGGATTCACACGAAATTTTTTTTTTTAGGATCGTAATTTAATTCCGGACTCGATGACGCTGGTTTGGACGAATTCTGAGACGGGCGAATTTTTGGGTTTAAATCGGATTTAAATTCGATTTAAATTCAAAAGGTGAGTGTTTTAACCCACTCACAACTACTAGAAGCTTTTATGTTTGTTAAATAAATTTTAGAAATGAATAGAAATTTATTTATGAGCTTTTGGCATGTTATTTCATTTATATCTGTTGAATTGCATTTTATTGAATTTAACTGTTAATTTAATTGATTTATTGCGTGTTAATTGGCTGTTAGAAATTATTGTTTGCATATAAACTGCTAGTTAACAGTTATGTCAATTATCACTGAATATAAATTGTTAGATTAATAGTTGATAAATATAATTTGAAATAAAACTGCCAATTATTACCTGTTGTATATTACCAAACATATATTGTTATTGATTGATATTGGTTGATGGTTGCGATTGGATGATGGATGTGTTGATGAATGGATGTTTATTACATATCATTAAATTGCAAATTATTATGCATATTTCATTTTTCGGGATTGTGGTTTGAAATGATATATAACCGCAATTTTTATTTTTTTAAATTGCGGATTGAAATGATAAATATCCGTATCACATGACCATAGGATAGAAAACTTTATACAGGCACCGTGGTCTATATATAACTATTTTAAATGTGATTTCTATGGTTTGGATGGAATACGGTTTATAAAGATCTTAAATTTTATACTGAATAAATGTTTTCTTCCATATTTATATACATATGAAGTTGAAAATTTGAAATAAAATGGTGTATAAATCTCTTTATTAAAATGGAAGAAAATTTAGAAATGGAGTTTGATAATTTATATCCTATGTTTTAAATGTTAAGTTGGAAATTTTAAGATATTTATAATTGGATTGTTCCCAAATAAATTAAAATGAATATTCTAGTATAACTTGAATTGAAAAATATATATAATTTATTACTAGAAATTGAAGTCTTATTAATTATGGATTCTATGTGAATATTCAAGAATAATTAATAGAACATTTGATTTGAAAGAATAAAATCCAACTTTAGTTGAAATATTTATACTCAAAATGGATATACGTATATATATGAATTTATTGAAATGGTTTTGGAACTTGAAGCGATATTAAATTTTGGTTTTAACTTTAAATAAAGAAATGTATTGTAAAGCCACGAGAAATATTTCTTTTCAAAGTAACATTTAAGTTAAACCACTTATTTTATATACTGTTGAATATCCAAACCATTTAGTTTTGAAAGTAATGGTTTTAAAAACTATGGATTTCGAAGTATTATGTTGAAAGTTAATATTCAAATATTTGGTTACAAGGAATTATAAATTTTAAAAGTGGCATAATTTTTGGAAAGGATTTATATTTGGGAAATGATATCAGTGATTTGGGTTTTATAAAAATAATATCAAAATGAATCTTTTTGGGTTTTAAAGAAGAAATGATATCGTAATATTATGGTTTTGAAATGGATTATATTCTGGTTTTAAAGTATAAGCTATTTTTAAATGACCGCGGTGTTATAATAACGATGGGTTGGCAAAGAGACCGGGATCGGATATCTGACATACTCTCTGTCGATACCGAAAACCACTTTGACTAACCATGTACGCGGTGGAGATTCCAGAATGAAGTAGGTGGTGGCGACGTTTCCTGTAAGGTAAATACGTGGACCCGACTCCCGTGAGTTGGCATAAGGTGGCTAAAACAGGAGCGATTCTCAGGCCAATGAGGTCATTCCTCTGATCGGACGCTCCTCTTCGATATTATACTTTGACTTGGATTTGATTCAGTGGCCACTTCTATATTTTGATTTTGGGGAGTTAGTCCGAGGTGGGCGGTAACTGCGGCTACGCGTTTCCACCAGCCTGGATAGCAATTGGTATATCTACCCTGGCATTGCCTCGTTGTGCCGTGTCACCTACCATATCGAGCCTTGTACGAGTTTGGTTTTCTCCCGTAGCCCGTGTGATATCCTCTAGTTGCTTCCCGAGTAGGAGGAGCTATGGTATTGGATGGACTACTGGGACTATTACGTGTTAAGGTGGAAAATGTAAAGCCTTAACGCTATTTAAAAGTAAGTTTATTTTATAAATAGACACTATTATAATAGCGCAATATACTATATAGTAAATAGTTTAACGGATCCTTAGGAGATGTAAATCCCGAACATCTCTTGAGTTACTGTACTCATATTTATTACTGTTTATTTAACTCACATAAGATATTCTAGTCTGAGTCGGGTGTTTTTGTCTATTCAAATTCGCTCGGGTCAGTCCGAGCATTTCAGGATAGCAGATTTTAGCTTTGGAGGACGAAGACGAAGAATAAGTATTATGTTATATATAGTATTACACCACACTCTTTCTATTCCGCTGCATTGCTTGTATTGGTATGTGTAACTCTGATATTTATTGTAAAAGAAGAATCAAGCTTTTGTAAACTGTTTATGAACTGTATATTTGTTATTATATTTTATCCTTCCGCTGTGAGATTCTGTTTTTGTTTTTATTTCTTCTCTGTTTTTCTTATTTACCCCATAACAATCCGCCCTTGCGTATGCTTTGAATTGGCACGTGTGTCGGTTTAAAGTGTGCAAAAAGGCGGGATGTTACAAATATGATTAAGCATTTATTTAAATTTAATTTCTGGTGTTTAAATGACTTAAATGAGAATAAGATTGGAAGATGAATATTAAATTTATTTGGAATCTAATAAAAATTAAAATTTTAAAGGATATGATTTTTATAACTTGATTTTGTGTTGATTGATCTAAATGAATATCAGGTTGGTTTAAATGAATATATCAAGTTAAATAAATTGAAAGAATATCCAGTTATGTGAAGTTAAATGTTTTACTTAAATTATATTGAATTCATTAAGTAAACAATTCAAATCTAAATAATAGTAATCGAATTTGATATATATATATGGAATTATCAAAGAATTTGTTTTGAAATGGTGGAATATTTAAAGCTTTGAAACATAAGAATTGAAATGGTTTATTTGGAAGTTTAAATCGATATTTGGAATTGATTTGTGAAATTAAAAGAAGCTATTTTATTTTATAAGGTAATTTAATATTTAACCAATTAAGAGGTGGAAGTTTGTTTCATAATTTGGAAGTATTATATTCAATAGTTTTGATTTCTAAATGTTATAGTTTGAAGCACTATGATTTTTGGAAAGGGTATATTTGAAATTAAAATGATATTATATTGATTTGGGTCTAAATGATATCAAATTTGATTTGGGTTTTAAACGAAAATGATATCATATTTATATAGTTTTGAAATGGATATTATATTCTGGTTTTAATGTATAAACTATTTTGAAAGGATCGCGATGTTATAATAACGATTGGTTTTGAAATTGATTCGGTGGCCACTTCTGATTTTCTTTGATTTGGGAGGGTTGTTTGAGGTGGGCGGTAGTAGCAGCTACGCGCTACCACCGACCCGGAAGCGTAATTGGTATATCTACCCTGGCATTTCCTAGTTGTGCCGTGTCACCTACCATAGCGTGCCTTGTACGAGTTTGGTTTTCTCTCGTAGCCCGTAGAGTATGGTAGTCTCCCGATCTGGAGATGCGCTGGTACTGGATGGACTACTAGGACTATTACTGTGTTAAGGGGAATATTGGGTCACTTCTTAACTCTATTTAAGAGTAAGTTTATTTTACAATTAGACACTATTATAATAGAGAAATATTACAACATAGTAAATAGTTTAACGGATCCTTAGGAGATGTAAATCCCGAGCATCTCTTGAGTTTCTACACTCATATTTACTTCTGTTCATTTAACTTATATAAGATCTTTTAGTTCCGACTCGAGTGTTTTTGTAACGACCCGTAAATTTCATGGTTTTAATTTGGTTAAATTAATAAGTTTGTAATTGAATTTAGTAGAAAAATAAAATAAATTAAAACCTGCTTATAGAATTCGAAGCTAATTCAAATGAATTTAAGTAGTGAAAAGTTTTTCCTGTATAAAAATTTAGTGTGAGAAATTTATGAAAATATTAAATTGGTCTAATGCAATAAAAGAATGAAAATGGTAGTTGGAATAAATTTAGGAATCATATTAGTGCAGGTTAATAACTTATGACTTGAATGAAATTCCAATTCAATAAAATCATTTAAATGTATGTTTTGATTTTATGGAATATGAGAAAAACAAACGTAAGGATTTGATTAACACATATGTTATTTATTCAATGTATTGAATAAAATTGGGAATCCAATTGAAATTAATGATAATAACGTTGGTATTAGTTAATATATAAATTTCAATGCATGAATGGAATGAAATGAATGTATGTAAATGAATACTAGGAAAGAAGAATTAATATTGAATTTGATTTATGAATAAATATATGTTGAATAGTAATGAAATATAAAGTAAATAGCGTTCGTATAAAATCAGTACAAGTTGGTAATGCATAAACCTTAATGAACATTCAAATTTAATAAATTTATTCAAATGTAGGACTTAGTTATGATAACAATTAGTATAAATTTCCTAATTAAGTGGCATGTTGAAATGGGTGATTTAATTTGGAATTTATATTTAATTTTGATGAAATTGTTTTAGGTTTACAATAACAGAAATTTAGGTAGTAAGGTTTGAGCAAGTTGATAAGAAATAACCAAAATAAGGAAATAGAATTAATAAATAAAGTTGGAACAAATAGGATATAGAGAAATAAATGTAAGGATTTAATGTATAAATTTATGTTGGTTTATGATAACGTTACTTGGTGATTAATTAAAGAGTAACGGGAGTGTAAACGTAGAATAATAAAAGCATAGATTTATGGTAGGACATAATTTATGGTTTTAGGAACTTAAATCTAAAGATTTATATATTTGAGGAAACAATACGTATTAAAACTCAACTTGATATAATCAATGCAAATTTAGTAATTAAAAATAAATTGCAAGTTGGTAATTTAGGATGTTTGTGAGTAAATTTGCAGGTAAGATAATTTTTAAAGTTTTACCCATTCATATAATTTATTTAAATATATATAAATCAAATGGCAAAATTGTGTTAATAATAGTCGTAAGTGAATTTGAATGCCAAAAGGGATAACAATCGTTTTAGGTTAACCGTTTATTTAATATATTAAGTCTAGACTAGTAATCGATTGAAATAAAAAAAAATTGTTTTGTTAATGTGACTTAGTTAATAAAGAGGAATTTATATGAAATGAAGCATGCATGAGAAATGCATTATAATTCAATGTTATGTTTACCCATTAAATGTATTTACTGAATGGCAAAATTTTAAAATCAATAAACGAATGTTATTGAGGTTTCAACTTTAATTAATAACAATTAATGTGAATCAATTACAGTAAATTGACTAAAATTGTGTAGTTAGGGTAGATTTGTTTTGGAATTTAAGGTAGTTAATTTTATAAGTTGAAACTTATGATAAGCCTATTGGCTATATGAAAATTCATTGATTTAAAATGTAAAAGGCAAGATTTATTAATTTGATTTAGTGCGGAGTTCAATAAATGAGTTTATTACAACTAAATGAAATTGAATATTTAATATTTCGTAAATTGAGACTTGATGGAATAATAATTAATATATTTTACTAAATGGAAATTTGAGGATTTTACTTATAATTTTGTGAATTCAATGAAGTTAATTATTAAAAGTGAGATTAACATTGACTTGATAAATTTATCTTCTCTATATGGACGTTTAAATTTGTTAAAATCATTGTAAGCATTTGAGCAATATTGAGATGATGAAATTGTCAAATTTTAGAGTTTAAAATATAAGATTGTATTTAATAAATTTATTTAATTAATATAAAAAATAGCCATTTTGGTCACTTACTCGGATTTCGACGAAACCAGTTTCATCAGATCCGTATCGGGGAATTATAATAGTGTTTCAAGTTTCGTAGCAATCGGACTTGTCGTTTGATCGTACGAACTTGAAACGCCTTGAAATTTATGCATTGAAATCAATTGAATTTGAAAAATATTGTTTTTAGCATAACTCCTTCATACGATGGAATTTTAACCCGAAACATTTTCCATTGAGTTTAAAATATTTTAAAATACCTATTTTGATATATGGGTTTACCCAATTTCGTTCCGGGGTCAGAACGGGCTTTTGGGGCCACGTTAGCGTTAGCACGTTGTTTATCCTGATCCATCTATTCAAATCTCTAACCTATATATAAATCCAATTATAATCCCTAGCCTCCATCCATCCATTTCTTTATGGGTTCATTTCCCTCAACTCCTCCTTTCCAATGGCTGCAAACCCTAGATTCAGTTTCAATGCAAATCAAAAGTCAAATATTCAAACATCTCAGAAAAATTTCTAAAAATTATATGTTAAAGCTCTCAAAATACGTAATCTGCTGGTACAACCCGTTTCTCGTTTTGGTGTGTCGTTTGACCAGAAGAAATCAATGAAGTATCGGCCGTTCATCGCGTCGTCACAAAAGTTCGTCGGATCGGAAAATCGTTTCTGGGTTTTGGAGAGTCAACGATGGGGAGTTCATCGGTATGCTTGGTTTCGCGATTGGACGGTTGGATCGACGTGAAAAATTCAACTAGGGTTAATTATTGGGTGGTGGCTGCTATGCAAATTGCTCGAGTCGGTAGGTTTTCTCGTGCGCAATCAAGTGTGCGCGCGAGGCAAGAGGTGGCGCGGCACCCAGGGCGGCGGCACGACGTGAGGACTTTGGTTTTGTGGCGGCCGATCTTCGTTCAACAGCGTTTGGGTTGCTGTAGGATTCACGCGTTTGGTGACCGCGTGCGTACAGTAAGGTTTTGGAAGAAGCATGACGTGGCAGAGAATTGTAAGTGAAAGTGTTCCATTCTTTGTTTATTTTTAATTGAAATTCAATCACAATTTTCGCAATATCTCTCGCATACGAACTCCGTTTCACACCAAATTTCTTTTGTTAGGATCGTAATTAAATTCCAGATCTGTTGACGCTGGTTTGGACAGATTTGTAGACCATCGAAATTTTGGGTTTAAATCGGATTTAAATTCAATTTAAATTCAAAAGGTGAGTGTTTTAACCCACTCACAACTTCTAAAACTTCTTATGTCCATTAAATAAATTTTAGATATGAGTAGAAATTTATTTATGACTGTTTGACATGTTTTATTCATTATCTCTGTTAAATTGCATTTATTTAATTTAACTGTTAATTTATTTAATTTATTGCATAAATTTGACAGTTTGAATTTATTTATTTGCATATTAACTGCCAGTCATAGTTATGTTAAAATTTTATTTCATATTAACTGCCAGTTAAATTTACGTTTATTTTTGCATATAAACTGCCAATTAACAGTTATTAAATTTACTTTGAGTATAAAACTGATAATTGATACCATTATTTATCACCTGTTATGTATTGATGATTGTTTGAAATTGGATGATGGCTGTGATAAATGGATGTATGACTTGATGGATGAATGGATGATAAATTTTATTAATTGCAAGTTGTTATGCATTTCTATTTCATTCGGGATTGCGGTTTGAAATGATATACAACCGCCATTTTATTTTAAATTGCGGATTGAAATGATAAACATCCGTATCACTTGACCATAGGGTAGAAAATTTTATACAGGCACCGCGGTAAATATATAAAAAAAAATTGAAATGTTTTCTATGGTTTGTAAAGCTATATATATGGTTTATGAGTTTTGATTTGGTTATTAATAAAGGTTATTTATATATAGTAAATTCCGGGTTTAAACTTTGTATAAAAATGGATTTGAAGTATAAAATAAAGTTTGATTTTTTTGAGATCCAGCATTTATTTGAAATTTAAATTCTAGAGTTTTAATGACTTAAAAGAGAATAAGGTTGATGATGAATAATAAGTTAAATTGGAATTTAATAAAAAGTTAGAATTTTTAAAGGATATGATTTTTATAACTTGATTTTTTGTATAAAGTGATTTTAATGAATATCAGGTTGATTTAAATGAATATATAATAATTTAAAGAATATCCAGTTATGTGAAGATAAAGGTTTTACTTAGATTATATTGAATTCATTAAGTAAACATTTCAAGTCTAAATAATAAGTAATTGAATTTGATATATATGGGTTTGTCAAATGAGTTGTTTTTGAAATGGTGAAATACTTAAAGCTTTGAAACATAAGAACTAAAATGGTATTTGGAAGTTTAAATCGATATTTGGAATTGATTTGTGAAATGTAAAGAAGCTATTTTGTTTTATAAAAGTAATCTAATATTTGACCATTTAAGAGATGGAAACTTGTTTCAAAGTTATGATTTTCAAGGTAGTATAATTTGAAATCTTATATTCAAGAGTTTTGACCTCTAAATATTTACTTTGAAAACCCTATGATTTTGGAAAGTATATATATTGGAATAAAATGTTATCGTATTAATTCAGGTTTTAAAAGGAAATGATATCATATTTATATGGTTTTGAAATGGATAATTTATTATGGTTTTTAAAGTATAATTATTTTTAAATGACCGCGGTGTTATAATAACGATTGGTTGGCAAAGAGACCGGGATCGGATATAGACATACTCTCTGTCGATACCGAAAACCACTTTGACTAACCGTGTACGCGGTGGAGATTCCAGAATGAAGTAGGTTGGTGACGACGTTTCCTGTAAGGTAAATACGTGGACCCAACTCCCGTGAGTTGGCATAAGGTGGCTAAAACAGGAGCGATTCTCGGGCCAATGAGGTCATTCCTCTCGAACGCACTCCTTCGATACTATACTCTGACTTTGGATTGTTTCGGTGGCCACTATTGATTTCTTTGATTTGGGGGTGTTAGTTCGAGGTGGGCGGTAGCTGCGGCTATGCGTTACCACCAGCCCAGATAGCAATTGATATATCTAACCTGACATTGCCTAGTTGTGCCGTGTCACCTACCCTAGCGCGCCTTATACGATTTTGGTTTTGTACCATACCTATGGAGTGCCCTCTGACGACGCCCAGTACGGGGGAGATTACGGTACTATATAGACTATGGGAATATATTCTGTGTTAAGGGCTATATGAGTAACCCCTTAACGCTATTAAAAAGTAAGTTTATTTTACAAATAGACACTATTATAATAGCGCAATATAATACATAGTAAATAGTTTAACGGATCCTTAGGAGATGTAAATCCCGAGCATCTCTTGAGTTACTGCACTCATATTTATTTTGTTAATTTAACTTACATAAGATCTTTATTTCTGACTCGAGTGTTTTGTCTTTTCAATTCGCTCGGATCAGTCCGAGCGTTTCAGGATCAAAGACTTTAGCTCTGGAGGACGAAGACGGAGATTTCTGTTATTATTATAAATTATATTCCACTACACTCATATTTTTCCGCTGCATTGTCATATGGTATGTATTCTGAGATGTATTGTATAATATAATCAATAGTTTTGTAAAACAGCTTTATAAACTGTATATTTTATTATTATATTTTATCCTTCCGCTGTGAGATTCTATTTTGTTTTATTTCTTCTCTGTTTTTCTTATTTACCCCATAACAATCCGCCCTTACGTATGGTTTGAATCGACATGTGTGTCTGTTTAAATCGTGCGAAAAGGCGGGATGTTACAGTTGGTATCAGAGCTTTGGTTTAGCGATAAACCTTGGCTTTGTGGGGTTTGACTCTTTGTTAATAGGGTAGTAATACCCTATGGGAGTCGCTGAGTGTATATATATGAGAGAGCGTACTTGTTAGTGTTATAAAAAAGTTTTAATATTGTGTTACTCTGTTCCGTTTTGTATTTAAAAATTCTGGTTGGTGCATGGGACGCCGTGACATCGATAAGGATTTCTAAACACTTAATAGGACAGACCGACATAATATTTGTTTTAATATAGGTGAATGAAATAATTTTGCCTATTATATTTTCTATATATAAAGTAAATATTTTAATGATTATAATGGTTGCAATATATTTGGTTGTTAGGTGATGAGATTATAAATAATAGCGAGGTAAGGTTTAAAATAAAATAAAAGAAATGGGAATTTAGAAATTAAGTTCCGGGGTTTGGAAATTCTTTCATTTGATTTTTGGAATATAATTATAATACTATTAGAAGTATTTTTGGATATGAATATTTGATGTAATTTGAAAGAATTGTTTTAAAAAGGAATTTTGAAAAGAAAAATTTCTGTACTACCCTCTTTGTCGCTGGAAAATAATTTCGGTGATGAGTGCACGCATCATCGACATTTATTTTCGAGTTTCGAAGTGGGAAGGCCACTGTAGTAATTTACTGCAAAATTGTTAAGAAATTTTATCATTTTAATTATAATTAGATATATATGTTAAGTATAGATATCTGTCTATTATTTTAAATGATTTAAAATTTAACCCGGAAATTGGTTCTTAAATTCCAGTTAATTAATAGTACAATTAAGTATAGCCAATTTGAACCTTTAATTAAAGTAAAAAAAAATTAATACAATAGGAAGAGAAGCAATGTAAATAAACGATTGTAAACCTCAGTAAATGGATAAAAGAAGTTCTTTATTTATAAGAATTGATGTTATAAGGTTACAAATTTGGTGTAATTAAAATGTTACTATTATTAAATATTAGCATTAAATAAATGAATGGAATTAAAAGTAAGTTGAAATTGTAACTTATAAAACGGATATATAATTAATGAACCATTAATAAATTGTTTCAATTATTGTAGTGAATTGAAACATAGGTAATTAAAAAAAATTAAAACCTCTAAAAGAAATAAGAGATTTAATGATATGTTATAAATGGTATTAAATGAAATTTGAAATTATAACCTGTGAAATAAAGAATATTATTATTGAACTTTAAATTAATCATAGGTAATGAGGAAATCAAACAACTAAAGTATGAAATAAATTTATAATAAGTTAATTTGGTTTGCTGGTTTAAATTATTTGATCTATGGTTGGTTGGGTAAGGAAATTTGAAGTTGTTTGATGAATAAATAATCTATTTTCGTTCCATCTACGACTGTTGAGTAAGTGATGCACTTGATAGTTATTCTCATTTCGTACACTTTCAAGTTTTGAACCCGAACAACTGTTTGTTTGTTTGATTGAATGGTTGCTTTGTGTTGGGTGTGTATGCTGGTTGTGAAATGGATGGTTGTTATATTGATTGGGTGTTAATGGTTGAAACCACTTAAATATTTCACTTTATATAAAAAAAAAATCTTTGAACTTAGAAATATTTTGAAAATGTTTTTCCAAACTTCATTTATTTAAGTATAAAAGGATATAATGATTATAAAACGGGTATATTTTATTTAAGGAAATAAATTTAATAAAATTTTGTTATAAAGTTAATGTTTGAATAAGGCATATTGACTTCTTAGTTCTTCGTTTTCCCTTCTTTTTCCTTTTCGGGGACGAAAAGTTTTGAGTGGGGGAGAGTGTAACGACCCGTAAATTTCATGGTTTTAATTTGGTTAAATTAATAAGTTTGTAATTGAATTTAGTAGAAAAATAAAATAAATTAAAACCTGCTTATAGAATTCTAAGCTAATTCAAATGAATTTAAGTAGTGAAAAGTTTTTCCTATATAAAAATTTAGTGTGAGAAATTTATGAAAATATTAAATTGGTCTAATGCAATAAAAGAATGAAAACGGTAGTTGGAATAAATTTAGGAATCATATTAGTGCAGGTTAATAACTTATGACTTGAATGAAATTCCAATTCAATAAAATCATTTAGATGTATGTTTTGATTTTATGGAATATGATAAAAACAAACGTAAGGATTTGATTAACACATATGTTATTTATTCAATGTATTGAATAAAATTGGGAATCCAATTGAAATTAATGATAATAACGTTGGTATTAGTTAATATATAAATTTCAATGCATGAATGGAATGAAATGAATGTATGTAAATGAATACTAGGAAAGAAGAATTAATATTGAATTTGATTTATGAATAAATATATGTTGAATAGTAATGAAATATAAAGTAAATAGCGTTCGTATAAAATCAGTACAAGTTGGTAATGTATAAACCTTAATGAACATTCAAATTTAATAAATTTATTCAAATGTAGGACTTAGTTATGATAACAATTAGTATAAATTTCCTAATTAAGTGGCATGTTGAAATGGGTGATTTAATTTGGAATTTATATTTAATTTTGATGAAATTGTTTAAGGTTTACAATAACAGAAATTTAGGTAGTAAGGTTTGAGCAAGTTGATAAGAAATAACCAAAATAAGGAAATAGAATTAATAAATAAAGTTGGAACAAATAGGATATAGAGAAATAAATGTAAGAATTTAATGTATAAATTTATGTTGGTTTATGATAACGTTACTTGGTGATTAATTAAAGAGTAACGGGAGTGTAAACGTAGAATAATAAAAGCATAGATTTATGGTAGGACATAATTTATGGTTTTAGGAACTTAAATCTAAAGATTTATGTATTTGAGGAAATAATACGTATTAAAACTCAACTTGATATAATCAATGCAAATTTAGTAATTAAAAATAAATTGCAAGTTGGTAATTTAGGATGTTTGTGAGTAAATTTGCAGGTAAGATAATTTTTAGAGTTTTACCCATTCATATAATTTATTTAAATATATATAAATCAAATGGCAACATTGTGTTAATAATAGTCGTAAGTGAATTTGAATGCTAAAGGGGTAACAATCGTTTTAGGTTAACCGTTTATTTAATATATTAAGTCTAGACTGGTAATCGATTGAAATAAAAAAAAATTGTTTTGTTAATGTGACTTAGTTCATAAAGAGGAATTTATATGAAATGAAGCAAGCATGAGAAATGCATTATAATTCAATGTTATGTTTACCCATTAAATGTATTTACTGAATGGCAAAATTTCAAAATCAATAAACGAATGTTATGAGGTTTCAACTTTAATTAATAACAATTAATGTGAATCAATTACAGTAAATTGACTAAAATTGTGTAGTTAGGGTAGATTTGTTTCAGAATTTAAGGTAGTTAATTTTATAAGTTGAAACTTATGATAAGCCTATTGGCTATATGAAAATTCATTGATTTAAAATGTAAAAGGCAAGATTTATTAATTTGATTTAGTGCGGAGTTCAATAAATGAGTTTATTGCAACTAAATGAAATTCAATATTTAATATTTCATAAATTGAGACTTGATGGAATAATAATTAATATATTTTACTAAATGGAAATTTGAGGATTTTATTTATAATTTTGTGAATTCAATGAAGTTAATTATTAATAGCGAGATTAACATTGACTTGATAAATTTATCTTCTTTATATGGACGTTTAAATTTGTTAAAATCATTGTAAGCATTTGAGCAATATTGAGATGATAAAATTGTCAAATTTTAGAGTTTAAAATATAAGATTGTATTTAATAAATTTATTTAATTAATATAAAAAATAGCCATTTTGGCCACTTACTCGGATTTCGACGAAACTAGTTTCATCAGATCCGTATCGGGGAATTATAATAGTGTTTCAAGTTTCGTAGCAATCGGACTTGTCGTTTGATCGTACGAACTTAAAACGCCTTGAAATGCCTTGAAATTTATGCATTGAAATCAACTGAATTTGAAAAATATTGTTTTTAGCATAACTTCTTCATACGACGAAATTTTAACCTGAAACCTTTTCCATTGAGTTTAAAATATTTTAAAATACCTATTTTGATATATAGGTTTACCCAATTTCGTTCCGGGGTCAGAACGGGCTTTTGGGGCCACGTTAGCGTTAGCACGTTGTTTATCCTGATCCATCTATTCAAATCTCTAACCTATATATAAATCCAATTATAAACCCTAGCCTCCATCCATCTTCATTTCTTTATGCGTTCATTTCCCTCAACTCCTCCTTTCCAATGGCTGCAAACCCTAGATTCAGTTTCAATCCAAATCAAAAGTCAAAAATTCAAACATCTCAGAAAAATTTCTAAAAAATATATGTTAAAGCTCTCGAAATACGTAATCTGCTGGTACAACTCATTTCTCGTTTTGGTGTGCCGTTTGACCAGAAGAAATCAATGAAGTATCGGCCGTTCATCGCGTCGTCACAAAAGTTCGTCGGATCGGAAAATCGTTTCTGGGTTTTGGAGAGTGGATGATGGGGAGTTCATCGGTATGCTTGGTTTCGCGATTGGACGGTTGGATCGACGTGAAAAATTCAACTAGGGTTAATCATTGGGTGGTGGCTGCTGTGCAAATTGCTCGAGTCGGTGGGTTTTCTCGTGCGCAATCAAGTGTGCGCGCGAGGCAGGAGGTGGCGCGGCACCCAGGGCGGCGGCACGACCTGAGGACTTTGGGTTTGTGGCGGCTGATCTTCGTTCAACAGCGTTTGGGTTGTTGTAGGATTCACGCGTTTGGTGACCGCGTGCGTACAATAAGGTTTTGGAAGAAGCATGTGGAAGAGAATTGTAAATTCAATCACAATTTTCGCAATATCTCTCGCATACGAACTCCGTTTCACACGAAATTTCTTTTGTTAGGATCGTAATTAAATTCCAGATCTGTTGGCGCTGGTTTGGACAGATTTGTAGACCGTCGAATTTTTGGGTTTAAATCGGATTTAAATTCGATTTAAATTCAAAAGGTTAGTGTTTTAACCCACTCACAACTTCTAAAACTTCTTATGTCTGTTAAATAAATTGTAGATATGAGTAGAAATTTATTTATGACTGTTTGGCATGTTTTATTCATTATCTCTGTTAAATTGCATTTATTTAATTTAACTGTTAATTTATTTAATTTATTGCATAAATTTGACAGTTTGAATTTATTTATTTGCATATTAACTGCCAGTCATAGTTGTGTTAAAATTTTATTTCATATTAACTGCCAGTTAAATTTACGTTTATTTTTGCATATAAACTGCCAATTAACAGTTATTAAATTTACTTTGAGTATAAAACTGATAATTGATACCATTATTTATCACCTGTTATGTATTGATGATTGTTTGAAATTGGATGATGGCTGTGATAAATGGATGTATGACTTGATGGATGAATGGATGATAAATTTTATTAATTGCAAGTTGTTATGCATTTCTATTTCATTCGGGATTGCGGTTTGAAATAATATACAACCGCCATTTTATTTTAAATTGCGGATTGAAATGATAAACATCCGTATCACTTGACCATAGGGTAGAAAATTTTATACAGGCACCGCGGTAAATATATAAAAAAAAATTGAAATGTTTTCTATGGTTTGTAAAGCTATATATATGGTTTATGAGTTTTGATATGGTTATTAATAAAGGTTATTTATATATAGTAAATTCCGGGTTTAAACTTTGTATAAAAATGGATTTGAAGTATAAAATAACGTTTGATTTTTTTGAGATCAAGCATTTATTTGAAATTTAAATTCTAGAGTTTTAATGACTTAAAAGAGAATAAGGTTGATGATGAATATTAAGTTAAATTGGAATTTAATAAAAAGTTAGAATTTTTAAAGGATATGATTTTTATAACTTGATTTTTTGTATAAAGTGATTTTAATGAATATCAGGTTGATTTAAATGAATATATAATAATTTAAAGAATATCCAGTTATGTGAAGATAAAGGTTTTACTTAGATTATATTGAATTCATTAAGTAAACATTTCAAGTCTAAATAATAAGTAATTGAATTTGATATATATGGGTTTGTCAAATGAGTTGTTTTTGAAATGGTGAAATACTTAAAGCTTTGAAACATAAGAATTAAAATGGTATTTGGAAGTTTAAATCGATATTTGGAATTGATTTGTGAAATGTAAAGAAGCTATTTTGTTTTATAAAAGTAATCTAATATTTGACCATTTAAGAGATGGAAACTTGTTTCAAAGTTATGATTTTCAAGGTAGTATAATTTGAAATCTTATATTCAAGAGTTTTGACCTCTAAATATTTACTTTGAAAACCCTATGATTTTGGAAAGTATATATATTGGAATAAAATGATATCGTATTAATTCGGGTTTCAAAAGGAAATGATATCATATTTATATGGTTTTGAAATGGATAATTTATTATGGTTTTTAAAGAATAATTATTTTTAAATGACCGCGGTGTTATAATAACGATTGGTTGGCAAAGAGACTGGGATCGGATATGGACACACTCTCTGTCGATACCGAAAACCACTTTGACTAACCGTGTACGCGATGGAGATTCCAGAATGAAGTAGGTTGGTGACGACGTTTCCTGTAAGGTAAATACGTGGACCCAACTCCCGTGAGTTGGCATAA
Source organism: Allium cepa (assembly GCA_030765085.1). Classification (NCBI taxonomy): domain Eukaryota; kingdom Viridiplantae; phylum Streptophyta; class Magnoliopsida; order Asparagales; family Amaryllidaceae; genus Allium; species Allium cepa. The sequence continues at coordinate 564,288,435 of CM060935.1, forward strand.
GTTGGCTAAAACAGGAGCGATTCTCGGGCCAATGAGGTCATTCCTCTGATCGAACGCACTCCTTCGATACTATACTCTGACTTTGGATTGTTTCGGTGGCCACTATTGATTTCTTTGATTTGGGGGTGTTAGTTCGAGATGGGCGGTAGCTGCGGCTATGCGTTACCACCAGCCCGGATAGCAATTGGTATATCTACCCTGGCATTGCCTAGTTGTGCCGTGTCACCTACCCTAGCGCGTCTTATACGATTTTGGTTTTGTACCATACCTATGGAGTGCCCTCTGACGACGCCCAGTACGGGGGAGATTACGGTACTGTATAGACTATGGGAATATATTCTGTGTTAAGGGCTATATGGGTAACCCCTTAATGCTATTAAAAAGTAAGTTTATTTTACAAATAGACACTATTATAATAGCGCAATATACTACATAGTAAATAGTTTAACGGATTCTTAGGAGATGTAAATCCCGAGCATCTCTTGAGTTACTACACTCATATTTATTTTGTTAATTTAACTTACATAAGATCTTTTAGTTCTGACTCGAGTGTTTTGTCTTTTCAATTCGCTCGGGTCAGTCCGAGCGTTTCAGGATCAAAGACTTTAGCTCTGGAGGACGAAGACGGAGATTTCTGTTATTATTATAAATTATATTCCACTACACTCATATTTTTCCGCTGCATTGTCATATGGTATGTATACTCCGAGATGTATTGTATAATATAATCAATAGTTTTATAAAACAGCTTTATAAACTGTATATTTTATTATTATATTTTATCCTTTCGTTGTGAGATTCTATTTTGTTTTATTTCTTCTCTGTTTTTCTTATTTACCCCATAACAATCTGCCCTTACGTATGGTTTTAATCGACATGTGTGTCTGTTTAAATCGTGCGAAAAGGCGGGATGTTACAGTTGGTATCAGAGCTTTGGTTTAGCGATAAACCTTGGCTTTGTGGGGTTTGACTCTTTATCAATAGGGTAGTAATACCCTATGAGAGTCGCTGAGTGTATATATATGAGAGAGCGTACTTGTTAGTGTTATAAAAAAGTTTTAATATTGTGTTACTCTGTTCCGTTTTGTATTTAAAAATTCTGGTTGGTGCATGGGACGCCGTGACATCGATAAGGATTTCTAAACACTTAATAGGACAGACCGACATAATATTTGTTTTAATATAGGTGAATGAAATAATTTTGCCTATTATAATTTCTATATATAAAGTAAATATTTTAATGATTATAATGGTTGCAATATATTTGGTTGTTAGGTGATGAGATTATAAATAATAGTGAGGTAAGGTTTAAAATAAAATAAAAGAAATGGGAATTTAGAAATTAAGTTTCGGGGTTTGGAAATTCTTTCAATTGATTTTTGGAATATAATTATAATACTATTAGAAGTATTTTTGTATATGAATATTTTGATGTGATTTGAAAGAATTGTTTTAAAAAGGAATTTTGAAAAGAAAAATTTCTGTACTACCCTCTTTGTCGCTGGAAAATAATTTCGGTGATGAGTGCAAGCATCATCGACATTTATTTTTGAGTTTCGAAGTGGGAAGGCCACTGTAGTAATTTACTGCAAAATTGTTAAGAAAATTTTATCATTTTAATTATAATTAGATATATATGTTAAGTATAGATATCTATCTATTATTTTAAATGATTTAAAATTTAACCCGAAAATTGGTTCTTAAGTTCCAGTTAATTAATAGTACAATTAAGTATAGCCAATTTGAACCTTTAATTAAAGTAAAAAAAAAATTAATACAATAGGAAGAGAAGCAATGTAAATAAACGATTGTAAACCTCAGTAAATGGATAAAGGAAGTTCTTTATTTATAAGAATTAATGTTATAAGGTTACAAATTTGGTGTAATTAAAATGTTACTATTATTAAATATTAGCATTAAATAAATGAATGGAATTAAAAGTAAGTTGAAATTGTAACTTATAAAACGGATATATAATTAATGAACCATTAATAAATTGTTTCAATTATTGTAGTGAATTGAAGCATAGGTAATTAAAAAAATTAAAACCTCTAAAAGAAATAAGAGATTTAATGATAGGTAATAAATGGTATTAAATGAAATTTGAAATTATAACCTGTGAAATAAAGAATATTATTATTGAACTTTAAATTAATCATAGGTAATGAGGAAATCAAACAACTAAAGTATGAAATAAATTTATAATAAGTTAATTTGGTTTGCTGGTTTAAATTGTTTGATCTATGGTTGGTTGGGTAAGGAAATTTGAAGTTGTTGGATGAATAAATAATCTATTTTAGTTCCATCTAAGACTGTTGAGTAAGTGATGCACTTGATAGTTATTCTCATTCCGTAAATTTCATGTTTTGAACCCGAACAACTGTTTGTTTGTCTGATTGAATGGTTGCTTTGTGTTGGGTGTGTATGCTGGTTGTGAATGGATAGTTGTTGTATTGATTGGGTGTTAATGGTTGAAACCACTTAAATATTTCACTTTATAAAAAAAAAATTCTTTGAACTTAGAAATATTTTGAAAATGTTTTTCCAAACTTCATTTATTTAAGTATAAAAGGATATAATGATTATAAAACGGGTATATTTCATTTAAGGAAATAAAATTAATAAAATTTTGTTATAAAGTTAATGTTTGGATAAGGTATATTGACTTCTTAGTTCTTCGTTTTCCCTTCTTTTTCCTTTTTGGGGACGAAAAGTTTTGAGTGGGGGAGAGTGTAACGACCCGTAAATTTCATGGTTTTAATTTGGTTAAATTAATAAGTTTGTAATTGAATTTAGTAGAAAAATAAAATAAATTAAAACCTGCTTATAGAATTCGAAGCTAATTCAAATGAATTTAAGTAGTGAAAAGTTTTTCCTGTATAAAAATTTAGTGTGAAAAATTTATGAAAATATTAAATTGGTCTAATGCAATAAAAGAATGAAAACGGTAGTTGGAATAAATTTAGGAATCATATTAGTGCAGGTTAATAACTTATGACTTGAATGAAATTCCAATTCAATAAAATCATTTAAATGTATGTTTTGATTTTATGGAATATGAGAAAAACAAACGTAAGGATTTGATTAACATATATGTTATTTATTCAATGTATTGAATAAAATTGGGAATCCAATTGAAATTAATGATAATAACGTTGGTATTAGTTAATATATAAATTTCAATGCATGAATGGAATGAAATGAATGTATGTAAATGAATACTAGGAAAGAAGAATTAATATTGAATTTGATATATGAATAAATATATGTTGAATAGTAATGAAATATAAAGTAAATAGCGTTCGTATAAAATCAGTACAAGTTGGTAATGTATAAACCTTAATGAACATTCAAATTTAATAAATTTATTCAAATGTAGGACTTAGTTATGATAACAATTAGTATAAATTTCCTAATTAAGTGGCATGCTGAAATGGGTGATTTAATTTGGAATTTATATTTAATTTTGATGAAATTGTTTAAGGTTTACAATAGCAGAAATTTAGGTAGTAAGGTTTGAGCAAGTTGATAAGAAATAACCAAAATAAGGAAATAGAATTAATAAATAAAGTTGGAACAAATAGGATATAGAGAAATAAATGTAAGTATTTAATGTATAAATTTATATTGGTTTATGATAACGTTACTTGGTGATTAATTAAAGAGTAACGGGAGTGTAAACGTAGAATAATAAAAGCATAGATTTATGGTAGGACATAATTTATGGTTTTAGGAACTTAAATCTAAAGATTTATGTATTTGAGGAAATAATACGTATTAAAACTCAACTTGATATAATCAATGCAAATTTAGTAATTAAAAATAAATTGCAAGTTGGTAATTTAGGATGTTTGTGAGTAAATTTGCAGGTAAGATAATTTTTAAAGTTTTACCCATTCATATAATTCATTAAAACATATATAAATCAAATGGCAACATTGTGTTAATAATAGTCGTAAGTGAATTTGAATGCTAAAGGGGTAACAATCGTTTTAGGTTAACCGTTTATTTAATATATTAATTCTAGACTGGTAATCGATTGAAATTAAAAAAAATTGTTTTGTTAATGTGACTTAGTTAATAAAGAGGAATTTATATGAAATGAAGCATGCAAGAGAAATGCATTATAATTCAATGTTATGTTTACCCATTAAATGTATTTACTGAATGGCAAAATTTTAAAATCAATAAACGAATGTTATTGAGGTTTCAACTTTAATTAATAACAATTAATGTGAATCAATTACAGTAAATTGACTAAAATTGTGTAGTTAGGGTAGATATGTTTCGGAATTTAAGGTAGTTAATTTTATAAGTTGAAACTTATGATAAGCCTATTGGCTATATGAAAATTCATTGATTTAAAATGTAAAAGGCAAGATTTATTAATTTGATTTAGTGCGGAGTTCAATAAATGAGTTTATTGCAACTAAATGAAATTCAATATTTAATATTTCGTAAATTGAGACTTGATGGAATAATAATTAATATATTTTACTAAATGGAAATTTGAGGATTTTATTTATAATTTTGTGAATTCAATGAAGTTAATTATTAAAAGTGAGATTAACATTGACTTGATCAATTTATCTTCTCTATATGGACGTTTAAATTTTTAAAATCATTGTAAGCATTTGAGCAATATTGAGATGATAAAATTGTCAAATTTTAGAGTTCAAAATATAAGATTGTATTTAATAAATTAATTTAATTAATATAAAAAATAGCCATTTTGGTCACTTCCTCGAATTTCGACGAAACCAGTTTCATCAGATCCGTATCGGGGAATTATAATAGTCTTTCAAGTTTCGTAGCAATCGGACTTGTCGTTTGATCGTACGAACTTGAAACGCCTTGAAATTTATGCATTGAAATCAATTGAATTTGGAAAATATTGTTTTTAGCATAACTTCTTCATACGATGGAATTTTAACCTGAAACCTTTTCCATTGAGTTTAAAATATTTTAAAATACCTATTTTGATATATGGGTTTACCCAATTTCGTTCCGGGGTCAGAACGGGCTTTTGGGGCCACGTTAGCGTTAGCACGTTGTTTATCCTGATCCATCTATTCAAATCTCTAACCTATATATAAATCCAATTATAAACCCTAGCCTCCATCCATCTTCATTTCTTTATGCGTTCATTTCCCTCAACTCCTCCTTTCCAATGGCTGCAAACCCTAGATTCAGTTTCAATCCAAATCAAAAGTCAAAAATTCAAACATCTCAGAAAAATTTCTAAAAATTATATGTTAAAGCTCTCGAAATACGTAATCTGCTGGTACTACTCGTTTCTCGTTTTGGTGTGTCGTTTGACCAGAAGAAATCAATGAAGTATCGGCCGTTCATCGCGTCGTCACAAAAGTTCGTCGAATCGGAAAATCGTTTCTGGGTTTTGGAGAGTGGACGATGGGGAGTTCATCGGTATGCTTGGTTTCGCGATTGGACGGTTGGATCGACGTGAAAAATTCAACTAGGATTAATCATTGGGTGGTGGCTGCTGTGCAAATTGCTCGAGTCGGTGGGTTTTCTCGTGCGCAATCAAGTGCGCGCGCGAGGCAAGAGGTGGCGCGGCACCCAGGGCGGCGGCACGACGTGAGGACTTTCGGTTTGTGGCGGCCGATCTTCGTTCAACAGCGTTTGGGTTGCTGTAGGATTCACGCGTTTGGTGACCGCGTGCGTACAGTAAGGTTTTGGAAGAAGCATGACGTGGCAGAGAATTGTAAGTGAAAGTGTTCCATTCTTTGTTTATTTTTAATTGAAATTCAATCACAATTTTCGCAATATCTCTCGCATACGAACTACGTTTCATACGAAATTTCTTTTGTTAGGATCGTAATTAAATTCCAGATCTGTTGCCGTTGGTTTGGACAGATTTGTAGACCGTCGAATTTTTGGGTTTAAATCGGATTTAAATTCGATTTAAATTCAAAAAGTGAGTGTTTTAACCCACTCACAACTTTTAAAACTTCTTATGTCTGTTAAATAAATTTTAGATATGAGTAAAAATTTATTTATGACTGTTTGGCATGTTTTATTCATTATCTCTGTTAAATTGCATTTATTTAATTTAACTGTTAATTTATTTAATTTATTGCATAAATTTGACAGTTTGAATTTATTTATTTGCATATTAACTGCCAGTCATAGTTATGTTAAAATTTTATTTCATACTAACTGCCAGTTAAATTTACGTTTGTTTTTGCATATAAACTGCCAATTAACAGTTATTAAATTTACTTTGAGTATAAAACTGATAATTGATACCATTGTTTATCACCTGTTATGTATTGATGATTGTTTGAAATTGGATGATGGCTGTGATAAATGGATGTATGACTTGATGGATGAATGGATGATAAATTTTATTAATTGCAAGTTGTTATGCATTTCTATTTCATTCGGGATTGCAGTTTGAAATGATATACAACCGCCATTTTATTTTAAATTGCGGATTGAAATGATAAACATCCGTATCACTTGACCATAGGGTAGAAAATTTTATACAGGCACCGCGGTAAATATATAAAAAAATTGAAATGTTTTCTATGGTTTGTAAAGCTATATATATGGTTTATGAGTTTTGATTTGGTTATTAATAAAGGTTATTTATATATAGTAAATTCCGGGTTTAAACTTTGTATAAAAATGGATTTGAAGTATAAAATAAAGTTTGATTTTTTTGAGATCAAGCATTTATTTGAAATTTAAATTCTAGAGTTTTAATGACTTAAAAGAGAATAAGGTTGATGATGAATATTAAGTTAAATTGGAATTTAATAAAAAGTTAGAATTTTTAAAGGATATGATTTTTATAACTTGATTTTTTGTATAAAGTGATTTTAATGAATATCAGGTTGATTTAAATGAATATATAATAATTTAAAGAATATCCAGTTATGTGAAGATAAAGGTTTTACTTAGATTATATTGAATTCATTAAGTAAACATTTCAAGTCTAAATAATATGTAATTGAATTTGATATATATGGGTTTGTCAAATGAGTTGTTTCTGAAATGGTGAAATACTTAAAGCTTTGAAACATAAGAATTAAAATGGTATTTGGAAGTTTAAATCGATATTTGGAATTGATTTGTGAAATGTAAAGAAGCTATTTTGTTTTATAAAAGTAATCTAATATTTGACCATTTAAGAGATGGAAACTTGTTTCAAAGTTATGATTTTCAAGGTAGTATAATTTGAAATCTTATATTCAAGAGTTTTGACCTCTAAATATTTACTTTGAAAACCCTATGATTTTGGAAAGTATATATATTGGAATAAAATGATATCGTATTAATTCGGGTTTTAAAAGGAAATGATATCATATTTATATGGTTTTGAAATGGATAATTTATTATGGTTTTTAAAGAATAATTATTTTTAAATGACCGCGGTGTTATAATAACGATTGGTTGGCAAAGAGACCGGGATCGGATATGGACATACTCTCTGTCGATACCGAAAACCACTTTGACTAACCGTGTACGCGGTGGAGATTCCAGAATGAAGTAGGTTGGTGACGACGTTTCCTGTAAGGTAAATACGTGGACCCAACTCCCGTGAGTTGGCATAAGGTGGCTAAAACAGGAGCGATTCTCGGGCCAATGAGGTCATTCCTCTGATCGAACGCACTCCTTCGATACTATACTCTGACTTTGGATTGTTTCGGTGGCCACTATTGATTTCTTTGATTTGGGGGTGTTAGTTCGAGGTGGGCGGTAGCTGCGGCTATGCGTTACCACCAGCCCGGATAGAAATTGGTATATCTACCCTGGCATTGCCTAGTTGTGCCGTGTCACCTACCTTAGCGCGCCTTATACGATTTTGGTTTTGTACCATACCTATGGAGTGCCCTCTGACGACGCCCAGTACGGGGGAGATTACGGTACTGTATAGACTATGGGAATATATTCTGTGTTAAGGGCTATATGGGTAACCCCTTAACGCTATTAAAAAGTAAGTTTATTTTACAAATAGACACTATTATAATAGCCCAATATACTACATAGTAAATAGTTTAACGGATCCTTAGGAGATGTAAATCCCGAGCATCTCTTGAGTTACTGCACTCATATTTATTTTGTTAATTTAACTTACATAAGATCTTTTAGTTCTGACTCGAGTGTTTTGTCTTTTCAATTCGCTCGGGTCAGTCCGAGCGTTTCAGGATCAAAGACTTTAGCTCTGGAGGACGAAGACGGAGATTTCTGTTATTATTATAAATTATATTCCACTACACTCATATTTTTCCACTGCATTGTCATATGGTATGTATACTCTGAGATGTATTGTATAATATAATCAATAGTTTTGTAAAACAGCTTTATAAATTGTATATTTTATTATATTTTATTATTATATTTTATCCTTCCGCTGTGAGATTCTATTTTGTTTTATTTCTTCTCTGTTTTTCTTATTTACCCCATAACAATCCGCCCTTACGTATGGTTTGAATCGACATGTGTGTCTGTTTAAATCGTGCGAAAAGGCGGGATGATACAGTTTTTTCTTTTCAATTCGCTCGGGTCAATCCGAGCATTTCAGGATTTGAAGATTTTAGCTCTAGTGGAAGAAGATGACGATTAGTAGTACTATTATCTACTATATTATTCCACTACACTATTGTATTCCGCTGCACTATTGATATTCTATGGTATGTATAACTCTGATATGTATTGTATAAGAAAAATTAAATATTTTGTAAACAGCTTCATGAACTGTATATTTGATTATTATATTTTATCCTTCCGCTGTGAGATTCTGTTTTGTTTTATTTCTTTCTCGTTTTTCTGATTTACCCCATAACAATCCGCCCTTCTGTATGGTTTGAATTGGCACGTGTGTCAATTTAAAGTGTGTGAAAAGACGGGATGTTACAAGTCATTCCTGGTTGATGAGGCTAGAGGCTACGATTTCCTTTTAAGGAATTTTCTCTTAGAATGCTCATTGTCCTCCAATGAAATTGTACTGATAGCATTCATCCATACAAGTCCGTTCCAGATTCGAAAAGAACCGAAGGCACTATTCCTATTACATCCATTTTGGAATCACCCTCAAGATCGGTAGCGATTAGCCCTTGCACTTCACTGCTCCAACTTCGAGTCCATGCTTTTGTCTTCACAACGAAAACGTACTCGTTGGATCGAAGTGGTTTTTGGATAACAAATTCGATCCAGGTCTCTACGAAACAACGTTTGATATTTCCCAGTAAACTCAACCCCGGTTCTTTAGGAAATAAACGGCGAAAACAAGATCGGAGATCGCCTCCAAACTGTTGGTGGATGGATTTCCTTATAAATGTCCTAGAAGAACGAAACGAGTTTATACGTAAGTATATAGCACCTCGAACAGAAACTGTACCATATAATTCCCGTATTTCTCCTAGATATTACCAAAGTTATATTTAGGTCCAGATTTGATTGTCGATTATTTAACTATCAAATAAACAATCAATCAACCAAAATATTCCATTTCCCACTAAAAAAACTCCATGTCTTATTTAATTTAAATTTTAAATAAATTAAATCTCTTTATCCAAAAGTATGTACTTATCTTATCGAATTCAGTATATTCACAAATTTTCCTTTTTCAAAAATATTTGAAATCCATTTTATAATAATATGGAAGGTACCATTGTGGTATCAAACCATGTTTTACAGTTCAATGGTTACGTCCCTATCCAGAGAAATCCAAGACTTAACTACAGGCACTTACTGCCTCCGATTACGCTATGTGAGTATACCATACTCTCCAAAAAAAACACTTTATTTAAAAAATTTCAAAATAATACTTATGAAATTTCTAAAATAGTTTTCCAAGTTAATTCTAAGAAGTTACTCTTTCAAAATAAGAGTTATTATAAAATAATATCAATACAGAAAATTTTATCTCTTAAATAATAATGCAGATTAATTCTTACATAAATAAAATTAACTTAATATCAACCATTTATAAAACTACTTAATTAATTCTTAGATATACCTGAAACATTTTTAACAACTAAATAATTAATTTTTCTAAAATATTCTCGACACTTTTAAATTTTCTAATTAGTACTTTAAAATCCTCCTTTTTTTTAAATAAACTTAACTTCTCAGGGAAATATATTTTCAACTCCAAAATAGCCAGTTTAATTATTTATAAATTCCTCTTGATTTATTTCCACTTTGATTTACGTTCCAATTTGTAACGACCCAGAATTTTTGAACATTTGAAAATGAAATATTTAATTAATTTTAAATATTTGAATAATGGTTTGGATTGAATTTTCAATATAACTTTGAATTTGGCGATTAAATTATAGAATTTAATCTATTGAAAGTTGAATAAAAATTTGAATCTTCAATTTTAAGCTGATTAAAAATATTTCAAAGGCTTGTAAAATTCATATTGATAATACTGAAGATAATCGAAGCTTCAGAATTTAATTTGGAGGTGAATTGTTCAGTTTTGAAATTAAATCGTTTGAATCGATATTTAAAAATAGCCGTCCGAGGCACAGTCTCGGAATTCGATGAAACCAGTTCCATTGGGTCCGTAATATTGAATTATTGCCGGATTTCAAATTTCGTATTTTTCGGAGTTTATATGTGAGCACACGGCGAGTAAACACGTTGAAATTTTCAACGAATTCAATTTAAATTTAAATTTAAATTTAGTCAAACAAACACACGTTATCCTCCATTTATCACGCCTAAAATCACGCAGAGGATCACGGGGAGAAATCGTGAAACCACGTTCCTTTTATTTTAAAATGTTCTTCTCCCTCATTTTTGAAATCAAATTGCCAGAGAAAAGAAAAAAAAATGGCTGCCTTCCTTCTTTATAATCGCAAACCTCCCTCTCCAGTTCTAATTTATGAAGTCTCCCTTCATTCTCTTTTCCTCTTCATCGAAGCTCGAATTCAACAGTTAAAAAAAAAGGGGGGGGGGGGGGCGACGCCCTAAATCGAAATCGCGTGCTCGCGCGTGGGAGGCAGCTGGAGTTTCGAGCAAATGGCGCGCATAGGGGGTACGTGGGTGGCACGCGCTCGAGGCGCAGCGAGGGGGGTGGCGTCGCGATTGGTGCTCGCGTAGGGAAGTGCTGGGCAGTGGAGGGGTCGATCGCTGGCGCGCGTGGCTAGGGCATTGACGCGGCGACGTGGAGATGGCGCGGCACTCAAGTGCAGCGGCCGCGTGGGTGTGGCAGAAGGCGATTGAATTTGGGGTTCGAGTTCGAAGCTAGATTCGACAGTAAGGTATTCGAGCATCATCTTTCTCAATTTAATTTTGAATTGTCTAAAAAAAAAAAAGGCATATTGTTATTCTGAATATGAAGGTAAAACTGAGTATTCTTTTTCCTGCAAATATTTATCTACAGCAGTGTATATTAACCTCAATTTTAAAATGATGTTTTTGAAAAACAGAATTTTTCTTCTTCCAGGTTATTTTAATTAAAGTAATCGCATATATGTATATGTGGAGTTTTAAAGGTAAAAATAAATGTAATCAGCTATTCTGGTTACCACAGATTATTTAAGAAAAAGAAATTTAATATTTTGTTAAGTATATTTATCAAATGGAAATTCAATTTATTAAGTGAAAGATTTATTTAAAGGGAATTTAGTTTCAAATTTTAAATTTTTAGTTAAACGAATTCTTAAAAAAAGTTAACGTATTGGTTTAAAACCAAAAAGGTATTAGTTTAAAATTAATTCTTTGATATCATTAATTAAAAGTGTATCGTTGGTTAAAATTGAATTGTTTAGTTAACTTAGGGAATTATTTTGATTGCTAAATATTTTTAAGGAGAAAATTGGTTTAAAATTTAATCATTGGAAAATTATATTTATTAAAAGGAAAATTTGTTCAAAATAAAACCACTGGGAAATTTACACTTATAAATGAAATTTAATTTATTCGATTGATTCGAATATTAATAAATTGAGTAAATATTTATACAAGGTATAAATCAAGAAAAGCAAGTCAAGAAAGGAAGTGGATTGCAAAATAAAAGCAAAGGTGAGAACTTCTCACTCTAAAAGAATTATTTAAATTTTAAATAGTTAGATTTAAAATTTTTAGTTGTGTTGATTAAATGCTTGTATGATGATTGTTATATATATATATATATATATTGGATGTGAATAGACCCTATACGTCGTTAGTAAGCGGAGGTTATTTATTACACACATATACCGCGATATTCCACCCTGAAGTGGAATTGGTATTATTTTATATATATAGCAATATATATATATATATATATTGGCATATGTATATATTGCAGTTGATTGATTTCCCGTATTGTATAGCGGATGAGACCCTATTGCGCCGTTAGTAAGCGGATAATATTTTATAAAATCCCATATACCGCGATATTCCACCTCGAAGTGGAATGGGTATTGTGCTAATGTCTGTGGATGCAGGGAAACAGGTTGGAGGGATCCAACGGGATTCCTCACAAATATTTATTTGATTCAGATATTATGATATTTGATTGTTTATCATATCAATATATGATATTGAAAAGTCGTGATTGACTATTTGATGTGTTGCATCATCGAATCCAATTTTGAAGTTTAAAAATAACGATTTTGATTTTTAAGGGATTTCTAAAGTGATTTCTGGAAATATACGTTTATAAAATATTTTTTTGGAATTGATTCATCTTAAATAAATAAAAGTTATAATTTTAATGTATAAAAATTATGATTTTTGAGAAATACTGTTAAAAAATTAATTTTTGAAATATGAGATTAATGATTTTATAAAATAGTTTAAACTGGGATTTCTGAATTTATTATAAAAGTTTAAAAATAGGATTTATGGAATTTGATTATTTTATAAATCAAAATGATGAATTATAAAGGATTTTAAAGACGTTTTAAAATAGTAATATAAATTGATTTATATTAAAAGATTTATAAATTGATATTTATAAATTAAAAATATTAGAATTGTAAAACGAGCTTTTATAAATGTTAGAATGGATTGTGAATGAATTCCATAAATGAATGAAATTTATAGAATTATAAACGGTGAAGTTATAAATGGAATTTTATAAACAGTAGGTTTATAAAATTTGTAAAGTTATTTAAAAGAATATATTTTGGATAAATATATGAATCTTATAAGCTATAAGATTTATAAACTTGGGAAGTTTAAAAGAACGATTTTTGTAAACAAATAAATTATAAGTATTTGACTTATAATATGAATTTTTAGTATATCATTGAGATATAAAAATTGAATAAGTTAATAAAGGAAATTTATAAGAGGAAGTATTATAAAATAAATAGAAATGGAATTTATAAATATTATTTTATAAATCCGCAATGACTTATTTTGATAAGTAAAATTGTTGTAATTTATTTATGGAGTTATATTCACGTTTTAGACAGTGAATAATCCTTTAAAATAAAAGGAATAGAAATGATGAAATTGGTTAACAAGTATATTCACGTTTTTGAATAGTGAATAATATGTTGAAGAAATGTTTTGAGTGGGATGTTTTAAATAAAATTAAAACGATCTAAAGATGTTTTAAAATATATTAACTATCGAAACCATAGATTTCAACATTCATTGTTGAAATAGACGTTTTCGAGAAATAGAAGGAAATGGTAGATTATAACACTGTTGTTATAATAGATGATTTCCGAAAGGAAATGTTTTGTATAGTATTGGGATTTATATATCTATTTTAATTTCGAATCCCTATACTAGTGATTTGGGGTTGTCGTAACGATGTTTTACGCAACATTCGTTTTGGCCCAAATAAATATGTTTAAGAGAATGATTTCCTTAAAGAATGAAATATATACTTAATTTCGATTATAGTATATTGAATATTTTCCAAGTATAGAAAATAAAAAGACTTGGGAATTACTTATGAATAAATAAGTATGGAAATGTTTTTCCAATATTAAGTGAATATTTTGAATTTATCCTTTTGAAGATAAACTGAGAATGAATATTAGAAATCGAATGGAAAACGTATATTCATGAATATTTTTGGAAATATAAATTCAATATGGAATTTATAAATGGAATTTGGAAAATGAGTTTAAAAATAAATATTGATTTATTTTTAAAGAATGGAAAATATATATCTTATAAAGGTATTTTTGGGAAATAAATAATTTGGAGAATTATTTGGAATCTGGTGATGTTGTGCATATCTATTGATAGTTCAATAACCGGCTATCAATATTTACCTTTAAATAGGTAATTGTTGTGATTTGCTTGAAATTGGATGCCACACTTATTTTTTTTTAAATAAGCGCTCACTATTCGGGTTAACTGGGAAAGGACCTTGGGGTCGTATAACCCATTCCGAATATGTGATACGTCGTTATGAATTGCATTCGAAGACCGGTGTTGAAGACCGGATATTTTTGAAAACGTAAGGGTTTCTTGTTGATTGTCTCTACACTGGCTGATCCCCGATATAGAGATCTCCATATGTGATGGGAAATACGAACGTGATTAGAGATTATTCGGACTGCAAGGACTTCTTTGTAAGTGCCTTCGGTTCTGTTCGAGCCCGGAACAGACTTGTATGGATTGTATGTCTGACATTACAAATTGAGATATAAAGCCGATTTCTTTCAAATATATTTCTGTTGGTGGCGGAGAATTTATTCTCTTAGCTTAACACCCTTCTCTGAGACGTACGAGCTCAGAGGTTATATAGTTGAAGGTTATCAGCGATATATTCCCAATTTTGGTAATGTGACACGCTGAGTGTTGCTGTGAAATGATCATTGTGTTGATTATTTGTGATAGGATCATTTATTTGATCGTCTATCTTGGTGATCATTTCTATGATCATTTGTTGACCCAAAGCATGGCTTTTGTATAAAGTATGTTTTTGTGGACGTGACTTCGTCGAGCCTCACAAACCGGTAATGGTCGAAACAGGAATTGTGCGGCAAGGTTTCCAGGGATCGCTTCCCTAGGGTATGGCCATTCCTTCTGGAAAAGGGTAGTATTATGGTATGGAGCCCAGATACTTACTCATGTTGAAAACACTTATTATTATGGTGTGATGTTGGTTAGAGAGCTCTCGTTTAAAGGTTCCAAAGGACCGGGGGTGGCATATCTGAGGGTTTGTAATATTCCTTGGGAAAAGGGATTCCCGGCTTTGTTTAGCAGAGAACGGTTTGGTTCTCGGGGCGTCCTTCCAGAGGTGTTTCCATGTGGCAATGGGAAGTTCCTTGGCCTGACCATTTGTTGTAAAATCCATTCTTCAAATACGAGCCTTGTACGGTTTTAGTTGTATAACCTGCCATGGAATATGGCGGTAACCCGCTATTGAACATGGTAGCTATAGTAGGCATAGTTCGAAATGTCTATGTTGGCTAAGATTTATATCTTTACTTTCGAAATGATTTCTCATGCACTATGCACTAGTAATAATATCAAATGATCTTTTTAATGCGTATCAAGCATCTTTGACTATCATAAGGAGAAATCTCCTCCGATTCTGCGTTTGCATTGTGTGTGTGTGCGGGAGGCCTTATGGTGGTCCCATTTTTAAAAGCATTGCGAATTGACTTTAAAAATATTCCTCTATTTTTACCTTTAAAGAAAAATAAACTGTTTTGAGTTCTCACACCAGTCACATGACCGACTCGGAGTTTATTGTTTTCCTTCCTAAACTCTGGGTGCCCACCAATTTCCACACGGGCAGTCAAGTGTTAAGGTTTAGCAGGATATTCTGGAATCCAGGAGTTGCAGGAGGCAAGCTGGATGGCATGGCGTAGCATATTACTAGTATATAGTATTTCTTTTCCGCTGTTTGATGTTGTACACTCTGATGATATGATATAATGAAATGTAATGTAATAACTGATATAGTTCTTTGTTTAAAGATTATTTATTTATTTATTATATGTTGTTCCGCTGCGAATTGTGAGATTCTGATGTTGTTCTGCTGTTTTTCTGTTCCGTTCTATTTTCTTTTCTCTCTATCTTCTTATCTCTTCTTCTACTTCTTTTCTCTTTCTTAAAACCCTAACTATTCGGTTTTTCGGCAACGAAAAATCCCGTACGCTTACACAATTCCATAAATTCCCTTTTTCACATTTCTAAAAAATAAATCTCTTATTTATTTTTAAACCATTTTACCTATCTCCTTATAAATCCTCACCATGAATTTATTACTTCAATTTATCCACAGATAATTAACTTTATTTCTAACTTCGTTTATAAATTCCATAGCCTCATTTCCCGTTTATCACTGTTCACAACACTTAATCGACTTTAAATCGATTTCTAATTTAAATTCCATTTTTAAAACAACTTTGTGACGCCCCACCTCTATACCCACGCTAGCCAAGAACACTCCGGAGTAGTGCTGTCAACTAGCACGGAGAATAAGGCTGTTGAGGAGCGACCATCCATGTAATTGCTTATCACACGGTGGCTATAAATAATCTTCGGAAACAAACATAGAAATAATCATATCACAAATCAGTCACAGATATCCATATCACAAAGGCGGAAGAAGATATGAATATATAACTAACACATGAAAGTGTACATCAGAGTAGTGGTCAGTAAGATCCACGATAATACAAAAGAATAGCAACACGTGCTATACAAAAGAATACAACTATGAGTCTATATCTCAAGTGTATACAACAAAAGCTGCTAATCTAAACAGTTAGCCAAAAGTCAGAGTGATGAATCCCTGGGAAGAAGTCAAGCAGAAGCACCTGTAACATCTCGGTCTGATCCGAGTATTATTTAAGAAAATAATAAACGGATCAGTCTAGCTATAAATATCAGATGACATGATATAACATAAAAGATATGGCATAAACATAAACATCCATAACGACATACCACTATAAGTATGTAAATAATGATCAACAGAAGATCAATCAATAAGAGATAATCAATATCACAAGAATCTTCTCAAAGATTCGAAGGGGGCATCATACCCTAAACTTGTACTCATAACAAGTCAATGACATAAATTCCAGAAATCAACACGAGAAATCCAGAAATCATAAAAAGGGAAAGAGGCCTATCACATGACGGTCCGAAGACCATGGGGAGCTACCCCACATGTGTGAGTGGAATCACACAGAATGAGGTCAAGACTAACCAAAAAGCAGAAAGGTATGTGTGAATGGAATCACACAAGTGGTGTCTAGTCTAACCTTGCAATGAAAGAGACATCGCGCAATTGCTAGTCTAATTCATAAAGCGATCATCAAGATCAACGAGAAGTGTCAATTACACTAAGCTAGTAAATATAGAAGTTTAGCTTCATGTCCCATAACCACTTGCTTAACTTAAATATTTACGAACAAACTGTAAATCTTCACTAATAAAATTGTCACAAGAGGTTCAATCGAACAAGTCCAAGAATTAACCGACGAAGTGAACGCAAGCGTTTCATACCACTTGTTTTACTAAGTCGTTTAATTAGATTTCTCGTCCGAGTGAGGTAAAGGCTTGTATATACTAATAGATTGGAAAACGGTTTAAGAAAAGAGCTTTGTTATTAAAAATGGAGTTGAAATCGTTTGTTAAAAGAGTTTTGATATTTACTACTAGTATTGAAACCTTTATATTATAAAGTGACAAAACACAGAAGCAATTATAGAAACAATCAGTCACAAAAATCGCATACGGAGATGTGAATAAAATCCAAGGAAATCAGCTCAATGTTTTTCAGATAAGATCCCCTACGGAGGGGGGGTCCAGGGGGGGTGGCAACCCCCCAAGGTGGGGGTGCGGGGGCAACGCCACCGCTTACGGGGTTCGACCTGCCCGGTCAGGTCGCGGGGGTCCAGGGGGCAGCGCCCCCGGCGGGGTGCGGGGCAGCGCCCCGACCAAAACGGTACGACCTAGTGAAGACAAAATGAGGTCTAACGACCTAACGGCTGCGACCTAGGGGTCTAAGGGGTCAAGCGACTTAGTGGTTGCGACCTAGAGGTGTTCGCGACCTAACGATGACTCACGACCCAACATGGCCGACTTAACAGAGGTCGCGACCTAACAGGATAACTCGTGACCGACTTAAGAGTTGCGTGGCTGAAGGGTTCCACGACTTAAGGGTTGCACGACTTAAGAGTTGCACGACTTAAGGGTTGCACGACTTAAGGGTTGCACGACTTAAGGGTTGCACGACTTAAGGGTTGCACGACTTAAGGGTTGCACGACTTAAGGGTTGCACGACTTAAGGGTTGCACGACTTAAGGGTTGCACGACTTAAGGGTTGCACGACTTAAGAGTTGCACGACTTAAGAGTTGCACGACTTAAGGGTTAGGCCAGGAGCGACCTAACGAGATAAGGTCCAACGACCTATCGGGATAACTCGTAAACGACCTATGGATGAACGACTTAACTCCGAACGAGCTAAAAATGGCCAGAACGACCTAGGGTTAACTCGTGAACGACTCACGACCTAGGGACGAACGACTTAACTCCGAACGACCTAAAAATGGCCAGAACGACCTAAGTTTAACTCGTGATCGACTCACGACCTAGGGACGAACGACTTAACTCCGAACGACCTAAAAATGGCCAGAACGACCTAAGGGTTCACGCGGCCTAACACATTGGCCGAGCGACCTAACTGGAGTTAAGGGAGGCAAGCGACTTACGTTTCAACGACCTACGACTCAAGCAAGCCGAGCGACCTAGTGTGGAGGGGTCGAGCGACTTAAGGAAGGCGAACGACCTAAGGTCTAACGACCTACGACTTAACAGAGTCGAGCGACCTAAGGTCTAACGACCTACGACTTAACAGAGTCGAGCGACCTAAGGTAAATGGTCCAACGACCTAACTCGAACGACTTATCTGGAGCTTAGGTCGGAGACGACCTACGAGATAAAGCAGGCCGACTTAGTGGGCGAGCGACCTAAGGTAAATGGCCCAACGACCTAACTCGAACGACTTATCAGGAGCTTAGGTCGGAGACGACCTACGAGATAAACCAGGCCGACTTAGTGGACGAGCGACCTAAGGTTTGCCTAGAGATTATAGGTCGGAAACGACCTAAGACTTAAAGCTTAACTCGCGAGCGACCTACGGCTTAAGGCCTAACTCGTGAGCGACCTACGACTTAAGGCTTAACTCGTGATCGACCTAATTCCGAAGTGCCAATTCTTCCAGAACGACCTAAAGTTAACTCGTGAACGACTCACGACCCATGGACGAACGACTTAACTCCGAACGACCTAAAGTTAACTCGTGAACGACTCACGACCCATGGACAAACGACTTAACTCCGAACGACCTAAAAATGGCCAGAACGACCTAAGTGCAGAAAATTCACCAAAACGCTAAAAATTGGAGTTTTTCGCCAATCCAATCCAAACCAAATGCTAACATGCATGCAAAAATGATAGGGAATCATTCCCAACAGTCCAATATAGTTATAGGCTAGAATTGTGAGATAAAAATCTCACCTTTGCACTAAAGTCTATGAAGATGAAGCTTGAAAGCAAGGAGAAGCAATCCAAAGCTTGAATCCAATATCTTCTACTTGAATTTGGAGTTGAATGTTGGATTTGCAATTGAATTTGTGCTTGGAGTTTTAATTTCCCATTCCCTCCACCATTAATGCCAAAGCTTTATTAGTTAGGAAATTTATGAAGAGTGAGGAGAAAAGGGTTGGAACTTGGGCTTAATAGGCTAAACTAACTCAAAGTCCAAAGCGGGAAAAGTTAGTGAAATTTCACTAACTCCAAACCTATCGATGTTTATACTTAAAAAGTTGTAAACGACATTTCGAACTCAATGGAAGTGATCTCGAGTCCTAATTTGACCGTTTGCAAAAAGTAGCTTTTCGGACCAAAATCCGATTAACGAGTTAATATTTAAATAAAATATTTAAATACAAACTCGATAAATATGCGGGTTGTTACAAACTTCTTAATCAGCCCAACTATATTCAAAAAACCCAATTAATTCCGATTCCATATTTTATTTCCAAATTTCCCTTTTAATTATCTCAACTATTTAAATCTCGAATTTAAAAATAAATCCTTTTATATTCAAACAATATCGCCTAAGTTCTATTATTTAAATAAAATCCTTTTATTAGCATTTATTCAAAAACCTCTATTTTCCATATTCTGAATTATTAAATAGAATTTTAAAATCAAACTATTTATTTTTCCCAACTTCATTTCTTAAAATTAATCCATATTTCACTATAAATATGTAACGACCCATAAAATTTTAATAATTTTAATTTGTTTTATAACGTATTTGAAATAGATTTTTTTTGAGAAATTTAAATAATAATATTTGGAAATAAAAATTTAATATTTGGTTTACGTCCAACTAAACATAGCAGATCTAAAATTTTCAATTTATGTTATCAAAATTTATTTCATTGTGAAATTCTATTAAATTCAAGCTAGCTAATAAGCGGTGATAATAAATTTATTTTCAAGCCTGGATATTTTTCCATAGAAAATTTCTAAATCCTCTTCTAAGTGAGACGTCATTTTTCGTTTTTCCAAATTCGGACGTCTATTGCTTCATTTACCTTATTTCTGACGAATTAACAGCATTTTCAGTACCGATTATCGACTTTTGATCGAATGATCGTACCACTGATATCTGTATACCGTTGTGATCGTCTCGTCGAGCTGATCTCAATAGTATATTTGTTTCTATATTTTGGAATCCGGTACGTGGCGGAATCTGTAAAGCGTAAAATCGTATCGGTATCCGTTTTAAAACCATTTTGTTTTCAAACTTGTGACGTGCCGCCCAAACAAAAATAAATGCTGCTTTAATTAGTTGGCTGAAATTTTGGGTGACCGTTGCTACTACATCAAAATTTGTTTTATTAATGCCTAAATTACAGGCTGACTTTCAGCGTTCCATTCGTTCATTTTAATTTTTGGTTCCAACCTTTCACTAGCTTCCTTTTCACGGTTCATTTATTTTACTTTTTTTAACGTTCAAATTTTTATTTCGTTAATAACTTTTGCTGAATGAACGGAGAGGCGTTATCATTCCATCATTTCACTTTATTCGTGTGGTACGTTTCTCTGCCTGATGCCTCTCTCTCCTTCATTCTATGTTCATGCTTTATAAAGCTGTGGTTATTCCTCTGAAACCTTTTATATGGCCTCAAAGGTTTTTTTTTCCCCTCTGTTATATATCTTCCACCTGCTCCAACCTTTCACCCTTCCTCCATCAGCTAGCACCATCCCTACCGCATGAATCACAACATCCCAAGCATGCAATCCAAGCCTCGATCTCGCCCCAACATCAGCCTCTAGGCCGATCGCCTCTCCGAGCCTGTAGCACCCCGACCACCTATTCTCCCATGTCCATCGCCTGCCTGACCGACCTTCCACCGAGCGCATCTCCCCCGTTCTCCTCAAACGACGTGCGAGCATCCTCCTCCGTCAACCTACCTTCTTTCTCCACTGCAACAGCCGAGGCCAAGCTCGACCTCTTCAACCACCTGTGTACACTCGCTGCCCATCTAACCTCAGCCAAGCCCACGTCGGCCGACTCAAGCATCCGGCTCCGTTCAATCAACCCATACCGACCCCTCACGCCCCCTTGAAAACCCGAGCAGTCTAGCTCTTTCAAATTCGTATGCATATCGGTAAGTTTTTGTTATATTTTATTTTTGTTAAACGTGTTATATATATTACGGTTAAAGTTTATAGTAATACATCATTTTGGTCAAGTTAGATTTGGAACCTGTTATTTATATATTGAAGTCACATAAAGGTTATGACATATATGTATACTTTAAATAACAATTTAATTTATATAGGTTTGTAAGTGTTTTTTTGGTTAGTTGATTGAAAGTTGGTCTGCATATGCCATGAATACAAACGTACATATATAGGATTCATTTAAGTGGTTTTATATATGGTTATATCTCTGTCAGGTTGATTTTTGGTTTTATTTGAACTGTGTATGTATGTAGTTTACACTTGAATTGATTTTGAGCATATGTGGCCTTATGTTCACTTGTTAAACCAGAGAAATAGTAATCAATTAGTATTTTTTTTCTTTTCAACAAGTTAAAAACTTATATAAGTTATGGTATATAGATTTATACGTATCATTTGTATGCTATAAGAGTGTCGGCACTAGTTTAAAAATGGAATATAGTTGCCTCTGTTATAAATTTATTTTATAGTACTATATATTTACCTTTGTTGCATATCACGAGGGAAATTTGTTGTGACAGTATTGATAGAGTATCATGCTGGTGTATAATAAAATGATTACATTTTATTATTTATAAAGTTTTTTTTATCAACTTGTTTGTGTACTTTTGGTCTATAGTGTCTTATGGTTTATCAGATAAGTTTACCTGTCACAACGTTTTATTAGCATGTTCTGTAGTGTGTTTTTGTAATGTAAGTGCGTATTTATTTATTTACTTAATTATTTATATATAAAAAAATTGATATGTAGATATGTTGTTTACATGGGTTTTATTTAAAAACAATGATTTTGAAATATTTATATTTAATATAATTTGTGTTTAAATTCATTTTGATTCGAAAATAAATATAGCATATATTTTGTTTCGATTTTATCAAGACGATTCTGATTCGTTTCCATCGATTTCTGTCTTTCATCTTTGCCCGTCAAATCCACTTTCAGTTTACTTCGCTTTGAGATTATACTTTGGATTTGTTCGATTATCTGGATCGTGATCCAATTTTTGCAGCTTAATTCTTTGTCAAATCTATCTAGTCTCGAAAGGTGAGCAATCACTCACGGTTAAGAGTTTTTATATTTATTAAATTTGATTTCAATTGAAACGACAATTGAAATATGCTGTGCAGTTGTTTACATTGTCATTTATGCTATTATTTGTAACTGTTCACCTGTGGGATATGACACCATATCCTATTGTTTATATTTTATTTAAATTATTGATAATATCTGCCTGTTATTATTTTATTATCTGCTATCACTCTACAAGTTCCCTATTAGTATAGCATTCACAATGGGTTGAAATGATACATACCCGAACGGACTTTAGAATAGAAGAAAATCGTTATGGGTTGAAATGATAAACCCAAGCGATTTTCATTTAATTTAATTTG
This sequence comes from Allium cepa, assembly GCA_030765085.1. Classification (NCBI taxonomy): domain Eukaryota; kingdom Viridiplantae; phylum Streptophyta; class Magnoliopsida; order Asparagales; family Amaryllidaceae; genus Allium; species Allium cepa. Next base: position 564,311,491 of record CM060935.1, read on the forward strand.
GGATTACGGGTTGAAATGATATCCACCCGTATATATTTAGTGTGCGGATTGAAATGATAAATATCCTATCACTTGACTATACGATAGAAAATGCATACAGGCGCCGTGGGTCTATATAAATATTTTGAAAGAAATATATGGTTTTATAAATATTGATATATAAATGGAAATTTTATATAAAGATTTAATAATAATATCTAATTAAATTAAGATTTATTTAATACATATAATATGGTTGAGTATTTATGAAAATCTATATTTCAAATAGATTTTTCTTGTAATAAATTGGATAACTAAGATTGGGAGATAAATTTGGGTTTATTAAAAATGATATTTAAATAAGGATTTATCTAATTAAATCAATTTGAAATTATTGAATGGAAATTTAAAGGTATGACTTCGTAACTGGATTCTTGATTTAAGTGATTTAATGAATATTCCACGTTTAATAAATCAAAGAAAATATTGAGTAAAATGAAATTTAAGGTTACTTAAATGTTATTGGATCTAATGAGGAAGTATTTCAAGACTAAATAATAATGAGGTTAGATCGAGATCTATATGAAACTGTCATATTGAATATTTAAATATTAAAGTCTTGAATTATCTTGGAATTTAAATGGTTTATTTTGAGATTCGGTTATGTTTTTGAAATCAATATAGTTGAATTTGTTATTTGAACTAAATTGAATTAAAGTGAAAATTTAGGTTGAACCAAATTTGAATTTATTATTCAGAAATCTAAATTGAATAAAAAATTAGTTTGAAACGTTGAATATTTAAAGTTTGAAATATATTGAAATATATAAGGTATTTTGTGATTTCAAATCCGAATTTGAAATCGATAAAATTGAAGTGGTTATTTTAGGAATTGAGTTGAATTTAAATTGAAAAATCGAGATTTGAATTTAATTTAAATGGGAAGGTCGGGTGGATGTTGAAACAATTTGTTAAGTTGAGGGAATTGAAAATATTTTACGGTATAAATTATTTAATATATTTAAATACTATTTTGGAAAATAGCTATATTTGAAGTGAAATGATATTTGATTTTGAGGTATAAATTAAGATGAAAGAACCACGGTGTTATAGTGTATATTTCTACCCTATAGATAGTTCCATGAACCCTTAGAGGATGGTTATTCCAAACATCCTTTAAGTTATTTGTATTTCAGTTGATATATCACTTGTGTTGGATTTATTGATATAAGAATGTTAATCCTGACTCGAGTATTTTGTGTTTTGCTTTACGCTCGGGTCAGACTGTGTGATACGACATTTGAGACTCACCTTCAAAGTTGGGGCCTTGCTTGAAGATCCAGCTATCTATCCTTTCAGTCATCCTGTTGGTTTGTTCAGAGAAGTCATCTGTGCATACTGGAGACTTCACTACATCTAAGATATTCAGTTGTATTTTATTTCTAACTCCAATGTATATAGTAGCTTCATGAACTACTATTCTTTATCTATACCGCTGCATTATATTACTCTGTGTCTGTGATCTGTGATGATTTATTTACTATATATGTTAAGTTTTTGCCAAATTTTAATTAACAATTCGGTATTTTGAATTATTCAAGTCGGACATGTATGGTTTTATTGTCGATTTGAATGGTCAAAATTAGCGGGCCGTTACAAAATATTTTTACTCCAAATTTTCTTTTAAATTCTTTTTAAATTCTAAACGTTTATTATTCATACTTAAAAACACCAAAATCCAGGGCCACAGTTGTCATAGCATTCAATACATTCAAATTACACTATAATATACCACATATTATTCAAACAAATCAATATATGATATAAATTCAACATTTTTGAGGAATACAGTTGGATCCCTCCAATATGTTTCCCTAGATCCACAGATGTTAGCACAATATAAAAAAATATCAATCTCATTTCGAGGGGGATATCACGGTATATAGGGTCATCCACTACTATACGGGGCGCATAAGGTCTCGACTCTCATCCGCTATATATATGCGAGAATATCAATCACTCCAATATATATATATATATACATATATATATATATATGTATATATATGTATATATATGTATATATATATGTAATATATATATGTTTATATGTATATATGCATGTATGTATATATATGTTTATATGTATATATGCATGTATGTATTTATATATATATGTATATATGCATGTATATGTGTGTGTGTATATATATGTATATATATATGTGTGTGTGTGTGTGTGTGTATATGTGTGTATATGTCTATATATATGTATATATGTGTGTGTGTCTATATAATGTCGCATTCAACTGATAAAAATATATCAATTCTATCAACCAATCAACAATTAATTTTAACTATTTAGAATTAATTACGAAAATTCAAAGTTGAGTGAGATTAACTCACCTTTATTCCAGTTATCGCCTTCATTTTTGATTTCTGACCAAATTCGAACGACGTCCGAATTTAGTTAAAAATCTTAGAAGCTCCAATTTTACCCAAACCAGCTTCATGTCGTAGAACACGCTATTACGATCACAATGCAAAATTTTATGTTCTAATCCAACCTAGCATTGTTGAGTTATGGCATTTATAAGCATTTGAATTTAAATAAAACAATTTATTTATATAAAAATGACTTAACCATTTTTTTTAAAGACCGCCTACTCACGAAAAATCACCAGCCCAACAGAGTTTCTTCCTCTTCCTTTTCCTATTTTTTTATATTTATTATTTATTAAAAAAAGAAGCCATACCCTATGATTGGCCCAATCCCATGAGAACCAAGCCCGAACCCTCTGCTTCTTCTTCCTCCCCCTTTTCTTTTCTTCACTCTTATACTCCTATGCACGAACAAGGGGAAGAGGCTTTGCACACTACTGACGCACTAAGTTCCTCCATGAACCATCAAACCGATGCCGCCAACGTTTGCCCGTCGAAATCCCCACCTGCCTAGACCATAAAACCGATGCCCAAACTTCAATATACGAACGCGACCTACTGCCTCCATCACCGCCATACAACATGTCACGAACTTCAAAACGCCGCCGCACCCCACCATACTTGACTCCTTGCTTGTCTCGACCTTCTCGATACAAAAATCATTCCCATGACTCGAATTGATTCCTGAATCCCACGAAAAATGTAACCCTACATTTGGAACCCACCACGACCTCTAATTCGACTATCTCAAAACACGATCGTACCACATGCGAAGCATACCAACTTGAAGCTCATGCCAAAATACGAATTTACAACTTGGTTTTGGATTTTTATATGAAGTAAATATGGAGAATAAATTTTCCAAAGTTTTGTTGCTTTCTTCGTCTTGCTGTCCGCACTAGCGTGCACTATTTAAAAAGGAAGGAGACACGAATGTTGCGTGTTATAATGTCTTACGTGTTTCAATATGCTTGCTACAGTAATTCGAAGAGAGCTTAAAAGTGCCCATGTGAAATTTTTGTCGCATCCATTTGCCATTTAAAATTTAAATCGTCTCGAATTTGTAGCTTAAAATTTTGACGTCTTGTCGAGGCATGCCCTAGGCGTTTATATTGTTATACCCCTATTCCGAACGCAATGGAAAAGGTATCGAGTCCTAATTCGATCGTATAGGGAAGATAGCTTTTTGGACCCAATTATTATATAGAATTTTCGATATAAATTTCAGCGCGTTTCAATCCCGTATGGTCATATGATAACTCCAAAAGCTACGAAATTTGAAATCCGATAATAATACATCATTAGGATCCAATGGGACTGGTTTCGTCGAATTTCGAGACTGTGCCTCAGAAGGCTATTCTAAATGTAAATTTAAACGATATATTTTTAAAACTGAACAAATCACATTCAGATTCAAGTATAAAACCTTTATTATCTTCATTATTATCAATACAAAATTTACAGGCCTTTAAATTATTTTTAACAAGCTTAAACCTCTAGATTCAACATTTTTACCAAATTTTCAATTATTAAATTCAATAGTTTAAATTTATCAATAAATAGTTATATATGATATTCAATTTAAAAATTAACTTTTAAATATTTAAAGTCAATTAAATATTCTAATTTCAAATATCTAAAATTCTGGATCGTTATATTCCTCCCCTTTATAAAAATTTCATCCTCGAAATTACTACGTAAGAAGAATGGTCCAAAACCCGGTAGCTATTTCCCAAAACCAATCAGTTTCAAACATCTTTCCGGAAACAAATTTTTTTATTAAAGACACACTATCACTTCTTCTTATTTCCAAACTCATCCATAGATTCCAAATAGTATTATTTACTCAACCATTTCAAACTATAATTACAAAATAAAACTCCGGTTATTAAATTTTTCTTCGGAGTTTTCTAACTCCTTAAATTTTTGAAAAATTTCGCCAACGTCTCCTTCGCGCGGCTAAATCCAAAAAACGACAAAACTACCTCTACGGTCCCAAATCATCAAAAGAATATATATCACAAATATACCAAATATATATCAAATATACATCTCATCTCAATGACGATGAATCTCGTAGGGTAAAATATAAAAGTGCGGTATGTAATCTGAGATAAGTACCTTATTATTATTAATACGAGCGAGTTCCCTTGTATTAAGAAAGAAAAAGCAAAATATAATCTGCGTATACATCCAAACGGTCTTCGTATGCACATGTCTCAACTCAATTTAGAATATTAGTCACTTATGGAGACATGGAAAGCATATATGAGTTAAATAGAATCATATATCATGAATTTTGAATCCAAATCATAAGCATAAGCACACATACACAACATACAACAATTATATGCGATAAAAACATTAATAACAATGGCTTGCAACACAAGAAACTATCAATCACCAATATTCTTCCAATTAATCAAATTAACTCATAAACATGTTGATTTATATTTTCTAATGTCCATAGCTAATTTATACACTTTATTTTTATTAACATTCAATTTTTTATTTACATTTAATTGGTTTGCTTCAAATTTATTCACATCTAATTCATTTACGTTCAATTTATTCAATTCAATTTGTAAAATTTCAGTTAATTCACTTTTTATTTAACATATTTCATATAAATTTATTTATGAACCATTTTATAAAATTGTTACATTTAACCTTGTTTAAGTTAAATTTTATTTATTACCACTTATTATATTTTCTTTAATACTAATATCATTTATAAAACATTTTGTAAAACCATTTAAGTTTATTATAATCATTTTATAAAACGCAACTCATATTTATTATTATCACTTCATATCTTAAGTTCATATTAATTCATTGACTTGCTTCATTTATTCATTTCATTTATTCAAATTCATATCATTAATATTTTTTACTTAAGTGAATTTTATTTTTATACTCACATTCATGTTAACAAAATTTTCTTTTTACCACAATTACTTTCATTCAATTTATTAAGTTAACTTCATCTTATAATTCAATTTGTTAACTTATTCCATATTAAATTTGTTAACATTCAATTTTATTAAAATTCATTCCATTTGTATTTAATTTATTGACATCCAATTTAAATGAAATTCAGTTACTTATATTAATTTTACTTACACTCATTTGTTTTTATTTAATTTCTTTTACACCCTAATTTCATTTTATTTTACAATTCAAGTTCGTATTCATTCTATTTATGCATTTTCTAAGTGGAATTAATTCACCTTGCTAATTTATCTAATCATATTCAGATCCAACTCAACTCATCTTATCTTTATTAAGTGAAATTTTATTTCATTTAATCCATTACTCTTTTTAGCTAACTCTGTTTTTGTTTTTATTTTTATTTTTCATTCACATTCAACAAATTTAAAATTTGTTTTTAGCTTAATATTTCTCAAATTTGCAAGTTATATAACTTGATTCGCTTAAAATTTCATTTCTTTTTGTTTAATTCATTTCAAATACAGTTCACTTTCATTTGAGATTTCTTGATTTAAACTTTATTTTATTTACTTCACTTTACTAACTTAATTTATTTAACATTCCTTAGGTAAATTCTTTATTTAATATCTCAAATTCAAATCTTCTTTTATTTGCTTAACCCAAATGTTCAACCGTTTTTAAAATTCAATTTTATATTTCTCTTCAAATTAATAAGTTATAAACTTATATAACTTATCAGAGTTATATATGCAACAGGGTCAAATAAATAAGGCAACAGAATAACATGATGTAAGGAAAAATAATATACCAAGTTTTCATCTTCATCCTCCAGAAAATAATCTTCAATGCGCTGAAATACTCAGAGCTGACCCGAACGTAATGAAAAGACAAAACGTTCGAGTCAGGACTAAAATATTCTTATCTATGTCAAATCAATATCACATAACATGATTGTAATAGTGTCAGAGATGTTTACTGGATTTCACATCTCCTATCCAGTGTATGACGTGCATGCAATAACTCAAGAAAAGTTACAGGATTTGCCAACTCTCAAGGATCCGTTAAAATAAATAGTAGAATACGCTACATATATAATGTCTACTCGGTAAAATTAATATTTTTCTTAGCGTTAAGGTTTTACATTAATCCCCTTAACGCGTTTTTAAGCAATATTGTACAGTTTGCATTTAGCACAACCAGAGCACGTCGGTAGCCAGTGGTGTGCCGTGACACAAAAACACTAAACCAAAATCGTAGGGGTCTCATATAGGGATAAAAGTATGACAAGGCATGTGAGGCAATACCCAAGATATGATACTACCAGTTCGGGTCGCCGGGCTGGTGGTAACGCATTGTAGCCACAACCGCACACCACGTCCATCCATCTTGTATTGAGTTAAGAGAAGCTATCCCATAATAAGGTGCCCTAACTGAAACCAACAACAAGAGTAATAATATGGACCAAGCCCAAGAAAATCGAAGGACGGGTGTCCGCTAGGGGTAATTAGCCCGCTTGGTTCCGTCAAGCCGTCATGTTTTAGTCATTTCAAATTGGCACAAGTATCGGGGTCTATCCATCATCGTTTTCTTTCTTCAAATCCAGCAAACGGCGCCAAATCAAACCACTTCATTCTAGAGTCTCCTCCATTTTTTAAAGTGGTTCCAATGTCGACAAAGAGTATGCCAATAAGAGGTCATGATCTCTTTAACAACCAAACGTCATTTTACACACTAGTTGGTACTTTTACATTTCGAAATGATTCATACTTGATATCAAAATATCATATTCGCTTTAAAATCATTCTCATTTTGAAATATCATATTTACCTCAAATATGTCAAATACCACTTGGAAGTCATTGTCACTTCAAAATTCGATTTGAATTAAAATTTGGGTTATAACTTCATTTTAACCCAATTCGCATTTAAATCCATGATTTAAATATAAACATTTCTCACTCTAACCGGTTTGAATTTGTAGAAAATAGTTTGAAATTTTTTAAATAGTTTAAAAGTTAAAAAAGTTTGATATAAAATAGTTTGAGTATTGAAAATGGTTTATATTGTAAAATAGTTTGGAAAATCAAAATAATTTAAACATCTAAAAAGATAGGTTTTTTAAATAGTTTATATAATAAAATAATATTTTTGAAATATCGATATAAATTAATTTTACTTGGATTTATTTCAAAGTTCGAGTAAAAGTTCAAATCACTTAAAAAAATCAATTTCCATCATCCAATGGTTCCTCAATTATAACTTCAAAATTTCAAACTCGATTCTTTAAACAATTCCTGTTGACAAGCTCATTTTAAACATTTCGAGCTCGAATTCTATAAATGATTCCATTTCCATAAATTCGATTTTATTTCTTAAAATCCAAATCAATTTAAATAATTTCCAATCAAAATCTTAAAATCATTTAATTTAACCAATCCAGTGTTCGTATATAATTTTCTATCCTATGGCCAAGTGAATAATAATTTCGATTTAATTTCAGGGATGGATATATATCATTTCAATCCAAAATCCATGTCATAGGTGTATAACATTTTAACATATTTCTTATTTATTTGAAATAATTCAATTTACAGTTTTGTATACTGTAAATAATATACAGGATGATAACAGGATATATCAAAATAAATAAACATCCAAATCATCCAAAATATTAATCAATAGCATCCATCACAACCAACATCCAAATCAGTCAAAGTATCCTAACAATTTACTGGATATCAATAATTTGGAGTTTAATAGTAATTTAGTTCCAATTCAATTTAACCGTCAATTCAAATTTCTATCAGTTAATTCAGGTGTTAATTTAAACGCTAATCAAATTTATCAAACAACAATCAATAAATTCAAATCACTTCACAATTTCAAATCTAACTAACATAAAAATATTCTAGTACTTCGTGAGCATATAAAACACTCACCTTTTATTTGAAACTCAAAATATTTCAACTTCAAATAAATTTTTGCTCATCTCCAAACTGTAGTCCTCGTCGATACGAACCCAGTGCCGATGTTTCCCTCGAAACGGATCTCGTATGCAAAAGTTACGATTTTATTAATATAACGGTAATTAAAATATAATTAGCAACACATTAGACTAATTGATAAAATTAACCTAACCTAGCTGCTCCATTCTCGCGTGTACAGGCTCTCCCATGCTCATTCTTCCAATCGTGATTCTCTGCTCTGATCTTCTTCTTGTTTTCTTTTTTTATTAATGATCGATCGAAATCGCTCGAATTCCCACCATGCCACCTTGTATGCCGCCGCACCTGGCTCGCAGGGTTGCCGCTACCAAGCAATTCGAACCCAAAACCCTAACTTTTCCTCCTCCATGTGTGCATAGGCGCCACTGCCTCGACGAACTCTAAAGTCGCAGCTCGACTATCCCCTTGCGCCATCGTTCCTCCCAGGCGTGCATCTCTGGTCGAACGTGAACCAATCGTGTTTTTTTATTGCTGTTCCTTTTTTCGTCAGATAAATTTGAAATGAAAGAAAGGAGAAAGGGTATGGGCGTATGAATGTTGGAAGATGGGAAAGGAAATGTAACACCCCGCATTTTTTATAATTAAATAGCCAAAATAATTATACACAGAGAAAATGAGCATTTTTGGAATTGTCAGAATATGGCCTCGAAAGTTAGTGGCTACTTTCTTATTAATTTTGCCTCGAACAGACTTCGTATGAAAAATTATTGACGTTCGAAGTTCCATATCAAAAAATAATTATACAAATGTGCATGAATATACTTGTTAATAAATATATGCGCGTATAAATTCCAGAAATAACGAGCATTTGAATTTCAAAATAGACGCGCGTCATAAAGAAAATTAATTGACATCAGCAATTAGAGATAATTAATTAACATTAGTAGGCAGTGTTAATAAAATCATAAATTAAGGGAAATTAATTTACATTAATTAGCAACGTTTGAATTTCAAAATAAACATGTGTTATAATGGGAATTAAATTTGCAATTGATGGAAATTAATTAAAATGAATAGGCAACGATTAAAAGTTAAAGTTTAAAAATATAAGAAATAAATTAATATGTATAAACCAAAAAGGCTAGACACGTCAAAACCAATGCCTTTTGCTTATTTTTAACGACTATATTTCAATCACTTTAAACAAATGGATGACTTTGCATTGGCTCTATATAAATAAACATGCAGGGTTAGCCTTCAAACCCATATTTTTCTGAATGGGCGTGGAAGCCCTGTCGATTTTCTTTCTCATTCAATTCTTTAGAAAACAAATATATTAGGTTTAGGTTTTCTGATTTGCGTTTTGGAGGTAGAAACTGTATTTCTAGAGAAGAATGTCCAAATTAAGCCTTCCGTATGAGGTGAGTTTTTAGATCTGATTTTCTTGTTTATCTGTTTATTTTTCTTCAATTAGATTCGGATTTATAAATCCACAAAAATTCTGGTTTGTGGATCCAAATAGGGTTGCAAAGGGAAAGGCTATGGGTAATAAATCTGGACTAAAAATCAGATTTGGAATTTGGAGTGTTTTCTTTTTAGGTGAGTGGATTTAAATTGCCTATCTTTTATGTTGATGATATATATTATCGTTGGATTCCTATTAAATATTTTAATTCAGCATTTGAACTAATTTCAGTAATTAGTTCTACTAGTTAGTTATGTTGAAACATTAAATTTTATAAGAGAAGTGCGCTTATATTTAAATTTTATTTATATGGAAAAAGAAAGGAATCCAATTAAATATAAGTAATATTAGGCTTAAAAATTATAGAGAAAGGCATAAGCCTAAAAGTGAGAAATTTACAGTAAATTATGTTAAAACTCGTGGAATGAAATAAAAAGGGGAAATCTAATAACTTGATTTAGAAGTTAGTGACAGATTAGTTGCTGGTTTAGAAAAGAATACATTTCCATAGTTTAATATTGTAAGAAAAACGGTAAACGTAATTGTAAAGATAAAAGCAAAAAAAATGGTATTAGTGCAAAATAGAGACATTACTGTATTTTGCATTATCCAACAATTAAAGGAACAGTAAAAGAAATATCTTGCGGTTACGGGTTATTGTTTATGGCATTATTTAGTATTAAAATATGGAAATGGATTTTAGTATAGTTTTTGTAACCAACCAAATAAAATAGAACTACTTCCTAGAATAAAAGAGAATAACGTGAAGCGTTAAAGAAATTAAAGAAGAGGAAATAATCAAGTTAAATATTTGATAAGACTAGAAATAATAAATAGAAAATGTGACTAGATCTGCATTTACTGCGTGGATAGTAGAATAAAAAGTAAAAAAGTTATTATGATAAGTAATTTGTGACAGTTGGACATAGTCCCAAGCTAAGACTGTCATATAATATAAGAGAAATAGAGAGAATTTAGTATCATAATAAAAGAAGATAGATTAGAATAGAAAAACAGACACTTGCAATTACATTTATAACATGTAGGTTATAAAAGAAAGAAAATAATATGAAAGTGACAATTGCTAGTATAATCGTGACATGTAGGTTATAGTTAAAGAGGAAGAAATAGATGAGGCTTATTTTATCAAACTTAGATCTTGGATTATGTTAATAAGCCAAAATAATAGAAGTGGCACATACCGGCAGTAATCCCTTTTAGGTCTAGGACCGATGGTCCCACACATGGGTGGAGCTGGGCATGCTAATTAGGGTAAATAAATAGCAAACAGAATAAGAAAAGTAAACTAAACGCATAATAAAAGATTAGACGTAGGGTCTAATAAAATGAAAAGGTTCGTTTGGAGCAGCCCGAAGGTAATCTGGATAAAAAGCCCAACGAAGCAGTTCATCGCAGATTTTTAATATAGAAAGAGCATGTCCAACTTAGTTATTTAGGGCTAGACGAAAGTACGAGACTTCAACGAGATGTGAGGATACTCCAGGATTGCCCTCTGGGGTAGGCCTAATGAAGCTGCATCCTCGAAGGTAGGCTGTAGATGTTCCATCAAAAGAGTATGCCTTGACTGCTTTTGCATTGCAGGCCTAACGAAGTGGACTTCGTAGGAAGTTAAAAGGTTGATGATGGAGTAGGATATTCGTATGACACCATACTCTAGTTTGTGAGTAGGTTATAATGGGTAGGACCCATAAGGATAGTCACATGGGATATCATCCATCGTCAATTAGAGCGAGTTCAGGAAAGACTAGAGTTAAACAAAAAGGCCAATATTCTTTCACTATCGAGACATTAGATGTGGGGCATAACCAATTGGATGTTTTGATTGTCTGCAGTAGGGCACAATCACTTAGCTCTTGAAAGCTCTTTCGATTCGTTGAGGGAGGCTGCTTGGGGCCATAATCATGATGAGAAAAGAGACAGACCAAGTAGAATATTTGTATTGTAGGCCTAACGAAGCGAACCTTTACAATATAGAAAATCCCCGACCGAGTTCCGTACAAGGTAGATCATGTTGGCGGAATTCAGGAGTAGACAGAATGATTGCGTGTAGTCCTCAAGGTACGCATTGTGTAACGACCCAGAATTTTAGTTATATGAAATTGGGATATTTATTTGATTTTAAATATTTGAAAATTGATTTCTTAGATTTAATAATTTGAATTTCAAGTCTAACAATTTATAGGGTAATTTAATTGTTAAATTTAATAATTGAAATTTGCTTAAATAAGTGAATCTCGGGTTTTTAAGCCTGTTAATTTTTTTAAGGCTTATTTAGTTTATAATAATAAGAAAGAGGATAGTAAAAAATTTAAATTGGATTTAAAAGTGATTTACTCGATTTTAAAAGTAACTTGTTTAAATTAATGAGTAAAAACAGCGATTCAGGGAACAGTCTCGGATTTCAACGAAATCAGTTCCATTGGATCAATAATTGTGTATTATTAGAGAATTTCAAATTTCATAACTTTTTAAGTTATCCTTTGGTCGTACAGGATAGAAACGCGTTGAAATTAATATCGAAAATTTAATATAATACTTGGGTCCATAAAGCTATCTTCTCCATACGTCGAATTAGGACTCGAAACCTTTTCCAATGTGTTCGGAATAAGGGTACAACATTATGAACTCCTAGTGGCATGCCTCGATAGAGGTTCGAAATTTTGAGTGATGTAAATCGAGGTATTTTGAAATTCGATTAATATATTGTCTAGTCAATCATTCTTTTCAGCTGTAATTCCATCTTTTCAGTCCACACTGCTATTCATTGAGCCACCCTAGTCTTTCGTCCTTGCTCCTTTTACACGTCGCCTCCATTTAAAATAGGCAGGAAACTGTTACAGCAAAGGATATAAGCAAACTTCAAAAATTCCTTTCTCACTAAATACTTGTCTAAAATCATGAAAACAGTTTGTAAAATCCCATTTTAGCATTCTTTTCAATCTTTTATGGCTTTCAATGGGTGCGGCAATCATTATTGATGATCAACGTAGAGAAGGAGAGCTAGATTTTGGGTTTTGGGGTGATTCAAACATTGATTGTCGAATCCGAGGTGATATTCGAGTTTGCGATGCGTAATAGCATCTTGATGGTGACATTGGTGTAGTGCGGCCTTGAAATGGAGCATGCGACTTTTGCTACAACGACATATGAGAATGGCCAGCTCGCGTTTGGCTTGGGTGAAGCAAAGTTAACGAGGTGGTGTTGGCCAAGTGTGTTTCAAAGAGGGAAGATGGATGGTGAAGTCGGAATTTGATTTCGGCAACTGGATTTTGGTATCATTGATTTCCATGCATGCCTAGATTGGGTTCTCTGTCTCATGCATGCTCCATTTGGAAGATAGAGGAAGGGGTACTTCTGTAAATACTTTAAACTTATGTTTGGCTTATTTTAACTAATTTAAAATTTTGTTCGATAATTTATAAAATCGATAACTCATACATTCGCGATCCGATCGGGACGATACTTTTTGCATTGCGATCGTGGTGACGAGAGCTTTGAAATGAAACTGGTTTGGATGGATTTGGAGATAGTCAAAAAATAAGCTAAAATCGGGCATCGTCGGTTTTAGTTCCAAAATAGAACGTCTCGGCAACAACCGGAAATAAATGTGAGTAAATCTCACTTATTTTGGATTGCTAGTTTAATTAAAATGTTGAAAATTTAATTATTGGTTGATTGGATGATTTGATAATTATTATTATCAGATGGATGCTATAATATATATATAGTAGTATATATTAGTAGTTGGATTGATTATTACGCCTATTGGAGCGGATGAGACCCCATGCTCCCCGCATAGTAGCGGATGACCCTATATTACCGCGATCCCACCTCGAAGCAAGATTGGTATTTTTATGTTTTATTAACATCTATGGTTGCAGGAAAATAGGTTGGATGGATTCAACTTGATTCCTCTAAAATGTTGAATTTAATTTCATATATAGTGATATTTGATATGTTTGGATAATCTATGATAGATTATTGTGTGATTTAAATTTATTGGATGCTATGGTAGCACTGGCCTGGATTTTGGTATTTTAAAATACCATAAATGCATATATTTTGAATTTGAAAAGAAATTAAAAAGGGATTTTTGAAGTAAAGTATTTATATAGAATTTTGGATTGGTCAAAAGAAATTGATTGGGTAAAATAAATGGTTTGACTTTGTAGTTGACTATTCTGTGATATTTTAAATAAGGATTTTGGAATAGTGTATATAAAGGATTTTAAATAATTATTCTTAAGTAATAGTTGTTTTGAATATTAAAGGTTTTTAAAATCGACATTTTAAATAGATTGGGAGAATAAAAGGGAATTTGAAAATAAAAATAAAATTGGTTATACTGGATCTTAAATAAGATTTCTAAATTATGAAATGGAAGTAGAATAGAGATTTGGTTGGTTTTGGAATATAGTTTGAGTTATTTAAGAAATTTATTTATAAATGGAATTTAATTTAGAAATCCATTGATAATGGATTTAAGTGATGTGAAATCGTTATAAACTGAAAATGAGACTATGGGATTATAAACAATGTTTACAAATAAAGTGAAATGATTATCAGTTGATAAATTGAAGATATAAAATCAAGGTAATAATTTATAGTGAGATGGGTTAATCAGTTTAAAAAGAAATGATATATTTTACTCTTGGAAATGTGAAAAGGGATTTATGAAATTGGGGACGTAAATCGATTGGCGATCAATCGAGAGAGATATATAAATATTAGATTAGTTATATTGGAATTGAAAATTATACTTTTGTCAAGAAGTTGAGTTGTTTTAAAAAAGAGGATTTTAATTATTAAACTAGGTGATTTAAAAATGTTTTAGAATAAAAATATTTCATAGAGTTATTTATTTAAATATTTTTAAATTATCAAAATGAATTATAAGTTTTATAATAAGTCTCGTAAGTCGAGTAGGATTTTGTTAATAAATCGAAATTAATTATTGTTTCAAAGTTAAGTAATTATTTTAATGGTTTAAAGGTATATTTAATTATTGAATAAATTTTTCAAAAATTAATGGTAGACTTTCATGGCGAAATCGGAGGCAGGGATTGCCTGCAGTTAAGTTTTGATTTTTCTGGGATAGAGATATAATCACTAAGCTGGGAATCCATTGTTGATACCGCATGATGCTTTCCATATTTATTTTAAAAAGTTTTTTTTTAAAATATTTTGAAGGAAATGGTTCGTGAATGCTTATTTCGGTGAGATAAGTACACACCTTTTAATAAACAGATTTAATTTATGAAAATTTAAATTAAATAAGGCTTAGTGATTTCAATGGGAAATGATATCTTTGGTTAAATGATTGTTTATTTGATAGTTAAATAACCGACTATTAAATCTGGAGCAAAACATAACTTTGGAAATATCTAGGAGAAACATAGGGATTATATGGTACAGTTACCATCGAAGGAGTTATACCGTACGTATAAACTCATTTCGTTCTTCTAGGAAGACGATAAGAAAATCTATCCACTAACGGTTAGGAGATGATCTCCGATCTTACTTTTGTATGTTTATTTCTTAAAGAACCGGGGCTGAGTTTAATGGAAATATTGAATGTTGTTTCGAAGTGACCAGGATCGGATTTGCTTCATTACGGCATTATAGTGGGTTATCGCTTCGTGTTTGGTGGTGAACAGGAGACTCTTACCCCTACATGTCCCTGAGTGGTTAGTTGTAGTCGAGAGGCTAGATGTAAAAGCAAACTCGAGGTACCAATGTATACCACGGCGGAAAGTGGCTACTGCTGGGATGGTTGAAAAGCCTACCGGTTCTTTACACTTGGTATTAGAGCTGAAGGTTAAGCAAGAACCTTGGCTTGATGAGGTAACTTGTTAGAGGTAGGGTCAGTGGTATCCTAGAATGAGTTTGAGTGTATTAATAGATATGAGTGCATATTTGTTAGTGAATATAAAATTGTTTTATGTTGTGTTGGTTGATTTTTTCAGTGGCTTATGGATTCTAGTCAGTACGAGTAATTAACGTTATTGATAGGAATCTCTAAACACTTGTACAGAGTAATTCGACATATTATTGTATTGAAATTGGTAAATGAAATAATTTTGCCCTTATTATATTTTTATATATAATGGAATAATTTTTTCAGAAATTATTATAGTTTTATATGTATGCTTGGTTGTTAGGAAATGATAATATTAAACCATTATCATTTGTTGTTTGTGGTGATTGAATAAAAGTTGATATTATAATCAATAGTTAAGAAATAATTTCATATAAAGAAATGGAATTATGTAAATGTGATTGTTTAAATGTGATTATAATTTGAAATCAAATGAAATTCTAGAAGTTTATTTAAATATGATTTGTTAAAACGGTTTTAAGGCTTGAAATTTAGGAATTTAATTCCTGTTGGTTTTGAAATGTTTTTCAAAGTCTTGAAAAGTAATAGTGATATTATTTGGAGAGTATTTTTGGAATAAAAATATTTAAAATGGTTTTTTAAAGAGGAAAAGCACTGAACTCATTTCGATCATTGGAAAATAATTTCGGTGATGACTGCAGCATCATTGACATTCATTTTCGAGTTCCCAATAGAGGAATTGCTACAATTGGGCTTGTTTGGTAAAACTGGTTTTGGTTTGAAATGCAAAAGGATGATTTGATATACCAAAGGATCTTGTGTGTGTATATGATTTCAAAAATGATCTTGAAGTATTTAAGAAATTGTTTAAACTCTGAAGTTTTGATTTAAAATGTTTTATGGAATATGAGTAAATTTGATACTGTATAAAAAAAATTGAAATTTGATTTGGAATGGAATTTAACTTAAATTAAGTTAAATAATAATGAACTTTGAAAATTTAGCCTAAGTAGGCTAAATGAAATAATTATTGGAAATGGAATCTATTGAGATTTGAGATAAACGAATAAATGAACTAATTAAATCGATTAGTTAATTGGATATGGTTTGTAATGTTGATTGATAAAAATAAAATGTGAAATTAGAAAATTCAAATTGAATTTGATTAAGATGGGTAAGGAATTTAATTGTGAAGTGGTAATAAAAAAAGAGCTTTTGTATAAATGTTTATGATTGACTAAAGAAAATTTGATGGTGAAATAAGTGGAATTGGTATTTAAGGGATATACCAAGTAAATAGGTGAATGCGAAGGATAAATCTAAATGATAATTGTGAATAATTGAATGGAAACGAAGTAAATGTGAATCAAATGAATTTGGGATAGTTAAGAATTAATCGAAATAAAACGTAAGTTGTATATATATTATTTGTGTAACGATTTGATCCAGATTCGAGCACAGAATTTCGAGATAATTTATATCGATCCGAGTTAGGATTTTTCACTCGATTTTCGACGTGGAACCCTGGATATGGATTTTGGATTGATTCTGGGATTCTCTATCATAGTATATGGCTATGTAAGGAGAATGACGGTTTCTAAACAAGGAACCAAATCTGAGTCCGCCCTAGAGAGTCAGGTGAACGATACTAGTTCGGAAGTGAAATTGTTTGATCGAGTGAGCGATCAGATTTGATATTATGTACGGATGGTATACGTATATCGTATGGGTTTTGGTGAAGTAAATATTGAAAATTGAAAATGCTTAAAAAAATGATTTTGAATTATATGATTGGATATTATTAGTAAATAAGATGTAGGCATTATAAATCAAGAGAAAATTTGATTGCCTGACAAAAGGTACATGTTTAGATTGTTGTTTGAAATTGATGATTTTATGATTGAGCCACTTGCCTTTTGTTTTTTTTTTTGATGATTTGGGCCCGTGGTGGCGATTTGTAGTTGTTTGGATCTTGCCGCGCAAAGAAAACGCGGTTGAAATTTTTCAAAAATTTAAGGAGTTAGAAAATTTTGAAGAAAAATTTTAATAACCAAAATTTGATTTGGATTATAACTTGAAATGGTTAAGTAAATAATATTATTGGGAAATCTATGGATGAATTTGGAAATAAGTAAAAGTGATAATGTGTTTTCAATAAATTGATTTCGGGTAATTGTTTAAACTGATTGGGTTTGAGAAAGTTAATGAGTTTTAGGACATTCTTCTTACTTTGGCAATTTAGGGGATGAAATTCTTTTAAAGGGAGAGGAATGTAACGACCCAGAATTTTAGTTATTTGAAATTGGGATATTTTATTGATTTTAAATATTTGAAAATTGATTTTATAGATTTAGTAACTTGAATTTCAAATCTAATGATTTATAGGGTAATTTAGTTGTTAAATTTAATAATTGAAGTTTGCTTAAATAAGTGAATCTTGGATTTTTAACCCTCTTAAAAATAATTTAAAGGCTTATTTAATTTACATTAATAAGAAGGAGGACAATAAAAAATTTCATTGGAATTAAAAGTGATTTGCTCGATTTTAAAAATAACTTCTTTAAATTAACGAGTAAAATTAGTGATTCGAGGCACAATCTCGGATTTCAACGAAATCAGTTCCACTGGATCAATAATTGTGTATTATTATCGGATTTCAAATTTCGTAAATTTTGGAGTAATCGTTTGGTCGTAGGGATAGAAACACATTGAAATTGATATCAAAAATTTAATATAATACTTAGGTCCAAAAGACTATCTACTCCATACGATCGAATTAGGACTCGAAGTCTTTTCCACTACATTCAGAATAGGGTATAACATTATGAACGCCTAGTGGTACGCCTCGATAGGGGCTTGAAATTTTGAACTGCGTAAATCGAGATATTTTTAAATTCAATTAATATATTGTCTAGTCAATCCTTCTTTTCAGCTGCAATTCCATCTTTTCAGTCCACATTGCTGTTCATTTAGCCACCCTAGTCTACCGACATTGCTCCTTTTACACGTCTCCTCCATTTAAAATAGGCAGGCAACTATTATAGTAAAGGGGATAAGCAAACTTCAAAAATTCCTTTCTCACTAAATATTCATCGAAAAATCTTGAAAACAGTTTGTAAAATCCTATTTTAACATTCTCTTCAATCTGTTATGGCTTTCGATGGGTGTGGCACTCGTTGGTGATGATTGACGTAGAGAAGGAGAGCTAGGGTTTTGGTTTTGGGGGTGATTCAAACATTGATTATCGAATCCAAGGTGATATTCGAGTTCGTGATAGGTAATAGCATCTTGGTGGCGACTTTGGTGTGGTGCGGCCATGAAATGGGGCAAGCGACTTTTGCTAAAGCGGCATACGAGATTGGCCAGGTCGCGTTTGGCTTGGGTGATGTGGAGTTAACGAGGTGGTGTTGGCCGAGTGTGTTTCTTCGAGGGAGATGGATGGTGAAGTCGGAATTTGATTTCGGCAAGTGGATTTTGGTAACATTGATTTCCATGCACGCCTGGATTGGGTTCTTTGTCTCGTGCATATTCGATTGGGAAGAAGGAGGAAGGGGCACTTTTGTAAATACTTTAAACTTATGTTTAGTTTATTTTAATTTATTTAAAATTTTGTTCGATAACTTATACAATCTATAACTCATACATACGAGGTTCGATTTGGACGAGGCTTTTTGCGTTGCGATCATGGTGACAAGAGTTTTGAAATGAAACTAGTTTTGATGGATTTGAAGACAGTTAAAAATTAGGCTAAAATTGTGTGTCGTTCGGTTTTAGTTCCAAAACGGAACGTCTCGGCGACAAGCGAAAATAAATATGGTAAATCTCACTCATTTTTGGACTTCTAGTTTAATTTAAAAATGATAAAAATATGATTATTGATTGACTGGATGATTTGATAATTATTATTATTATTAGATGGATGTTATAATATATATAGTATACATTAGTAGTTGGATTGATTATTCCCGCCTACTGGAGTGGATGACACCCTATGCGCTCTGCATAGTAGCGGGTGACCCTATTTACCGCGATATCACGCCTCGAAGCGGGATTGGTATTTTTATGTTGTATTAACATCTGTGGGGTCAAGGAAATAGGTTGGAGGGATCCAACTGGATTACTCAAAATGTTGAATTTAATTTCATATATAGTGATATATGATATGTTTGGATAATCTGTGATATATTATTGTGTGATTTAAATTTATTGGATGCGATGGTAGCAATGGCCTAGACTTTGGTGTTTTAAAATACAATAAATATATGTATTTTTTGAAAAGAAATATTAAAGGGATTTTGGAAGTAAAGTATTTATATAGAATTTTGGATTAGTTAAAAGAAATTGATTGGGTAAAATAAATTGTTTGACTTTGTAGTTGACTATTCCATGATATTTTAAATAGAGTTTTGGAATAATGTATATGAAGGATTCTAAATAATAATTCGTAAGTGATGCTTCTTTGAAATACTAAAGGTTTCTAAAATCGAGATTTTAAATAAATTGGGAAAATTAAAGGAATTTGGAAATAAATATAAAATTGGTTATACTGGATCTTAAATAAGATTTTTAAATTACGCAATGGAAGTAGAATCGAGATTTTGTTTGTTTTGGAATATAGTTTGGGCTATTTAAGAAATTGATTTATAAATGGAATTTAATTTAGAAATCCATTTGTAAGGGATTTAAGTGATATGAAACCGCAATAAAATGGAAATGAGACTATGGGATTATAAACAATATTTACAAATAAAGTAAAATGATTATTAGTTGATAAATTGAAGATATAAATTCAAGGTAAGAATTTATTGTGAGATGGGTTAATCGGTTTAAAAAGGAATGATAGATTTTACTCTTGGAAATGTGAAAAGGGATTTATGAAATTAGGGACGTAAATCGATTGGTGATAAATCGAGAGAGATTTATAAATATTAGATTAGTTATTTGGAATTGAAAAATATACTTTTATCGACAAGTTGAGTTGTTTTAAAAAAAAGGATTTTAATTATTAAACTAGGTGATTTAAAATGTTTTAGCATAAAATTATTTAAGAGAGTTAGTTATTTAAATATTTTTAAATGTCAAAATGAATTATAAATTTTATAAACAAGTCTTGTAAATCGATTATGATTTTGTTAATAAATCAGACTTAATTATTTTTTCAAAATTATGTAATTATATTAATGGTTTAAAGGTATATTTAATTATTGGATAAAGTTTTCAGAAAATATTGGTAGACTTTCATGGCAAAATCAGAGATAGAGATTGTCTGCAGTTAAGTTTGGATTTCTCTGGGATAGAGATGTAATCATTGAGCTTCTAATCCATGGTTGATACCACACGGTGTTTTCCATATTTATTTTAAAAAGATTTTTTTAAATATTTTGGAGGAAATGATTTGTGAATATGCTTATTTCGATGAGATAAGTACATAACTTTTAATAAAGAGATTAAATTTATTTAAATTTAAATTAAATAAGGCTTAGTGACTTTAGTGGGAAATGAAATCCTTGGTTGAGTGTTTGTTTATTCGATAGTTAAATAACCGACAATAAAATCTGAAACTAAAACATAACTTTGGAAATATCTAGAGAAACATGGGGATTATATGGTACAATTACCTTCAAAGGTGCTATACTCTACGTATAAAATCATTTCGTTCTTCTAGGAAGATGACAAGGAAATCCATCCACTAACGGTTAGGAGATGATTTCCGATCCTATTTCCGTCTGTTTATTTCTTAAAGAACCGAGGCTAAGTTTGTCATAAATATCGAACGTTGTTTCGAAGAGACCAAGATCGGATAAGTTATCCGAAAACCGCTTCGATCCAACAAATACGTTTTTGAAGTGAAGACAAGAGCAGGGAATCGAAGATGGACCATTGAAGTGCAAGGGCTAATCGCTACTAATCCTGAGGACAATTCCAAAATGGATGTAGTAGGAATAGTGCCTTCGGTTTCGTTCAAACTCAAAACGGACTTGTATGGATGAATGCTTTCAACACATTGTCATTGAAGGACAATGAGCGTTTTAAGTGAAAATTCCTTAAAAAGGTAATAGTAGCCTCAAGCCTCATCAACTGGAATGACTTAAAATCAAGGGAGATGCAGCAAGGCTAAGTGAGTCTTGTGTTGTAGGGGATCCCGGCAAGGTCCTAGGAACATTTCTCTAGATGTGTACCGTGATAGGTGGTACCGCAGTGCCTAGTCATTGTATGAAATCCTTTCTCCAATACATGCCTTTACGGCTTTAGTTGTAGAGTCTAGTATGCTGGAATTTAATAATATAACAATTTCGACTATTTGAATAGTGGAAATTAGCCACAAGGGTCGCTTTAGCAACTGCAATTAGTTTCTAGGACACACAACTGAAATAATTACTTTTAAGGACAAAATGCAAGACAATTAGTTTTTAAGGCCTAAAAATCTCTAAAATTATGTCCTTGAAAGTAATTGGACTGCTGACTTTGTCCTTAAAAGTAATTATTCTGTTTACTTTGGCCTTGAAATTAATTTTCGTGGATGTGTGTCCTAGAAACTAATTGGACTGCAAAGTTTGTCCTTATAGTGAAATGCCCCATTTTAATAAGTATTTGTACTTAGGTACTATTATAATATCAGATGATTTTGATATAAAATATTTTGGTTATCGTAAGGTAAAAACCCGTCATGTTTACGTGTGGCGTGGTCTTACGAGATACCTTTGTTTTTCAAAGGATTTTGATAACTTTAATAATTCAAATTGAGTGTGTTTTCTCACATTGGTTTTCCAGACTAACTCGGATGTTATTTTATTATAATGCTCGGGTTAGACCGAGTATTACAGGTTCAGATTAGGATGCTATGGAGCTCAGGAGAAGAGCCAGATGACGAGGACATTTTACACGTACTTGATTATGTTTCACTGTGTATTGTAGGCTGTATGGTCAGCACTAGTGAGGACAAGTTATTATAACAGTCCAGTATTGAATGGTTGATTTGTTGTACTTTGATGATGGTATGTATAAATAACAGTTATAGTTCTTTTTGTATAAAGTTATGTTATTATCTATTATACACTATTTCGCTAAGACCATGAGATTCTCTATGTTGTTTCTCTTTTCTTCTACCACTTCTTCTTCTTTCCGCTAACTATCGGGTTTTCTGGCATTCGATTTCTCAGCATGTAATACAGTGGACGTATTAGTGTCAATTTTCGAGGGTCGAAAATCTCGGTCTGTTACACACTGGGTGATACATTATGGATGTCCGAGCACTAGTATAAGCTAGCGCAGATGCAATTACACATTTTCATAGTAGATGATGGAACATCTGTATATTGGGCCTCACGAAGCTATCCTTTACAGATGTAGTTACAGTACGCTCTAGTAGCGAGACAATGGACCCCTTTTCATGGAGCATACAGAAGGTACTATGGGTAGTACCTAGGACTGATGTGGTCTTTGAGCATGTAGCTACATATATATATTGGTTATTAGGTCTTAATCTACTAGGGAGTAGATGGGTACGATTCACGTATAGAGGCGAGAGTATTATAAACCCAATAAACCTAATATAACAGAAAATAGAAATAGAACGGTATATTTAGAATTATGCTTAGAAGTGTATAATTTGTCCATTCACCAGAACTTTAGTTCTGACCCCCTCCTTATTGTGAGAAATGCGGAATACCGATCTTAAGGCTAGGATTAAAACTAAAAGGGGGTGAATAGTGTTTAAAGGAATTACTAAATCTTTTTGAGTTTTTGTTAATTTGAACACAAATGTATGCAATATTCAGACACAGATGTGATCACAGAAACATACACAGAAGCGGAAATAAAGTAAAAGCGGTAAAGGAAAGAACACACCGGATTTTATACTAGTTTGGAGTTACCCTACATCCAGTCCCTTACACAAGTACGGATTTCCTTTTAAAAGAAATTGTACAATTACACCCTCGATTTCAAGGCTACGAGGTACACCTACAGATTTACAATCCTCTGGGTAGAGATACTTGATTTCAGGGGCAACAAGTTCACCTAATTGATTTTCTAGGCTACAATCACACCTTTTCTAAATTGATCGATTTCCAAGGCCACAATCACACCTTTTCTCGCTTAATTGATTACAAAGAAGTCTATGACACTGAATAGCACTGATATCTTGTTAAGATAGTGATAGGGAGTCAAACTAGAAATGATTTAGTTAGATTCAATGTTGATTTCGGCAGAGTAATGGTAAGAATATGTATAAAGAAATGTGGAAGAAGAAGAGGAGTGAAAAACAGAAAAATATGAATTGAAATTCATTTAATACAGCCCCTATTTATAGAAGAACAACAACTATGTCCATTCGTGAAGGGATATGACAAATAGACACTTCTTTTGAAATTCAAATTTTTGAAATCAACTGCCACTATATCGACATCCCAAAGAAAATTTTGCTGATTTGTTTTTCTTTGAAAATAACTTATGTCTTGTACTAAAACTATTTTAAACTTTATAAATATACTTAACTATAATTAAAATACATAAATAAGTATATAGAATAATATTTTGGTATATATAAAATTTTACTATAATTTTATTTTTAAATCTAAGTATAAATATTTAAAAGTTAAATATATTATTATTAAAAGATAGTTTAAAGACAAGAATAATTTGATTTTGAAAATAAAGACTATTTTGAGGCTAAATTATTTAAAATCAGGATAGATGTTTTTGATTCTTTTAAAAGGAAGGTTTTGAAATAATTTTGAAAATAGGATATAATTTTGTAAAAACATTTGAATAAAAGGTTAACGGATACAAAACAATGTTCCACTAGATTTTTCGTAGGTTCCATCCTACTTAGGGTTCCATCCCTTTAACAGGCTCGAAGTCGATTCCATTCCACGAATAAATTGGATTTTAAGATGCCAATGCTTTTCTAGGAGTTTAAAAAAAATTCCTAATTAAATTACCTATTATTGAAATCTTGAACTCTTGATAATATTGATATTCTTGATACTCATGAGTCTTCAGTCTTGATATCTTGAATCTCTATGCTGTACAGTCTTCATTCTTGGTAACAGCATGGTTAAATCCTATATATACATATATTTATAAACTAAAACGTTAGTATTTATATTTTATAATCCAATTCTAAGGTTGTTGTCATCAAAACCATCATCTCAAGGACTAACAATCTTCCCCTTTTTGAGGATGACAACCTTCGTTTATGAAGTATTACTTCTGTCCCAATAACTCCCCCTTAATCTATGCATCTCTCCCTTTTTGATGATGACAACCTTTGTTTATAATATATTACTTCTATCCTAATAACTCTCCGTTAATCTATGCCTAACTATCCTATTTTATATTTCTCCACCTTTGTCATCAACAAAAGACTAACTTGAAACTATATAACTCCCCCTTAATCTAATACTCTATGGCATATGAATATAATGATAGTGTTATCATAAACAATCAACACTTAACTCTAAAACTTAAAACTTAGTCCAAAACTACCAACTATCCTAACTAAATATCCATATAATAATACTTTTAATAGTTATTTTTACATTTTCGTAGAGAACGTAATAAAGAACAAACAACAATATAAAAAAGAGAAAAGAAACTAATGAGTGTGTTTGAAAATGGGAGATCTATGAACCGAACAATTTGGATAATGGAAACAGAAATTTCCACGTTGTTTGACAAGATTTCCATCTTTGTCAAAGCACACTTCGCCAACACAAACGACTTTGTTGTCTTCTTCAACATGCTTTTCTTCCATGAAGGCTTCTTCTTCTTCTTTTTCCTCGCTGCACTCTTGCACTTGATCATCTGAAGAATCTTCGTCAATCAAGATTGGATTAGCATGATTGTCCATTAGAAATTTTTGCAAATTCCTAAGGATTTTTCCTTGCCTCTCTTATTCTTTGGCCATTCTAAGTTGTAGCACATGAATTTCAGTCAATAATTGCAGTGCATCCTTCAAAGAATCCTCCATTTTTGTCACTCGAGCGAGCGTAGATCGTTGAAACGGTCCAGAAGTAGGAGAAGGGAATGAAAAGGTTGAATTTTTGTTTGATTTGGAAGAGGAGGCCATGATTTAATTTATTTCAGAAGTTAGAACAGAGAGAGAATCAGAGAGAATGATCAAAATTTCGAAAATAAGAAGATTATATAACCAATTATTTGAATTTTGGTGGGAAAATTTCAAAAATAAAAAATCGTTGTATGTTGACATGGGTTGTGGGGGTATGTCGACATGGTACTTGAAATTTTTTCTATTTTATTTATTTTGATTTAATTTTTAATTATACTTTGTTATTTATATTTTTACATTTCAGTTACTGAACAAATTCCTTATTCTCTTCTTAATTTAGTAAATACAGATTCATTTAAGGGTTTTGTTAATATATCAGCAATTTGATTCTAGGAGTTAGTATACTCTAGAGTAATTACTTCCTTATTATATTATCTCTGAGAAAATGATGTCTTATATCAATATGTTTAGTTTGAGCATGTTGAGTACTATTTTTGGATAAATTTATCGCACCTAGTATTATACAATAAATTGATGATTTTGAGATATTTAAACCATAATCTTTTAAAGTATGTTGCATATGTATTACTTGAGAACAACCAAAGTAGCAGAAATATATTCTGCTTCAGTTGCTGATAAAGAAACTGTGTTTTGCTTTTTACTAAACTAAGAAATCATAGAATGCCCCAAAAAGTGACAAGTTCTGCTTGTACTTTTTCGGTCTGATTTACAACCAACATAATCAGCATCACAGTAAGATATTAAGTCAAAAGAATCATTCTTAGGGTAAAATAAGCCATAATCAGAGGTGTGTTCAACATATCTTATGATACATTTTACGGCTTTTAAGTGGGTCTCTTTAGGTTGGGATTGATATCTTGCACAGAGACAAACACTATGCGTGATACCAAGTCTACGAGCAATGATATAGAGTAGTGATCCAATCATTCCTCGATATAATTTTTGATCTACATCTTTCGAGAGATTTTCTTTACTAAGGTACTCATTGATTGCCATGGGTGTGGGTTTTCCACTCGCAGTAGTCAAACCAAATTTACTAATTAGGTCTTTAGCATATTTTTCTTGACTAATAAAGATACCATTATCTAATTGTTTTATTTGTAATCCTAAAAAGAAGTTTAATTCACCCATATGACTCATCTTAAACTCTTTTGTCATTATTTCAGAAAATTCTTTATTCATTTTAAAATTAGTTGATCCTTGCGTAAACTTGTACTAGTTGAATATCATTTTTATTTCTTTTAATAAAAAGAGTATTATCTACTTTACCAATTTCAAATTTTGATTGTAATAAGTAAGATCTTAGTCTATCATACCAGGCTCTAGGAGCTTGTTTTAGACTATGTAGAGCTTTCTTAAGTTTGTAAACATGATTTGGTAATTGTTTTCAAAAGTGGTGGTTGTTCACATATACTTCCTCTTTTACAAATCCATTTAAAAGGCACTTTTAACATCCATTTGAAATAATTTGAAATTATTATGATCTGCGAAAGCAAGTAGAATCCTAATGGCTTCTAATCTTACTACGGGAACAAAGGTATCATTAAAATCTATTCCTTCTTCTTGACAATATTAGCGGCTAACCGGGATTTATTTCTAACAACCTCTCCTTGTTCATTGATTTTTAAACCATTTAGTTCCAATTATAGTTTTATTTTTAGGTCTAGGAACAAGTTCCCAAACATCATTTCTAGTGAATTGATTTAATTCTTCTTGCATAGCCAAAATCCATGAATTATTAGTTGATGCTTCTTCTGGATTTTTGGGTATAGTTGATATAAAAGCTACATTGCTCATTTGACTTAGTTGATTTCTAGTTTTAACAATGGATTGCATAACTCGAAGTTCATTTTCAATAGGGTGATATTTTAAAAAATTAATCCTTTTATTAGGATAATTAATTTCATTATTAGTTTCAGTTGTCTTTTGATTTTGAGTGATTAAATCCTCTTCATCATTTGAATCTTCAAAATTTTTGAGATTTTCATCGAATGAAACATGCATTGTTTCCTCGATGGTATTAGTTTTTAAATTAAACACTATGTAAGCTTTACTTCTATTAGAATATCTGATAAAAGATACCTTTGTCGGATTTAGGATCAAATTTATCTAAGTTATCTTTTGTATTTAAAATAAAACATTTACTTCCAAAAATTCTAAAATAAGATACCTTAGGTTTCTTTGAGTGAAGAATTCATAAGATGACTTATCAGTTAAAGGTCTAATTAAAATCTACTTAAAATATAATAGGCGGTAGCAACTACTTCTGCACAAGAATACTTCGGTAATTTACTATCTGAAAGCATAGTTCTCGCACACTCTTGAATCGTCCTATTTTTACGTTCTACTACTCCTTTTTGTTGTGGAGTTCTTGGAAATGAAAAATTGTGAGTTATTCCTTTTTTATTACAGAATTCCTCAAATTTTTAATTTTCAAATTCACCACCGTGATCACTGCGGATGGTTATTATTTTTAGAGAAAGTTGATTTTGAATCTTTTTTGTAAAGTTCTTAAAACATTCAAAAGTATCGCTTTTATGTTTTAAAAATTTGTCCATGTAAATCTAGAATAATCATCTACAATTGCAAAAACATATTTACTATGATTTATTGATAGAATTTGAGATGGACCAAATAAATCAAGGTGAAGTAATTCAAGAGGTTTTGAGGTTGAAATCATATCTTTTAATTTAAAGGAACTTTTTCTAAGTTTTCCTAATTGACAAGCATCACATAGACTATCTACTTTAAAAATCATTTTAGGGAGACCTTTTACTAGATCATGTTTAGATAGTCTAGATAAGAGTTTGAAATTCAAATGCCCAGATCTCTTATGCCAAATCCAAGGGTCACTTGTATTTGCCAACAGACACAGGTTATCATTTGAAACTTTCATACTAAGAATATAAATATTATTTTTCCTAATTCCCTTAAATATTATGGTTGAATTATTATCTTCAATGTAATACTTATCTTTTTCAAATTTAACTTTATATCCTTTATCGCAGAGTTGACTAATACTTAGCAGATTAAGTTTCAGATTTTTAACTAGCAAAACATTAGTAATAATAGGAGTTTTAGAGTTACTGACTTTGCCGATGCCAATCACATATCCTTTTGAATTGTCTCCAAAGTTAACCAGCCCTCCGTCTTTGTATATTATATCATTCAGCATATCTGGATTTTCAGTCATGTGTCTAGAGCATCCACTATCAAGTATCCATTTGTTCTTTTTTATATGCACAATTTGTCCGTTGTTCATTGATTCCTTAACCCCCATAAAGCATGTTTCCTGCACATCAAACAATTTTGGTAGACAGCTTGAATTTGAACATTGATTATACGCAGACTCAAGAGATAATGATGATCTGAATATTTCTAAACTAGTATTAATACACATAGCCATTTTAATTTTTTTTTTCAAAAATCAGATTATGAAACTTTGAAAACCTTGCTCCGATACCAAATGTGAGAAATGAAAAATATGGATTAGGCTAGGATTAAAACTAGAGGTGGGGTAAATAGTGTCTAAACGAATTACTAAATCTTTTTTAGTTTTGGTTAATTTGAACACAAATTTATGCAGTATTCAAACACAGATATGATCACAAAAACAAACACAGATGCAGAAATAAAGTAAAAGCAGTAAAGGAAAGAATACACTGGATTTTATACTGGTTCGGAGTTACCTACATCCAGTCCCGCACACAAGTACAGATTTCTTTTCAAAAGCAATTGTACAATTACACCCTCGATTTTAAGTCTACGAGGTACACACTCCAGATTCACAATCCTCTAGGTAGAGATACTTGATTTCAGGGGCAACAAGTTCACCCAATTGATTTCCTAGGCTACAATCACACCTTTTCTAACTTGATTGATTTCCAAGGCCACAATCACACCTTTTCTCGCTTAATTGATTACAAAGAAGTCTATAACTCTGAATAGCACCGAGATTTTGTTGAGATAGTGATAAAGAATTAAACTAGAAATGATCTAGTTA
The DNA here is from genome assembly GCA_030765085.1 of Allium cepa. NCBI lineage: Eukaryota > Viridiplantae > Streptophyta > Magnoliopsida > Asparagales > Amaryllidaceae > Allium > Allium cepa. The sequence goes on from CM060935.1 coordinate 564,341,169, forward strand.
GATTCGATGTTGATTTCGGTAGAGTAGTGGTAAGAATATGTATAAAGAAATATGGAAGAAGAAGAAAAAGAGGAGTGAAAAACAGAAAAAATATGAATTGAAATTCGTTCAAAATAGCCCATATTTATAGAAAAACAACAGCCATGTCCATTCATCAATGGATATGACGAATAGAAACTTCTTTTGAAATTCAAAATTTGAAATCAACTACCACTATGTCGACATGGGTATCCTGGGTACGTCGACATCCCGAAGAAAATTTTGGTGATTTGTTTTTCTTTGGAAATAAATTATATTTTGTATTAAAACTATTTTAAACTTTATAAATATACCTAACTATAGTTAAAATACATAAATAAGTATAGAGAATAATATTTTGGTATTTATAAAATTTTACTATAACTTTATATTTAAATCTAAGTATAAATATTTAAAAGTTAAATATATTATTATTAAAAGATAGTTTAAAGACAAGCATAATTTGATTTTGAAAATAAAGATTATTTTGAGGCTAAAATATTTAAAATCAGGATAGATGTTTTTGATTCTTTTAAAAGGATGGTTTTGAAATCATTTTGAAAACAGGATATAATTTTGTAAAAACATTTGAATAAAAGGTTAGCGGATACCAAACAATGTTCCACTAGATTTTTCGTAGGTTCCATCATACTTAGGTTTCCATCCCTTTAACAGGCTTGAAGTGGATTCCATTTTTGGATTTTAAGATGCCAGTGCATTTCTAAGAGTTTTAACAAAATTCCTAATTAAATTACTCATTATTGAAATCTTGAACTCTTGATAATCTTGATATTCTTGATACTCATGAGTCGTCAATCTTAATATCTTGAATCTCTATATTGTACAGTCTTCATTCTTGGTACCTGCATGGTTAAATCCTGCATATACACATATTTCTAAACTATAATGTTAGTATTTATATTTTATAATCCTATTCTAAGGTTGTTGTCATCAAAACCATCATCTCAAGGACTAACACTCATGTCATCCCACAGGTTTGATAGATGGAAGAGATTTTCAAGCTTCGTGATACTTGTTTAGAAAGTTTTATTACATTGGTGAGTATTTACTTACTATTATATTTTTGCCAGTTCCGTTGTGAGATATTTACTTGAGCTCTGATATATTTATCTTTGCCTATTTATAGGATACCAAATATCCAACTCGGGCTTTAATAGGCTTGGATATAAGCATTTTTATGAAAAATCCGGACCCATTAGAATTTGGGTTGTTATAGGAAATATATATTATATTAGAAAATATCTAACCAATCTGCCCACGAAAATTCCAAACTTCAAATGACGCATGCTGCCTGACATTCCTAATGTTTTACCCCAATTCTGAACAAAATTGAACAAATCTCATGGATTAATTCGATCGTATGTAGAAGATGGCTTTTCAAAATAAATTTATTTTAATTAAATTCCTTAAATTAATTTCTACGTATTTCAAGCTCGCACGGTCAACCGAGAAGTCCAATCACTATGAAATTTGAAATCCTACAATCACTCGCTATTATAGATCTGATGGAACATGTGTCGTCGAAATACGAGACAGTGGCCAAAATGGCTATTTTTACTCTTTAGTTATAATATAAAATTTCCAATTTCTAATTATTCACTTTTAAATCCAATTTTAAATGTTAACAATCTTCATTCGTATTTAAATAAAATTTAAATCAACTTCCAATGTCATTTTCAATCATATTAACTCTAGAATTCAATCATTTAAATAATTCCAATATTGAATTTGAACAATTTAATTATCCAATAAATTACATTAACAATCATAAATTTCCAAATGAATTTAGTTATCGATAAAATTTTTATTTTCATCTAAATAATTCAACACTTATGACTGAATTCTTGCAATTGATTACAATCACTTCTGATACATAGCATTTCATTTTCGTATTGGTTATTGCCAAAATCTTCTTAACTGGTTGTTTCAAAATTTCATTCAATTTCATATTTAATAACAGCATTAATAATTCATTAAACTTTATTTTAACCATTTTTATTCAATAATCATATTGGATTTAATAATTTAAAATAGTTAAAAAAATACAGGTCGTTACATTCTCCCGCACTCAAAACTTATCGTCCTCGAAAAGGGTTAAGTAGAGAATTTAACACTTGATATATTTTATTCAAAACAATCAACTTATAAAACATAAAAATCTTATTTACAAAACCTTTACTACGCTCTCGGTATGCCCCTTCGATATCGGTTTTATAGAAAATTTAACTTATATATAAAAACAAGTCATAAAATTTCAAAATCTCAAAAAATTTATAACACCCGTATTTACGAAAAAATTTGGCAGCGTCTGCTTTGCGCGACTCGAACGAATTTTTTTTACAATACAATACATTTCACAAATATATCAAATATACATCTCATCTCAATGATAAGGCATGTCATAGGGAAAAATATAAAAGTGTGGTATGTAATCCAAGATACGTACCTTATTATTATAATTACAAGTGAGTTCGCTCGTATTAAGCAAGTAAAAGCAAAATATAATCCGCGTATACGTCCAAACGGTCTTCGTATGTACCTATCTCAACTAAATTTAGAAAATTGGTCACTTATGAAGACATGGAAAGCATACATGAGTTGAATAAAATCACATAGCATGAATTTTGATTCCAAATCATAAGCACAAGCACACATCCACAACATACAACAATCATATGCAATCAAAACCATAATAACAATGGTTTGTAACACAAGAAACTATCCAACCACCAATATTCATCCAATTAATCAAATTAACTCATAACCATGTTGATTTATATTTTTCAATGTCTATAGCTAATTTATGCACTTCATTTTTATTAACAATCAATTTCAATTAACATTTAATTGGTTTGCTTCAAGTTTATTCACATCTAATTCATTTGCATTCAATTTATTCAATTCAATTTGTAAAATTTCAATTGTTTCACTTTTTGTTTAACATATTTCATATAAATTTATTAATGAACCATTTTATAAAATTATTCCATTTAACCTTTTTTAATTGAATTTTATTTATTACCACTTAGTATATTTTCTTTAATACTAATATCATTTATAACTCATTTTATAAAACCATTTAAGTTTATTATAATCATTTTATAAAATACAACTCATGTTTATTATTATCACTTCATATCTTAAGTTCAAATTAATTCATTAATTCACTTTATTTATTCATCTCATTTATTCAAATTCATATCATCAATTTTTTTTTACTTAAGTGAATTTTATTTTTATACTCATATTCATATTAACAAATTTTTCCTTTTATCACAATTATTTTCATTCAATTTATTAAGTTAACTTCATCTTATAGTTCATTTTGTTAACTTGTTCCATATTAAATTTGTTAACATTCAATTTTATTAAAACTCATTCCATTTGCATTTAATTTGATGGCATCCAATTTAAATTAAATTCAATTACTCATATTAATTTTACTTACGCTCATTTATTTTTATTCAATTTCTTTTACACCCAAATTTCATTTTATTTTATAATTCGAGTTTGTGTTCATTCTATTGATTCATTTTATAGCTTAAGTGGAATTAATTCACTTTACTAATTTATCTAATCATATTCAAATCCAACTCAACTCATATAATCTTTATTAAGTGAAATTTTATTTCATTTAATCCATTACTCATTTTAGTTAAATTTGTTATATTTTATTATTTTCATTCACATTCAACAGATTTAAAATTTGTTTTTTTCTTAGTAATTCCCAAATTTATAAGTTATACAACTTGATTAGCATAAAATTTCATTTCATTATTTTATTTAATTCATTTCAAATACAATTCACTTTCATTTGTGCTTCTTGAGTTAAACTTCATTTTGTTTACTTCATTTTACTAACTCAATTTATTTAGCCTTTCTTAGGTTAATTCTTTATTTCATATCTCAAATTCAAATGTTCTTTTATTTGCTTAATCCAAATGTTCAACCGCTTTTGAAATTCGTTTTTATATTTCTGTTCAAATTAATAAGTTATAAACTTATTTCTTATCTATACCATTTTCAATTTATAAGTTCAAAACTATTTTCAAATATTTGTCAAATCATACTTGGAATATTTTTTACAATAAAAACTTTTTTAACAGGAAATAAATTTCCTTTGGTAGCAATTATCACTCAAAAACTCAAAGATAAATACCATGGATGTTGTAGTCATCCCAAAAATTATTACCCAGCAATCAAAGCGAGTTCAATGTTTTTATTTCTTTCAAAAATCTTTTCAAAATATATTTCTTGTCAAAACACTTTCAAATAATATTATTACTAATTTTGAAGGCTGTGAAATCAATTTTTAAAACAAAGGAATTTAAATTCTAAAATTTTCCATTTTTAAATCCTTTTATTTCTAATATAGCTTATACAAATTTTATTACCTTAATATAAAACATTTCATTATTTTACAACTTTGTTATTTTAAATAATGCTTATTATAATTATACTTCAATTCAATTTAAATTTCGAACGCTTCGTGAAATGGAGTTTAAGTATTCATTTTAGTTTAATTCAAATAATAATTGATGATTGTTTGCGCCAAAATTGGTTACAAACCCCAAGTATCATGAAAGCACCAATATATGAATATAAATCGACGAAATTCAAGCACAAGTCACAGATCTAAGCAATAACAAATAGCAATCCAGAAATAACGAACAGGAACGCAAGATTTATAGTGGTTCGACGATCTGGCCTATATCCACTTTGAAGTTTATGACTTTATTGATTCACTCGATGATTTCAATCTATTACAGCAGGTTACAGTAGATTATAACTCTGTAGTTCCAATACAACGGTGATGGTAAGATGTAGAATTGAATCCGGTAGAGTCTGGACGTCGAATAGCCAAAAAGATCCTTTTTCAATAGGCTTCAGGGGGATATTTATAGGTATAGGAGGCTGATATCGCGTTCAAACTTCGGGAGACTCCTTCTGACACGTGAGTGGGCCCACGCGACCGATCCCGGAAAGTTTCGACTCGATCTGTGATCGATATGAACTAATTTCGTATCGATCAAAAAATGACCCAATCGAGCTGAACTTTGGCAAGAATGTTCTTTAGCTTGTACGTAAGCTCCTATGAAAATTTCGTAGCATTTGGACCTGTGGTTTATGAGATACCATCGATGCAAGATTGTGATTTTCGTATGCTACTGAGTTTGAATCCATGGTTTTGTATCCATCCCTTCGAATCGACCTGGACACGTGAGTGTGTGGCGACATGGCGCGAAATTCTTGGATCGCTCCACCTTTTGTGTCATGTTGACCGATTCGTTCCGAGGCTTTCGCATTGTTTACATCGACACGTTCGCACCAATAACTAGGAGTTTTCGATATGATGACACTATTCGCATCGATGATTAGAGTGCCGTTTCGCATCTATCAGAGTGCACTATTCATACCTATCGATCTTTGGGGATCGATATGAACAGTGAGCGTCGGATCGATGCAAACTTGACTGACACGAATAGTGCAAATGGAGTGCGGACAGTATCGATGCGAATAGAACCAATGTGATGACTCTGGATCGATTCGAACATATGGATACAAATAATCGAGCATGCATGAATCTGATCGATATGAACTTGATGGATTCGAACTATACAAAACTCGATGGATTCGAACAGATTAAGGCGATGCCATTCCGATGGATACGAACCTGATGGATTCGATTAGGCCATCACTCGACTCTTTGATGGATACAACAGTATATTTTTTCCAACTTGTATCGATCATATCTCATTCATACGAACTCCGATTAACCTGAAATTTGAAATGTTGGCTCTTATGGTTTTGTTGTCATGTCTCGTTAATTGTGGCTCAATCCGGACTCGAAAAAAATTCATTGATATCCATAGTGAACTTGCCGTGCATAATCGATATTCGTGCCCAGTAATCACTAATTTCCAGTCAATTTTTGGGCATCTCGGCTTTGCCAAAAGGGGGGATAACACTTCACGCCCAAAACATGCCTTACTGTAGGAAGGTGTGTTTTGTAATGCCATAATGTAGATGTGCATATCCCATCGACGACCTGCAAAGAACTTGATAATTTCATGTGACCACGAATGATGATCAATCGAGATCGTATGTCATTTGATGTGAAACGGGACCATTCGCGGTCGGATGCCGTTCGCAGCAAATGGTGACCGTTCGCGGTCGGGGTACCGCTTCAGACGAAGGGAGGCCATTCGAGGTTGGACGTCGTTCCAGACGATTTGTGATCGTTCGCGATCGGTCATCATACTAGGTGAATTGTGACCGTTCGCGGTCGGTTACCGCACGTGGTGGAGTGTGATCGTTCGCGATCGAATGCCGCATGAGGCAGAATGTGATCGTTCGCGATCGAATGCCGTACAAGGCTGAAAGTGATCATTCGTGATCGAATGCCACACGAGACGGAATGTGATCGTTCGTGATCGAATGTCGCACGAGGCAGAATGTGATCGTTCGCGATCGAATGTTGGGGGTGCTTGGCATTACTAGAGTCAGATATCACGTTCGGGTGAATTTATGAATCAATGATGTTGACGATTTGCCACCATACAAGACATGCTTGTAGACCGTTCGTGATCACACGCATACAACTAAATCCTTTCACAGAATTGCAAATATTAAAGCAATGTTCATAGGAATTCCATAACAGAAATGTTCAAATAAACCAAATCCAAATGTTCAAATCAAAACAAAAATCAGACAAAGATGTAGAAGTGCAAACCCTTACTATGATACAGTCAATAGTCATTTAGGGCATGCCTGTGGATCATTCGCGATCTCATACATGTGCAAATGATCTAACCATGTTAGTGAGAAGTTTACGACTTGTTCATCGTTATTTCAGTCAATTGATAACCATCCAGTGTCCCGATTCAGGGTCACCACTATGTAATGTAGACGGTGGTCACTCTGGCTCCACCGCTGGAGTTCACCTTCTCACATATTGAAGTAGCCTTCTGTTCCTGATGTGCCCTTCAACCTCATCCTTCAGATGTCTATAGTCATTTGTGTTATGACCGTTCAGTTCGTGGAATAAAAAATATTTGTCAGATATCCTCTTGTCAACAGTTGGGTCCCTTCGCATCAGTCAACGATAGGGAACTTGCTCTTTGGTGTCTTGGTAGATTCGCTCCAAACTCTCATTCAGCTCTGAATAAGTGGTGAATGTGGCTCCCTCCACGGTCGCTTCGACCTATCAACATTATACTCAGCCTTTCGTTTCCTTTTACCAATCTCTGCACCTTTTCCAGGTGGATTTCCACTCTTGACAGCATAAACATTTATTCCCTCTTCTCTTTTCGCACTAGCATCCTCCAATCGTAAAAACTTTTCAGCCTCATGATAGAATTCTTCCAGATCCATAGGCAGATCTTTAGTTAATGAATTTTTTGAACTCTGTGCCATCAGCTATTCCGAATACAGCTGCCATCATAACCATGGATGGATCTGGTCGATCCACCGACTTTGCTGTCGCATTGAATCGCATCAAAAAACTCCTCAAAGACTCCTCAGTTTTTTGCTTTAAAGTTTCCAAACTCATCACATTCTTGGGTCTTGCGATGTGAACCCTGAATTGCCTCATGAATTTCTCGGTTAAACCAGCCCATGTTCCTATGAAGCCGCTCTCCAGCTGCCTAAACCATAGTGCGTCGATATCTGTCAGATACAATGGAAAGCACCGGGCTATGACTTCCTGTGAAACCCCCTGCACTTCCATGTGCCTCTTATACTTTGTCTGATGGACCGCAGGGTCCGTCCTTCCATCGTACATTTCCAATGATGGTAATTTGGATTCTGGCGGATTCCTAGCCATCCTAATTGCAGGAGAAAAAGGACTCATGTTCACATCTTCAAGATCTCTATTTACTAATCCGCCTCTCATGGCTCGTCTGACCATCTCTGCCAATCTGTCATTATCCTTAAGCTGAAATTCTTAAGCATTGTCTCCGTTATGCCCCCCGAGTACGTGAGAGAATTCTGGTACATATCCCTCATGCGGTTCATTAACGTTAGCGCTCGCTCTAGCCTGTCGAGCTCCATCCAAAGGTCTTCCAGTGTCAGATCCTGCGGGCCTGCCCCCAAGCCAACATTGATTGCCTTCTGGTTCTGCATTCTGACCTTGAGCTTGACCTCCGTTAGCCTCTACAATCCTAAGTCCCTGTTATGTATTCACAGTCATTGTAGTTGGTCCAAGGTTCTGCGCATTCGCTACTCTTATCTGCTTGAAGAAGTTCTGAATCATCTCCTGCTGACTCTTCATTATCCGTTCATGCATTGAATTCGCCATAGCCACCATCTCATCACTGGTGATGTAGATCGAGGCTTGTCCTTCTCCAGCTCCAGAGGATGCCTCTTGACTTCCTCCTTGTTGGCTTCTCTCAGCTCTTTGTCTTCTACTTGTTTGTCGAGTCATTGTCTCCGAAATCTGAACTCTTCAAGCTTTTCAAATCTGAACTCTGAATCTAGTGCAGCGGGTGCTAGTTCTTCTCAGTGAAAGCACCAATGTGTTTGCGCCAAAATTGGTCACAAACCTCAAGTATCGTGAAAGCACCAATATATGAATATAAATCGATGATATTCAAGCATAAGTCATAGATCTAAGCAATAAGAAATAGCAATCAAGAAATAACGAACAGGAATGCAAGATTTATAGTGGTTCGGCGATCTGGCCTACGTCCACTTTGAAGTTTATGACTTTATTGATTCACTCGATGATTTCAATCTATTACAGCAGGTTACAGTAGATTATAGCTCTGAAGTTCGAATACAATGGTGATGGTAAGATGTAGAATTGAATCCGGCAGAGTCTGGACGTCGAATAGCCAAAAAGATCCTTTTTTAGTAGGCTTCAGGGGGCTATTTATAGGTGTAGGAGCCTGATATTGCGTTCAAACTTCGAGAGACTTCTTCTGGCACGTGAGTGGGCCCACGCGACCGATCCTGGAAAGTTTCGACTCTATCTGTGATCGATATGAACCAATTTCGTATCGATCAAAAAATGATCCAATCGAGTTGAAACTTGGCAAGAATGTTCTTTAGCTTATACGTAAGCTTCTGTGAAAATTTCGTAGCATTTGGACCTATGGTTTATGAGATACGATCGATGCAAGATTGTGATTTTCGTATGCTGCTGAGTTCGAATCCATGGTTTCGTATCTATCCCTTCGAATCGACCTGGACACGTGAGTGCGTGGTGACGTGGCATGAGATTCTTGGATTGCTCCACCTTTTATGCAGCGTTGACTGATTTGTTCCGAGGCTTTCGCCTTGTTTACATCGACACGTTCGCACCAATAACTACGAGTTTTCGATACGATGACGCTATTCGCATCGACGATTAGAGTGCCGTTTCTCATCGATCAGAGCGCACTATTCGTATCGATCGATCTTTGGGGATCGATACGAACAGCGAGCATTGGATCAATGCGAACCAGACTGACAAGAAGAGCGCAAATGGAGTGCGAACAGTATAGATGCGAACAGAACCAATGTGATGACTCTGGATTGATTCGAACATATGGATACGAATAATCGAGCATGCATGAATCTGATCGATATGAAACTAATAAATTCGAACTATACAAAACTCGATGGATTCGAACAGATTGAGGCGATGTCATTCCGATGGATACGAACCCGATGGATTTGAATAGGCCATCACCTCGACTCTTTGATGGATACAAACAGTATATTTTTTCCAACTTGTATCGATCATATCTCATTCATACGAACTCCGATTAACCTGAAATTTGAAATTCCGGCTCTTATGTCTTTGTTCGTCATGTCTCCTCAATTGTGGCCTGATCCGGACTCGAACAAAATTCGTCGATATCCATAGTAAACCTGCAATGCACAATCGATATTCGTGCCTAGTAATCACTGATTTCCAGTTAATTTTTGTGTATCTCGGCTTTGCCAAAAGGCGTGATAACAATGATAGCTAAAGATTATCATCTCTTAATGAACAATATTCATTGATAATCATAGGCTTATGAAAGTTGTAATTTTATATGTAAAATATAATTTAGGTAAAATTATTACATTTACCTTATTTTAAAACTATATTATGTCGACTTGCCTCGTCTATGTGTTTAGAAACTCCTATCGGTAACATGGCGTTTCACACACCGACCAGAATTCATAAACAACTCAACGAATAAGTAAATACGATATACAACATTTTATAACACTAACATGTACGCGCTCTCATATATATATGCTCAAACAACTCGTTCTAGGGTATTACTACCCTATCTCTAATGAGTCAAACCTCACGAAGCTAAGGTTATTGCTAAACGAAGGCTCTGATACCAACTATGACTGCTTACATTTCGAAAGGTTTAAATCGATAATAACCCACACATGTCCAACTTAAACATTCTGGAACATAGATAATCATTGGGGTTAATTAAGAAAAATGAAAAAAGAAGAAGAAAACAAACACAGAATCTCGCAGCGGAATGAAAAAAATATAATAATCAAATAAACAGTTCATGACGCTGTTTATATTGTATATTTGATTATAATTTATACAAAGTTTATCAGAGTTATATATACAACATGGTCATATAAATAATGCAGTAGGACAACATGATGCAGGGAATAATAATAGTTATAATAATATATCGAGTCTTCGTCATCCAGAAAATAATCCCCAATGCACTGAAATACTCAGGGTTGACCCAAGCGTAATGAAAAGACAAAACACTCGAGTTAGTACTAAAATATTCTTATGTGAGTCGAGCATCAGAGATGTTTACGAGATTTCACATCTCCTATTCAGTGTATAACGTGCATGCAATAACTCAAGAGATGTTACGGTATTTTCCATCTATCAACGATCCGTCAAAATATTTATATATAGTCGAATACGCTACATATATAAGTCTAATCGGTAAAATTAATATTTTTATTAGCATTAAGGATTTACATTAATCCCCCTTAACGCCTTTTTAAGCATTGTCGTGCAGTTTGAATTTAGCACAACCAGTAGCACATCGGTAGCCAGTGATGCGCCATGATGGGACAACACTAAACCAAAATCGTAGGGGTCTCGTATGGGGTTAAAAGTATGACAAGGCACATGAGGCAATGCCCAAGGTATGATACTACCAGTTCGGATCGCAGGGCCGGTGGTAACGCATCATAGCCACGACCTCCCACCGCATCCATCTCATATCGAGTCAAGGAAGCTGACCCACAATCAAGGTGCGCCAATCAAAACCAACAACAAGAGTAATAACATGGACCGAGTCCAAGAAAATCGAAGAACGGATGTCCGCTAGGGGTAATTAGCCCACTTAGCCCTGTCAAGCCATCCTGTTTTAGTCATTTCAAATTGGCACAAGTGCTGGGGTTTATCCATCATCATTCTCTTTCTTCAAATCCAGCAAATGACGCCAAATCCAACCACTTCATTCTGGAGTCTCCTCTGTATACACAGTTGTTATGTGGTTCCAACATTGACAGTTGTTATGTGGTTCCAACATTGACAGAGAGTATAGCAATAAGAGGCCTTAGTCTATTTAACAACCAAACGTCGTTTTACATACCCGTTGGTACTTTATATTTCGATACAATTCATATTTGATATCAAAATATCTTATTCGCTTCAAATCCAATATCACTTTGAAATATCATATTTACCTCAAATATGTCAATTTCCACTTAAAAGTCTTTTTCACTTCAAAATTTGATTTGAATTACAATTTGGGTTATAATTTCAATTTAAATTTCAACTTCAACTACTCAATTAAATGGTTAGATTTCAACTCAATTCTCAATTTTAAACCATCTCAATTTGTATCAATTTCGAGCTCGATTTTCAAAATATCGATTTAAATCGTTTAAATCAAAGTTAACTTCAATGTTCAAACCTTAAAAATAATTCAATTCCGAGCTCAAATTTTGAAATAATGATTTAAATTACTTTTACTTAGATTAATTTCAAAGTTTGAGTAAAAGTTCAAATCACTTAAACAAATCAATTTCCATTATTTAAATGGTTCCTCACTTATAACTTCAAAATTTCAAACTCGATTCTTGAAACAATTCCTGTTGACAAGTTCATTTTAAACATTCCGAGATCGAGTTCCAAAAATGATTCCATTTCCATAAATCGATTTTGTTTCTTAAAATCCAAATCAATTTAAATAATTTCCAATCAAAATCTTAAAATCATTTAATTTAACCAATTTGGTTTCCGTATATAATTTTCTATCATATGGCCAAGTGAATAATTATTTCGATTTAATTTCAGGGATGGATACATATCATTTCAATCCAAAATAGATGTCATAGGTGTATATCATTTCAATTATTTCTTAATTTATTTGAAATAATTCAACTTACAGTTTTATACACTGTAAATAATATACAGGATGATAACATGATATATCAAAATAAATAAACATCCAAATCAACCAAAATATCAATCAATAGCATCCATCACAACCAACATCTAAAACAGTCAAAGTATCATAATAATTTACTGGATATCAATAATCGGGAGTTTACTAGTAATTTAATTTCAATTCAATTTAACTGTCAATTTAAATTTCTATCAATTAATTCAAGTGTCAATTTAAATGCCAATTAAATTTATCAAACAACAATCATTAAATTCAAATCACGTCACAATATCAAATCCAACTAACATAAAAATATTCTAGTACTTCGTGAGCATATAAAACATTCACCTCTTATTTGAAACTGAAAATATTTCAGCTTCAAATAAATTTCTTCTCAACTCCAAGTCGTAGGCCTCGTCGATATGAACCCTGTGCCACTCGTTTCGCTCAATACGGACTTTGTATGCAAAAGTTACGACTTAATTAATATAGCGGTTAAAATATAATTAGCAACACATTAAAATAATTGATAAATTTTACCTAACCTAGAAGCTCCATTCTCGCGTGTACAGGCTCTCCCTTGCTCCTTCTTCCAGTCGTGATTTTCTGCTTTGATCTTCTTCCTTTTTCTTCTTTTTTTATAATGAACGATTGACGTCGCTCAAACTCCCACCGCGCCTCCCCTATACACCGACACACTCGGCCCTCAATGCCGCCGCCACCAAGCGATTCGAGCCCAAAACCCTAACCTTTCCTCATTCGTGCGCGTGTAGGTGCCACTGCCTTGATGAACCCTAAAGCCGTAGCTTGACTCTCCCCTCAAGCCATCGCATGCCCCAGGTCGCGCGCTAGTCGAACACGAACCAATCGTGTTTTTTTTTCGATCTTTGTTCCTTGTTTTGGATGATAGATTTGAATAAAAGAAGGGAAAATGGGTATGGGAGACATATAGTGGTATGGGTGTATGAATGTTGAAAGATGGGAAAGAAAAAATATATATTATATTAGAAAGTATCTAACCAATCTGCCTACGGAAATTCAAAACTCCAAATGACGGTGCCGTCTGGCGTTCTTAATGTTTTACCCCATTTCGAACACAATGGAACTAGTCTCGAGACCTCATTCGATCGTATGCACAAGATAGCTTTTCACAATCAATTTATATTAATAAAATTCCATAAACTAATTTCTACATTTTTCAAGCTCGCACGGCTATATGATAAGTCTGATGACTACGAAACTTAAAATCCTACAATAACTCATTATTACAGATCTTATGACACTGGTTTCGTCGAAATCCAAGACAATTGCCAAAAGGGCTATTTTTACTCGTTAATTATAATATAAAATTTTCAATTTCTAATTATTCACTTTTAAATCCAATTTTTAATATTAACAATCTTCATTCATATTTAAATAAAATTTAAATCAACTTCTGATATCATTTTCAATCATATTAAATCTAGAATTCAATTATTTAAATAATTCCAATATTAAATTTAAACAATTTAATTATCCAATAAATTACATTAACAATCATAAATTTACAAATGAATTTAGTTATCTATAATTATTTTATTTTCATCTAAATAATTCAACACTTATGATTCAATTCTTGCAATTGATTATAACAACTTCCAATACATAGAACTTCATTTTCATATTGGTTATTGCCAAAATCTTCTTAATTGGTTATTTCAAAATTTCATTCAAGTTTATATTCAATAACTACACTGATAATTCATTAAATTTTATTTTTAAACATTTTTATTCAATAATAATATTAAATTTAATAATTTAAAATAGTTAAAAAATATGGGTCGTTACACTCATTGTCTGACCCACCTCTTGTAACAATCTATCTTCCAAAAAGTCCGTCCACTTGAGCACCTCCCTCAACCCTTCGCCAACCCGGCTTCGAAGAAGCCCTCACAATCAATCCTATGTTTGGTCCTCCGTATCTTCCACGTAGTACACCCAAACTTTTCCAGCTCGACTCGCTCCTTCAACACAATCCCTAGCAGTTTTCCCCCTTTGTGTATCCTAAGGAAAATGCTGGCCGGCATGGTCCACCTCATCACATCAGCATGTAGGCAAGGTCGACAAAGAAGTACAGCCCAATATGTCGAATTCTAACACAGAGCATATTATGCAACATGCTTCCATTGTAAATGAACATTACTCAAACAGTAAGGGCTAGGCATGGCTCTCCTTATTGATGTTGACCTCAGCCGCTTACTCCCTTCACTTCGTCAGCTATCCCTTATTAATCAGATCTGTGGCATAATGCCATTTCAATCGGTTTTATGGATCATCCCAACCATCCCAACATTCATTTCAATCAATATAAATACTCCATGCATGACAAATTCTAACGGGTTCACTACCCGCTAAGGTTTGACCATTCGGTTGTTGGTCACCACCAGCCAAGGGTCGACCATTCAATTATTGGTCGCCACCAGTGATAGGTTGGCTATTAGTTGTTGGTCCCCACCTACCAAGGGTCCACCTTTGATAGTTGGTTGCCAACCGCAAGGATCGATTCATTCAAAGGATCTATTAGCCACTTACGATCCTACATCCTCATCTTAGCATCATCCAGCAAATTCTCATAGCATCTCTTCGTCCATAGTTCTAAGATTAGCAAGCTGTCAAGATTAGCAATAGCTTTAGTCATAATCCTCCCATTTTATCTTATTGTATCTCTCGTAATTCCCTGTAATTGTAAGAGGGACGTATAATAATAGGAATTCACGGTGGACGTTGGCATCCTGTAAAACCACTCTATATCATGTATCGTCTTTTACCCATGAAATGCTCATTTTAACTCTCAAAAAGGACAATTATCAAGTAACCTTTGGTTTTTGTGGTGCAATTCTAAGGTTGACAAAAAAACATTCAACATTTTGGCATAAGAAGGAGGGCCAAAACCCCCAGTATTATGGTTAGTAGCCATATGTCAATCTCTTTTCCCACTTAGTATCCTACATCTAGTATGAAATACGACAACTGCGAGTGTGGTCCTGCTCATACCTTCGACTACCAATAAAACCCTCTAGCACAGGGAACGAGCCTCCCAATGTTCGCCGAGCATGCCCCTACGAGACGCCCTGATCTATCGTCCTCATGACTAGACCCGAGGGCATGGTGGTCATTATTAGTAGTCTTGTTCTCTACCATGCTCCTCCTTGGAAAATCCCTGAGACTTGGCACTCATATCACCGTCTAGAGCAAGCCCCCTCATCGAATCCCTCCGCCAAACCCCCTGCTGTCCGTCAAGTGAATCCTCCAACGCCTCTAGCCTCAAGGGTTCTCAAGTGCAACCAGATTCCCATCTGCATGTCCGAAGACATCCGAGATCAACAGCCCATAACTCTCTTGAGCTTGATACCAATCCCATGGCCTTTTATGAAGTGGGCATTGAAGTCTTCAGATCCCACATTGTTTAGTCTTGCTACCAAGATTATCCACAAGGATAGTTTTTCATGTGCTCGTTACCTTATTTGAGGATTACTGCCCTTCGTCGCCCCAGATTGCACGAGCCGTCGCTCCCTTCCAAGCTGGCGGGCTATCCACGAGGATGAATTATCGAGAATTTATTTTCTTATCTGGAAATGCCTAGGCTATCCATCAAGGATGAGTTTTCATGTGCTTATTACGTTGTTTGGAGACCGTCACCCTTCGTCGTCTAGGACCTCACGAGCCATCGCTCCCTTCATAGCCGGTAGACTGTCCATGACAATGAATTACCTAGAATTCATTTCCTTATTAGGGAATGCCCAAGCCTTCCAACATGGATGAGTTTTCATATGCTCATTAGCTTGTTTAGGAACTACCGCACTTAACCACGTAGGACTGTGGGAGTCATCGCTCATCTCCTAGCCGTAGGCTATCCATGAGGATGAATTATCGAGAGTTCATTTCCATATTGGGGAATGCCTAGGCTATCTAATTAGGATAGCCTTCCATGTGCTCATTACCTAGTTTAGGGACCGCTATCCTTCACTGCCTAGGACCACATTAGCCATAGCACCCCTTTTGGTTAGTAGGCTATCCACATGGATGAATTACTGTAAAAACTCACACTTCTCGACACATTGATCCAATGCCTAGCGTGACTTTCGAACTCGCATCATGCCAAGAAATACGAGCTATTGGGTTTCTAAAACATTATAGAGCATAATTTTAAGGTTAAGTTTTAATACTTTCTACACTTCTGGATCTCACAACTGAAGGAATTAAGATGTAAGTAAGACATTTTAGAAAACCGTCTTCAAAATAATTTATTTTTCGTGCACATTGTTTCAAAGTATAATATATGTTCTATAGACTTTTAATATAGTGATTAACTATATGGTGGACAAAAAGAATATAAGAACTCCAATGTGATGGTCCTTGCTCCATATACTATACCCAATCAAATGCCAACCGATCATCCCATGGTAGGGAAAAATGGAAAGGAGGGAGTGGGTTAGATAAAAATTTGGTGAATTAGTACAAGTTTAATATGTGATGATCATATGATGTTTCTTCAATGCTACTCTAGATGATATAGGGTATGATATAAGTATCTGTGAATTCCTAAGGTCTGTTACCTAAAGGTTCTTGTCTAATATATTCCTACAATACAATTTATATAGACTAATACAATGGATTGAAATAAGGATCGAATCTCATGTCTAACGATCGACCACTACTTCTAGAGCTTCTTAATGTAAACAATGTCGCTAGGCTATTAAACATGTAAACATTGTCACAATGCTACTAAAAGTGGAAACACCGGCCCTTTGGTTACTAGCTATGAAAACGCTGCCACAAAGCTATCGAGGAAAAAAATTCCCGCTACTATCACCGCCACTAGGCTACTATGGGACTAAATTCCCACTACTATCACCGCGAGCAGGCTACTGGGAACCGACTCCCCTTACTATGTCGTAGAGGAGGAACCCGAGATGCCGACTCGTGGGATTGTCCCATCATTTGCATTCGCTTCCACCTACGGAGTGCTGGCCTCCATTCGAACTATATCACTTACATCAAAAAATCATGCATACATGGACCTCCCATTGTACCAAACCCACTCCATCTGGTATCTGCACCATCTATACGCCCACAATCAGAACCTCATATTGGTGCTAATTGCAAAAGTATATCGCCTCGAATCGATTACTTAATCCTAAATTGAGAAAACAATATTTAGCCAACAATGCTCGTCCTAGCATCCGCTCCTTGGAACCAGCTTCCTTACAATTTCTAACATACATCCAATTGCCCTTAAATAGGCGCACAACAATTCACTTTACATATAATTTTTAATTATAAATTTGGGCTTCAGGCCGAGGTTCATTTTTCTAGTTTTCTTTCTAAGCGGTCGACCTCCGCTACACCACTGTCGACTGCTACCGGTCGACTGCTAGGGTTCTACGTCGACCGTTCGCATTGTAGAATTACGATTTCACGATTTTTTCTTATGTCGATTGATTATATGCCTAATTCAAGTTATTAATAACATTTGGTTAATCCTAATTATAGTTTAAACAACAATTTGTAGTTAAGTTTATGGTTTGTTGATTTAGGGTTTCCAATTTCAAGAGAAAATGAGGTATATGCATTAATTTCCAATAATCATTTGCTAACAAATTCAAACTGGGGTTTAGATTCAAACCTAAGTTTTTAACATATTCAATTTAACATATTCAATTTAGGGTTTTCTAGCATCCTAATCAATCAAAATAGCTTAAACTAACTACAATAATCAACTTGTCAAATTTGCACCCACTAACCTCAAATCTAAACTCTTCCTATCGCTTGCGCTTGAGAATAGTCCCCAAAAATTGATAACTTCTCCTTGATCCACCTTGATTTAATCTCTTATTCTAATTTGAATTTATCTGATTTTTGAGAATTTTAGAGTTTAGGATTGATAGGAATATTGGCAGAGTTTGGTCACTGTAATTGTTTATGTGAGAATTAGGATTCGATTAGCAGTATTTATAAGGGTATGGTTTTAGTTCGATCCATTAGATTAGCGTAGGGAAGATCTGGTTCATTTATCTCATCTTCAAAAATCGATCACATGATTAAAATCGCGTTCAGGTCGACCGTCCTATAAAATGGTCGACTGCTAGCGGTCAACATTAAATCCCTAAGGGTCGACTGGTGGCCTTTCTAATTTTTAAAATTTAAGTTTTTAAAATTTTAATTCATTCTAATATCTCTAATTTCTTCATACTAACTCAAATTTCAAAGTGTTATCATCCGAGAAATTGCTACGAACCCATTGGCGCAAGCTTCATATCCAAATTCAAATGTTTGCAAAAAATTTCTTTTAAGTCCTTGTTTTATTTCTATTTAATTTTCTTATTAAATTTCTATATAAATTTCTATCAAATTTATGGGCTGTTACATTCTTCCCACTTAAAAGGATTTCGTCCTCTAAATCTTAAAGGACGGAAAAATGCAACTCATACATATCTACAATCATCTACTCATCCATCATCCATGAGCAATCATTGTCCTTAGAAATTTCAAATGCATCACGTACATATATATGCAACGTGAAATGCACATGAACCTATACACAGTCGACCTCCTATCATGCAAATGCTCATGCCATGCATCCAAATGTATGCAAAATCCTAATTAAGTAAACTTGCAATTCTACATGTATGCGCAACCACTTCATCCATATGCAACATCCATATACATGATAAACGACAATAATAATCCATATGTGTCATATAAAACAAGCTAGACGATAAGGGATAATCTAAATGTGTGTGTACTACCTAGAGGATATAACATTCTAACTGTGTAAAAGAATACAAACCAAACAATACATCTAAATACATCCATTAACATCTATCATCCATAACATGTCTTATTGACATGTTTACAACCATTCCTGCCATCAAATTGTCTCTACCTAAGCTAGAACCTAAATATAGAACTAATATATAATTTTCTAACTAAAATGGAAACGTACCAAAAAGGAGTTTGGGATGGGTAGCTTGAACTTTCTCCTCAAGCTCCCATGTATCCTCAACTGGATATTCTCCCTATTGTACTCTAACCAGTTTAATTATCTCATTACAAAGTCGATCTTTTTCATGCCCAAAAATATGGGTAAGTGCATGGGGAATAAGGGACTCCCCTATCCTTCTTAAATTTTCTCTAACCGACACAGCTCGAACACTTTGTAGTTGCATCACATGGATACTTCCACAAGTACCTAATGAAGGCCTCACAATATTTTAGTCGTATTCTATCTCACCTTGGAGATTTTCTAATCTAATTGTGGACTCAGCACCACAGACTACCTCATATGTCTCCTATCAGTGCTTGATTTTCTGCCTACCTTATGCAGTCCTTGTCCCTCTACGTAATAAATCTATCCATATATTTCAACTGAATTTCTCATTCTTTACCGCTAGCATAAACCTTAAATCTGAATGTATGTCCACAGGTAATTCTCTGCGGTCCTTGCCACTAACTCAAATGGTGTTGACATGCACCATGCTAAATAACTTGAGCATAAGTATGCTCTCTCAAAACAGTAGCCCAATGAAATCCTCAATGCACAACATACTGCCTTATTCTATCCAGTGGTATACCTAATCACTTCATCTTGTAGATACCAAGTGAGATAACTCGAATGTGGATGGTGTCTCCTTCAATGGTACTTCCCATTTAGCTCTTTGCTATTTCTGCACTTTACCTAAAATATCAAACTTGGTGATTTATTAAATAGTTGAAAATAGCCAAATCTTATTTTTAATTCGATTCAACTTAAATCATCTTATTTTACTTCTGAATGGTTTCTTTAGTCCTTTAAAACCATGGTATTTAGCTATCACATTTTGGGTGTATACGGATCCATCTTAAATTCCACAAGTGAAAGTTTGGTCTATCATCCCATTCAACCCTAACAATAAAAGTTCTAAAATTAATTAAAGTCATAACTAAGAATCACTTTAGTAGTGGTAAAAATCACCTATGTGGTACTTTGTTCACATGCAACTGTTATGCACAAAACTATGTATTCTTAGTAAATCTTTCATGTATTTCCTTAAGTAAATAGTCTTCTTCCAATCCGAGGGATAATTGAGAAGAATTCTTTTCATCCTTTCCTTCAAATCTTATCAAAAACATCACAATTTATTTTTCTATGAAACCGCCTTCGCATTTCCAATGTGTTCAAATATAAATATCTTTTCTTGATAGAGACCTAAATTCTTGAATTAAATATTCTTTGCAAAAATTTGTTTATTATCTAATCTAGGATACTTTTTGTGCTTTGAACTTCCAAAACTTTTCCCGTTTCTTAGTGTCCTTCCATAGATAAGACCGTTTTACCAAAACATAATCTCTTATCACTTAATTCCAGTTATTTCACGGTTGAGATAACTCAATATGAAATGATGCCTTGTCATTTTAATCCAATAGACCCAATGACCAGCATTTGGGTTTATACTTAGTGATTTTCATATTTGAATGCATTGCAACTATATCCGTCCTAAAGGAAAGAATGATAGTGTAAATTTCCATCCAAAAGGAGAAATAGTGTCATATTTGGAATTACAATGAATTATCTTTTTCTTAGTTATTGAAATAGACAATACAAACTATGCTAAATATCCATATATTATAATCTCTTTCTTTTGCGTTATGTTCCTTGTCATTTCAAACAATACACTTTTATTTATAAATCTGAACTTGATAATCTATAGGAATTTACATGCAACCCTCTATATTCTAATGAATTAAAATACTACTTAAATCTCATTTCCCCATCTTTATTGTCGAACAAAAATCTAGGATCATCTAAATCCCAACAATTTAACATGATTACTTAATTAGCATTTTACTTGCACACGACACTCAAATCTACAGATCTGAAACTATCACATAATCTACAAGTTTTGGGACTACTATTACCCACCATTTTCTAGATCTAAATATGTGCAAATTCCTAACCATATAATTCTCATATTTACATAGGCATACTTGGAACACATCTACAACGATAGAACCCAATAGGTTAACACCACCCGTAGGCTATTATGGAAACCAATTTCCACTAATACCATCGTATAATGCTACTGTGGGGACTGATTTCCCACTAATATGACTTCCCACTCATTTCAACCTGGTCCACCTATAGCCTTCCGTGAAACAATGTAATACATGGACCTGTCGTAGCCTACATCCTATCCTTATACATTGGTGCCGACCAACACCTGGACCGCCTCTTTGTCACTTACTATATAAGAATTAAAGTAGACCCTACTTGGCCCTTCTTACATTTCAAACCGCATAAAACTCCTTGCATATATAGCATCTTTTGATAGAATAAAACACCTCAACTTACTCTCTTCTTATTTGAGAATATGTCTTATCCAAATCATACTTGGGTAAAAATATACATGGTGGTGTTTACACTTCACTATTTCAGGAAGTTCGACTTAGTACTATATCTTTCCAACTTTAATGTGGATTGAAAAAATCATTAAGTTCCCATGTTAAATCTTATCACTAGTGGGCAGTTTAATCCTATTTATCTTACTCTACTCTATTTTTTACTTTTTAAATTTAACTTATAGTGATAATATTTTTACTTTATGTTTTTAAATCAAAAAATTTGATTTCTGACATCACTTCTATAAAACAACTAAGTTGTTAAAACTGTAAAATCCTTCTTTTTATTTTTACCAGTCGTTTCCTTCTTACCAAGATCAAAATTATCAAACAGTTTAAGCTTAATTTAAAAAAATGTCCTTAAAACACACCATTTTAATGTTTTCTTTCATAAATAAGAAATTTCACAAAACGTATTTTCAAAGATAATTTGGTATTCTTAACCTGTTATTACCATTTTAGAGTTTAACAAAACATTGATAAAAGACATTTTAGTACTAACAATTTCTTATTTATAAAAGGAGTTCAAAGGCTGAATCTTACACATTTCTCAATTTTTATTTTTGTTTTCCAAAAGTTATATTATCAAAAGCAAAGTGCACAATGATGGTAGCATAACAATGTGACAAAATAAAGGGTTTCAAACAGTTAGTGATAAATCACCTTTTTTCTAATTCTCTACTTTTACATTTTAAATAACTTTCATAAAGTTTATCTGGTTAGTTTATACAAAATCATAAGACAACTTTCTCTTCCTATTTAAAATATTAGACGTCTATAGTTTCTAACTTTAAGAAAATAATTTCATTGGTTTATCACTTAAATCAGAGTAGACAGTGGCAACCTAATTACCTAAGCTCGCTTATACATAACAATGCTTAAGTGCATAGGGTTTCCGTCCTTCATGCTATCAATATCATATTCTTATTGTATGGGTCTTGTAATAACCCATCCCGGAATAGGTCTAAATTTTGATCCAGAAAAGGCCCATCAAAACTTAGATTCATTCTAAAGCAAGTTGTTGGTAGTAAAAAGAAACAACATTGCGGAGCCATAACTATACTTTCAGAACTCACAGTGGATGGAACAAAATATAATAGTAAAGCGTACCCATTTATTTCAAAACCATAAAAATTTCATAACACAAAATCCCATAAAAAACATAATATAATATCAGTTACATGTTTAAATCCATGGTTACACATGAAAACAAATAATAATAAATGCTGCCACTAGCCAAACTTCTCCATCTTTAAGTATCATCACCGCCATCACTCCATTCTTAACATGTGTTGTAATGAGGAGGGAATCAGAAAAGCAAGTGTCCAGTGAATAAAAACCTCGTACTTTACCTTTTCAGTGCTTGGGCAGTATATTTCAAAATAAGAATATGTCTACGAACATAAAACCATTAAAATCATTTAAATATTTATAAGGAAAGAAGGCGGGTTCAACCACTTAATACCTTCCATTTCAGAAGTAAGTTTCTTGAATTCCACATCCCAATCATACATCATAAATAGCTAATAAAGTGAGAGATGGTACCCAAGCCACTTAATACTTCCCAGTGGAAAATAGACAGACCCCGTCATTTAGACCTATTTCCATAAGCATGCTTCTCAATGGTACTATCTAGCTGACATCATATAGAATTTTATAGGCCATTTAATACTTTAAAGTGGACAATAGGCAGACTACGTCATTTAAGACCTATTTCCAAAAGCAGACCCCTATAGATACTACCTAACATAACCCTTTAGCCATTTAATACTTCATCTGGGGAAAAAGGCATGTCCAACCACTTAATAACTCAAATCCCAAAACAGGCCCTTCGTCTTATGGCCCATACTCAAAATTATGTCTCACATTAGTCCGTTATTCATAGGAACTAATAGCCAGATTAGCTGGGTAGATTTCCCCTATAGAATTTTGAACTAACTTCGCGTCATTACAAGTATTTATCATAAGGATATCTTACATCAATAAAAGTGTACACAACTGTTGTTAGCCTCAAAGTGAAGGGCGGACTTCTGTCATGTAACTCTATTGACCTCGCTTCTTTTTGACTTTGCCATAAATTGATTACTGCAGACACACGCACGCACACATCCATCTCACTGTTTCAAAAATAAGGCCTTATACTTCTTTATTGTGCCTTAAAATAATAATTAGGCTACATAAGAGTTTCCTCTTATTTTCACATCAAAATCAAATATCTTACTAATGGGGGAAATAATAAATAAATGCATAATTAACTACGCATATACACAATAAATATATGTAATTACATAAATAGAGATAAATAAAAATTCGCGTTTAATAAGTTCTAAACGCATGGATTTACGCTCTAAACTAGTGTTAAATATCAATTCCTTAACCAATTATTATTACAAGTCCTTTTGCTTCAAATTTCCCAAGAGTTCACGGAATTCTAATGTCCAAAACAGGGAATAAATATTCATAATCAAAATTGCAATAATAGACTTATAAATAAAATAGAAACTCAATTTATTACACCTATTCAATAGAACATCTTAAACAATAAGAATGGCAATCTAAACCTTATATTCTATTCAAGTCCTCTTTTTATAAAGAAATGGATAAGAATAAGTGGTGTAAACTACGAATAAAATTCATAAACTAAACCCTTTATTTTATCGAAGGGTCAAATTAAACCCAAAGGAGAAGGAGAAGTACAATAGACTATGAAATTATCAAAAATTGGATAAACGAAACAAATCCCATCAAATTAATGTAAATAATTGGGAATCTCATCATAGAATTGACATATTGAAATAAAAAAGAATTTTGGGGAATTTTGTTTATCATATTTTCGAAATCCCAGAATCCCTAAGGCATACTCAAATCCAAAAGAAATATACTAAACAATTGCCGAAAAGAAATACTAAGGTTTCCACTCATAGATTAGCCTTAGCTTCACTCAAATGGATTTGTAGCCTTCTGATCTCTTCTAGAATCTCTCTCTTTTGATACACACACAGTAAGGAAGAGGTATATATATATCTTCATTAGATTTAGAATAATTGGAGAATAATAGGATAAGAATAGATTGAAGGAAGAAGAAATGGATAGGAAATAAGTTGAATCCTTACCTAAATTCTCTACGGAGTTTTCAAACCTTATTAGGGAGATAGTAATGATAGAGTTTCTTCATATTCCCTAATATAATATGAATAAAAGTGGAGGGGATAGGGTTTTATTTATAGGAGTTAAAACGCACCAAAATCATAGGATGAACGTTGGTAGGAAATCGGTAAATTTGGAGCGCACAACCAAATAAAACATAACCTAAAACCCTAGCCGCCACTGGCAACTGCCGTTGCCAAGCGGTCGACCGCCCTTAGGCGACCGATAAACCACTATGGTCGACTGTTTGACCTATTCAGGAGGACTGCACTTTTTATTCAAGGACGTTATTTATTTATGTTATTAGATTATTGTATTCCTAATTAAGTTTTTAACATTAAATGTTGATTAAACATTTACTTAGCCCGTAAGCCAATTTTTGAAATTTAAACCCTAAATTTGGTTTTTTGTTTTAATTTGAATTCAAACTAAATTAATTTAGACCTAAGAACTTCAAATGATCATAACTTCTTTGTTTGAGCTCCGATATCAGCGTATTATATATGGAAACAGATCGGAATTTCACCACGAAAGTAATGGAATAACTTTCATGGTCAAATTACAAATTTTATAAAATTTCTATATCCAACCCTTATCATATTTAATTTAATTTATTTATGATTCATTTTACTAGGTGTTACATTCTTCCCTTCTTAAAAAGGATTTTGTCTTTAAATCTTCTAGGGGGCGAACAGCGTAACTCGCAATAACATCCATGTTATACAACCAAGTTCTCTATATAACCATCTACTCAACCAATAGTGTAATGTAATTATGTGCTACAGACATGCTAAAATGAGCTCAATCCTGATGTGAATGTGTAATTGTGTCATGTAAGTATGTATGCAGATATCCTAAACATGCATAAAAATTTCTATATGAGTGTAAAGTGATTGTGGAAAAGTAAAACAACCATATCCTACTATCCAATTTGATAACCACGATGCAACCAAATCCTAATTTTAGAGAGAAAAATTACCAGCGAAAATCTCTCATTGAGTGTTTTTCATCTTCTCCTCGGTCTCCCGTGTTCTTTTTGCTGGATTATCCCCCCATTGTACTCGGACTAATATAATTATTTTATTGCAAAGTCTCTTAGTACCGTGCTTCATAATGCGTGTGGTGGCAAGAGGCATTATTGGCTCCATCTCAAAATTCCCCAACTGTTCAGGCTCTATTCTGCCAGTGGTGTCATAAAGGTATTTCCTAAGGTGAGAAACATGGAAAACATTGTGGACTCCTGCCATCTTGTCAGAAAGCTCCACATGATATGCCAGTTTTCGTATTCTTTCAAGACGTCTAAATGGCCAAATAAATCTAGGAACCAATTTTCCAAACTTGCCAAACCTAAAAACTTTCCTAAGAGGGGAGATTTTAACAAATAATATATCTCCAACCTCAAATTCAAGCTCTTTTCTTCTTTTATCTGCATAAGATTTCTGACGATCCTACGCGACCTTCATCCTTTGCCTAATCAGTTCTTCTTTTTTCATGGTGTAACGAATCAAATCGGGATGGAGCAATACTTTGTTAGTGGTTTTCCACCAATAACTAGATGATTTGCATATTTGCCCATAAAGTGCTTCAAAAGGAGCCATACCAATCGTAGTTTGATAGCTATTATTATACGCAAACTCAGCCAAAGGTAGATGTTGTTCCCAATGTCCTTCCAAATCCAAGACACAAGCTTTCAACAAGTCTTCCAAAACTCTATTCACCCACTCTGTTTGTCCATCTATTCATGGGTGATACGCCATGCTAAGGTTCAAGAAGTTCCTCAAGCTTTTTGTAGGTTCCTCCAAAACTCGCTAGTGAATAAGGCGTCCCTATCATAGACTATGCTTACTGAAATTCCATGTAGACGCACTACCTTATTAATATAAATCAGGGCGAGAGAGGCGCTAGTCCTATTTCTCCTAATCGGAACAATATGAGCACTCTTATTGAGTCTAACTACAACAACCCAAATAGCCTCTTTGACCTTGAATTTTAGGCAATCCTTCTACATAATCCATTGAAATATGCTCTAACTTTCAAGTCGGAATTTCCAAAGATAAAAATAATCCACCAGGCTTCCACTGCTCAGCTTTTATCTTATGACATGTCAAACATCTAGTGACAAACTACGCTATGCTCCTTTTCATTCCGTTCCAAAAGAAAACTCTCTTCATGTCCTTGTACATCTTATCTCCTCCAGGATGAATGGTCATCCTTGGGTGGTGACACTCCTTAAGCACATCCCTCATCAAGTTATCAATCATTGGGTCACAAAGACGTCCATCTCTTCTCAAATATCCCTTCTCATCAACTGAGCACCTCATAGCATTAGGAAAATGCTCTTCTTTTCTTAATTTTTCCAAAATATCTACTAACTCCTTGTCTTTTATTTATTCATGCCCTATATGATCCATCAAGAATGGTCTAATCTCCATAACTGATAGAAAACCTTGGATGGATTCTAGTGATGGTAGGAGGTTAAAATCCGAGAGAAACTCCAACTGTCTCCATTCATATATACAACACATAGGGTAATGTGCCTCATACTAAGAGCATCGGTGACTACGTTCCCTTTTCCAGGGGTATATTGAATATCAAAGTCAAAGGATGCTACATTCTCCTCCAAATCTGCTACCTAAGATTTAAATCTTTTTGGAAAAATAGGTATTTGAGTGATTTATGATCAGTGAATAACTCAAACCTTCCCCCAAGAGATAATGACTCCACATCTTTAAGACAAAATAATGACTGCCAATTCTAAGTCATGTATGGATAACTCTTCTTATGGTCCTTGAATTGTCTACCATCATAGGCAACTACTTTCCCTTCTTGCATAAGAACTGCTCCTAACCCCATGCCACATACATCCGTGAAAAAAGAAAATGACTTGGTTCCATATTGAATAGTAAGCATCGGTGCATTAGTCAATGACTCCTTAAGCTTCTCAAATGCCTTGGTGCATTTATCATCCCAAAAAAACTAGATTCTTTTTACCCAATCGGCTTAATGGGGCTGCTATTTCTGCAAAGCTCTTGCTAAACTTACTATAATAGTCTGCCAACCTTAGAAAACTTCTAACCTCCGATGCATTACAATTAATATTCCATCTTGGACAACATCCACTTTAGTAGGGTCCACCACCAATCCTTGCTCCGAAACAATAAGCCCAAGGAACCAAACTTCATTTTTCCAAAAGTGGCATTTAGAAAACTTGGATTTGAGTTGGTTCTCCTCAAGGACTCCAATATCTCCCTAAGGTGGTCCTCATGCTCCTTCTTTTCTTTGGAGAAAACCATGATATCATGAACAAACACCATGAAAAATTTATTAAGTTGCCCTCTAAATATTCTACTCATCAAATCCACAAAGTATTTTGGGGCATTCGTCATTCCAAAAGGAATAACTTCCCACTCATAGAGTCCATATGGCATATGGAATACGGTCTTTTTCATGTCAACTTTGTTAAACTCCCTATAATCAACGCAGCGTCTTAAAGAACCATCTACCTTAGTTGCAAAAACAACAAGGGGTTTCCACTCAAAAGCACTCATATGGATGAATCCTTTCTTCAATAGCTCTAAGATTTGCTTATCCAACTCCCTTCTTTCTTTGGGGCCATAGGTCTCAAAGGAAAAGCGATGGGTCTTGCGTTCTTCTCCAAATCGATTCGGAACTTAATCTTCCTATAGTGTGGAAGACCCGAGACCTTCTTGAAGACACCATGAAATTTATAAACTATGGGTGCAGATATGGCTCTCAAACAACAGACAGATTTAGTGAGTTTAAATGGCTTAACTCAACTAAAGGTTAGGGAGTACAAGAACTCTAGGTCACGACCTCCATGATACTTAATCGTACAACCCTTTTATCATAGTCAAGAATGGCTCCATAATATGGCAACTAATCCATACCCAAGATAAGCCCATACCCTTCGAAATTTAGAACGTACGTAGTACATATGAAATCTACGTCATATATGTCTAACATAGGTCTTTGCAAATAAGATAAAGATGGGTCAAACCCCTTATGGGATTAGAAACCTCTATTGGGTTGTTGACTATCTAGGTTTTAAGGTTTAAGGAATTTACTAATGCGATGCCTCCAAATCAAATAGGGTACGAATGGTAACCCCAAAAATAAGAGTTATACCTTCTAGAGCAGATTTTCCTTGGTCTCTTGGTGGCTTATTAGCAATAGGGATAGCTTCAATAGCGTAGGCCTATCCGCTTGGTCCTTCCTTAGCCATCTTAGGACATTGATTCTTGTGATGCCCTTCCTCATGGCAGTTAAAGTACCTTCCTTTAAAGGCTTCCTTCATCAGACTCACCCTACAATCTTTAGTTTCATCACCCTTCCTTTGGCATATCTTACACACCTTTACTTCCTTATTAAACTTCCCCTTCGACTTCTTGTTGGGCCAAAATCTCTCCTTCTTAAACCCTTCTTGTTTTTGGCTCTGTGCAGACTTCTCTTTCTCTCTTATCTTCCTTATTGGCCACGTGCAGCATCGTCGTTTCTACGAACATCTCATACGTGGCCTCCATAGATACATGGATCAACAACATTTCTCTTAGCAGGGAATTCAAGCCCTTTACAAACTTCATATCCATTTTCATAGGTGTCTATTAGGCTTATCCTGAATTTAGCCAATTCATCAAACTTAATTATGTACTCCTTAAGGGTAGAATCTCCTTATCTTAGCTAAAAGAACTTTTCCAATTGCAAGCTAATCTTTGCTCTAGACATGAATCTCATCTCGAATCAATCCTTGAATTCATCCCAAGAGAATACTACATAGGTGCTCATCAGTCACAAAGTTCCACCAATTCAAAACTTCTTCCCTAAGGTGCCAAGCTGCCATTCTTCTTTTTAGCTGGTCATCTCAACCAAGCTCTCTAAATATCTTCTCGTAGTTACCAGTCCATGATTTAGCTTCCGAATATTCTTCAGTTTAAGAGTACTTCTTCCCTCCCATATTGAGAATGTCCTTTCATAGCTTAGGAAAGTCAGCAACATGGGGTGCTACATCAGCGGTCGGTGCAATGGGTGCTATCGGTGCAGCTGGAGGAATAGGAATCTGCCCAACATTCCTAAGATATTTCTTAAACCATTTGGGTATTCCATAAATGGGTGGTCTTCCGCGAGTACGATTCCCTTATTTGGAACAAGATTGACTATCAGCCATATCAACAATCTGTAGGTTAAAACTTTAGTGATCATTTCCTAAGATAATATTTACATGTTGAAAGAAAAGAAAAGTTTGCCTAGTTTATATGCATATGTTCAAGAAGAGGGGGTATATATATAGTAAGAATTCTTTTGAAAAACCTTTTTTAAAATAACAAATACATCTCTTATACATATATTTTTTTCCCCATTGATCGGGTAACCTAGGGCTCTGATACCAAATGTAACAACTAAATGTCACCTCTTAAAGGGTGTGACTACAAATGGTAACCTCAGAGTTCCTTGTTTTATGGCTAGCCTCTCAACTGTCAACCAACCCACATTGTCGGGACGTGTAGTGGCAAGAGACAAAGCTTCACCACCTTTTATAATGCAACAATCCCCTATCACATAAGCATAACATGCCAATAATGTCTGGTGACTGAAATCCTCGAGTCTTACCTTTTCAGTGCTTGGAAAGTATATTCAAAATAATAAGTCTACAACAATAAGACCATTAAAATCATTTAATACTTATTTATAAGGAAAGAAGGTGGGTCAAGCCACTTAATACCTTTCATTCAAGAAGTAAGTTTCTAGAATCCCATATCTTAATCATATGTCATAAATAGCTAAAAATGCGAGAGACAGTGCCCAAACCACTTAATACTTCCCTGTGAAAATAGGAAGACCCTGTTATTTAAGAACTATTTCTAGAAGCGTGCTCCTTAATGGTACTATCTAGCTGACATCATATGGAATCTCATAGGCTGCTAAATACTTCCAAGTGAAAATGGGCAGACCCCATCATTTAAAACCTATTTCCAGAAGCGGACCCTATAGAGATAACACCTAGTGTAACCCCTTGGTCATTTAATACTTCATCAGGAAAAAAGACGAGTCCAACCACCTAATACTTCAAACCCAAAGCAGGCCCTTCGTCTTATGGCCCATACTCATAATGACGTCTCACATTAGTTGTTAACCCAAAAATGTGTCAACACCCTAGCTTGAGTGTAAAAGCACCAACCCTATTCTTACAAAGCAATAATGCGGATAATAGGTATAGAAAAGATCCGTAGAAGAAAGGAGACAAGAAGATTTTTAGAGTGGTTCGGTTGTTAACGAATCCTACATCCACTTTATAGTTTTATTATGACTAATTGCTATTACAAGTAGTGTTTGATTACAAGACTTTTGATTATCTATAGCTAGATTGAATCCCTAGAGTTGGAATCCACTAGAGAATCACATTGAATCCCTTTGAAGATTGTTGTGAAGGTGATGAAGAGTGAAGAAAGTTTTTACATAGCTTCCACAACCAGTCTGGAGAAGATCACATTTATGTTGCAGGTAAGATGGTATTTATAGAGATCGAAGAGATTTTGGACCAGGCCTGTTCGCCAATTGCTTGCAGATGGACACAGGAGGATAGCTTAGCTTGCAACCCGAGCCAAAATCATGGATCACTAGCAATCCATGGTCTACGGATCACTAGCGATCCATAGCATTAGCTCAAGTGAGAACTAATTCCTTAGCCTTATTTTCTTCTTCAATTTGGTTGGATCGTGCTTATACCATGTTCTCATATAGATCGCTGGTGATCCATGGTGTATGGATCGTTGGCGATCCATACACTTAGCATGTTTTTGGACCTTCCTCCTTGTCCTTTGTTGGCATTGTTTGTATTCTCTTTGCTCGTCGCTTTGCTTTGATGATGATTTACTTACTAGTTGTATTTAGCCGCTAATTGGACTGGACGGATGTTTATCTCTTGGTTTAGAAAACTCGGAATCTCATTAAATTCAGTTACTACCTTTACAATATGGATCAGATCATGATACAAGAAAAACAGTTGAAACCTGGACTATATCTATGGATCGCTAACGATCCACGCACTTAGTAGATTTCTTCGCCTTTTTCTCTTGGCTCTTTATGGCTTGCTGCTTTAATCCTTTTGATTGAGTTATAAGCCATTCTAACTTCATCAAGTTGTTTCGTCTTCTCTTGGATCCTGCTGAGTTAAAAACCTGGATAAAATTAGTCCACTATTCGTAGGAACTGGAAGCCAAATTAGCTGGGCAGATATCCCCTACAGAATTTGGAACTAACCTTGCGTCATTACAAATATCTATCCTAAGGATATCTCGCATCAATAAAAGTGTACACAACTATTGGTAGCCTTAAAATGAAGGGCAGACTTCTGTCATGTAACTCTATTGACCTCGCATCCCTATGACTAAGTCATAAATTAATTACTATACACACACACAAACGTGCGCGCACACACACACACTCATCTCATCATTTCATAAATAAGGCCTTATAAGTAATCTTCCTTATTACGCCTTAAAATAATAATTAGGCTAAATTAGAGTTTCCTCTTATTTTTGCATCAAAACAATTACCTTCCTAATTGGGGAAATAAATGCCTAATTAACTATACATATACGTAATAATCATAACGTAAATAGAGATAAATAAATATTTGTGCCTAATAAGTTCTAAACGCACAGATTTTATGCTCCAAACTAGCGTTGAACGTCAATACTTTAACCGACTATTATTACAAGTCATTTTCCTTTAAATTCTCAAGATTTCATGGAACTCTGATGTCCAAAATAGGGAATAAATATTCATAATCAAAACAGTAACAACAAATATGTTTACAAAATTGAAACTCAATTTATTACATCAATTCAATGGAACATCTTGAACAATGAGAATTGCAATCTAAACCCCATATTCTATTTAACTCCTCTTTTTACAAAGAAATTGATAAGAATAAGTGGTGTAAACTACGAATAGAATTCATAATCCAAACCCCTTATTTTACTGAAGTATAACAATTTAACCCAAAGAAGGAGGAGAAGTGGAATATACTATAAAATAATCAAAGATTGCATAAATGAAACAGGTCCTATCAAATCAATGTAAATAATTGTTAATCTCAGCATAGAATTGACATACTAAAATAAAAAGGAATTTTGAGGGATTTCATCCATCATATTTTTGAAATCTCAAAATCCCTAAGGCATTTTCAAATCTAAAAGAAATACACTAAATAATTTCTAAAAAGAAATACTAAGGTTTCCATTAATAGACTAGCCTTAGCTTCACTCAAATGAATTTGTAGCCTTCCGAACTCTTCCAGAATCTCTCTCTCTTTTGATATATATACACACATAATATGGAAGAGTTATATATATTCATTAGATTTTGAATAAATGGAGAAGAATAAGATAAGAATAGACTGAAGGAAGAAGAAACAGATAGGAAATAAGTTGAATCCTTACCTGAATTCTCTACGGAGTTTTCAAATCTTATTAGAGTGATAGCAATGATAGAGTTTCATCATATTCTCTAATATAATATGAATAAAAGTGGAGAGGATAGGGTTCTATTTATATGAGTTAAAACGCACCAGAATCGTAGGATGAACGTTGGTAGGAATCAAGTAAATCTAGAGCGCACAACCAAATAAAACATAACTTAAAACCCTAGCCGCCACTAGCAAATGTTGTTGCCCAGCGGTCGACTGCCCTTTGGCGCGTCGGCCGATTCAGCTAATCAGGTCGAGTGGTACTTTTTTTAGGGACGCTATTTATTTCCGTTGCCCGTTTATTTGTTCCCTATTTAAGTTTTTAACATTAAACGTTGATTAAAATTTTATTCAGGCCCTACGCTGATTTTTGAAAATTAAACCCCAAATTTGGTTTTTTTATTTGAATTTGAACTCAAATTAAATTAGTTTAAATCTGAAAACTAATGCTCATAACTTCTTTTTTGAGCTCCATTTTTAGCATATTATATATGGAAATAGATCAGAATTTTGTCATGAATGCAACGGAATAACTTTCTTGGTCAAATTCTAACTCTTATAAAATTTCCATATCCAACCCTTATCATATTTAATTTAATTTATTTATTTATGATTCATTTTACTGGGTGTTGTAAGTCTCATTGTACTAATCTTCTTTACTCATCCTTAAGTCCATAATTAACTTGCTATTGTTAATTAGTATATAAAACCTCTGTTGGCCTTTCTTTATAAGGCAAATTCCAATAAATAAAATGTGATAAGTTTATTTTTCTCCTTAACTACTATAACCTTAACACTCATTCTGACCCACAATTGTGTGCTTCTATAAGGGATAATCCAAAAATTTCCTTACAAGTAAAAATATATAGGTTGTTGTGTATTATTGCAGTTATCAAAAATCTAGAATTACGCTTCCTAAGTCGGGTTAGGCTCATCTTGTTTCCTCACTTTAGATAGCAATGGAACTATATTAGGATGTCCATGCTCAGAATCTTAGCTGCCTTTCTAGATCCATTCCTCCAGTACTTGTACTTATTCTCACTATCTGTGATTGATAATTATTTTAAACTTTCCTAAAGATAGTACTTAACAAGATCGTTTGATGCAATTCTTTCTTGTTATACTTATATATTTAAACCTTTAAAACTATTTATCTGTATAAATATATATATACCTTTCAAAAGTCCATTTTGAAAACCTTTTTGGTAAACTCTTTTTTTAAAATATTTCAAGTATGTACGTGCCTAAATCCTAGGAAATCCTAAACTTAAGTTCTGACACAAATGTAACAAGCCGCACTTTCCGACACACCAATCCAAAGCCTAGTGTGACTTTAGAACTCGGTTCCTGTCAAGAAATACGAGCGATTGGGTTTTTAGAAATATTATAGAGCATAACTATAAGGGTAAGTTCTAAGACATTCTACACTTTTAGATCTCACAATAAAAGGAACTAGAATATAAGTCTAAAAAAATAGACATTTTAGAAAACAGTATCCAAAATACTTTATTTCCTATAAACACTATTTCAAAGTACAATATATGTTTTGCAAACTTTTGATACAATAATTAACTACATGATGGACAACAAGAATATGAGAACTCCCGCATGAAGCTCCTTTCTCCATATACTATGCCTAATCAACTGCTAACATGTCGTCCTACGATGGGGGAAAATGGAAAGGAAGGAGTGAGTGGGTCAGACAAAAGTCTGGTGAATGAGTGCAAGTTTGATATGTGATGACCATATGCATTTACTTCAATACTACTTTGGATGATATAGGGTGTGATACAAATGTCTGCGAATTTCTAGGGCCTGATACCTAAATGTTCTTATCTAATGCATTCTTGTACTCGGATTTGTGCAGGCTAATGCAATGGATCAAATCTCATGTCTAATGATTGGCCAACGCTCTTAGAGCTACTCGATGTAAACAATGCTAGACTATTAAACATGTAAACACTGCTACAACGTAATTAAACGTGGAAACACCGCCACTTTGGCTACTAACCATGAAAACATGGCCACTAGGCTACCGTGGAATTAAATTCCCACCACTATCACCGCCACTAAGATAAGGACTAAATTCCCACTACTATCACCACCACTAAGCCATTGGAAACCGACTTTCTTCACTATTTATGGAGAGGAAGAACCCGAGATGCTGACTTGTCGGAATGCCTAATCACATGCATTCGCTTCAACCTCTCAATCGTAGTGTTGGACTCTTATTGCATG
This sequence comes from Allium cepa, assembly GCA_030765085.1. NCBI lineage: Eukaryota > Viridiplantae > Streptophyta > Magnoliopsida > Asparagales > Amaryllidaceae > Allium > Allium cepa. Next base: position 564,376,857 of record CM060935.1, read on the forward strand.
TTATAGGTCCTTTGTTTGAACTATGCCACATATCTCAGAAATCTTGCACATAAGGACCTCCCTTTGTACTGGACATACTCCATTAGGCATTCATGCCTTCTGCATGCCCACAATTGGAACCTCCTGTGAGTGTCATTTGCATGACTATGCCAGCCGCCCATCTTATCATTTTCACTCCATCATATAAGAGTGCCCAAGCTAGGCATGCACCCTTGGTCGAGCCGAGCCCTGCAATCCTCTAAGCAATAGGTAATGTGTCACCCTGGGGAACTGTCAAGCATAGTGCCCGTCCATAACTATAAGGGCCCGTCCATTGCTACGTACATGACTACTTGTCACCTAGGAGTACCCATGGGCAAATATGCCCTCTCACTTAGTGCCAGTGCCTTCCGCCACTCGACGATTGGCAAGCAGTCGGCTGTTTGAACGAACAATAGAGCTTCACCCATCGCATGATAATATTTCTATTTAGCATACTTTAAACAGAGTTTTTTCTAAAGAAGTACAGAAATGCCTCGGGCAATGCATCACCCTAGAGAACCTCCAGGCCCTTTAGCACTTAGGTTGGAACCGGGACTGCCCATTGGCAAAGCAGCATAGTGAGCCTCGATTGCCATGCATCAGCCTTGGAACCTAACAAGCACTAGGATGGCTTGGTAAACGCTTGCTTTTGAGTCTCTCAACCAGCTTGGGAAAGTAATCAAAGAAGATTAGGTAGACCAGCAAACGACTATTAGTTATTCGAGACATGCTACAATACAAGTCAAAAGCAAGAACAAAGTATTACATATAGTTTCTCAAATAATGAGTTTGCAACAAAGAATCTATTTTCTTCAGTTCAATAGTGCACAACGGCACATTGCATGCCCCGCTAGGCTTATAAAAAATTTCAATTTCTAGTTAGTTGAAAAGAAGAAAAAGAGAAAGCGGAGAAGAAGCACATTGAAACTAATCTTTTGGGGCCAGCCAGCCCACATTCTTAGCACAGCCCAAAAAGCATCCAATAAAGTAAACGATCAAGAATTTTCTGAACAAAATCGAGCAAGCTCCCAGCTTCGAAGCACTTCAAATGCATCGATCGATTCAGTATAGGTTGAAGAAGGCGTGTGTGACGCCCCACCTTTATACTCACACTAGTCAACGACACTACAGGGTAATACCGTCGACTAGCACAAGAAAAAGGCTGTTGAGGAATGACCATCTGTGTTATTACTTTGGGCGAGTACCGATATCAGATAGTATATCTAACATATCAATTACAAACTTCAAGCTACTACAAAGTGGCTATGCGATCTTCAGAAATAAATATAAAATAAGCATAACATAAATCAGTCATAGATATTTGTATCACTAAGGCAGAAACAGATACGAATATATCACATAAAAGTGTACATCGAAGTAGTGGTCATAAAAGATCCACTACATCACAAAAGAATAGGTACAAGTGCTAGACAAAAGAATATGTATACATCAAGGATTCTCTATCTTGGATGTTTAAAAGAAAAAACTACTAAGCTAAGTAGTTAGCCAAAATCAAAAGCTAGACCCAACTAAGAAGTCAAGTGGAAGCACCTTAAACACCTCGGTCTGACCCAGTATTATTTAAGAAGAAAATGATAAACAGATCAGTCTAGCTATAAATATTATATAAAATGAGATAGGAAAGAGATATAACAAAATCATATGATAACAATTATGCCATACTGTGACAAGTATACATTAGATAACAACAAAAATCATACAATATCTCGAATATTCTCAAACACCAAAAAGAATGTCATATTCTTTAACATATTCACCAAACCATAAATGTTGATAAAATGTATCAATGTAAATCACAAAAATTGGTGAAACAGAAATTCTAGAAATCATCAATTAGAAATCCAAAAAACACAAAGGGGGAGGCCTGTCATAAACGGGAGCATGAAAACTCACCAACATGTGCATCACAAACGAAATGCTATTCTGTGGTCGCTAACCATCAAATTTAAGCCGAAGCTCCACAAACAGCCCGAAGACCATGGCTCGCTACCCTATCAATTTCGAGCCGAAGCTCCACAAACGGGGTTTAGTCCTCCACACAAACAAAGAGACATCGCACATCGCTAGTCTAAATCACAAAATGATCATCATTAATCGATAAGTGTAAATTACACTAAGCTAATAAATAAATGAGTTTAGCTTCATGTCCCATAACCACTGGCTTAACTTAAATACTTACGAACAGATTATAAATTTCCACTCGAAAATTGTCGCGAGATTTCAATCGAACAAGTCCAAGAATGAACCGACAAAGAAAACGCAAGCGTTTCATACCACTTATTTTGCTAAGTCATTTAATTAGATTTCGCATACGAATGAGGTAAAGGTTTGTATATACTAATAGATCAAAAAACGGTTTTAAAAACGAGCTTTGTATTAAAAATAGTGTTGAAATCATTTTTGTGAAAGAGTTTGAGTATTTACCACTAGTATAGAAACCTTTGTATTTGAAAGTGAAAAATCAAAGAAATGATTTTAAAAACAATCTATCATCAAAAATTCACATACGAAAACGTGAATCAAAACCATAGAAATCGATGTCAAATCCATTAAATGGATGCTCCAAAAATCTAGAAAAGAAGTCACCAAAGTTGATAAAAGTGATACAACTAATCGGATCAACAAAAATCGATAAAAATTGAAAATCTACTTAAAAACAGCCAAAATAGGCAAAATTGAATAGTTCCAGACGTCTGCTTAGTTTATCCGGACGTCTGGTCCTAGGTTCTGGAAATATATATGTTTTTCTCCTTTCTCTTTTTAATTCCAGAACCATTCTAGATGTCTGGATTTTCAACCAGACGTCTGGATTTTGGCTCTCCATTTTTTTCTTCTGTGTCTGCTATTTTTTTATCTTTTCCAGGGACCCCTACCAGACGTCTGGATTTTTCTACTAGGCGAAAATCTGTCTGGCCCAAAAAGGGCAAAAATCCAAACCGGAAACGATCGAACGAGCGATGGATGCTAGGGTTTTACGTCAATCGACAGCCCAGTCCTATAGACTCTTCAATACACCACCAAAAACATGGCCAAACATCCACGATAGGATCTTTAAAGGTTTTGACTTCACAATACCAAAATTGAAAAATTCACCAAATCAAATCAAATCAAAAGCAATTGAACATGAAATAGATGTTAAGAATTCATATCTAACAACAATAAAATCTATAGACATAGATGTGAGTTTAAGAACTCACCTTTAAATCCAAAGCAACAAGTGAGAAGCTTTAATACAAAGGAAAGATAAACCACTTTTCAACTTCAACTCAAGAAGCTCCAATCTAAGTTCACAAGCAAATATTTCCTAAGTTAGGGTTTAGGAATCTTTGAAAATTTAAGAGAGATTGAGATGGAGAAGATGAAGAGGATGCTTACCTAAGCTTCTCTTTAATTTTGGAGCTTGAATTTTGAATTTTCTAGTAATCTAGGGTTTAGGAATTTTAATTTTCTTTTATTTCCCTCATTTTCCTTTAGCTTGAGAGTGTTAGCAAAATAGAATGAATGAATGAAGAGGGGGGTCGAGTTAGGGCATTTTATTGTGTTAGTGGGCTGAAACCCAAACCCAAAGCCCAATAGAAAAATAGAAAATTTTTACTCAACTCCAAACATATCGATGTTTATACTCAAAAAGGTCGCAAACGCCATTTGACTCAGTGGAAGTGGTCTCGAGTCCTAATTCGACTATTTGCAAATAGTAGCATTTCGGACTCTAATCCAACTGACAATGCTATATTTAAATAAAATATTTAAATATACATTCATAAAATATGTGGGTTGTAACAGACTCCCCTTCTTAAAGAAATTACGTTCTCGCAATACTTAAGAAGAAAATAAAGAGTGACAATAATAAAAACATATCAACACAAAAGAAAATTTTAAAGTGAGAAGTTCACCTTAAAGAGCACGAGAGAGTTAAGTCCGGATGTGTTCTCTCGATGAATTCTCTGGATTCTCAAGAATAATCCTTAGGATTTGAGGACCGCTGAACTTTCACAAGCGGAACATCTTTATTTCGAAGGCGTTTAACCTCCATAGCAATGATACGAACAGGATGTTGCTCATAAGTCAAATTAGGTGAAACTTCAATTTCTTCAATAACATCGGGCTCAAGAATAGAATCGGAATCTCTAAGACATTTCCATAGTTAAGAGACGTGGAAAGTGTCATGATAGCAAAAAATTGAGCCAGTAATAAAAGGCGATAAGCTACGGAACCAATGCGTTTGGCGATGGAAAATGGGCCAATATATCGAGGCGTTAATTTTCCCGATCGACTGAAACGAAGAACACCCTTCATAGGTGAAACATAAATATACACCAAATCTTCCACAGAAAATTCCAAATTCCTTCTTCGGTTGTCGGCATAGGATATTGTCTACTTTGTGCTTCTTTCATCCTATGACGAATAAGGTCAATCTTTTCTATGGAATCACGAATAAAATCTGAATCTAAAACCAGCTTCTCACTGGCCTTAAGCCAACATGAAGGAGATCGGCATGACCTTCCGTAGAGTGCCTCGGAAGGTGCCATACCAATACTAGATTGAAAGCTATTATTATAGGAAAACTCAACAAGGGAAATATGATCTTCCCACCTTTCACCAAATTCAAGAACACATGCACAAAGAAGATCTTCAAGAGTTTAATTCACACGCTCTGTTTGTCCATCGGAATGAGGATGATAATCAATGCTAAAATTAAGCTTCGTTCCCAAAGCTTTTTGAAGACTCTTCCAAAATCCACTAGTAAACAATGGATCATGATCACTAACAATAAAAGTAGGAACTCATGCAATTTAACAATTTCTTTAACATAGCGTCTAGCCAAAAGAGGTACGATCCGATTGGACCGAATGATAATAAAATAGGCGGATCTTGTTAGTCTATCTACAATCACCCATAAACTGTCATGACCCAAACGAGAATGAGGAAGACTGTCTATAAAGTCCATGAAGACTTGATCACACTTCCAAACTGATATGTCTAAAGGTTGCAATAAACCACCGGGCCTTTGATGCTCGGCCTTTAGGAGTTGGCAAGTCGTGTAACGCTTAATAAAGTTAACGATATTGGATTTCATTCCATCCCAATAATAAAGTCGCTTCATATCCGCGTATGTTTTACTACTACCGGGATGAATGGTAAATTTAGAACGATGAGAATCTTCAAAAATGTCTTTACGAAGATCACTAATATTTGGCACAATAATTCTACCAATTTTTCGAATACCACGACGAGCATCGATTTCAAAGTCTTTTAAACCATCAATATTACTATCCCTACAACTTTGCCTAAGATGAGCCAATTCGTGATCATGGTTTTGAGATTCAAGAATGCGGTCTAAAAGAGAAGGATGAGCCTCAAAGCTACATAAAACAAGTGATGAACATGAATCGGATTCGCGATCCTGAATCTCATACGTTGACAAAGTCTCGAGATCATTCCATTCGGATATCATTATTGAAACAACCGCTTGTTGCTTACGACTAAGGGCATCGGCAACATGATTTCTCTTTTCAGGAGTATAAAGTATATCAAGATCATAAGATGCAAGGAACTCGAGCCAATGTTGTTGATGCAAATTAATTTCCTTTTAAGAAAATAAATACTTCAAAGATTTATGATTGGTGTAGAGAACAAATTTCTCTCCTAAAAGATAATGACGCTAAATTCTAAGTACGAAAAAACAGCCACGAGATCTAAATCATGAAGTCTCGGCATGCTTTAATTGCCTAGAAGCATAAGCAATAACACTTCCCTTTACATAAGAACGGCTCCCAAACCAACATGACTAGCATCGGTATAAACAATAAAGTCTTGGTTCCGTTCGGGGATCACAAGAATAGGAGCATCGAAAAAGAGTTCTTTAATTTATGAGAAGAAGTTTCACATTTGTTAGACCAAACGTACTTAACTCCCTTCTTTGTCAAACTAGTAGAGGTACGGAAATTTTAGAAAAGTCTTTTATGAACCGACGATAATAACCTGCCAATCCAAGAAAGCTACGAATTTCCATCACACTCTCCGGTTACTTCCAATTTTGAATTGCTTCAATCTTTGAAGGATCCATGGAAATTCCGAATTCAGAAATAATATGTCCTAAAATTTCACACGGGATGGCCAAAAGCGGCACTTAGAAATTTTTTCTTTCAATTGATTACTCCTAAGAGTATCCAACACAATCCAAAGATTTTTTTCATGTTCTTCCTCGATTTTAGAAAAAACAAAAATATCATCTATAAAGATGTAACGAATCGATCGAGGAAATCTATGAAAACTCGATTCATAATGTCAACAAAATAAGCTGGAGCATTTGTTAAACCAAATGGCATAATAAGCTATTCATAAGATCCATAACGAGTACGGAACGATGTCAAAGGAATGTTATCCTCCGCAATGCGAAGTTGATGAAAATCAGTTGCTAAGTCTAACTATGAAAAGACTCTAGCACCGCAAAGTTGATCGAATAGATCATCAATCTGAGGCAAGGGATATTTATTCTTAATGGTAAGATCATTAAGCTTGCGGTAGTCAACGCAAAGCCTTAGTGTACCATCGAATTTCTTCACAACGTTAGTTGAAGCTCCCTAAGGAGAGGAACTAGAACGAATTGCTTCGCTTCCAATTCAGATAATTATTTACGCATCTCCTCATTTTCCTTATTGGACATGCGATAAGGAGGACGAGTGATAGGTAGAGCTCCAGGGATTAGATTAATTCTGAACTCAATTACTCGCTTAGGTGGTAATCCTAAAACAGGCTCAAATATATCGGGAAATTCACGAACAACGTGAATGAAGGAAATGATATCTTCTTCATCATCATTATCGTCATATGTGGATTTATAGAATATAAGGATGCCACCGAATTGGAATCTGAATCCTTAAGAACAATAGAAATCTGCTTAACAGATTGAGGATGTCGAAGATATATAGTCCACTCGGGACAGAGGATGTGGGCTTCATAACTATTGAGCCAATTCATTCCTAAAATCATTCCGAAGCCTAAGTAATGCATAACATGAAAATTGGCTCGAAAAGCATAATCACATAAAATAATCTGGACATCATTACAAAATAAACCGAGTGTTGGAGATCCACCAATTGAATTCACAATTTTTAATGAAGTCATCAAGCACATAACATTTAGAGACAAAGCATCAACAAGTTCTTTTGATATAAAAGAGTGAGATGCACCCGTATCAAAAAGAACTCGAACAGGATGATCATGAAATATAATAATGTCATCAAGGATAGAATGAGAAACACCTTAGCCAAGAGAAGTGTTACTGGGCGCTTGCACAACATTAAGTTTTCTCTCTTTCTTGCTTTGAAGTTTGGGACATGAAGATATATAATGACCCGAACTTTTGCAATAGCGACAAGTAAGGGGCTTCAGACACATATTTGCATAATGGTCCTTAAAACCACAATTGTTGGACTCTCCACGACTAGAAGTAGGAGTCTTTGCTACCGAAGTTGCTTGCTTCCCTTTCTTATTGGGATTAGAGTTGAACTTAATAGGCCTCTTCTTGTTGTTGAAGTTCTATTTGGAATCCACAACTTCAACAACACTTTCTTTATCGGCCTCTTCAAGTCGAAGAGCAGTATCAACAAGCTGATCGAAAGAAACTTCTAATTTCAGAAGTAATGGCTTTTTGAGGTTCTTATTCAACCCATAGATAAACCTCTGATTTTTCTTCAATGGGGTATTAATATACTCGAACCCATATTTATAGAGAGATTCAAAAGATGCGACGTAATCCGTCATAGAAGATTCACCTTGAACAAGGTCAATAAAGAGCCGGGTTAAAGTAACCTTTTCAGCCTCTGGCACAAACTTTAACTCTAATCTTTCCTGTAATTGCTCCCAAGTAAGATCCACTTCGATAATCTTAGAAACTAAAAACTCATACCAATCTAATGCTCTCTCTTGGAGCATACTAGAAGCCACTTGGACTTGATATAGATCTACAAGATTCATACGAGAAAAGATGTGGTCGCATATTCTAAGCCAAGCTTGGACTTCTATAATGCTTTCGGAACCCTTGAATGGCCTTCCATCCAAATTGGTATAATCACTGCACTAGCATGCGAACACAGATTTAGGACGAGTAGGCTCAAGAATAGGTCCAGCAGCTTGAGCATTCTTTACAAGATCTAAAAGTTGTTGGGTAGACATGAGTACTCCATCCTGAGGAGTAGCACTGGATTGACCGGCGTTGGGACGGCCAGATCTAACCATTTCTTTTCTTTAAGAAAAAAAGAAAGAAGAGGAAAAAGGTTATTCTCAGAACGAATGTCAAGCAAACTTGATTGATAAAACAAGGCATCATAAAAAAATAAGATAGAACAGGTCCAATGACTCGAATTAAATCCTAAGGTACGATTCTTAAGAGAGACTTAGGACAATGATCCTTGCTAGATTATTCTACGTTGTTCCAAAGTTTGGCTTTGATACTAAGCTGTGACGCCCTACCTCTATACTCACACTAGCCAAGGACACTATGGGGTAATGCTGTCGACTAGCACGAAGAACAAGGCTGTTAAGGGGCGACCATCTATGTAATTGCTTTGGGTGCATGAGTACTGATATGTCAAATAGTATATCTGACACATCAATTACAGACTCAAAGCTACTACACAGTGGCTATGCGATCTTCAGAAACAAATACAAAACAAGCCTAAAACAAATATAAAATAAGCATAACACAAATCAGTCACAGATATTCGTATCACTAAGGCGGAAACAGGTATGAATATATCACATAAAAGTTTACATCAAAGTAGTGGTCATACAAGATCCACTACATCACAAAAGAATAGGTATAAGTGCTAGACAAAAGAGTATTTATATATCAAGGAGGCTCTATCTCGAATGTCTAAAAGCAAAAAAATACTAAGCTAAGTAGTTAGCCAAAAGTCAAAAGCTAGACCAAGCTAAGAAGTCAAGTGGAAGCACCTGTAACACCTCAGTCCAACCCGAGTATTATTTAAGAAGAAAATAATAAACGAATCAGTCTAGCTATAAATATCATTTAAAATGAGATAGGATAAGAGATATGAAAAAAAAAACCTATGATAACAATAATGCCATACTGTGACAAGTATACATTAGATAACAACAAAAGTCATACAATATCTCGAATATTCTCAAACACCAAAAAGAATGTCATATTCTTTAACATATTCACCAAACCACAAATATTGATAAAACTTATCAAAGTAAATCACAAAAATTGGTGAAACAAAATTTTAGAAATCATCAATTAGAAATCCAAAAAATACAAAGGGGAGGCCTATCATAAACGGGAGCACAAAACCCACCAACACGTGCATCATAAATGGAAAACTATTCCATGGTCATCAAATTTGAGCCGAAGCTCCACCAACGGCCCAAAGACCATAGGTCACTACCCCACAAATTTTGATCCGAAACTCCACAAATAGGGTTTAGTCCCCCACACAAACAAAGAGACATCACACATCGTTATTCTAAATCGCAAAATGAGCATCATTGATTGATAAGTGTAAATTACACCAAGCTAGTAAATAAATGAGTTTAGCTTCATGTCCCATAACAACCGGCTTAACTTATATATTTATGAATAGATTGCAGATTTCCACTCGAAAATTGTCACAAGATTTCAATCGAACAACTCCAAGAATTAACCGACAAAGAAAATGCCAGCATTTCATACCACTTGTTTTGCTAAGTCATTTAATTTGATTTCTCATACGAATGAGGTAAAGGTTGTATATACTAACAGATTAGAAAATGGTTATAAAAATGAGCTTTGTATTAAAAATAGTGTTGAAATCGTTTTTGTGAAAGAGTTTGAGTATTTAGTACTAGTATAGAACCTTTGTATTTAAAAGTGACAAATCATAGAAATGATTGTAAAAACAATCCATCATCAAAAATTCACATACGAAAACGTGAATCAAAACAATAGAAATCGATGTCAAATCCATCAAATGGATACTCTAAAAATACCGAAGAGAAGTCATCAAAGTCGATAAAAGTGATAACAACTAACCAGATCAATAAAAATTTGATAAAATTTGGAAATCCGCTTAAAAACAGCCAAAATAGGAAAAATTGAAAAGTTCCAGACGTCTGGTAGGTTTATCCAGACATTTGGCCCTAGGTTTTGCAAATATATATGTTTTTTCTCCTTCCTCTTTTTAATTCCAGAACCCTTCTAGATGTTTGGATTTTCAACTAGACGTCTAGATTTTTCAACTAGACGTTTGGATTTTGGCTCTGCCATTTTTTTCCTACGTGTGTTATTCTTTTGTCTTTTCCAGAGACCCCTAACAGACGTTTGGATTTTTCAACCAGATGTCTGGAATTTCCTGCTAGGCAAAAATCAGTCTAATCCAAAAAGGGCAAAAATCCAAACTAGAAACGGTCGAATGAGCGATGGATGCTAGGATTTTATGTCAATCGACAACCCAGCCCTATAGGCTCTTCAATACACCACCAAAAACATGGCCAAACATCCAAGATAGGATTTTTAAAGGTTTTGACTTCAAAATAACGAAATTGGAAAATTCACTAAATCAAATCAAATCAAAAGCAATTTAACATGAAATAGATGTTAGAAGTTCATACCTAACAACAATGAAATCTATAGACATAGATATGAGTTCAAGAACTAACCTTTAAACCCAAAACAACAAGTGAGAAGCTTTAAAACAAAGGAAAGATCATCCAGTCTTCAACTTCAACTCAAGAAGCTCCAATCTAGGTTCATAAGCAAATATTTCCTAAGTTAGGGTTTAGGAATTTCTGAAAATGGAAGAGAGGTTGAGACGGACAAGATGAAGAGGATGCTTACCTAAGCTTCTCTTTGATTTTGGAGCTTGAATTTTTAATTTTTTTAGTAATGTGGGGTTTAGGAATTTTAATTTCCTCTTCTTTCCTCCATTTTCCTTTAGCTTGAGAGTGTTAGGAAAATAGAATGATTGAATGAAGAAGACGGTGAAGTTAGGGTAATTTATTAGGTTAGTGGGCTGAAACCCAAACCCAAAGCTCAATAGAAAAACAGCAAAATTATAATCAACTCCAAACATATGGATGTTTATACTCAAAAAGGTCGCAAATTGCATTTTGGACTCAATGGAAGTGGTCTCGAGTCCTAATTCGACTATTTGCAAAAATTAGCATTTCGAACTCTAATCCGACTAATAAAGCTATATTTAAATAAAACATTTAAATATACAATCATAAAATATGCGGGTTGTTACAGAGTGTGCTGCCACCACCAACACCTTTAACATTGATTCTCAGAAGAGATTGCAAATATCTCTCATGCAACCTCAATAAGGAGCAAGCAGAGGCCTCAATGGTGACATTCAAATTAGAGGCGCCAGCCTCTACTCCTTTCAAAGAGGCATAGAAGCTTATGAACCAACCAGATGCCGAGAAAGCAAGAACACCAAGGCAAGGAGCATCCTAACTCCGCCCAGATCCATAGCTCGAGACAGACGTTCGGTCAACATTAAAAATTTGGCCAGGGGACCCTGGTCGAATCCAAAGGCTTGGCCTATCTCAAGCAAGTGATCCAAAAATCCATAAGTAAACACACTTCGAAACTTGAGAAGGCTACCTCATTTCTAAATCCTACTAAATTTGAGAAAAATCCCAAATAAGTTTAACAAAAATCCAAATGCTCAAGAGTAATGGGAAAGGAAAAGAAGGGCGAAGCAATTAGTTTTTACCAAGGCAAGGCCATGCCGAGTTCAAATCCGCATAATGAATTACATGGCTAAACCTCTATGGGTTTGAAGTGGAAAGAGAATGGGGTATTTATATGCCTCTCCCTTCAATCGTAGCTGCAGTAATCAAAAAGAAAAAAGAAATCTCGACCGTTCAGTGGTGATAAGTGTTGTGTCACACCACGTATATGGGCAAAAAACACCTTTCTACCACATCTCGAGAAGCACAGTCGTTCCAACTAATGGTGTAAGGCCACATTGATAGTGCATTAATGCACAACAGCCTCAATTAATAGAAGTCTTCTGGATATTACAAGTTGATGCACTGACGGGCATGGGCTTAGTGTGAAAAATATTATTCAATTTTTTGTAAATGAGAAGAATACAATAATCAATGTTTCTTAGCTTAATTCGCTTCGGTAGGGCCAAGCTAGCCTACCACATGCTGATCAAGAATTAGAAACTGGCCAATAAGTCTCCTTCAACCGCTATTCAGGTTGGACCCCAGTTAGCCCATCCTCTCATGGCACTTCAAGTCGTCCCACGGCTAGTGCACCCAAAAGCAACAACCAACTTTCAGGTCTTCAAGTAAAGTAAGGAATCCATACTACTGGTCCGGTCCTCATCGTCTGACCCCACTCGTATGACCATCGTCTTCCACACAGCATATCAAGTCAAGCTCCTCCCTCGACCCTTCGTCAACTCAGCTTCGATACAACCCCTGCAAGCAATCCTACAGTTGGTTTTCTATGTCTTTCTGGGTCGTGTAGCCAGACTTTCTTGGCTTAATCCACTCCTTTAGCATAATCCCTAGAAGTTCTCTACCTCTTTCCATATCTTGTGAAAAAGGCTGGCAAGCCTGGTTTTCCTTGCTACATTAGCATGTTGGCAAAGCCAACGAAGAAGTACATCCTAGTATTTCATCTTCTAACGTAGTCCTTGTTGTGTAGCAAGCTTCCATTGTACATGAACATTACTTGAGCGGTAAGGGCAAGGCATGTTTCTCCCTATTGATTTTGACTTCTTTCACTGCGCCAGCCATTCCTCATTAATCCAATCTACGGTACAACTCCTTTTCCGAATAATTTAAGGTATCATCTCAGTTATCCACTCAGTTTCAACCAATATAAATAACCCATGCATGACAACTCTTAGGGGGTTGTTGGTTGCAACTTGTCAAGGTTCGACCATTCAGTTATTGATCGCCACCCGTCATGGGTCGACCATTTGGTTGTTGGTCACTCTCGTCAAGGGTCGACCATTCAATGGATTCATCGGCCACTCACGATTTCTTATCCTCGACTCAGCATCAACCAACAAATTCCCAAAACAGCACCCCATCCATAGTTCAATCTCAGTAGACTTCAAGATTAGTAGCAGTATTAGTTTGGAGCCATCATTTTTATCTTCTTGTTTCTCCTGTAATTTCCTATAATTATAAGAGAGTCATGTAATAAGAAGAATTCATAGTGGACGTAAAGAGCTATGTCGAACCACTATATATCTTGTATCATTTATCCATTAAATGCTCATTTTAGCTCTCAAAGTGGACAATTAGCAAGTAACCTTGCTTTTCATGGTGCAATTCCGAGGTTGACGAAAAATACAGTCAACAACACTCATTCGGTGGGAGCGTCATAAGAGTTGGGAAACTCTTATGTTTGATGCATGTAGACGTATGCAATCATAGGCGAAATGATACCAAAGCGGTTCCACTTACTTTGTTAAATTCACATGTGAAATATCATAGAAATGAACATATGTATTTGATTCACAAGTTTTGTATTTACGATAAGTTCATTGAATTTAAAACAGAAGCAAAGAAATGAAACACCCTTAATTTTTCTTTAACATTATTCAGGAGATTTAGTTAAACGGAATAATTTGTGGCGTGAAATGGAGGTAAGATTTGATAATTAATTAGGTTAAGCCTTAACTAGTCAACATATAGGATTGTTGTAACTTAAACACAAGTCGGAGGACTTATAATAGGGGCAAAATAGGAATAAGCTTCAGTTCCTAAATAAACCCATTCACCCTCATATCCTCACTCATTTTTACATCTATACAAAGCAAAAAAAAAAGTAGAGGCCATTGCTAAAGTGCAATAACTTGGATTTTTTGGACATCCGGTAATTGGATAATTAACCGGTTTATTCAATTGAACAGATAAAATTCTGATAATGAAAGATATCTGGTTCTGTAAGTGAATTTGAAAATATAATTACTTAAAAAATTTGACAAATTGTTTTTGAAACAAATAATAATGGTTGTTTACATTCATATATATATATATATATACATATATATATATATATATATGTATATGAATATAAGAAGATTTTAAATAAAAATACTATTATTTTCAGACAAATTGAATCTGTGGTTGTTTAAATAAAAATATTTGTGTAAGTTAATTTCAAATTGGATTTTTAAATTGTATTTGAATTTGAATTTAAATTTGGAATTCAAAAGATAGATATATATCTTAAATATATTTGGATTTTTTTAAAATATATTATATATGATTTTATTTAGAATAGAGTTTGCTTTATATTATTTTCTTTTAAAGGATTTTTTATATATAAATTAAGAAATTATGCATAAATTAGGAAATTAAATATAAGTGTATATATATATGAGAGTTTTATAAAAATCATTTATAAAAATTTATTAATTCTAGGAAAATAAACATGTAAGTTAAATGTACTCGTAATTCAACAAATGTAAATCAAATCTTTCATACAAATGACATTTGTATGTAAAATCAACAAGTGTCATTATTTTTAGAAAATAAGAAACTAAAAGATAATTAAAATTTGTACATCTCCACCCTTTCTCATTTATTTTCCTCTTTATCTTCATTATCAAAGGAAATGAAAATCCAAAAGAAACCTGTAAACTGAAATCAAATCAAAATCAAATTAAAACCTGGAAACCAGAATTAGAAGAAGAAATCGAAGACTGGAAAAATCATAACAAAATTCAAGTTTGAAAGCAAAGAATAAAAAAACAAGTAAATTAAAATTCAAGCCAAGGATTTAAAAGTTGCAAATCAATTCAACAAGTCCAGATTCAACTCTAATGCCAGAAGATTAACATCAAGCAGCAGGTTGTTCAAAATCAGGTTCCAGGAGTTAGCTCTATGCTCTGTTTCCAGGAAGCAGTTGAGTAATCATACTTGACTTTTAAAAAAACTTTTAATCTAGTAATCCCTGTTGCATGTGGGAAAAAAATATAAGCCTGAATAGGAAATAATAGATTGCATGATTGGATCAAATGACTTAATGTATATATTCATGTGATTATCTCGGTGTGCATGTTTGAAAATTCTAGTTTGTGCTCTGTTCTTCAACTGTTGGATGTAAATAACATTCAAAAATTAGGTATTTTATCTTTGATTTGTTTTATGTTTAAATGTTTGATCCAAATTTGTTTAAAACAATGAGATTTAAGAATTTTGAATATAGTTATGTATTCTGGATGTAGTTAAGAAAGTGATTAAGGTAAATGACTCATCTTTCAAATTAATTAAGGTTGAGTAATTTAGATTAAATAATTGATTTAAGGAGGTTAATTAATTTATTTATGAGAATAATTAATGGTAAATTAATTAAGAATAATCACTTGTGAATTGGATTAAAGCATAATTACTGAATGAAATTTATAACGTATATTTACTTAGCATAAGCAATTAATGGATAATTAGTTAAAGAGAAATTACTTTAGAGAGGTAAATAGTGAATAATTACTTAATGAAGTAACTAAAGGAATTAATTGCTCAGTGTAATTAATCAAGTTAATGTGGTCAGTATTAGTTAATTAATTAAGTAATTAATTAAAGAAAATTACTTGATGATGGGTTAAGTATTATTACTTAATGTAATTAATGAAGTGTAATTACTTAGTGAAGTAATGGATAATTACTGGATGTAATTAATTAAGAGAAATAACTTGATGAATTGTAATTAAAGGAAAATTACTTAGTGGAAGTAATTAAGTGTTAATTAATAAGTATAATTGAAGGATTAATTAATATAATTAATCAAGGAGTTGGTTTAATTGATGAAATAATTAAGGAAAGTTAATTACTGATTATGATTAATCAAGGTTAATTAATGAATGTAATTAAGTTAAAGGTTAATTATTTAATTGAAATTTAAGAATAGTTTACTAATGAAAGTAATTAGAGGATCGTTAATTAATGTAATTAATGAAAGTGATCAATCTTGCTTATGAATGATTGAATGATGATAAGTGACTTGGATTGGTTGATATCTCTGATATAAATTGCTTTCTTATATGATATGTTTGGATGGACAGTGATAATGTGAATATCTATCAATTATGAATTATTGTGTAAAAGTGTTATCTGCAATTTAAAGTTGAATTGTATTTAATTAGATAACTTGGGTTAAGATGGCATTGGGTTCGAAGAGATTGGAGTCGGGTTTTAGTAAATACCCGAAACCACTTCGATTCTTTATAGATTGATACGTGAAATCAATAAATTGGAATGAAATGATTTAAGTGAATTGGACTATTTAATCTAAGTTTTGGTACTTAGAATTTCGGGAGTGAAATAAGTAATGTCTATCAATTTGTGAATTTGTAATTGATACAAGTTACCCGGGTTATATATATATATATATATATATATATATATATATATAGACACACACACACACATATATATATATATATATTGTATGCTTTGGTCATTCATGTTAGATGGGTTTACTCACGCTGGTTTCCAGCCTGACCCAGGTGTTACTTTGATGTAATGCTCCGGTCAGACCGAATTTTACAGATTTTAAGGTAAGGACGCTATGGAGCTCAGAATACGAGCTGGATGGCAAGAACGTATGGAGTGTTTCCGCTGTGATATATTGCTGTATATCTGAGACATATTGATTGTGTATGTCCAGTGTTTGTATATATATTGTAACTCTGATGTATTAAAGTGTAATTTGAAAAGTACTGTTTTCCTTTGTATAACTGTTATTATTTGTTATTATATTTTATCCGCTGCGAATGTGAGATGTTGGTGTTTCTGTTCTTCATTTTCTTCTATCTCTTTCTTCTTTTCTATAGCTATCTGGAATTTTCAAAATCAAAAATTTCGGGTTGTTACATTTGGTATCGAAGTAGAAGGTTAAGCGAGAACCTTGGCCCTGGTGGGATTACTCATTAAGGATAGGGTTAACGGTACCCTAGAATGAGTTGAGTGAATATATATATGGGAGCGTACTGGTTATTTTCTTATATAAAGGTTTTAAAATGGTTTCAAAAGTAAATGAATCTTATATAAGTTTATTAAGTAATAGATTTTCTATTATATTAAGGAAATTGGTTGTTGTATTAATTGAATTAAAAGTAATAATAAGAATTAAGGGGTAATAGAAATACAACCACTGAAATTGAATAAAGACAAATTTGAAATGGATTCAAACTGAAATTAAAATCTTGAATTAGGAGAAGAGTTTCAGGATAAGATAATAATGAATCGGTTTCCTTGGGTATTACCATAAATGATTGTTGTGTTTAAATAATAAAATGTGTATTAATGAGTAAGCAAAATGAGACGTTTTAGGGAAGTAAAACATTTAGGCAAGCATGACTTATAAATTGGAACTGAAGATGGTCTAAATTGGGAAGTTTTAAATCTAGGTCTAGAAATTTGAAAATTTGTTTCAAAGTGATAAAGAAATAATAAATAATACTATTAAATGTATTTAAATGAAAGGGGCCTATTTCAAACAAGAGTTGTTTGAAAATTTAAAGGAATTTGTTTTGAATTAAAAAAACCAAAGGTGTTTTAAAATTTAAGGATAACTTGGTGTGTAAAAGAAATAATATGTATAAGGAGTATACATAATATCAAAGATGGTTTGAAATAAACTCTAAATGTTGAGTTTTATTATCGGAATGAGGTGTGATACCCAAAGTCATAAGTTTTTGAACTTATAAGTGGGAGGATTATTAATGTGAAGTTTAAAATTTGAAATGGGATTTCGAATTGGGTTAGGTTGTCTAGATTAAGTAAATTGAATTTAACTTTGGGAAAGTTAAATAATTTAACAAGCAACCTGAATTGGAAATTTCAAGATGAAATTGGAATTTAACTTGGGAAGTTAAGATGGTTAAGTTGAATTGGGAGTTTGTGTGATTTTAAAATAGGGTTGAGATCTGGAAATTGGAAATGGATGGATATTTTAAAATAATTTGAATGATACCATCCTGTTGTTATTAATAATCTTTAAGCCGAAATTGGATTTGTTTAAATAAATGAAGAAATAGGGTGTGGTAATATATCCATTATTAAGATAAAATGGAATCATTTTGGACTTAAGATTTGAATGTTTAAGATAAAACTTCAAAGGTTTGATTTCAAAATTTAAGTTTGGTGATAAATTGAATATCAAAGATTTAGTAGTTTAAAAAGGATTTGAAATTATTATTATTTGAACTTTGAAATAGGTTAAAAATGGAATTTGGATTCAGAATTAAATGGTTTAAAGATATAAATCGATTTGATTTAAAGGATTAAATCAACATTTAAAAATTTAACTCGAATTTATATAATTCGGGATGGTTTAAAATTTAAAATTTGATTTGATTTAGTTTAAATTGAATTTGATTTGAATTAATTGGATTTGTGATTGAAGATGCATAAGTTTAAAAATTCAAATGGAAAATTTGAATTGGATTGATTTGAAATGATTTGAAATTTGAGGCGAGTTCGATTTGAAATTCGAGGCGAGTTCAATTTGAAATTAGTCCAAATTGATTTAAATAATTTGGAATTGTGATTAAAGTTGAATGGGTTTAAAATTCAAATGGAATCTGATTTGAATTTGGAAAGAAATTGAGGTTAACTCAACTTGAATTGAGGCTAAATCAATTTCACTGGAAATTGAAGTTATTTAAATTGGAATTGAGTCAATTTAAATGGATGTGGAAATTTAAATTGAATTGACAAGAATGGAGATTGGGAATTAAACAGGTTGATTCTAAACTATTTTAAAAATAAATTGTTTTAATATAAATCTATTTTTTCCAAACTATTTACCATACAACTTTTCTTTTTAAACCTAAAACTATCCTATACTTGTTTTACAATTATTTTTGGAAGTATTTAATAATTTTTTAACTATTTTATAAACTAATTACTGTTTTTCAACTACTTTATAACTAATTACTATTTTACAATTATTTTGCAATTATTTAAAATTTCTATAACTATTTGACTATTTTCCAACTATTTTACAACTACTTAACTATTTTACAACTATTTTACAAACTAATAATTATTTTTCAACTACTTAACTATTTTTAACCTTTCAAATTATTTTCTAAATTTAAGCTGGACAGAGTTCAAATTGTTTATGATTGAATATTCATTTGAGATAAGGATTAAAGTGATAATCCAAAAGAGATTGAGGCAAATGTGAATAAGTAAATAGAAATCAAAGGTGGATGTGAATAGAAAGGAGAAACTGATTTAGTTGAAAATCAATGAAGATAAATACGTAGGATGTACGCATATTATTATATTCGCATAGTGATTTGATCCAGATTCGAGCACAGAATTTCGAGATAGTTATATCGATCCGAGTAGGGATTTTCCACTCAATTTTCGACGGCGAACCTGGATATGGATTATTGATTGGTTCTGGATATTCTCTATGATAGCTAGGCTATGCAAGGAGAATGACGATTTCTGATCAAGAAACCAGATCTGTGTCCGCACTAGGAAGTCGGGTGGACGATACTAGTTTGAAAGTGAAATTGTGTGATCGAGTGAGCGATCAGATTGGAATAGCGTACGGATGATATGTGTACATCGTACGGGTTTGAATGAAACTGATACCGGGAATTTGTGGATAAGAAATGTGAAATGGTTTTTGAAATGAAAGGTACATTTTGTGAAATATATGACGAAGTAAAGTGGAAATTGGATATTTCTATGGTAAAAATAAAAAAGAAACTTTATGGAAGTAAGTAATTTGGTAAGTGACTTTATAGAGTAATCAAATTTGAATATTTGATTTGGAATAAACAAAGTTATATATCTTTGTTATATAAGATAAATCTACCCTTGTTGAATCTAAAGCCAGAAGAAAGGGTTTCAAAAAATATTTGAAGTATAAAAGGAGTTTTATACAAGTTTGAAATGATCCAAAGTTTAAAAAAATTATATATATATATATATATATATATATATATAAAGGATCTTATGAGGATTTTGAGAAAAGGTTTTTGGAACCTATGGATTTTGGCAAGGCTTGTGATTTTTGGGTAAAATCAATATTGGAATTTGAAATGCCTAGTTTGAGAATTATCGATTTTGGGATAATCGATTTTGAGGAAGGAGATTTATATGAGATTCATACTGGGTTTTTGATTTGGAAGATACTATATGTGCATAATATAAGTGTTTTGTAAATGACTTTGGGGATTAAGGCGCTCCCTTGAAAAGAACTTCTCAGGAGTACCATAGGTTGGTACTGCCTTGAACCCTAAGGAGAGGTTCTAAAGTTGATCCTATAAGGAGTCCGGACAAAACTAGTTCCTGAGTAATTTGTGTAGTGTGTAGTGAAAATTGAGGGCGCTGATGCCTACAGAGCATTTGAGTTATGCTGTGATGACAGTTTAACTCGATGTCACGGCGATCTACTACAGACCATAGCGAAAGTCGTGTGTGCCGCTGAAAGCCAACAGTCTACGTTTGATTTTATATCGGCAGACTACGACCTATGGTAACATAGCAAAAGTCGTATGTGCCGCTGAGAGCCAACACTCTGCGTTTGATTTTACATCGGCAGCCTGCGACCTATGTGGGAGTGGAGAAGTTTCATTTTGGCAGCGAAAATCGAGGACGCTGATGCCTACAGATACATAGACTTTGCTGTTATGGCAACATAACCCTGGAATGTAACTGCGATCTGCCGCGGGTTCCATGCCGTAATCGAGGGGCGCGGAGTGCCTACATTTACATGGACTTTTGCTACAATGGCAACGTAACTCAGGATGTAACTGCGACCATGGATGGGGGTGATGATTTCCAAAGCATTCTCACCAAAGATATTTCCACTATTTTCAAAAATATTTTCTATACTTCCAACAAAATTATTTTTCAAGTATTTTCACTAGTGTTGAAAATGGGTCTGCTAAGTACTTACAAATTTTCAGTCGTACGCCTTATTAACGTATGACCGAATTTCTGTTAGAACAATGATGGACTGGTTGAGACATCGAATTATAAAAAGTATTTTTATAAAAAACTATTTTATAATATTATATAGATTTTAAAAGTGTTTTAAAAAGTGATCAAAGATTAATTTTCCTGATAATAAACATTTAATAATTCAGGCTTCGATCCTTTTCGAGGACGAAAAGATTCAAAGGGGGAAGGAATGTAATAACTCGGATATTTGGACATCCGGTAACAGGATAATTAACCGGTTTATTCAATTGAATAGATAAAATTCTGATAGTGAAAGATATCTGGTTCTGTAAGTGAATTTGAAAATATAATCACTTAAAAAATTTAATAATTTTTTTTTGAAACAAATAGTAATGGTTGTTT
Organism: Allium cepa; assembly: GCA_030765085.1. Classification (NCBI taxonomy): domain Eukaryota; kingdom Viridiplantae; phylum Streptophyta; class Magnoliopsida; order Asparagales; family Amaryllidaceae; genus Allium; species Allium cepa. Next base: position 564,398,211 of record CM060935.1, read on the forward strand.
ATATTTATATATATATTTATAAAAGTGAATTTATAAAATCATTTCGCAAAGTCAAAGTGCATTTATAAAAGGTAGATTCATCTCTGAAAATTCTTTGCTAGCACATGAACTAATTAGGGATTTCAACAAAAAAGGAGCTGACAGAGTGTGCTTAAAAATAGATTTACACAAAGCTTATGATAAAGTGAACAGGCAATTCATTTTACATATGCTACATGAAATGGGAGTACCAGCTAAACTGCTTAAACTAATAACACACTGCATATGCACTCCTACTTTCTCAGTGCTTATAAATGGAACTCCTAAAGGGTACATTACAACTAACAGAGGAATTAGACAAGGAGATCCTCTTTCTCCTTATCTATTTGATGTTGCCGTGGAGTGGTTCTCTCTTCAAATGGAACTTGCAAGTTACCATTCACTGATAAAACCAGTGTACAAATTAAAACCAGAAGTCAATCACCTTATTTATGCTGATGACTTACTAGTTGTATTTAAAGCTACAGACATGGGAATACACATAATAAAAGGAATTTTTAAACAATTTGAGGAATTGGCTGGACTCAAAGTTAATGAGCTTAAAACAAAGTGCTATATGAATAAATTATGTAAAAACAAAACAAACATATTAGCACAACTTGGAGTAGGGGAAGGAGAGCTGCCAGTTAAATACCTAGAGGTTCCTCTATCAAATAATAATATCACTGATGCTGAATGTGGAAAGCTGATAGATAAGATTAGGGAAAAACTACAGGGATGGAGATCAAAAATGTTATCTTTTGCAGGCAGAGTGGAATTGGTTCATACTATAATCACTTCACAAGTTAGATTCTGGCTACAAACATTTCAGATACCAAATTGTTCTATAGCTAAGATAAATACAGTGTGTGCTAATTTCATATGGAGAGGAGGGATACATAAAGTGAATTATAATGAATTGTGTAGACCCAAAAAAGAAGGAGGAGTGGGACTGAAAAACCTTTTTGAACTTAAAAAGATATATGGTGTCAAATTAGCGTGGAAATTCATTTCTTCTGAAAACTTATGGGCCAAATGGATGAGAAGTAGATATTTGATAGACAACTTTTGGACTATCCAAACTGATAACAATGCTTCAGTGACTTGGAAAAATATCTTAAAACAAAGAGGGATCCTTAAAAATTCAATTGAAAGGCAAATAGCAAATGGGAAAGACACAGACTTATGGAGGGATCCGTGGATAAATAACAAAAGCATTATAGACATTTTTGGATGGGAAAGCTACTCAGCTAACAACACTCCACAAATTTAAGTAGCTAGAATAATACATAATAACAAATGGGAGAAAGAAAGACAACTGATTACAAGGAATCTGAAACATGAGATAGAGGAAATCCCTATCCTTTCAAACAAGATAGTTGATAAATGGGTCTGGAAAAACAACAAAAAAGGATGAATTAGAATTAGCAGAGTATATTGCCAGAGATGTGAAAATCAACATCGGAAGGATTAAGAAACACACCAGCTTAGAGGCAAAAGAAAAACTGCAACTGGAGAACTGGAAGTGGATGGCTGTGAAGCTAGGAAATCAAGCAAACATCTGGTAGTCGCCATTATTATCGAAATGAAAGAACCCTAATTATTTTAGGAAAGTTTTAGTTTGAGATGAGACTGTAATGGAATTGTCGGATGATATCTCGGAATGTTTATTGTAATTGTACATATAGGCTATTGGGCCGCAAAGCCCGTTTAATATCAATTAACCCATTTTCAAAAAAAAATATTTGAATATAAGAAGATTTTAAACACAAATAGTATTATTTTCAAACAAATTGAATCTGTGTTTGTTTAAATAAAAATATTTGTGTAAGTTGATTTCAAATTGGATTTTCAAATTGTATTTGAATTTGAATTTAAATTTGGAATTCAAAAGATAGATATATATCTTAAATATATTTGGATTTTTTTAAAATATATCATATATGATTTTATTTAGAATAGAGTTTGTTTTATATTATTTTCTTTTAAAGGATTTTTTTATATATAAATTAAGAAATGTATGTATAAATTAGGAAATTAAATATAAGTATATATATATATATATATATATGAGAGTTTTATAAAAATTATTTATAAAAATTTATTAATTCTAGGAAAATATACTTGTAAGTTGAATGTATTCATAATTCAAAAAATGTAAATCAAATGTTTCATACAAATGACATTTATAAGTAAAATCAACAAGTGTCATTATTTTTAGAAAATAAGAAACTAAAAGATAATTAAAATATGTACATCTCCACCCTTTATCATTTTTTCCCTCTTTATCTTCATTATCAAAGGAAAAGAATCCAAAAAGAAACCTGTAAACTGAAATCAAATCAAAATCAAATTAAAACCTAGAAACCAGAATTAGAAGAAGAAACTGAAGATTAAAAAAATCATAACAAAATTCAAGTTTGAAAGCAAAGAATTAGAAGAAAAACAAGTAAATTCAAATTCAGACCAAGGATTTAAAAGTTGCAAATCAATTCAACAAGTCCAGATTCAAATCTAATGCCAGAAGATTAACATCAAGCAACAGGTTGTTCAAAATCAGGTTCCAGGAGTTAGCTCTGTGCTCTGTTTCCAGGAAGCAGGTGAGTAATCATACTTGATTTAAAAAAAACTTTTATTCTGTTAATCCCTGTTGCATGTGGAAAAAAAATAAAATATAAGCCTGAATAGGCAATAATAGATTGCATGATTGGATCAAATGACTTAATGTATATATGCATGTGATTATCTCGGTGTGCATGTTTAAAAATTCTAGTTTGTGCTCTGTACTTCAACTGTTGGATGTAAATAACATTCAAAAATTAACTATTTTGTCTTTGATTTGGTTTATGTTGAAATGTTTGAACCAAATTTTTTAAAACATTGAGATTTAAATTTTAAAAATATATAAAGTAAGATCTAGAGGCAGTATCAATCTAGATATATACATTGCAGCAATAATTTGATTTTATCAAAAATTCAAAATGAATAATTTAATATTTATGTTTATAATTTGATATGTCTTTGAATATTAGGATTTTTAAAATGAAAATCATGATTTTTAGAGGATTTTGGATGTGCATTTCTAAGATAATCAGAAAGTGGGTTTTGACCATTTCTGGTGGCCGGAGAACTCGAGGGAGGTCAGGGTTTGGCGATCGGGGAGGTTGGAAAAAATGTCGGGAGGGAGGATTATCACCATAGCGACGATGATTGGTCGAATTAGGGTTTAGTGTGGGTTCTGGATGTTGATTTTTGAATGGATGGCGCGGTGACAAGATGGCGTCGAGTCAGGCCAGGATTGGGGAGGACGAAGTTGACCGTATGGCGAAGGTATGGGAAGGATAGCAGTGACTCTGGTGGACGAGGCATGGTGGTGCAAGGAGAATTGTTCGTCGTAGTTTGAGTCTTTCATGCTTTAATGGGTCATTTTCGCTTCTGATGATCGTTGAGGAAATCTGGAGGTTCATATGGGCCGAGGCGTTGGAGGATGACTTGGTGGAGTAATTTAAGTTGGTTGGAATTGCACCGATCGTCGGTGCATATGCATGATTTTGTTTGTGTATCTGAGGCTTTAGGGAAGAAGGGGATTTCAAGGGAGAGGGCTCGAGAAAATTAGCGTTTGTCCCGAGTTGTTGTTCGTGTTGGTCTCGCGTGTGTGCCATGGAGTGTAGGGTTGGAAATACGGAGGGAATAACAAGATTTGGGCTTGTGATTTCGCTCGGGTTTGGTTAGAGTTAACACGGAAGTTGCCTCGGGCAAATATTAGAAGATTAACAGGGTAGGATTTTAAACTAATTATCTTAAACTATTTTAAGTAATGATGAATTAATTAATGTTAATAGTTTAAGTTAAAATTTATTTTAAGTTTTAATTAATTAAGTTAATACTTAAAGATGTTTTTAAGATAAATCAGATAATTAAGTAGTTTAATTAAAAAGATGTAGTGTTTTAATTTTTAATTAAACTTATTGTTTTAGGTTAAGGATAATCAATTCCAAAGTTTATTTCATTTTGAATATAGTTAAGAACGTGATTAAGCTAAATGACTCATCTTTCAAATTACTCAAGGTTGAGTAATTTAGATTAAATAATTGATTTAAGGAGGTTAATTTATTTATTTATGAGAATAATTAATGGTAAATTAATTAAGAATAATCACTTGTGAATTGGATTAAAGCATAATTACCGAATGAAATTTATAAGGCATATTTACTTAGCATAAGTAATTAATAGATAATTACTTAAAGATAAATTACTTTAGAGAGGTAAATAGTGAATAATTACTTAATGAAGTAATTAAAGGAATTAATTACTCAGTGTAATTAATCAAGTTAATGTGGTTAATATTAGTTAATTAATTAAGTAATTAATTAAAGAAAATTACTTGATGATGGGTTAAGTATAATTACTTAATGTAATTAATGAAGTGTAATTACTTAGTGAAGTAATGGATAATTACTGGATGCAATTAATTAAGAGAAACTACTTGATGAATAGTAATTAAAGGAAAATTACTTAGTGGAAGTAATTAAGTGTTAATTACTCAGTATAATTGAAGGATTAATTAATATAATTAATCAAGGAGTTGGTTTAATTGATGAAGTAATTAAGGAAAGTTAATTACTGATTATGATTAATCAAGGTTGATTAATGAATGTAACTAAGTTAAAGGTTTGAAATTTAAGAATAATTTACTAATGAAAGTAATTAGAGGATCATTAATTAATGTAATTGATGAAAGTGATCAATCTTGCTTATGAATGATTGAATGATGATAAGTGATTTGGATTGGTTGATATCTCTGATATGAATTGCTTTGTGATATGATATGTTTGGGTGGACAGTGATAATGTGAATATCTATCAATTATGAATTGCTGTGTAAAAGTGTTATCCGGAATTTAAAGTTGAATTGTATTTAATTGGATAACTTGGGCTAAGATGGCATTGGGTTCGAAGAGACCGGAGTCGGGTATTAGTAAATACCCGAAACCACTTCGATTCTTTATAGATTGATATGAGAAATCAATAAACTGGAATGAAATGATTTAAGTGAATTGGACTATTTAATCTAAGTATTGGTACTTAGAATTTTGGGAGTAAAATAAGTAATGTTTATCAATTTGTGAATTTGTAATTGATACAAATTACCCGGGTTATATATATATATATATATATATATATATATATATATATATATATATTGTATGCTTTGGTCATTCATGTTAGATGGGTTTACTCACGCTGGTTTCCAGCCTGACCCAGGTGTTACTTTGATGTAATGCTCAGATCAGACCGAGTATTACAGATTTTCAGGTAAGGACGTTCTGGAGCTCGGGAGACGAGCTGGATGGCAGGAACGTATGGAGTGTTTCTACTATGATGTATTGTTGTATATCTGAGACATATTGATCGTGTCTGTCCAGTGTTTGCATATATGTTGTAACTCTGATGTATTAAAGTGTAATTTGACAAGTACAGGTTTCCTTTGTATAATGTTATTATTTGTTATTATGTTTTATCCGCTGCGAATGTGAGATATATGTTCTTCTTTTTCTTCTATCTCTTTCTTCTTTTTCCTAACTACTTGGAATTTTCGAAATCGAAAATTTCGGGTCGTTACATAAAGCATTTAAAGTAAAAGTTAGAGAATCAAGTTAAAACTAAGGCGAATCAAATCAACAACTCAAATCTCAACTCTTTTTCTCAAAATAAGGTGAATAATTGTATCCATCTCATTCTTATGAGTTAAATTTTGGATTTTTGATGTATTCCAAATTGTTTGATGCTGATATGGTTATTTTTAACATTGTTTGCATGAATGGTGATTTATTGGAATTTTTATAAAATTGTTATGATAGGTTTCAAGGGAAAAACCTTAGTGGATGACCTCCAAACGACATGATTTTTGGATATGTTGTGTAATACATAATTTTTGGGAAGGGATTTCAATTTCATAATTTTCAGAATTATTATGATAGGTAGCACAAGAGTTTGCAGATGTTTTTGATCCAGTGTCAAGGCTACCGCCAAAGCAAGCTATCGAGTTTCGGATAGATCTTGTGGCTGAGGTAGAACCTATAAGTAGACCCCCTAGCCGGATGACACTGATTGAGATGAAAGACCTGAAGGTGCAGCTACTGGACATGAAAGGAAAAGCTTTAATAGACCAATCAATTCTCCATGGGGAGCAGCTATGTTATTCATGAAGAAGCCAGATGGAACTCTAAGGTTGTGTATTGACTATCTGCAAGTTGAACAAAAAGACGTTCAAGAATAAGTATCCTTTGCCGAGAATCGATGATTTGGTCAATCCGTTGAATGGAGCCAGAGTGTTCTCCCAGTTGAATTTAGCAAAAGGGTTCCATCAACCAAGAGTGGTGGAGGATAGTATTTTATTAACGGCGTTCAGGACCAAATATGGGTCATATAATGGGTTGGTGATGTCATTTAGGTTAATGAATGCGCCAGCTTTCTTCGTGGAGTTAATGAACCGGGTTTTCCAAGAGTACTTGGATAAGTTCGTATTGGTATTTATATATGACATCTTAACATACTCTAAGGATGAAAGAGAGCATGACATTCATCTTAGAGTGGTGCTTGAGACGCAGAGGTAGCATCAACTGAAAGCGAAGTTTTAAAAGTGTCATTTCTGGAAGAAAGAAGTTAAGTTTCTTGGTCACATATTTCTAGAGAAGGGTTTTTTAGTTGATCCGGATAAGATTGAAACTGTTAACAACTGGAAGAGACCAAAGACGGTGACTAAGATTAGAAGTTTCCTTGGGCTCGCTGGTTATTACCGGAAGTTTATTAAGGATTTCTCACGGATATCAGCGCCTTTGACTAGGCTAACTAGCAAGGATGTGAAGTTTACTTAGTCTGAAAAATGTGAAGAAATGTTCCTTAAGTTAAAGCATTTATTGACTAATGCATCTGTGTTAGTAGTTCCAGACAGGAATCAAGGATTAGTAATGTATACCGATGCATGTGAAATCGGATTAGGAGCTGTGTTGGTGCAAAAGGATAAGATCATTGCCTACGCTTCTCGACAACTTAGAACCCATGAAATGAGATATCCTACTCATGATTTAGAGTTGGTAGCGATAATCTTCGCGTTGAAAATATGGACACACTTTCTCTTGGGAGAGAGATTCGAGTTATATTCCGATTATAAGTCCTTAAGATACCTACTCTCTAAGAAGGAGTTAAATATGAGACACAGAGTTGGCCGGACTTTTTAGCAACTTATGACCTTGGTGTAGAGTACACATTGAGAAAAGGTAACGAGGTTGCAAATGCACTTAGTAGGAAACATCAAAATGCAATATTAGCCATGTTGGCCAAATGGAAGGATCTTGAGGTGTTGACTACGTGCAGTGTGTAGTTAAATCTATTGCTAGTTCTTGTCAGAGTACTACCATGTTGTCCTGCTTGGCAGTTCGATCAAGATTGACTGAAAGGATTGCATCTAAGCAGAAAGATGACCTAGTGCTAGCTGAGAAGATTTGAAGGCTAGAGGCTGGAATCGAGATTGATGACCTGAAGGATTTTAGTCTTGACCAGAGAGGGTGGTTGAGAATGAAGGGACGATTATGTGTCTTGAATGTAGAAAACTTACAGAAGGAGGTCCTTAGAGAATGTCACCGATCAAATTTACGATTCATCTTAGGGGGACAAAGATGTATCTGGATATGAAGAGGAGTTTCTACCGAGAAGGTATGAAGAGGGATGTTGGCTTGTGGGTAAAGTAGTGTATGAACTGTCAACAAGTGAAGGATGAACATCAGAAGTCGAGTGGGTTGCTTCAACCTTTGGAGATACCGGTTTAGAAATGGGATTCAATCCATGGATTTTAATGACAAATTGCCAAGATTGAACCAGGGAAATGAAAGTATATGGGTCATAGCGGACGGGTTGACCAAGAGCATCCATGCATTCCAGCCTAATCAACCAGGACGGCACTTGTCTTAGTTAAATTGTTTATGAAGAACATAGTTAGACTAGATGGGATTCCTAGTAGCATAATCGGTGACAGAGATGCCTTGTTCACTAGTGAATTCTGGAAGAATCTACAAGGAAGGTTCGGAACCGAGCTTAAGGTGAGTACCGCTTATCACCCATAGATGGATGGGCAGATAGAGAAAGTTAACAAGGTGATTGAGGATCTATTAAGAGCTTGTGTATTAGATTTTGGTGGGTCATGGGAAGACCGTTTGCACTTGGTTGAGTTTTCCTATAACAATAGGCACTAGGCTAGTATAGAGCTGGTACCTTTTGAAGCTTTATATGCAAGGTCGTGCGAACTACCATCTTGTTGGTTAGAGACCGGAAATAGATTGATCCTTGGTCCAAATATGGCGAGAGAAGCAACAGAGAAGTTGGAGTTGATCTAAGGTAGGATGAAGGATGCTCAGTCTAGACAAAAGAGTTACACAGATAAGAGGCGTAAGGATCTAGAGTTCTTAGTCGGGGATAGGATTTTCATTTAAGTGTCACTGATGAAGGGTGTGGTGGATTTGGAAAGTCAGGAAAACTGGCACCGAGATATGTTGGACAGTTCTCAGTCATAGAGAGGATTGGAAAAATTGCATACAAAGTAGAGTTACTGAGAAGTTTGGCAGGTGTCCATAATATGCTTCATATGTCTTATATTCATTAGTATGTACAAGATCCAGAGACTATTATACCTCTGACTGCATTGGAAGACTTAATAGTAGAACCGGACCTGACTTTCCTTAGGAAACTAGTTCGGGTTGTAGTGAGAGATGAGAAGAGGTTAAAAAATAAGACGGTCAAGTTGGTAAAAGTTTAGTGGAGCAACAACGAGAAGGACTGTACCTAGAAAACAGAAGACATGATTAGGGATACTTATCCTAGGCTATTATGAGGGTATGTTCTACATTTGTTTTGCATAGACTTTTCACCGGAGGGGATATACTAGCTTTGTTGGCATGATTGATATGCTTGTTTGTAGTCCTTACTGAATTTCAAGGACGAAATTGTTTCAAGGAGGGATCCTGTAACACCCCTAATTTTTCTTTAACATTATTCAGGAGATTTAATTAGACTAATTAAATAGAATAACGAGTGGCATAAAAAGAAGATGATATTTGATAATTAATTAGGTTAGGCCTTAATAATCAACATATATGATTGTTTTAACTTACACATAAGTAGGAGGATTTATAAGAGGAGCAAAATAGGAATAAGCTTCATTTGCTAAACATAAACCCTTCCACCCTCATTTCCTCATTCATTTTTACATCCATACAAAACACAAGTAAAGTAGAGGCCATTGCTAAAACTCTTAAAGGAAGAAAAGTTAGAGAATCAAGTTAAAGCTAAGGGAAATCAAATCAACAACTAAAATCTCAACATTTTTTCTCAAAACAAGGTAAATAATAGTATCCATCTCATTCTTATGTGTTAAATTTCAGATTTTTGATGTATTCCAAATTGTTTAATGATGACATTGTTGATTTTTCCATTGTTTGCATGAATGGTGAATTATTGGAATTTTTGTGAAATTATAATGATAGGATTTATGGGAAAAACCATAGTGAATGACCTCTAAACGACTTGACTTTTGAATATGTTGTGTAATACATAATTTTGAAGATTGTGTTTTAGTTTCATAATTTTTGAAGTTAATAGGAATATTTTATGAATTTCCTAAGGTGAAAAGAGCATTTACTTCGGGTTTTAATTATTAAAAATAATAAAATGAAGAATTTTGCCTTGGAATTTTTATATAGTAAAGATAACTTTATTTCAGATTTTGGTGAATTTTTGAGGTTTTTTTAAGTGTTTTCGATTTATTATGAATTTTTTAAATTAGAAAGGCTTAATAATTATATTAAAATATTATTATAATTTAATGGTTTGAAAATAATTTTGGAAACTAAGAAATCTGATTATAGCAGCTTTATACAAAGAAATTGATGAAGTACATCTCTAACCAATAGGAATTTGACAAACCATAAGAGTTGGTGAAAAGAATATGCTTTATTTAGCAAAATATCAGTTTTTATGTTAATTACAAGTTTGCCATAGAACTCCTTTCTCCATTATTGGGTGGAACCCTTTTTCTCCATTATTGGGTGGAATCCCCTTTCTCCACTGTTGGACGGAACCCCCCTTTCTCCACTGTTGGATGGAACCCCCTTTTGCCACTGTTGGGTGGAACCCCTATCACCACTATTGCATTAATACCCTTTAACTAGCTATGTTTTCAACTTAAAATAAACATAAATTTTTAACCGTAAGTCCATTTCTCTATTATGACTGCTCTACGGAAAGGGAAACCATCATTCGGAAGCAATGGAATAGGTTAAAGACTCTAATTCTACACCTATAAAAAGTTATAGCTCACAAAAAATATGCCTCGAGAAATGATATTGGCAGGAGCTAATAGTTTCTTAGTGATCCTATGAAAACTATGTCCGGAATAGGTTATTGATAGAGATCGATAGGTTCATATTCAGCCCATAAATAATATGACCTAGGAGATGTTATTGGAGAATCCAGTAAGTTTATAGTCAGCCCATGAAAACTATGATGGGATGATGTTATTGGTAGACACTAATAGGTTCTTAGTAATCTCATGAAAACTATGAAACTAGATAGATAGTCTTTAATCTTGGAACAGGTTATTAGTTAGCCCATGAAAACTAATATGTTAATAATGATGCTAGAAACTATAACTTGAGACAGATAGTCAGATGAATGTGGATGGAAAATCCAGGATATATTGTACAATTTTATATCATCATATTATGTTATGTTTTAACCATTGTGGATGCAGATACATAGTTTATGGTTAACTAGATTTCAGTTAAGGTACTAGCGAGGGAAAAACCCGTTCCTCTCAGTGGTGTGGTCTCACAAGATATCTATTGGGTTCGAGATGGTATATTATTATTCATACCAAATTTTTGCCTGACTCAAAGTTTATGTTTTTCCTCATTAACTCTCGGGTGCTCAAAATTAATTTGAGTATGCTAAAGGTAAGGGTTTTTCAGGTTATTAGTTGATGAATAAGCTTCCGGAGACGTGCGGGAGGAAAACAAGCTATTTAGGAGATTCTACCTATTGTTTGTTGTGTTATTTAAGATGTAAGGGAAAATTTGTTTAATTTCCTATATTTATACTCTGATCAACAAAGAGGGCATCTTCATATGTTGCTCTTAGCATATTTTGTAATAAATTGTAATTTCTATGAACGTGGCTTACGAATGGGATTATGTAATGAATTTGAAATGCTATTTCCAATGAAATGAGAAATTTGTTTTAAATTGAGTTTAAAGTTTTTCATATTTATTTGTTTCTGCTATATCAATGTATCTAACATTACGCATTTGGTCATTGGGAATTAATAAGTATGGATGACTGTAGCAGCCATAGTGGTTAATTTTGTCCTCTAAATGGGGATGTTACAGAAAACATAACATGCAAAAGAGAATAAGACGATTTGATTTGATCAAATGCGTAAGTGTATTGAAAAGAGTTCAAAATATACCTACAAAAATAAGATTTGATCATCTAAGTCAGTCCTTCTTATTATACATAATGATGCATTGATAAGGAGCAATCTGACCTTGTTGAACAAAGCATGACTATTCTGACACCCACTACCTCTAACATCTGAAATCAATTACAAATGCCACAAAATAGGATTGCAACTAATTTTGGTATTGAAAGGAATGGGTCATTTGCTTCATAATCTTAAAATTTCAATAAATGTGAAAGAAAAAGGTAAACATCACAGCAGAATCAAACATCAAATAAACTAATCATAACATATATACTTACATATATACTAATTATCAACTATTAGTAATACACCATCAATGTAAATATAAATCATTCAAATGTGTACTATCCCATCGTATCAGTAGCACAAACACCAAATCATAAAATGTGTTCTTATTCACTGTACTAGAGACAAAACACTAAATCATCAAATGTGTATAAATCATTATATTAATAATTAAATACCAAATCATCAAATTTATACTAAATCACAATATTACTAACACAATAAAACCATTATTAATTACACACGATGTACTAATAATGGTAAAATATCGCACATACATCCAAATATGATTTCATCATCATAAACAACATATGTGATAATTCAAATGAATAATTAATCAAATATTACATCCATCCAAAACATCATATTTACAACCATTGGTTTCCCTTAAGTATAAAATCATATTATTATTATTTATCATAAAAGCACTTTTATTTATCTTAAACAATAATGATTTTTCCGAAATGATAATATATTTCAAAATCCTTAAACATCGTATTTTTTACCAAAAATAAGACATTACATTACTTCTCAAAACAATAGTATTATTATTTTAAATAATAATAAATATACATTAAAACCTCTTTAATATTTTTCAAAACAAATTTATTACTACTTATCTCAAAGATAACAGTATTCTATATTAAACATCATAAACCCTTTTATTTTTATTTACTCCTAAAATAGTAAAGATTAACTCAAAATATTTTTGATAACACATTTTTACTATTTTCATTAGTATTGTTTTGAAAATATCTTTTATGTTATTACTCAAATAATAGCAATAATAATAATTACTGATAAACATCGTAAAATCCATTACATTGTCACTTACCCAAAATAACATAATTTTCACAAAACCATATTATTATTTATGAAACATTACTTTATTTTATAAATAATAATAAACTTCCTAAAAGTTGTTTATAATAGGGTTTTTTAGTTATTATTTATGAATTTTCCAGAAATTCATAATAATAGCGTTATTGTTTTTCTTCCTTTAATTCCAATTTGATTCTTTAAATCATTATTATATTACAAATATCACTCAAAATTTATAATTAACCATATTTTTCATTTGTTTAAATAATTTCCCATTATTACATAATTTCACCCATTTAATTTTAATCATTCACTTTGGAATTTTAAATTCATAATCAATTACTATTATACATCTACTAATACAACAATCAACAATAAATAATCAAACCAAGGCACAACGTATCCAAAATATTCTAATTATCCAAGATATCGTTAATATAACACGATACATATCAATAATTATAAATTATCATCAATAGGCATGCATTTAATATTTTTAGACCTTAATTAATTAAAAAAATAAACAATACCATTATTCTTAGCAATAGCCTCAAAACTCAGCAAACCAGGCGCCAAGTCTTCCAGAATCCTGCCATGAGTCAAATAAAACCACTCGTCAATCAGAGTTCATATGTAAAAGATATGAACGTTAGAGGATTGAGAGTTTAACTTTACAATTAATTAAAAGTCAGGGCCTAAATATAAATTTACCTCCTATTATATTTCTTCAATGCATGTGCACGTTTCTCTAGCCACTACTTTCACGAACCTAATGCCATCACATCATGCCATCCTACCACGGTCCAAGTCCACCGCCTGCCCCTACGCTCTGAGCCATACCAGGTCACACATCCATCGCTATCGAATTTCATTTTTCAGTTGGAAATTCATAAATTCTAGCCAATTCACTACATATTTCATCGATCCAACCATATGAATCGACTCCCCTTAACATCCTCTACACCTTAGAAACCTTTGATCATCGATTGATTGCAAATCCATTATTGAATCAAAACCCTAGAATTAAAAATTGAGAATAATTCATAGATTTTTGGTCGACTCGAGCAATATTTTAACAAACGGACACTTGCCACCTCTTCTATTCATCGAGAGCTTAGAACTGATATATAATTCGATAGGTTTGGTTACTTCAAATTTTTAAACACTTTTAATTAAGCTAATCAACTTTAGATAGGAATTAGTGATTTCAAGATCAGAAGAGAGGAATTAAGGTGATAACCGCTCTCTAGGGTTTCTTAGTGTTATTTAAACAGGCAATGAGGCGGGTGCAGTTATACGTAACATCTTGGCCAAAAAGTGGTTGTTCTGTTCATACACGTAATGCTTATATTTCACAAACTGTAACTCCAAGCCCATCTTTTTTAAAATCAAATTAATCGACTCGAAAAGATCTTCGCAACGGTTATAAATATGCTGCACAATTCACCTTTTAATTAAAAACTATTCTATTTAATTAATTTAATATTAACAACATCAAATTTGCAGGTCATCACATTCTCCCCCTTAAAATAATTGTGCTCTCATAATTTTCCAAGTACAACCATCTACCAAATCAGTAAAATTTTGTCTATGGTTAATTACAAAGTATGGGGAAACGTATCGATAACAAATTACTACTTAAAGTGGTATACGAATTCACATAACACAACCAATTTGACATAATAAAATTCATTCATAACAATGAATTCAACATGCATATTATAGTAACACATACGTGTAACCCAAATTATAGCATGTAAACAACACCTCATTAAAGAAAAGAAACAATCTCAATCTTATGTCATTTTCGTTCACAAGTCAAAAAAGCATTTCAAAAATCCAACCATACTAGTTCATAATAGGGTTTATAACAAAAACTTGGTTTGGCCAAAACATGCATACACACACATAAATACACAGACCAACAATTAGTATAGTTCATGGAAAAATCACACATATTCAGAATAATAGTGTATCATCACCCACTAATATAACAACAAATAAAAATGTGTGTTATATCCTATGCTGATCATACATACAATAGGAACGTATAAACCACCACTATGGTTTCTCACTATTCATAATAGATACACAATAACCTATGTGACCATCACTAAGGTCAGTAACTACTTACAATACAACCTCACCAAATCTTGAAGTAGCCCATTGCCATCTCTAAGGCAAACTAGACTATCACTAAAGTCCCATGACACTATGACCATCACTAAAGTCTCACGTTATCATGACCATCACCAAGGTATCGTGTCATCACGATCATCACCCAGGTCTCTTATCACCCCGACCATCACCAAGGTCACACATCACCACAACCATCACTAAAGTCTTCCATCACCTGCAAGATGCTCTTGAATATATGATAACTTATATGATGACCTTTCAGGTCAGTGAATCCATGTCGCAATTGGATTTGGTATTTGATCACATACCTATCCCATAGGTATCCCAAGGAAGACCAGACCATCACATGGTCCAAGGTACACAAATGAGCATGCTCACATACCCATGCTCTAGGAGACACACATCACATCCAAAGTTATGAACGCTCCCTTCAGCACAAAAATCAATTCGAATCATCCCATTCCCCATCACATCGCTTTGCCTTATTGAACGTGCCTTTTTGGAGTACTCTAGTCCCATATATACTTTCCACTAGAAGTACTCTATCACATGCCTCGCATTGTTGATTCGTCAATGTTTGGAACATCTCACTTGGCCTTGGGATTTCCTTGCACTTGACCCGAAGCAAACCACCATTTTATCTAGACATAGCCTGAAGTCAACTAAAGAAAATTTCATGTCATCCACTTGTTAGGACCGTGCAATATACCTTGAGGGAGGTGAATAGGGTATTAAATTTTTTTTCAGATAAAAAGATAAAATAAAGTACAGAAACGTAAATGTGAAAAAAAGAATACACAGATATATCCAACTTCGACCGCAACCGATAGTTCCCACTACCGCCCCCAAAAGTTACTACAAGAGTTATGTATTCGATGCTTGCAACACGTGTTAACTCGCACTCTCTACTAACATGAATATACTAATACTATGCTTAGTAATCCTGCATGAACTCAATATCTTGATATCATATCTCTGAACTACATCACGTAGCTCGTCGTAAAAGTTTAGAGTTTAAACTAAAAATAAATTACAAAACAAAATAAAACAAATACAAAACAAATAATTGAATAGTGTAATTGTTTAAGAAAATAAATTCCCCCTTCATGTCACGTCATGTGATTTGACCAATGGTCCACTCTTCTCTTTAGTTTCTTTATTCAAACCAATGTTTTCATAACCGGGCCGTGAATCAAACCGTGAGGACTTAGGGTTCGAGGTTTTGAGGGTTCGACCAGTCGAACCGTCAAGAGCCGCACACTCTTTTTTAAAAATTAGTACATTTAGATGCAATGTATCAATCTTAAGTACACAATAAATCAACATCTTCAATAAAAAATATACGATATTAATTCATAATCTGCGCATTAATTTTAATATCAAAAATTAAAAAAAAATTGTTACACTACCTGTACTAATTACGAATGTAAAACAGACGGAGATTTGAAAACATATTTTGGAACAAAGAAATTACGCATATGAGAGAGTTCAACAGGGTTCAAATGAAGGGTTAAACCGCCAATTCAAAGGTCAAATCAAGATTCTTGCATGAAGAAGGATGGATTGAGTTCCCGGCCTTTGATCTCCATGGTTCACGGTTATTCGCGGTTCAACAACGGCCGGATCGGATTATGAAAACTATGATTCAAACTGATACTCTTCCAATTGAACTCATCATGCCAAAAAAAAAAAACCTTTGCCTAAAAATATATAGCTGCTTCCTTAAAATCATTCCTAAAGAAAAAGCTCCGCAAAAAATCTTTCTTCTCAAATCGTCCTTTTAAAATAAATTGAACCTAGCTTGACAAATTGAATACTATTGCTTCGGTTGAAACTAGAGTTGCTGGCTCTCGACTACACCAGTAAACGTAGGCTAGCTCTTGAGATTCAGTCATCTTTTATTCATTTGATTGTTGTCCAATGTCGGTCATGTCGCATTTGTTGCTAAGATGCTTAGGTAGAATCAAAGACGCCTTGCCTGAAGATGCTCGCTCCATTGCCTAAAATTTTCCCGCATAAGGAATCAAGTCTGCAGCTATTTGGATCTGGTATGGAGCATCTTGACTTCAGATGGAGATGATGCAGCCTTGATGTCGTAACTAGTACTGCCGTGCTTGGAGTTGCTCGTTACAGTGCCAGATGTTGACTTGAAACAGAGTTGCTGAAATTAGATTTGGTGTCATGCTTTATTTCTGGATGAATTGGAGATTTATTGTTTCATCTGGGTCGAGAGTGGCTATTCTATTGAGATTGTTGATGTCTGCTCGAGTTAAGCAATTGACTGATAACCTCATGTTGGTACCAGAGATGTTGGATAATCCGTCAATGATTCGAGAATGGTGGAGATGATAACTGCTGTACTTCTGACTTCAAGGATCTACTACGTAGATACTTTTAGACAATAGTTCAATCCAACAGGTATAAACGGATTATCGAACTATCGACTTCAAGGTTCAATGAAGCCTTGAAACAACGTAATCGGATTCAAAACTTGTACGATTTGACCCGACCAAGAACACTCAAATTTGATTTCAGATGATGCAATTTAGTAGAGAATAGAATGAAGAAGAAGAAGAAAAACGATCTGCAACATTTCTGCGTTTGCAACACCTTACAGGCGTCGCAAACTGTGGTGGTAAGGCAATGTTCTGCAACACTTTCTGGGTGTTGTAGATCTGGATGAAGAAGGAGGTTTCAAGAAAATAAATTATTATACTATGATGGTTCCTGGGCGTCACTATTTATAGTAGTGAGGAAGTGTCCATTCGTCAAGCGTCGTATCCTTTCCAATAGTCTGAACCGTTACAAATGGTCGCGCCTTTACGCAACGGTTTAAAACTGTTACTAAACAGTCGCGTCTCTTCATTCAAATAACCCGCCAAAAATATCCGTTCAAACTCAAATTCTGGATCCGGCCTGTTAATAAAAATTAATTCGTCATTTTAGACCCGAACCCGGTCGGGTCGGTCGAACGGACGGACGGCGGCACACGCGTGTGGTGGTGATGCATAACTTCCCTCCTTACATCAAAGCAAAGCTTTGGGTGCCCAAAGGGCCCAATCTTCTGTAGATAAATACATATATAAATCAATACATTCTCCTAAATTTCTAGATGTGGGACTATTCATCCCCTCTTCTTCCTTCTTCTTCCACTTCTTCCCTCGTCAAAAACAAACCCAAACCCGAAACTATTTTGAAAATTTCCAACAATTTCCCCCTATTTTCAAAATAAGTAAAATAAATAAAGTAGACGGCTGCATCACTAGAGTGACTACCTACATACCTAAGTGGGATCATGCCAATGTAGTTCCAAGATCAAGTTTTGCATCATCGTGGAAACCAATACATAAATGATAAGTATCTTTTGGATTTGAACCTTTACTTAGTGTAAATCATTAAAAGTTCTATCGAGGTCTATGGTGAACGTATCTTGAACCAAGTACCCCTAGTGATAGTACCAGAACAGTCGCACATACTGATTTCCGTATATAGAGTGTTCTGTATACTCAACACATTAATGACCATGTGCTTAAATCCTGAGTTCATGAGTCTATTTTAGAAAGCGGTCTTATTTTCTTAGAAAACGGCCTGATTTCCATACTCATATAGGTAACTCTCTTGAAGTGTTTCTGCGGTACACCTTTTTAAGGTAACTAGCCTTATTAAGGATATATTATCCATCCTTTGTTCTTTTAGAATCCGACACTAAATATTATGGGGATTATTGATTTAGTGTTCCATAATCATTCTTTTAACTTATTAGTACCCATTGAACTTTGTCTATCCTTTTCAAACATAAGTTGAGTTTCTATTAAGGATGATCAACCTTCATTCACAAACCTTAGTCTCATTGCCTTTGATTTTATAGAAACCATTGCCTTTGGAAGACTCTTTGTGAGTGGGTCAGCCAAGTTTTTCTTTGTTTCTATGTAATCAACAGTTATTACTCCACTTCTGAGTAACTGTCTTATCATTTGATGTCTTAGGCTCACATATCTAAACTTCCCATTACATGTCTTATTAGAGACATTGTATATTGTAGCCTGATTATCACAGTTAATCAAGACTGTTGGAGATGACTTCTTCCATAATGGGATTTCTATTAATAAATTCCTAAGCCATTTTGCTTCCTTACTAGCATCTGCTGATGTAATCAACTCTGGAAACATTGTTGAGTCAGATATACAGGTCTGTTTCTTGGAAACCCAAGACACAGCAGCACCTCCTAATATAAAGATCCATCCCATCATTGACTTGGATTTTGATTCTACATTGTTCCAGGTTGCATCACTATATCCTTCTATTACAGCAGGATAACCTTTATAAGATAAACCATAGGTAACGGTTCCTTTCAAATAAGCTAAAATTTTGGAAATAGCTTTCCAATGTTCGAAACCCAGATTACTCGTAAATCGACATAACATGCTTATAGCATGTGTTATGTCTCGTCTAGTGCAATGCATAACATACATAAGACTCCCAATAATACTGGAATACTCAAGTTGAGAAATGGTACGTCCGGTATTCTTTTCTAATTTAATACTAGGATCTAAAGGAGTAGGTGCTGGTTTGTCATTATAATGACCATATTTTCAGAGGAACTTCTCAATGTAATGAGATTGTGTTAGCAACAGCTCCCCCTCTTTCCTAATAATTTTAATTCCCGGAATTACATCAGCTTCTCCTAAATCTTTCATATCAAATTTAGAAGATATAAACTTCTTAGTTTCAATCACACGGGATATATTGGAACCAAATATTAGCATGTCATCAACGTATAAACATATTATAACATAATCTCGTTGTTGTCTGATTTGCTATATATACATTTATCAGCACATTAACAATAAATCCATATGACAATACTATTTTGTCAAACTTCTCATGCCATTGCATAGGAGCCTGCTTCAGGCCATAAAGAGACTTTACTAATTTGCAAACTTTCTTTTCTTGACCTGTGGTTTTGAAACCTTCCGGTTGTTCCATATATATCTCTTCTTCTAAATCTCCATTAGAAACGTACTCTCTACATCCATTTGATGTATAACCAATTTATGAATTGATGCAAGTGCTATTAAACATTGTATAGAAGATATGCGAGCAACTGGGGCATATGTATCAAAATAATCTACTCCATGTCTTTGCTTATATCCCTTAGCAACTAATCTGGCTTTAAACTTACCAATGGATCCATTTGTATTCAACTTTTTCTTAAATATCCATTTAAATCCTATAGGTTTAGCACCAGGAGGTAAGTCGGTTAAAACCCAAGTTTGGTTTAACAATATGGAATTCATTTCATCATTAATAGCTTCTTTCCAGAATATTGAATCTCTGGAACTCATAGCCTCAGAATAAGTTTTGGTGTCATCATCGACGTTCATGAAATATCTAGTCACATTAAGGACTTCATCCTTACTGCCTTCTATAAGATATATAATGAAGTCAGGACAATAGTCCTTCTCTATTCTTGCTCTTTTACTTCTCCTTTGTTCGGTACTATTATCTGGTACTGATGCTTTCTTGCTGTTTTGAGTAGGTGCATAGTCATTGTCATTGATATCATCAATCGTATTAGGTTCTGGACTAGATGATCTCAATGGAATCTTAATAGTTTGATTTTCAAAGAATTCTATATCTATGGATTCTATAACTTCTAAGGTATCGAGAATTAGGAATCTATAAGTTATAGTATTAAGTGAATATACTATGAAAGCATATTTAAATGCCCTATTCCCTAACTTTGGTCGTTTAGGATCTGATTTTCTAACATATACTAAACAACCCCAAACTTTAAGTTTTATAAGATTAGAATTCCTATTAAACCATAATTCATAAGGGGAAACATTATTCTTTTTAAGTGGTACTCTATTTAAGATATAACATGCAGATAACATAACATCACCCTATAGGTTATAAGGTAAGTTTGAACTTATGAGCATGGCATTAATCATTTCTACTGAAGTTCTATTTTCCTTTCAGCGGCACTATTTTGTTGTGGTGTATATGGGATAGTGCATTGGTGAACTAAACCGTGTTGTTTACAGAATAAGGTGAATTCATTTGAGAAATATTCACCACCTTGATCCGTATGTAATACTTTTATTTTAACTTCTAATTTCATTTTGACCTCTGCTTTGTAAATTTTAAATTTATCAAAGGCCTCACCTTTAGTTTTCATTAGATACACATATACATATCTAGTATAATCATCAATAAATGTTATACAGTATTGGTTACACCATAGGTGATATGATTTTTTAAGTCACCCACATCACTATATACTAAATCAAGCAAGCTAGTTTTTCTTTCTATAGAATTAAAGGATTTTCGGTGTATTTTTTTGAACACATATTTCACATTTAGAGATAGTATCGAAATCACAATCAGAAATTAATCCTACTTTATGCATATTTTTAAGAGAATTATAATTAACATGTCCCAGTCTACCATGCCATAAACTAACAGAATCAATAGTATAAACATAAGATTTATTTATTATATGCAACTTAATCATGTCGTTACAAGGATATCCATGTCCAATGAACTTTTCGTTTTTGGATAATACTAGTTTGTCAGACTCATACACTATCTTGAATTCTCCTTTGTTAAGAAGGTATCCAGAGACCAAATTCTTACAAATATTAGGTACATGATATACATTAACCAAAGTAAGAGTCTTTCCAGTAGATAACGGTAGTTCTATAGTACCTTTGCCCATCACCTTACTGCGAACATTGTTTGCTTTAGTAACTTGATTCTCTTCTCCGCTAACATCTTCGTAGTTCTTGTAGAGACTACGGTGCTTACATCTATGAATGGTTGCTCCAGTATCAAGCCACCAATCACTTCCTATGTTCTCAATGGAGTTTGCCTCTTGCACTACTGCAACAAATTTGTCTTCGACCATATTCGCCTTTAATTGTTTCTTCGTAGACAACAGTCACGAGCATAATGGCCGAACTTGTTACAGAAATAACAAGCACCTTTCTTTTTATCTTTCTTAGAATGATTTTTCTACTTGAACTGTGTCTCATTCTTAGGATTTAGAGAATTTGATATTTCAACATTATTTGCCTTAGAATGGGACTCAATTTGTGGATTATCAATTAGTTCTTTTTACGAGAGTCCTCTTCTATACGAAGATGACGCTGTAAATTCTCTAAATCATAATCCGTCTCCACATGTTTCAATTTCTTTTTATAATCATTGCAAGGGTGAGGGAGTCTAGAAATAATAACTCCAACCACAAAAGATTCATGGAGTTCAATCTTGGCATCTTTTAGTCGATTGACTATATATATTATATCACTAACTTGTCCAATAATGGATTTATTATCGTGCATTTTGAAATCCATAAAATTGCATACCAGGAACTTCTTATTGCTTGCCTCAGATATTCGATATTTGCTCTCCATGGTAGTCCAAAGTACTTTGGATGTTTCCAGACTTCTATGTGTGTTATAAACTGATGTAGATAATGCGTTGACAATGTACCCTCTACACAGGAAATCATCTTCTTTGCGCTTTGCTCGTTTTGCTTTCAATTAGTCAGTATCTTTATCAGTTTCCTATGGCATTTCCTCCAAGTTATCTTCAAGAATATAGAACAATTTGACCATGATCAAAAAGAAATTCATTGTCTCTTGCCAACGAGTGAAGTTTTCACCATCAAAACGCTCCAATCGCGTCAAATGTTGATTCATAACTTGAAGAGCATTGATATTGCTTGAACTCGAACCATCCATGGTTGAAGTATTGTCTAAAAATTGTTGGATAATCTGTCAATGATTCGAGAATGATGAAAATGATAACTGTTGTACTTCTGACTTCAAGGATCTACTGGTAGATTCTTTTAGACAATAGTTCAACCCAATAGGTACAAACGGATTATCGAACTATCGACTTCAAGATTCAATGAAGCTTTGAAACAACGTTATCGGATTCAAAACTTGTACGATTTTGATCCGACCAAGAACACTCAAATTTAATTTCAGATGATGAAATTTAGTAGAGAATAGAATGAAAAAGAAGAAGAATAAAAACGATCTGCAATATTTCTGCGTTTGCAACACCTTACAGGCATCATAGATTGTGGTGGTAAGGCAGTATTCTGCAACACTTTTTGGGCGTTGTAGATCTGGATGAATAAGAAGGAGGTTTCAAGAAAAGAAATTATTATACCGTGATGGTTCCTAGGCGTCATTATTTATAGTAGTGAGGAAGTGTCCATTCGTCAAGCGTCACATCCTTTCCAATAGTTCGAAATCGTTACAAACGGTTGCGCCTTTTCGCAATGGTTTAAAATTGTTACTAAAAATCCGTCTCTTCATTCAAATAACCCACCAAAAATATCCGTTCAAACTCAAATTCTGCATGCGGTCTATTAACAAAAATAAATTCGTCATTTTAGACCCCGAACCCGGTACGGTCGGTCGGATGGAAGGCGACGACGGCGCGCACGTGTGCTAGTGATGCATAACTTCCCTCCTCACATCAAAGCTTTGGGTTCCCAAAGAGCCCAACCTTCCTTAGAGAAATGCATATATAATTCAATACGTTCTCCTAAATTTCTAGATGTGGAACTATTCATCCCCTCTTCTTCCTTCTTCTTCCTTCTTCTTCCACTTCTTCCCTCTTCAAAAACAAACCCAAACCTAAAATTATTCTGAAAATTTCCAAAAAGAGATGCAATGTCTGCCTAAGTTTTGAACTAAGATTGTGGTTGTTGGCCATTATAATTTGAAGATTGACGTTTGTTGCTCTCAAGGTTACTGAAGTGCTTGATTACTGATTTATTGAACTTGTTGACGTGGACAGTTGTTTTAGCTTGAGTAATTTATTGACCTAAAACGATGACGTGATATCGCGAGATGTTCCTGATCTCCTGTTATGACCAGAGGTTGCAACGTTGATATTGACTTAGTGTATCTAGTGTTGATGAATTGATCGGAGATGATATGATAGTTGTAGTGCTTGAGATGTGTTGAACTGTTGCCTGGACAAGAGAAGATCACTGTAGATTGTTGAGTTGTGTGATGAAGCCAATTATGGCGATGATATCCACTTTGGGTTGATAACTGGTGTTGAGATTATTTGCAGTGTGTGTCTGATTGCAGAACTATAGTTGGAGATGATGAGGATTGTTGGTCGAATAATCGATATTGATATGTATTAAGAAGTTAGGCTTGAAAAGAAATTGTTTTGTATTCGATGCCTTCTCTTTTGAATGTAGATGAGTTTACATAGGCTCGTTGATGGGATGTGTATATAATGAAAAATAAATTATGTTGTATCTTTCAAAATATATTGTCTGATTGTCTATATAATTCTTTACTTTTGATCTCTATTTACTTTTCTTTCTTCACATATACTGCCTCTGATTGCACACTTATATATTTTCTACTTCAGATATTTATTTTTATTTTTTTCTTTCTATATGCAGCTTTTATTGCATTGAAAGGATACTTCTCCACAACAAGTATTTTAAAAAACTGTAAATAGACAAACTACACAAACACATTAAATAAAAAAAATATTTATTAATACTAAAAAAGAATTAATTGTAATATCTCACAATATTTATTTTTTGATAATAATAAACACATATTATTTTTACAAACAAAAATAGATCTGTTTGGTATGTGATGTGTTGATTGAAAAAATAATAGATAACAGGTTGACTGAAAACAAAAATATGCTTTGATGATATTTTTATTGTAACATACTCCAAAATGAAAAAATCAAATATAATAATATGCTTGTTATCATCAAACAAGATGTATATTTCATAATCTTCCTCTTTCGATGATAATAGACAACAAGTTAAGATTCAATAAGTGTAACACATATTGAATGTGTACTCGACATCATAAAATTAAAATCACAGCACATGATATGCTCCCCTACATATATGGCATATATGTTCTTGAATAAAATATTAAACTAATAATATACCTTTCTATATTGATAATGAATTCACACTATCACGAAAACTTAACTACTCTATCCTACTTTTATTTTCATCAAAAGTATAAATATCAAATTAACACGGTGAGAAAGTGATACTAAATGATAAAAATCGATGAAAATATGAAAGTAAATATTTAAAGAAAAATCAACCATAAATCGTAGTAACTATATTGATCAACGTCATATCTTACAACAGAATGAGAGTGGTGAAATATAAGTGTAGTTATATGTAGTTGGGTTCAAATGACATGGCCCTTAAGATGTTGCATAATTAAATAGCTTACTCCTTGATGAGAATGAATGTGGCTAACAAATAGATGAGATTAAGAACTTTCCATCCATCCATTGTCGCGAGGTCTCTTATACGAGGATGTATGTTACTTGACGAGGACCGACACACCTATTTCATAGGCACGTTGGGGTTTAGGGAGGGTGTTATATAATATGTGTAGTTTTCTCCTTTCTATAGCCTTTCAATAATAAATTTTAGGTATGTCAATTTAGCCAACTTATATATAAGAATAGGAATAATAGTGAACAAGAAAAAAAGTAAGATGAATTGATCGAACATTATATTCAAACGGTAGATATAGAGACGATGTGGGATATGCAATATTCAAAAATAGAAACATATGTTTGATTATCAAACAATATCATACCGTCGTTATTTAATCAAGTACAAAATAAAATATCCTTAATCATCTATGCAATCAATATAAATACTTTTGAAAATTACATAAGAAAGTTCACATGATCGTGATATGATTTCAAAAGTGAATTCTCTGTATATATTGTCAAAAATATTTTAAGTTTCATATTCTATCTTTGAACATATGATACGAATTGGTTTTAGAGCTATTTGAGTAAAAATATTTTAAGTTTCATATTCTATCCTTGAACATATGATACGAATTGGTTTTAGAGCTATTTGAGTAAAGACGAGCACATGTTTTAAGGGTATACACATTAACATACCCAAGTAGAAAACCAAATGTTTATCTCAAAAGATTTCATTTCCATATTTTCAAGCTAAAAGATTCATAATCAAGTTTCTCCAAAAAAATTCCTCATTGAAAATTCATGCCAAAGACATAGGCAAAATGTAGCATTTTAAAATATTCACATCACAAATAAATATGGAGAGCAAAACAACAATAATAAAAAATCCTAAGATCGCAAAAACATATTTTTATGCTTTTCAATTTTTCAAAAGCCAAAAACTCTAAGAATGAGGAAAAAACATGTTTTTGGATTATTTTTTTAAATAAATTACAGATAAAAAAATTGCAAGCACTCCACTTGTGCATGAAATAAAATGTGTGCACTATCAATCACCCTGTGAAACATACGAGCTATCAAGAATATCAGACTGGAGAAATCATAAAGTTAAAAGTCATAACAAATGTTTCAAATAGAAATGAACAAGTTACACTTTCATGATACCACTTTGTTATCTGGGCTGACTATGGTGGCAAACAATGACTGCACTTGTACTCTTTACGTGTTGCAGTGGTATACAATAGTATCTCAGACACTGGTGTTTGGCCTCTCAATGTCTCATCATCAATGCCAAAAATGAATGAAAAGCATCATCAAACAAGCATACTACAAAATTGAATTTGTATTCACCATTTTTATACAAAGTTAATGGATATCCACTTCATATTCCGGATTAAGAACATTATACTTATCGCTCAACAAATGTGTAGAACAATTTTCAATCTGCCTCCACTGTAGTTGCTCGTTAACCCATCTTCGTAGCTACATATTAGAAGAAGAAGTGAGTGGCCTAGAAATAGTTGTAAGACCACTTATGTTTACGTTTGAAATCTTTAATATCCAAATTTACTTGTATAGCTGACTATTAATATTAACAACCGTACCCTTAGGAATATAAATTTATTTAACTCGTTTATTTTTGTTTGTATTTCAACAATTGTTATAATTATGTCCCATATTACCATACTTCGCACATTTAGGAAAAACACTTCTCCCTCTGGCGGAGTTACTAGTCGTTTGTTTGTAAACTGATACCTTTTCAAATCCAAGTTTTTTCTATTATTCGCAAAGAGTTGATTTTCTAATAATGTATTAAATGATATTTCTCCGGTAGATTTTTTTTTTAATAATCAACTCAAGTTCATTAATTTTGGATTTTAAAAGATTATTCTCATTTATTAGCTTAAAACAACGACTAATAACATTCTCTCTCTTTCAAGAATCATTTCTCTTTGAGACCGTATTTTCATTTTCGAGCTCTTTTATTTTGGTCTTAATTTCAAGAATTTCTCTCTCAAAAGTTGGTGTTTTCGAATTCAAGTTTTTCAAAATCCTTAATTTTTTCCATCACTTTTTCTAATTCATGATTTATTCGAATAATTTTAGTTTTGCATTTTTTCAAAATCATGTTTTCATTTTCAAGGGTTTTAAAATTTCCTTTAAGGTCTTTTAATTCCTTTCTAAAGTTCGTACATTTATCACAGTCAAGATTTCTAACCTTTTTGTTCTTTTCAATTTTATTTTCAAGCCCATCTAGATTCATCTCTATTTTCATCAAAATTTATTTTTTAAAACATCCATATTTTCACTTTTGGAATTTTCAGATGTCTTAAAATTCTCCATCTCTTTTAGTAAAACGTTATTCTTCCAAATCAGCTCGAATTCATTTTTTTTTCAAAATCAAAATTTCATTCATGCTTTCGAAAATTTTCATATAAGTGAAAAAATTCTTTTACGTAGTTAAAACATTTTTTGCAATCAAAATTTTGAATTTTCTTAGCGTTTCCGGGCTCTTTTTCCAGTTTATCTTTTTCTAACGCAATTCAAACTTTTCAAATTTCAATTTGTTATTTTTAAACTTCAGGCCATCTATAGTTCCAGTTAATTTATGACATAAGAGAAGCAAATCTTTAAATGAAAAATTGCTTGTCACATCATCTATTGCATCATCGTCAGTACCATCTCCAAAGTCATCATCCAGTTCGTCTTCTGTGAATCCTGCCAGGCACAGTTCTTCCATTGAATCAGTTCTGGAGTGTTTCTTACTATTGTTGACTTTTCCACCATATTTTGCCTCAAGAGTGCTCTAAATTTCCAGTGCATTAAATGAAATATTATTGTTAACAATGAGATACGGTTAAATTCAGTTCTATTAATAAAAGAGATAAAAATATTCATAATTTTAGCGTTAAATGAAATATTATTCTTATCTACCATGTCAAAGCCATTTTTATGATCCCACATTTTAAAATTAAAATAGGTAGATTAATATTGGACGCTCTAGCTAAATCTACAATTAGGGTTAGACATGATATCTGATTCTCCTAGCAACCCACATTGATGCACTTGTTAAGATCGGGCAATATACCCAAGAGGGGGTGAATAGGTTATATTTAAATTTTTGTAGACAAATAAATAAAATAAAGTGTGGAAACGTAAATTCGAAAGAAAAAAAAGAACACACAGATATGTCCAACTTCGGCCGCTGACCGTTAATGTCTATTATTGCCTCCAAAGTTACTACTAGAGTTAAACATTTGACGTTTATATCAGCAGTAAACTCGCATTCTCCAGTAACCTGAATATAATAACCTCATGTTTAGTAATCCTACCTAAGCTCAATACCCTTAGATCGGATTCCTTGAACTACACCACATAGGTCACCTCCAGAATCGAGAGTTCAAATTAAAAAGAAATTACAGAATAAAATAAATACAAAACAAATAGTTGAACAGTGCAATTGTATCAGAAAATAAAGCCTCCTCTTCACGTCACGTCAGGTGATTTGATCAATGCACCACTCTTCTTAATTTATTCATTCAAACAAGTACTCTCCAACTGAAATCTTCGTGCTAAAAAAAAACTCTACCCAAATATATATATAACTGCTTCCTTAAAATCATTCCCAAAGAAAAAGCTGCATAGAAATCTTTTTTCTCAAATCGTCCTCTTAAAAAAAATTGAGCACCGGCTCGACAAATTAAGCACTATCGCTTTGGTTGAAACCCAAGTTGCCAGATCTGGACTACATCGATAAACGTAGGCTATCCAACACTGAGTCCTGTCGCCTTTGTTGCTGGAGATGCTTGACTAGAATCAAAGCCGGCCTTTCCTGAAGATGCTCGCTCTATTGCTTGAAATTTGCTCACATAAGGAATCAAGTCTGCAACTATTGGGAATCTGATATGAGCAGTCTTGACTTCAACTAGAGATGATGCGGCCTTGATGCCGAGACTAGTACTGCCGTGCTTGGAGTTGCTTGTTACACTGCTTGATGTTGACTAGAAACAGAGTTGCTGAAACTAGATTTGAAGCTATGCTTTGTTTCTGGATGAACTGGAGATTTATTATCTTGTCTGGATCGAGAGTGTTGTTCTATTAACATTGCTGATGACTGCTCGAGTTACACCGTTGATTGATAACCTCTTGTTAGTGTCAGAGATACAATGTCCACCTAAGTTTTGAACTGAGGTTGAAGTTGTTGGCCGTTATAATTTGAAGGTTGATGTTTGTTGCTCTCACGGTTACTGAAGCGGTTGATTACTGATTTATTGAGTTCATTGACGTTGATAGTTGTATTGGGTAGAGTTATTTGTTGACCTGGAACGATGACGTGATGCCGCAAGATGTTTCTGATCTGGTGTCATGACCAGAGGTTGCAACATTGATATTGACTTGTATCTTGTGTTGGTGAATTATTCGGAGATGATATGATAGCTGCAGCGCATGAGATGTCGTTGATTGATGATGAACTGCTGCTTAGCAAAGAGAAAATTGCTGTAGGTTGTTGAGTTGTGTGATGAAGCTAACTATGGTGATGGTATCTGTTTTAGGTTAATAACCGGTGTTGAGATTGTTTGCAGTGTGTTTGTGATTGCAGAACTATAGTTGGAGATAATGAGGATTGTTGATTGGATAATTGACTAGTGAGTTTTCTGTGCTTCGCACACGGGCATTGTTATAATCTGTGAATTATAATCTCCGTAGCAGAAACGTGAATGAAGTACGGAACAGTGATCACGTATTTCGTGTACATGTTAATGGACAGTAGAAATCGAATTCATATGACAGCACAGACATGACGTGAAATTACAGTGATAATGTAAGTAACAATGATACTCATAAATAGTAGTTTAAGTCGAAGTTGAGATTTATAAAAAAAATCACATATATATTGCGTACGAAAGCAAACGAATTAAATGTCATACAGTCTAAAGTATGGTTACAGAAAAAAAAGTGCGAAATGAGTTACTGGAAAAAAAAAGAGTCGATGGCTACATTGAACGGAACAGTACTAGGCACAGATAGAAAAACGTAAATGCACCATAAATATGAAATCATGAAATGGTACAAATTAATTTTTTTGTTTTTTCTCTCGAATCTTGATTCCCGTAGATGCTGCAGTCAGCTGATCTGTATCAATATCCTGTGGGTGAGGAATAAAAACAGCGTTTAAGTTTGGGAGTACAAAACATGTTGTGGTGGTAGAAGGTGACAGTATGAAGTAAATGCACATTGCTACAATATCGGTCTGAAAGTTGAAACAGTTCTAAACGGGAGTATTCATACGTTGAGTAGCGCAGTAGTGCTTGAAATGAACAAATATGTGTAGTTTCCCCTAACGTAGGAAAATAACGTACGATGATAATTCAGGCATTGTGTGTCACATGCAATAGTTGTGAGCAGACAAAGCAATTGGCAAAATGAAAGAATGAACTGTTAAAATCAACTATTGTCAACGGAAAGTGGTATACTTTATTAAACAAAAATTGAAGAAACCTGTTTGCAATGCTTAGGAAGGTGTTCTTACCATTGGATTTTCATGAACATACACTGCACATTTTTCCAAACAATAACTCTATAAATCTCTAAATAAAAAATTAGAAAAACGCGCATACTATAACCCATAAGATTCAATTAATATTTTCAAAGATTAAGCAGCTTCTGTAAGTTTTTCCTATCATACATCCTTCTCATATATTTTTTACGCCTGATTACTTTGGTCCGCCCATTTTGGTACGTCGCTTTTTTTCACTTTCATAGATTTCCTTCTCGTTACTTCCCTAATACAGATTATTGGATTGCTAAGTTTACATTACTCTATTTTAATTGAATGATTAAACATCATGTTATTCATGTCATAACTAACACATACACAAGTAGCACTAAACATTATATTATACATGTCACGAAGAACTGTAGTTTAAATTAATAGGCTACAGACATAATATTATACAGTATAGTAGACAGATCGTTCCAAGGTACACGTATTGCACACAAAAATATAACTTTCAACATGCCAACTGGTAGATGAGCAACACAATAAAAGAAAACATCACCTTCTACTATGATGTTTGACTTGTATATTCATGATTTCATGATACAGAAGTGGCTGAAATCTCCATCTACAGCAATGCCAACAATGCAGATAAACCTCAAATGCTACATTTGTATGTTTTTATTGTAATTTGTTTTGCATTTGTTGTGTTATTTACACCTTTTTACTTGAACTCTGATTCTTTTTGAATGATTAATTTCATCCTGTGCACTACACTACCTAGTGCAGACATTGCCTTATTAAAATAATATTTTTATTTACTTATAACTCGTGTAAACAATGTTAATGTTTTTTCAGACACGCT
Source organism: Allium cepa (assembly GCA_030765085.1). Taxonomy (NCBI): domain Eukaryota; kingdom Viridiplantae; phylum Streptophyta; class Magnoliopsida; order Asparagales; family Amaryllidaceae; genus Allium; species Allium cepa. The sequence goes on from CM060935.1 coordinate 564,429,620, forward strand.
CGCTACTGGAATTTTATGATCTGCATACATAAAAAACTCTTATAAACAATGTAATAATCTATATGCTTCAGCTAAGTAGAAAAAAGATAGCAACCATGCACAATATAATTCTGAGCACTGCATGTGCGTGAAGCACGGGTTTCGATCTAGTAAATAATCAAAAAAACACCATCAAGCGTTATGATTATAATGGATACGCATTAAAAATTAACTACATCAGACCTGTAAATTTGAAAGTGAGTCAATAAGAAATCCACTCTTAAGCAAAGAAAGCTGGGTCTACAAAGAAGCAAGCTCACTTCTGACAATCTTTTCACAACCCTGAATGATTGTCTCGCTCACTTCTTCCTCCATCGGTATCTTCCTGGACTGTTTGGTTGAAACTACAAACTCATCTGTTGGGATAATCAATCCATAAACCGTATCCTTCGCAGTATAATGTCTATTAAAGATGATAGCATCCACAATTGAAAAATGAAACTAATATCCAGTATTTATACATTGAATAAACATTTTATAGTTAACCGATAATGAAAAATTAATGAAAGAAACAAAATATACGTTATAACCGTATGTGAATGGTGAAACTGTTTGGTACTAATAGCGGATGGTAGTAAGATTTAGGAGAAACCTGACAACGACGAACATAATTAGAAACATAGAAACAAAATTGCGTGGAAGTAAGTATTTGTTGAGAACATAATTATTACCTGTAACAAAAATCTAAAACGATGTAATAACTAAATCCGTGATCGATGGTCATTTGTTCGATCCAATCGGTTGTTGACGATGGTGGAGTCCAATCCATACGAGTTCGGAGTTGAAATGGAAGAGATCAAATTTGGAAAAGAGATGGAGCAAAAGGGGGAAAACCAATCTGGGGAAGAGATGATAAATTTTACATTTGAAGAGAGACGTACCGTGTTGAGTATCAGGTTGAAGGAGGGACGTCGAGGCAGGGAGGAGGCGGGGAATTGGAAGAGGAAGGAGGGTAGGTGGGATGAAATTCGGAAGTAACTGGGAAGGGAGAGGGTTATGAAAATGAGAAAAGGGGGAAACGGACGGTTGCTAGAAAGGAAATAAAAAACGCGGAAGCAGGTAGAAAAACGCTATTTTGAAATGGGAAAAGAGGAGAAGTCCATGTCAGCATTGGGAAGTTCCTGCTTTAATATAAAGTAACAGATATGTATTGAGAAGTTAGGCTTGAAAAGAAATTGTTTTGTACCGGATACCATTTTTTTGAATGTGGATGAGTTTATATAGACTCGTAGAGGAAATGTGTACATATGGAAAAATACATGTGAAAGGACGTTGAGGAAGATATGGATTTGTGAGATGGTTTGTTACGTGTACAAAATAAAATCTGTATATAATGAAAAATAAATTCTATTGTATCTTTCAAAATATATCGTCTGATTGTATATACGATTCTTTGCTTCCAATCTCTGTTTATTTCCCTTTCTTCACGCATACTGCCTCGATGTGCACTGATATATTCCCTGCTTGATATACTTATTTATTTCATTTTCTCTGTACATGTAGCTTTTATTTCACTGAATGGAAGCTTTTTCACAACCGGTATTTAAAGAAAAATTGTAAATATACAGCACTAGATAAACACGTTAAATAAAATATATATTTATCAATATCAAAGGGAAATTAATTATAACATCTCACGATATTCCATTTTTGATAATAGTAAACACATATTATTTTTACTGATAAAAATTGATGTGTTTGGTATGTGATGTTTTAATTGAAAAAATAATATATCGCACGTTGATTGAAATAAAATTGTGCTTTAATGATTATACTACTCCGAAAGGAAATAAAATAAACTAATATAATATATTGTTATCATAAAAAGACATACTCCATACTACTATAATCGATCCAAATATGGCTGTTACCAACGCACTAGTCTCTTCAATGCATATCCCTTAAAATGTCAATATTGGGTTACCACCTCATCGTGGGATTACTAACAACAATTTAACCAAGCATATGGTATAAACAATCACAACATATCAAACAAGTAAGCAATCGACAACATAACACAAGCGAAAGAAATTATCTCAAACAAGCATGACGTAAATGAATGAATAAATATAGGAAAACAAGCAATGCATTTTATTATTTTAACTAGAAATAACTTAATAAACAACAATTCAATGCCAATAATTTAGCCAGAGCAAGCCAATACAAGTAAAAGGTTACTATCCTACAGATCGAAATAGGTAGTCCCAATATCACATCACAACTCTCTCCATAGAAGGGAATAACTAGACATCCCTACAATCCTTTAGAGAATGTGACACCAGAAAGGTAACATCATCATAATGGGTATCAGGCAAACTCATCTCGCCCTATCGTCTAACACCCTATGTCACAGTCAAGTCATGCGGTCTTCAAATAGACTTTTCCAAATAAAATATGCTTTTAATAAAAAAACCTTTTAACAAATTCTACCAAAGTTTTTCGTTCAAATCAAATATCTTACTTGTTTCTCAAAATTCACTTTTGAATCAAATTACTTCCACACATGGAAAATATTTTCCTAAAATATTTTCCCAAACTATTTAACTAGATATTTTACATTGCCGACCTTCACAGAGCCTGCTGTCTTGCGGGAGCCTCGTGCACTGTGTTCCACCTTTTATTTATTTAACTAGGTATTTTACAATACACCCTTTTTTTAAAAAGAAAAATATTTTCACACATATTCTCAATAAAAAATTCTCTTTTTCTAAAATTTGGATACTTCCCCATAAAAATCATCTATCTACAAAAAAAAAAATTCTTTCAAATATCAATTACCAAAAAGTACTCTTTATGACAAAAATTAGCTTACACACAAAAGCTTTTCAAATTTCAAGGATCTTCTTTTATAAGCTAAACACTTTTTTTCAAATAAAAGTATTCCTCTCACCATTTACTTAAAAAGATATTTTTCAAAACATTTCCGATAAAAATACTTTCAGTTGTTTTTTTTACTAAAATAACGTCCCAAAAGTTTTCTTTTCTATATTTAAATACCCTTTCTACTAAAACAGCTTTACCGCAACCCTCAAAATAAATTTTCACGTTAAATATTTAATTTTCACCATTTTTTATTTTAGCAAATCACTTTATGTCAAAAAAAATTCCTTTCTTAAGTAAAGTACACTATTTAAAATCCAAAATTTATATTTTGAATATAACTTTTTAAGTCGAAATCCCATGAAAATTGGTCCATTCTTTAAGGTTAGGCCTTAGCGTCATATATGGGTCATTTGGGTTATAACCAGCACTTATCCCATTATATATATATATGTGCTCATCCCACCTCATTCTTACAACATCCATTTCCCACTCAAAAGCACTATAAATAACTAGCATTTTTGATGAGGTTATGATGGTTATGCACACAACCCATACACACAAAGCATGAAACCACCAATAAGAACATTCTCTCATTTTATATTTTTAACCCAACCTAAGGTATAAATTTAATCCACCCTAAATGGTTAAGTCCACCCAAGGCTTGGGGAATCGTGAACACTAAGCTCTGGTACCAAGTGTGACACCCAACTACCTTTAATGTTTAAAATCAATTACGCCTCAAAAATAGGCTTGCAACTAATTTCTCATATTAAAAGAAGTGGATCATTTATTTTACAATTTTAAAATTTCAATAACTATGAAAGAAAAAGGTAAACCTCACATTGAGATAATTATTATGTCAAGTACACCAACTTCTTGACAAAAGAATTTCTATTAGAAATTATTAATAGTAAAATGGATTTGGAAACGATCCAAAGGTAAAATTGATTACAAATGATGAAATGAAATTGGCCAAGCCTAAACGGACACAACTAATTAGAACATCTAATAAAAATTCTTGCACATTAAAGAGAAACTATCATTTTCTCATTGATGTTGAGAAAAGAGCTTCCTCGATTCTCAATAAGCCATTAATAGTATTGATTATGCTACATGGCATGATACGCAAATCCAAAATGGATTTCAAGTATATTATCAAATACGATTTTTATGGTTGTATCTGAAGGGATATGATCCATCGACTATAAAAGTGCCTCTGAAAGGAACATCAATACAACTGGAATATGCTAAGCTGCATCATTAGAATAACATCATAAATATAATTCATTGAAATTGAAGTAATAAATTCATCATTCAATACACTTAAGTTAATTTGGATTTTACTCATAAAATTATCGCTTGATATAATTTTGAGTTTTGGTATATGTACATTGAAACAAAAATTCTAAATAATGATTTAGAATATGTCGTTTGTGCTTTGTAACCAAAGTTTCTCGAAGTTAGTGGGAGCGATTCTAAGCTTATGGTTATTGGATATGATCCAAGAAATGATACAAAAGTATTATTCGATAAGCATCAGAGTTGAGCATGTATTTTGATAGAGAAATAAAATAGTTTAATTTTTAGTCAAAATGCAGAGGAAGCATATGTCTATAAAAAAGAATACTAATAGGTGCTAAAATATTTCTAAAACCATTAATAAACAACAAACTTATGATTATTCATGATGTATTTGTGTTAAATCATTTCAGCTTGGTTGTTTAATTCTCGGTATAGGATTTGAAAATATATCTTTCATAATCAATATAAAAGGATGTTAGGAATGTCCATTATATTAAATTGTTTAATATGGGGCATGTAAGATGGGTTCTTTATGCGTTAACAATAAAAATTACTATATATGTTGTATTGTCTGTAATATCGCATTTTTCTTAGTTATTTGATAAATAGAGCAATTATTATATCTAAACTAAGGTAACTATATGATGGTTTAGAGTATTCTCGAGTATTTACGAAATACTAAAGATTTTTTTTTTGTAAAATGATAAACTCCTTGTAAAGGAGTGTACGGACTCGAAATGCATAACTAATACCGAGTAAGCGAGTATAGTGTGTCTATCCTAACTTTATGTCAATTTGAAGTTAAGAACTCTAAGGTGGAAATGCTCCAAACAATAAGTAGTGGCTGATTCAAAGGCTAAGTACATCTCTTTGAATAGCGCTATAGTGTTATAAGTATAAGTAAATGCACAAATTTATAAATAAGTTAGGGGTGATTCTAAATATTGAGAATCTCATTTCATTCTTATATAATACAATGCCATGATACAGATCACGGATGAACCTAGTACTCACTGGAAGTTGAGAAATACACTTCTTAAAGTTTCACGTGATAAATGTAGTCTATTAACATTAGAGAGAATTGATTAACAAAGTAGATAATTAAAACATATAACATTCCTTTTCATAAAGGAACTGGTTCAATCAGTTTTTGAGAAAAATCTATCGAAAGAGTTGGAATAAGATTCAATAATTGACCCCAAGTGCAAGCGGGGGATTGATAGAGTTGCCGAAATGCCATAGGGTAAATTATGTAATTTGTTACATATATCTAACTCGATAATTAATCTAATTCACGGTAAAAGGTGTTTTCTTTCTATTTCATATTTATTATATTATGATATAATAATTAATTAAGTAATTAACTTGAAGTGTATTAAATAAAAAATCTTTAAATGATATGTTATGTGATAATAATTATAATGTATTGTAATCATGAGAAATATACCACTTCAAAAAATCATATTATTTTAAGTATTCCTAATCAAGATGTTTCGACATGAGATATCAATACATCCTTTAAGACTAAAGTGCTTAATGCTCTTTAAATGTTGGGTAGTGTATTACTCATGACTGCTAGGACATCAAGGGGTTATGTAATGATGGTTACTGGATAATTATGGAATGATTCACTCAAGAGATTTCCATTGGTTAATATAATTAAGTCAAATAGAGACTCTCAAAGTGACGATATTACACAGTTCTCTCGACTTCAGAATATCGTTGAGCTTCAATGTGGACACGGTATAACTTCCATCGAACGACTGTAGTTTGGTCTAAGTTGAAGCATTGAAAGTGAAATGCTACTCGATAGAGGATTTGTATTCTTAATTATATGAGGTTAGTATCAAGATCAACTGTAGTTAACCCAAAGTCAAGGTCTTTGAAAAGAGCTGTATAGTTAATAATAATTGTTATTATTAAACCAAGGAGTATGTGCTTGTACTAATCAATTTGAATGTGCGAGATACTGGAATTTTGACCATAATCAAATTCCATAAGCCCTAACGTGATTTACTATTAATGAAGAGAATTGGTGTAAATAATTGTTGCTATCAGGTACCGCTTATACTGAATAAAATTGGATTTTACCAAAAAAAAGTGTAAGTGATAAATTCAGCCAAAATGTCATGCCACTAAATAAGGTCACATCTGAAAGTAATTATTTGAACTGTTCGATATTAATTGCTGACTGAATTTATACCTTTGAGTCCCAAACTGTAAAGATGAATACTCTAAAAAATAACACGATTTAATTAATTATAATTTTTGTAAATTAATTATAATTAATTTTATTAAATTTTATTTGGTTTGTTTGAATACCATTAGTATTTAATGAAGTGCGTATACAAGATTTATAAATACGTTTATCGATATATGATATCAATAGAAGATTTATATAGATTATTTGCTAAGTGGTTTTAGGAAAATTTTAAGGTCTACATGCCTTGTTTTATGACCGGCTATGGATGATTAAGGGGGTAAGGAGAGAGGATTTGATAAGATTTAATGAGGAATTACATAAGGAAGGTTTTAAAAGAAGAAATTTAAAGGTTTCAATGTTTCCTTTAAAACAAATTCACTTTCATTCATTCCATAATTTTCTTCCACACAAAATTCAATTTTCTTCTTGTTGCTCTCCACCCCTTCCTTGATGGGAGAAATCTTCGTGTCCTCCATAATTTAAAACTTCCAAAGTCAAAATATTAAAAGTAATTATTATCTCTTGATCCTTGCAAAATAAAAAAGTTGATTCAATTGAATCTAGGAGCTTTGTTCTTCATTCAAGATGCAACTTTTGGCTAATCTTAAATTAACATTCAAATTTTGTTTATTTATATGTTAATCATGTTAATTTGACCTAGATCCCCTTTTGTGCTACACCTCATTTGGTTATACGTTTGTTTTATTGATATATTTCATATTCTTTATCTCATTTGATTCTTTATTTATATTGTTTGTATAGTTTCGATCTAAATCTTTCATAATAAATTTGTATATGCCTAAGTTGTCAGATCTATTTTGTTTTTGTTTTAGAAATTATTGTTTAATAAATAAAATAAATAATTTTGATTGAAAACTATTTTTAATCAAGTATATATGTGTTACATGGTTATTTAAACAATTTTGATTGTTTGAACTCGCCTTTGAAATTGAATACACGTGTTTCATTTATTATCTTGGATATAATTTATTTGGATTTTGTTTATTTAAGGGTAAAATTTATTCTAATTTAAAATCTGTAAATAGACCTTTGTGTAAAATTATAAGCTATTATATTCCTTCCTAAGATGAAAGTGAAATTTAAATTTATATACATATATATTAGATTGCAAACTTTACAACATATATTGTTTTAATTATTAAACATAGCTTGCAATTATTTATATATGGATATATGTATTTTATATTATTTTAACTCGAATTTTTAAAATAGACTTCTGTGTAAAACTATAAAATTTGACTTTAAATCCTTTGCTTATAATTAAAATAAATTTACAATTTTAATTTTAGATTTCAAAACATATAAAATAATCAAACTTAATTTTTAACATATATGTACACATATATTCATGTATGTTTATACACACATACACACACACATATATATATAATCAAAATAGCGAACAAAAAATACAAATATGAATGGACAACTGGGGTCTGTTAGAGTGTATATCCCAGCACCATATGGTGACATTAACCATGTGCACTTATAATACATTGCACTTACACATTTTACATCGGAGTATATTCTGGTATACTCACAATATATGCAATCATGAATTTCATAATAAATGTAATTTAACAAATTAATTAGTTTAATTAAAGAGAGAGAAACGAAAGATTTCCTCTCTAAATAAAATAAAACCTTACCGTAATTATTTATATAAGTAAGAAAGATAATGAAATACATCCTTCTCTAAATTGAATTAAACAAGTAACTGTTACACACAAGAGTATATTCTATATTCTATTTTACATAAACATCATGTAACGACCTGGTATTTCGAACCGTTCAAATCGACAATCATTCGCTAATGTCAAACTTGAATTGTTCAAAACAAAAGTTTTTTAATTTATATTTGGCAAAACTTAGCATATACGGTAAATAAATCAATCGCAGAATCGCATATACAGTAATATAACAATAAGCAACGAAATAGATAAATAGTAGTTCATGAAGCTACTATATAAATAATAGAATCTTAAACAAATTACAATAGATATCCAATACATAGAAGTATCAATACGAAAGAAATTGACAAGTCTAAATAGAAATAACCGGATTCAACTACAAAGCTGAATAAACAATGATGGGTCTTCAAGCAAAGTTCCAAACTCCAAAGGCAAGTCCTCAAATGCTGTGACACTCAGTCTGACACGAGGATAAAGCAAAACACAAGACAGTCGAGTTAGGATTAACATTCTTATACCAGTAAATTCAACTAAATTGAAATGTCCAAGTTAAATACAGTATAACTTAAAGGATGTTTGGGATTTCCATCCTCTAAGGATCCATGGAACTATCTACTATGTAGTAATATACGCTATTATAATATGTCTATCAGTAAAGTAAAGTATTAAAATAGCATTAGTGCGTTACACATATCTCCCTTAACACATTTATATATTCTGTATTTCATACAGTATCATAAGCTCCATCAAACCGGTGGTTTACCCAAAGGGCATTCCATAGGTATGGTACAAAATAAACTCGTAGAAGGTGCGATAAGGCATGTGACAAGGCATACAAGGAAACTATTTTACGGATCCGTACAGGTGGTAATGCATAGCAGCTACTACCATCCACCTTGAGACACACTCCCAAATCAAATGTGCACTCAATCAAATCACAAAGTAATAGAATGGTATCGAAGGAACGTGCCTGATCGAAGGCGTGACCTCACTTGGCCCGGCATGGCTCCTGTTTTAGCCACATGAAGCTGACTCGCGGGAGTCGGGGCTGCGTTAATACCTCATACAGAATCGTCGCCAAACCATTCTACTTCGTTCTAGAATCCCTACCACGTGCACAGTTGTTAAAGTGGTTTTCGGTATTGGTAGAGAGTATGACAATATCCTATCCCGATCTATTTAACAATCAAATGCTTATTTCACACCGTGGTCATTTTGTAAAATCACTTTTATAATCATTTCAAACAGTTCACATATCATATCAAATATCATATTCATATAAAAATCATATCACTTTCGAAATCATTATCCACTTCCACAATTATATCATTTTCGAAATAAGTACTCACTTTAAAAACATATTTATTTCCAAATCTTAACCACAAAATAGGTTAAACCATCATATCAAATATTCGTATTTAAATCCATTAAATCTAAATCATAACAGTTCCAAGTCAAACATTTTAAAAATTGTAAATAGTTTATATATTGAAATAGTTATAAATTAAAATAGTTTATATATATATAATAAATTATAAATTAAAACTAATTTATACATTAAAATAATTTATAAATTAAAAATAGTTTATATATTAAAAGAGTTTATATACTAAAATAGTTTAAATCAAAATAGTTCAAATTAGAATTGTTTCCTCCAATTTCGCAAATCAATTCAAATCTACTTTGGTTCCAAAATTCAATTTAAATCAAATCTCAGTTTGACAGTCCCTAATTCTCATTAAAACCATTTTTAAATTTATATCGATTTCAAACCAAGGTTTGAGTTACAGTTTAAACCATTTCTAATTCAATACGTTTCAATATTCAAAATTTAAAATAACTCAATTTGATAAATTTCATTGATATTTCAAAATTCAACTTTAATCCCATTAAAATCTCAAAATATTCACTTAATCATTTTAATAACATTTAAATGAAATCTCAAATTACAAATTAAATAAAATCAATAATTAAATATCTAACTTCAATTATATTAAATTCTGAAAATATTCACTTAATCACTTTTATAAACATTTATATAAAATCTCAGATTCGAATTTAAATCAAAATTAAATACTCAATTTCAGTCTTATTTAAATCTGAAAATATTCATTTATTCATCTTTAATCAAAATCAAGTTATCATGTTATAAAATCATATCTTTAAAAATCTTAAATTAATAAGTTTCAAATAAATTTCTATTTAAATACAATTCTTAAACAAATTAAGTTACAAATCAAATTCAATTTATCTTTCCAACGTTAATTCATTAAAGTAATCACAAAAATTCATTTTCAAAATATTAAGATAAACTTAAATAAATATTCTAAACATATCATATATATATTAAGTAAATTAAATTTTGTTAAATTAAATATATTTTAAATCTTATGTTATATATATTTGAAAATAATAAAGTTATTAGTAAAAATTTATGATTTACATTTTAAAACTTTAACTTATAATTTTAACATTTCCAAAACATATAATTCAAAATCTAAATCACATGCATATCAAAATTTAAAATAAAACCTTTATATTATATTTTAAATCAACTTTATTAAAACCTATATATTTCCTTTCAAAAAAATTTGTAAATAATTTTCAAAAAAATAGACCAATGGTGTCTGTACATAATATTCTATTCTACGATCAAGTGATACGGATATTTATCATTTCAATCTGTAGTTTAAATTTAATATTTACGGGTATATATCATTTTGGCCTATGATCCCAAAATTCAAAAGCAGTAAAAAATCGCTTGGGCTTATCATTTCAACCCATAACGATTTTTCCCTGTTTTAAAATATCATTTGGGTATGTATAATTTCAACACGTAGGGAATTTCTAAGGTTACATGGAACCTGTAGAGTGAGAACAAATAAAATAATAATATAACATATCAACAACATGCATATTTCATCGGGAACAAATTTAAATATATATAACTGGTTATGGTGTCATATGTTATAGGTAAACAATTGTAGATAATGACATATCATATTTAACAATTAAACAACTTAACAATTCAAATTTAATAGCATATTTCAATCATCATTTCATGTGAATTAAATTTAATAAATATAAGAATGTAAATTGTGAGTGATTGCTCACCTTTTGAGGATAGAGAAATTGGATAACACGACAAGCTAGGAATTTTTGAATCATAACTCTATGACAATCAACCAATCCAAACGAAAAATCCTAAAGTAGAGTAAGGGTGACACGAGATTGATGAAAACAATATATATATATATATATATATATAATTTTTAAAAATCTAAAGTTTACTTACATATTTAAAATAAAAATCTTTATATTATATTTTAAAAATCAATATTCAAATTAAAAAACATATTTAAAATAAGATCTTTATATATTAAAATCAAAATTTAATTTAAAATGCATATAAAAATAAAATCTTTATATATATATATATTCTCAAATCATTATTTCTTTAAACACATATCAAAATCATTATATATTATATTTCAAATCATAATTTCTTTTCAAAATAATTTTTTTATAAGTAAAGAGGAAAAGGTATCACAAAACAAATTTACCTGATCAATATTAGTTCACTTATTGTATGAAAGCTTTTGAATATATATATACATTTTTTTAGATAAGAAGAGGAAGGCTTACACACGTATGGAGGTAAGTGCCGGAGCAAGGATGGATGCCCAGCAATTGAAGGAGAGTGGGTTTGCTACTTTAGGGGTCTGGAGGAAGTGGATCTGCGTGTGCTGTAAGGGACGATGGGTCATAGGTGGAGGCTGCAAGGGGTTTAGCTGTTTGGAATGGTTTTAGACGGGGAAAATTTTGTCAATGGCTGTCGCTGGGTAGCGCTGCATTGTAGGGTCTCGTCAGAGGTGGCACACGTAAGGCTTGGGTGCTGGAGAAAGCTTCGACGCAAGTTTCTGGTATGGGTTCGCTTGGTAGCATGGGGTGGCGGTTTGGCAATAGGTGTGAGCGGAGATGAGGTGGCCATTGTGGTGCTGCTGGTTTAAGATGCAGCTGTGGGATGGTCGGAGGCAAGGGCAGGGAGCACATGGATGGTGTTCGGTGTGGGAAAGGAGGGGCGAGGCCGGAGGGGAATAGGAAGTAGCATGGAGGCGGAGCAACAAGCCGAGGGTGGATAAACGAAGAACAGTTTAGATTGGATGGCAGTTGGAAAGGAAGGGACACAAGAAGAAGCAATGGTGGATGGCGGAAAGCAATCGCATGGAAATGTGGGTTTTAGGTTAGAGTTGCAGGCGGCTAAAGGTGGTGCTGGATTTTCTCGGGTAAAAGAAGCACGACACGGGTTTGAGCAATGCCAAAAAAAAGAAAGAGATGCATCAATTTTTTTTATATATCACGAATGAAGGAGCAAAATTCATAGAGAGAAAGGGAAATGAACCATGAAGGGAAACGAATAAATATATGGAAACGTAGGAATATTGAAATCCAATAGTTGAACTTTAATTGGCTACCAGCTATTGATTTTTAAGATGAACAAATGAAAGGACATAAAACACTAAAAAGCTCAAAATAGTATAGATACGGCTAACCGTTTCATGGATTTCGCCGTGCACCGGACGCCAAAATGCACAAATGAATATACAACGAAGATCGGCACGATAAGACGGAAAGAATGGCACATAAATATAAGCGATATGATCATCCTATCAAAAGTCGATGTTCGCTGCCAAACTGCTGCTAGTTCGCCGAAAATAAGATAAACGAAGCTATAACAGTCCGATTTTGGCGAAATGAAATATAACGTCTCACTTTGAAAATAAATTACATTTTTATTATGTAAAAATATTCAAATTTCAAAAATAATTTATTCTCATCAATTTAACCGATTCTAAATTGAAATTGAAAATTACACTACAAAACCAACTTCCATATTTTCTGATGAAAATTTGACATTTGCAATTTTTAAAAGACGCATTCCAAATATCAAATTTTCATTGTCAAATTTAATTGTTTATATTCAAACAAAATTCGTTTAATTACGTTATTTTAAACCGTTAAAAACTTACAGATCATTAAACATCATATTAATTAAAATATAAATAATTAAATCTTCTTTTAAACAATTTTAAATAAAATAAATTTATTTAAAAAATATTAAAATGGATCTAATAAACCTTTAAACTTTATAGGCCCAATATATCCAAAATATGATTTTTTTTAAAATCTACTTATTTCACCTACTTCTAACTAGCTTAGTTACTTCTAGGTCGTCCATACAAGTTCCCTCATGAGTAAATATTATGTACAGTTTTTTGACTCATACAACATGTCAATTCATTGATCTAGGACATGCGTAAATTTCTTATCAACTCTTATCTTGTATAATCTCATAACATATACTTTAGTTGAAATCAAATTTAACATATGTTCTTACTTTTTATTACACATCCTTACTGTAACGCCCCACCCCAAGACCCACCTTAGTAAAGAGAATTAACAAGTAATTCCGTCTACTAAAGCGGAGAATAGGGCTGGTTAAGGGCGACCATCTATAATTTTGTCTTAAACATCTATTGAATACGTCGATAAATGCAATATAATTTTTTTTTCCAACTCAAGTGGATCGACATACCCAGTAAATGCTTAATCCAAAACTATAGGTGGTTAACGGATCTATCAGAACAAAATATAATAACTGAATGTAAATCACATCACAGAACAGTAACCAACATCATATATATACATATACACCGATACATGTTTATTACAATATAATATGAATACAATAAAGGTGGTACTCGACCACACCATAAATATCGAATCAAATGTAACTACATCAGAGTATGCGGAAGAACAAAACTACTCAAGAGAAAGAAGAGCTGATATCCAACATCAACTTCAAGCTAAGTCCAATAGATGATACCTGAAACAACTCGGTCTGACCCGAGTGATAAACACACGGGTCAGGCAACTGAATCTTATCGTTAGAAAGGAATACGATAAGGTAAAGAGAAGAGCTTCGCAACGGGATAACATAAGTAGGTATGAACATCTAGGGTTGATATCAAGTATCTTCACTATGTCTCTATGGTGGTTTGCATATACATATACTTGGGTTAATCTGAAGGAATTCATGTATATGGTATAAGGGAAAACATTCAAACATTATCCATGAATAAATAATCTCTCAAGTCGTATATAAATCCCAAGTATAAATCCATAAAATTCGAAATCACCAAAATCCTCAAAGAAATCATATTTGCCTTATTTACATCTATAAGGCTAGGTAAACACATCAAAAAAATGGTGAAATCGAAATCATCATAACTCATAAAAGAAATCTCATATTGGCCAATTATTACATGCAAAAGCATGTTGCACGTGCTAAACTCAGATAGCTGAAGCCTCAGACAAGGTCGCTAACACCTCCCAAAGTAGTTCGTCCTCATGAGAAGGTCGCTAACACCTCTCCAAGCTATTTTGTCTGCCCTAACAAGGTCGCTGACACCTCCCAAAGCAGTTCGTCCTCATGACAAGGTCGCTAACACCTCTCCAAGCTATTTTGTCAGCCCTAATAAGGTCGCTAACACCTCTCAAGTAGTTCGTCCTTATGACAAGGTCGCTAACACCTCTCCAAGCAGTTCTGTTAGGTAAACATCGTGAATGTGTCACAAACTCATGGATAGGAACCCAAAAAGTGGTAACGTATGTCCCATACCATACGCTTTCACTTAGCGGTTTTCTAGCCGTTAGTTCGTGCCACACTAAGAAATCATCAACATCATCAAAAGAATCGCCTCATGTCATCGGCATATGGTATAAGATGCTAAACTCGTCTCATCTAATCGACGAGTAGAAACTCCATAAAAACATCAAACTCATCAAATTCCATCAAAATCTTGCCTCATATCATTGGCAAGTATATCTCCATCGATATAGTCCTAATCTCGTATATACTCCCGAATAGGAGATCTCGGACTATACGCATTAGCCAAATGGACTAACATAAAATCAAACTCATACCACAATGTGGTAAACATCAAGGAGGAAATCAAATGATTCCTCAAAATCGTTTCGGTCGTACAAGTCCATAATTAACCGATTAAGTGAATGCACGAGTCCCATTCCTCGTGGATTTACTAAATCGTTTAATTTATTTTCTTATACGTCCGAATATATATATATATATAAATAGTAAAATAAGTAAAATTATACATATAATATTTTTCACGAGAAAACGTGATTTTAAAACAATTTCCAGCAATTTTATAGAAAAGATTTTAGAGAGAAAACGACTTATTTTCAGAGTTTTTAATAAATTATAAAATCTTAGAAAATAAGAACAGATCCTCAAATCCCCAACCATATATGATTTATTTATAGAATGGTTTAATCATCTAAGCTCAAACTATTCGCAAATCAAGTGAAAAGAAAATAATCATCAGAAAACTCATCAACCAAAGCAAATACAACACACAAGGCTACATGCAAGTGCTCAGGACAGCGATCTTGCATCAGCTATTTCGACCCTTTAAACACAAAACTTTAAGAAGTGATACAAATGAAGGTTTTCACATTTTAGAAGCAGTTTTCAAAACTTCAAAAATTATTGGATTTGGATAAGAAACGCGAAAGTTATGCGCAAAATCTAGCTCAGGTTTGCACAAAACACTGAGTACACTACAACAACAGGACAGCGAGTTTGCAAGAGATTTTTCAATATTTTAGTCAACGAATTACAGAAAGGGATACAAAGAAAAGTTGTAACATTCTTTCTGCAGTTTCCAAAACTTCAAAAACTATTGGATTTGGATAAGAAACGCGAAAGTTATGCGCAAAATACTAGCTCAGGTTTGCACAAAACACTGAGTACACTACAACAACAGGATAGCGAGTTTGCAAGAGATTTTTCAACATTTTAGTCAACGAATTACAGAAAGTAATACAAATAAAAGTTGTCACATTCTTTCTGCATTTTCCAAAACTTCAAATATTATTGGATTTGGATAAGAAACGCAAAAGTTATGCATAAAATACTAGCTCAGCCACTAGAATATTCTGGGCTTAATCCCTCTCGGGTTTTCATTTTTGACAGCAACTAAGAAGGTCCAAACGGTCTCAAAACCCAATGATAGTTAACATGAACAAAATATAATCAGTCCTCTACAATCTGAAAAATGAGTGGCATCAATCCAACACCGAACGAGCCAGATATGAGCAAACAAGATAGAGCATTTTCAACATCAATCAATATAGAACAGAGGTAAAATTCAACACATTTAACCAAATATTTCAAGCAAGAGATTATTTGCTGCTGAAATTTGTTCACTTACAGTTGCTATAAGCCTGAGCTTACCTATTAGCAGAAAAAAGATGATGATTTAGGCTTGAAGATGGAAGTTTTCAACTCGAATTCGCCTTTGTCGGACCTATGATTGTTTAAACTTGTGCGTTTGTCTAAACTCTTTTTCCCTAGCTTTCTCCAAGTTTTTTTTCACTTTATCTTCCTTTTGTTTTTATTTTGTGAAAGAAAGAAAAATAATTGAACATTTCCACCCTTTTATTTAGTAATTTTCAAGGCTAGTTTGGTAATTTTAGTTTTGGACACTTGTCTACTTCTCTTTGCACAAGCTTTAGAATGTTGACACATGCCTACTTAGGTATCTTAAGATGTTTCTACACATGGACACCTAATGGGGTTATGTGTCACTATTTAATTTAATCTTGTGACACATATCCTTCATTTTTTTATGTAAGATTTATTTCATGACACATACCTTATTTTATATTGTTCTCCCAAAATTTATTCATATTATATTATTTATTCCAAATAAACAATATAATCCATCATTTTCTTCCAATTAATTCAATTAATTCTAATATTAAATTATAATATTCATTATAATTTAATATTTACGGTAACCTCCAACCAGGGTTGTTACAAACTCCCCCTCTTATAAAAAATTGCGTCCTCGCAATTTTTAGAGGAAATCTGTATTCAACACAATTTATTCAATCGACAAAGGATAAAAGAGAAGCTCGAAACTTAAACCATTCATATTCTCAACATAGAATGGTAGAGAGATATAAGGAAAAACTTCCTTGGTTAATCCAATGGCCCATCAAATGTTTATATAGCGATTAGCAAACCATCGAATTTTCCAAGTAACTTGAAAGAATTTCGAAGATATCCCATCTTCGAAAAAAAAAACTCAATAAGATGCTCAACAATTAATCAATCGAAAATGATTGATTTCACAAAACTCTACGAATAGAGTCGGGACCAAACTCACTTAAATCCAAACTCTAAGCAATAAAGAATATCATCAATAAGATTTTCTGCTTAATAATGCGGAAAGAACATCCTCACCACGAGATAAACGCAATAGACAAGATGAATAAATCACGTAATGACTTCCTGCAAGCCCACCAAACTCGAACGACCGCGATAAGGCATGTCGTTGATATTATCTCAAGGATAGAATATACTCAAGAAATAAGGATATAAGCTCAAATTACTTTTCAATCCAAGATATTTAGAATTTTTAAATCCCAACCTCTTTTAAATTTTAAATCTCAATTTTTAACATTTAAAAATTTCAAACTCCTTACTATACTACTTAGTAAGTAATTTAAAACTCAAATTAAAAGTCTAAATTTCTTCTCATACTTCAAAATTAATTTTCAAAAGATTTTGTAAATCCATAATAATATTCCTTAAAATAAATTAAGAGTTTAAATTCTCTTTGG
Organism: Allium cepa; assembly: GCA_030765085.1. Lineage (NCBI taxonomy): Eukaryota > Viridiplantae > Streptophyta > Magnoliopsida > Asparagales > Amaryllidaceae > Allium > Allium cepa. The sequence continues at coordinate 564,447,413 of CM060935.1, forward strand.
TCTTTTTGTTAAACCACTTAAATAGTTTAAAATGATCTTCAAATCCCCTTATAACTCTTCTCTTAAAACATCCAATGTATATAATATAATTCTAAAATCTCAAAATATACTTTAAATCTAGTATAGCTCAATAATTTTCTCACATATTCTCATCTTTATAATTTCAAAATAAATATATATATAAATAAATGGCATTTCCTCTCCATTAAATCTCTAATAAATAGATATATCTGTTGGCTGCAGAGTCGATCAAACGATCAAAACTGCCTCGCCACTCAGTTACCCGTCTCTAAAATTATTGGCTGCAATTACCATTCAAAAATAAATTTAATATATAATCTCAAAATATTATTTTCAAAATCTCAATTTTTTAAAACACAAATCATCGTGTCTGATTGCCTCATCATAGTATTTAGGAGATTCCTATCGATAACGTTGATCAGGCGTACCGATCAGAACTCTTAACCACTCGATGGACAACCCAACACTCTCAAATTATTTCTATAAAAGAATTACCACTCATCTAAATTTATTCTCAAAATATTCTTTGATTTTTTTTTTAAAAAAAATATCTCAAAGCTCAAATTTCTCTTTAAAACTCATATTTATGTAGCTTCAAAACTCAAATCAAAGAACATTAAGAGAATGCATAGAGATATTCGCAGAATATTCGATTCTCGAAATCAACAGAAGGAGATAGAGCGTTCGTCAATCTTACGATGTCACGAGCCACTCCCAAAAATCATCAAGATATAAGACAAGCAAGATATTCTTCTTGAACGAGATGAAGCAAACAAACAATAAATCATTACTTCAAACAAAGTAATGCTACAGAGAATAACATTGATTGAGTATATGAAAAGGATAACTCAAAAAAAACTGAATGATAAACTCAATCAAACTCGAACAATCTAGAAACTCACCTCATTCCTTAGTGGATATCCTCGTGGAAGGATAACCGAAGAGCTAAGAGCCAGGAATAAGGTTACCTCAACACTCGATTGCCTGATTGGATGTCAAATCCAAATGGACTTACAAAACTCAACAAAGTCACCCTGATTGGAATTCGAGATATATCATCAACATCTCGATATTCAAGAGCGAATACAGAAACTTCGAAATCATAATTAACATTTCAAAGTGATAGAAATAATAACCAAATAAAATTAGGATGCCTAAATAAATACAGGATCCTATAACAACAAAAGGATCGGGCTTAACATCAAATAAGTCAATCCATCCCCAATCAGATACATCTCAAGATAGTGAGTAATAAACAAATACTCACTAAAGTAGCAACAAATAGAGAACTCAAAATGCTTACAACAAGCCAATCGTTGTGGATCCCTTCAGTAGGATTCACAACTCTCAAAGGAATGAAACAAGAATGTTTAAAGAAATCAATAAGCTCCAACGATACGAACTCACTCGTATCAACAAAAATAAGAATAGAATAATCCCAAACGAGATTTTCTATAAGATAAGATGACATCAAACACTATTATGGAATACTACGGAATACAATATATCTATATTCCTAGACATATTCCATCTCAACAGTCTCAAAACTCGAAAATGAATCAAGGCACGATTCGAAAACAAGCTCGAATAAAGGACAATGATTCACTTGTACTGTACTTCACTGTATCATGATATACGTACTATTCTGTGTTTATTCTACTTTTTTCTGACCACAGCTCTGATACCATGCTGTAGCGCCCCACCCCGAGACCCACCTTAGTAAAGAGAATTAACAAGTAATTCCGTCTACTAAAGCGGAGAATAGGGCTGGTTAAGGGCGACCATCTATAATTTTGTCTTAAACATCTATTGAATACGTCGATAAATGCAATATATATTTTTTTCAACTCAAGTGGATCGACATACCCAGTAAATGCTTAATCCAAAACTATAGGTGGTTAACGGATCTATCAGAACAAAATATAATAACTGAATGTAAATCACATCACAGAACAGTAACCAACATCATATATATACATATACACTGATACATGTTTAGTACAATACAATATGAATACAATAAAGGTGGTACTCGACCACACCATAAATATCGAATCAAATGTAACTACATCAGAGTATGCGGAAGAACAAAAACTATTCAAGAGAAAGAAGAGCTGATATCCAACATCAACTTCAAGCTAAGTCCAATAGATGATACCTGAAACACCTCGGTCTGACCCGAGTGATAAACACACGGGTCAAGCAACTGAATCTTATCGTTAGAAAGGAATACGATAAGGTAATATATAAATAGTAAAATAAGTAAAATTATACATATAATATTTTTCACGAGAAAACGTGATTTTAAAACAATTTCCAGCAATTTTATAGAAAAGATTTTAGAGAGAAAACGGCTTATTTTCAGAGTTTTTAATAAATTATAAAATCTTAGAAAATAAGAACAAATCCTCAAATCCCCAACCATATATGATTTATTTATAGAATGGTTTAATCATCTATGCACAAACTATTTGCAAATCAAGTGAAAAGAAAATCATCATCAGAAAACTCATCAACCAAAGCAAATACAACACACAAGGCTACATGCAAGTGCTCAGGGCAGCGATCTTGCATCAGCTATTTCGACCCTTTAAACACAAAATTTTAAGAAGTGATACAAACGAAGGTTTTCACATTTTATCAGAAGTTTTTAAAACTTCAAAAATTATTGGATTTGGATAAGAAACGCGAAAGTTATGCGCAAAATACTAGCTCAGGTTTGCACAAAACACCGAGTACACTACAACAACAGGACAGCGAGTTTGCAAGAGATTTTTCAACATTTTATTCAACGAATTACAGAAAGTGATACAAATAAAAGTTGTTACATTATTTCTTCAGTTTCCAAAACTTCAAAAATTATTGGATTTTGATAAGAAACGCGAAAGTTATGCGCAAAATACTAGCTCAGGTTTGCACAAAACACTGAGTACACTACAACAACAGGACAGCGAGTTTGCAAGAGATTTTTCAACATTTTAGTCAACGAATTACAGAAAGTGATACAAAATAAGTTGTCACATTCTTTCTGCAGTTTCCAAAACTTCAAAAATTATTAGATTTGGATAAGAAACGTAAAAGTTATGCGCAAAATACTAGCTCAGCCACTAGAATATTCTGGACTTAATCCCTCTCGGGTTTTCATTTTTGACAGCAACTAAGAAGGTCCAAACGGACTCAAAACCCAATGATAGTTAACATGAACAAAATATAATCAGTCCTCTACAATCTGAAAAAAGATTGGCATCAATCCGACATCGGACGAGCCAGATATGAGCAAAACAAGATAGAGCATTTTCAACATCAATCAATATAGAACAGAGGTAAAATTCAACATATTTAACCAAATATTTCAAGCAAGAGATTATTTGCTGCTGAAATTTGTTCACTTACAGTTGCTATAAGCCTTAGCTTACCTATTAGCAGCAAAAAGATGATGATTTAGGCTTGAAGATGGAAGTTTTCAACTCGAATTCGCCTTTGCCGGACCTATGATTGCTTAAACTTGTGCGTTTGTCTAAACTCTTTTTCCCTAGCTTTCTCCAAGTTTTTTTTCACTTTATCTTCCTTTTGTTTTTATTTTGTGAAAGAAAGAAAAATAATTGAACATTTCCACCATTTTACTTAGTAATTTTCAAGGCTAGTTTGGTAATTTTAGTTTTGGACACTTGACTACTTCTCTTTGCACAAGCTTTAGAATGTTGACACATGCCTACTTAGGTGTCTTAAGATGTTTCTACACATGGACACCTAATGGGGTTATGTGTCACTATTTTATTTAATCTTGTGACACATATCCTTCATTTTTTTTATGTAAGATTTATTTCATGACACATACCTTATTTTATATTGTTCTCCCAAAATTTATTCATATTATATTGTTTATTCCAAATAAACAATATAATTCATCATTTTCTTCCAATTAATTCAATTAATTCTAATATTAAATTATAATATTCATTATAATTTAATATTTACGGTAACCTCCAACCAGGGTTGTTACACTTACCGAAAGAAGTTAACTCAACTTCACTTGTCATTAATAGTACTTTGTCCAATGAAGTATGATTACTCCTTATCGGTACATCATTATGTACGAAAAAGAAGGAGTGACTTTTAAGATTGAATCTTATTCATTTTAGGCACTTTGGAAAATCTTTTCCAATACACTCGCATATTCGATCAAATCAAATTATTTTATTTCCTTTGCATGTTATGTCTTTGTACTTTGATTTTATATTCTATAAACTAATTAGTGTTAGGGATGCGGATTAAGGATCTTAAGGCAGAAATAACACTAGAGGGGGGGTGAATAGTGTTTTAAAGAATATATGAACTATATGGCTAAATTAAAACTTTCAACACAAATCTAAACAGAATTCTAACACAGAATGATCACAGAACATATAACAAATGCAAATAGTAAAGTAAAGCAAGTAAAAGGAAAGAACACACCAGATTTTATACTGGTTCGAAATCCTCCTACATCCAGTCGTGCACCAAGGCAATATCCTTGTACAGATTTTTATAAGCCAATATCCAAATTACAACCCTCAATTTCTAAGGCCTTGAGGAACCCTCCTATCTCCGAGTCTGGGATAAACTCTCTTGATTTACGGGACACAAGATCACCCTAATGCTTCTTAATAACAATCCTTTTGAATGGATAGACTCTATGGACTTTTTGAATACAAATTAATCCTATAACTCTGAATAGCACTTTGATCTTTAGTAGAATGATGGAGAATCAAATAGAGAGAGTATCTAAATGATTTCCTATTGAGAATTTGGCAGAATGATGGCACGATCTTTAAAATATGAAGTTTTATGGATATGGAATGGTGGAGAAGAAAGAGTGAAGAAAAATAAGAAAGTAGTTGTTAAAAAAATTGGTTTTGAAAGCCTTTATATAGATGCACAACGGTCATAACCATTGGCGAAAGGTTTTTGAACGAATGGACACTTCTTTTGAAAATTGAATTTTGAATCCAACTGTCACCATGTCGACATGGGGTATCCCCTTTTGTCGACATCCCTCAGTTCAAAATTGTAGAGATGTTGTTTTGTAAAAGCATTTGAATTTAAAACAAGTTGAAACTTCTATGAAGCAAAATAAAGTGTGTAAACAATATTTTGAGATAGAGAATGAATATAAAACATTATTTTAAATATATATATATATATAATTGATATAGACCGTCAATTATATAAGTAATATTTAAAATCAGAATAAGTTTTGATGTTTTAAAAATAGAAGTTTTTAAAATCAGAATGGAGGAATATTTCAAGGCTAAAACAAAGTTTGAAAACATTTTTGAAAACATGATTTTGAAAGCTAAAACATTTTGAAAACAGATTTAAAAACATTTTGAAAAATCTATTCAAACTGAAATTGCAAGAACCTTCCTACAGAGCTCCTCCATATGACTCGAGAACTTGTACAAAGTAGTTTAAATGATTTTGATTTTCGTGGGTTTGTAAGCCACTTGTCGTAGGTTTGTAAGCTACTTGTCGTGGGTTTGTAAGCCACTGGTTTAGATAAAAATTGGGTTCCATCCCAAAAGAAAATTGGAAGAAGGATGAGAGTGCTATTATGGAGTTTCAACAAAATACTAGACACTTATCTTGAGATCTTGAAATCTTGATTCTCTAGAGTCTTGAATCTTGAATCTCTAATCTTCATCTTGATGCTTGAGTCTTTATACTGATCAGTCTTCGATAATACCTGCATATACTTCCTATATACATACATACATACATACATACATACATACATACATACATACATACATACATACATACATACATACATATATACATATATATATATATGAAAATGTTAGTATATATTTTATAAAGTAAAGTATAATAACTATATAAGGTTGTTGTCCTCAAAACATCATCAACTCAGTTCCTAACAATCTCCCCCTTTTTGATGATGAAAACCTTTATTTATAAAATATTCTTACCATACCATAACTCCCCCTTACTCCGTGGTTTCTTCTTAAAACTACAACTCCCCCTTACACCAAGCACATATATTTTTATATCTTTCTCCCCCTTTGTCATCAACAAAAACTATTAACTACTTAAGAATTCAAGAATGATTAGTATGAACAAATAATATGTATAGAACAAGCATGAAACAATGAGTATAAGTGAACACATTTTAGTTATTACGACATATATAAGAACATACATAAACACGAACAAACAGAACAATGTAAAACAAAGAATAAAAAAGAAAGTACGCTTTAATGGCGATCCTTAACTATAGGAGACTTATGAATCGAACGATTGGGGTAGTGGAGACAAAAGTTTCCACGTTGTTCAATTATGTTTCCATTAGTATCAACAAGGATCCCACCGACGCAAATAACACTCTCGTCCTCATTTATAGGGACTTCGGGTTGAGGAAAAAGTTGATCTTCCTCTTGGTCTTCTTGTGGCTCTTCCATAGGTTCTTCTTCCTCTGATTCCATGGCTTGTGAAGAGTCTTCAATATTAATAGGATTTGTACGGTTATCCATAAGGAATTTTTGTACATTCCTAATAATATTCCCTTGCCTTTGTTGTTCTCTAGCCATCCTAAGTTGACTTACTTGAATTTCAGTCAACAATTGAAGGATATCTTTCATCTTCTCTTGCAATTTGATCATTCGAGCGTGCGTAGATCGTTGAAATGGACCAGAATGAGGAGATGTGGGTGAAGTGGATTCATTAGTAGAAGAGGAGGCCATTATTTTATTGTTTCAGAAGTTATTTACAGAGAATATAGTGAAGAAAGAGGAGATAAAACGAAATAAATAGATAAATAACCAAATAACTAAATTTGGAGGGAAATTTTATTTTCAAATTTTTGTTGGGTATGTCGACATCAGGGGATGGGGCATGTCGACATGTCTTTCAGAAAAAGTGTAATTTTTATTTTCAATTTTTATTGATTATTATATTATATTATTTTATATTTTAGATTTTGAACAAATACCTAATTCTCTTCTAAATTTAGTAGAACTGTTCGGTTAACGGTTTAGTTAATATATCAGCAATTTTTTTTTCAGTATTTATATATTATTATTTCTTTAGTTATATTATCTCTAAGAAAATGATGTCTTATATCAATATGTTTAGTTCTAGCATGATGAGTTGGATTTTTAGATAGATTTATTGCACTAGTATTATCACAATATATTGGTGATTTACTTATGTTAATTCCAAAATCTTTTAAAGTTTGTTGCATATATATGACTTATGAACAGGCCAGAGCAGCAGATATATACTCTGCTTCAGTTGTTGACAAGGAAACAGTATTTTGTTTCTTGCTGAACCAGGAAACCAGTGAATGTCCTAGAAAGTGACAAGTTCCACTTGTACTCTTTCGGTCTGATTTACAACCAGCATAATCAGCATCACAATATGATATTAAATCAAAAGTATTATTTTTAGAATAAAATAAACCATAATCTAAAGTGTATTTTACATATCTTAAAATTCTTTTAACAGTTTTTAAGTGAGTTTCTTTAGGTTGTGATTGGTATCTTGCACAGAGACAAACACTATGCATAATATCAGGACGACTCGCTGTTATATAGAGTAGCGAACCAATCATTCCCCTATATAAAGTTTGATCAATATCTTTTGATTTATCTTCTTTACTTAAACCTACATTTGTTGACATTGGAGTAGGTTTCCCACTAGAGGTGCTTAAACCAAATTTATTGATTAAGTCTTTAACATATTTTTCTTGACTTATGAAGATTCCATTTTCTAGTTGTTTAATTTGAAGCCCTAAGAAGAAACTTAATTCTCCCATGTAACTCATTTCAAATTTTTTAGTCATTATATCTGAAAATTCTTTATTCATTATGTTATTAGTTGATCCAAAGATTATATCATCTACATATATTTGAACCAGTTGAATATCTTGATTATTTCTTTTAATAAAGAGTGTTGTATCTACTTTACCAATTTCAAAACCAGATTGAAGTAAATAAGATCTTAGTCTTTCATACCAGGCTCTAGGAGCTTGCTTTAGACCATATAGAGCTTTCTTTAACTTGTATACATGGTTTGGAAATTTGTTATATTCAAATAGTGGAGGTTGTTCAACATAAACATCTTCTTTTACAAAACCATTTAGAAAAGCACTTTTAACATCCATTTGATATAATTTGAAATTATTATAATTAGCGAAAGCAAGTAGAATTCTTATAGCTTCTAATCTTGCTACGGGGCCAAAGGTTTCATCATAGTCAATTCCTTCTTCTTGACAATAACCTTGCGCGACTAAACGAGCTTTATTTCTTACGACCTCACCGAGTTCATTCATTTTATTTTTATAAACCCATTTAGTTCCAATTATACTTTTATCCTCAGGTTTAGGAACAAGTTCCCATACATCATTTCTGGTAAATTGATTCAATTCTTCTTGCATAGCAAGAATCCATGAATCATCAGACGATGCTTCCTTTGGATTTTTAGGTTCAATTGTTGATATAAAGGCTACATTACTCATACTACTTAATTGATTTCTAGTTCTTACTACAGATTCAATATTTCCTAAAACATTTTCTATAGGATGATCTTTTGATAATTTAAATCTCTTATTAGGTTGATTTATTTCACTAATAGTTTCATTAGATTGATTTAAATTTATAAAATCTTCTTCATCATCTATTTGTACAATATCTTTAAGATTTTCATCAAAAGATACATGCATAGTTTCTTCAATAGTATTAGTTTTTAAATTAAAAACTCTAAATACTTTGCTTCTATTAGAATAACCAATAAAGAATCCTTTATCAGCTTTTGGTTCAAATTTATCTAAATTATCTTTTGTATTAAGTATAAAACATTTACTCCCAAAGACTTTGAAATAAGCAACTATAGGTTTCTTATTGTAAAGTAATTCATATGGAGTTTTATTTGTTAATGGTCTAACTAAAATTCTATTTAATATATAACAAGCTGTAGCAACTGCTTCAGCCCAAAAATGTTTAGGTAAATTACTATCAGAAAGCATTTTATGAGCACACTCTTGAATCGTTCTATTCTTACGTTCTACTACTCCGTTTTGTTGTGGAGTTCTTGGAAATGAAAAGTTGTGAGTAATTCCCTTTTGAGTACAGAAATTTTCAAAATTTTCATTTTCAAATTCACCACCGTGATCATTTCGAATAGTTTTAATTTTGAAAGAATGTTGTTTTTGAATTCTATTAGAAAAGTTTTTAAATATTTCAAAAGCATCACTTTTATGTTTTAAAAAGATTGTCCAAGTATATCTTGAATAATTATCTACTATAACAAAAACATATTTACTATGGTTAACTGATTAAACTTGAGATGGACCAAATAAATCTAAATGAAGTAATTCTAGAGGACTAGAGGTAGAAATAGCATTTTTTTAATTTAAATGAACTTTTCTTAAGTTTTCCTAATTGACAAGCATCACAAATACTATCTACTTTAAAGTTTAACTTGGGCAGACCTCTAACTAAGTCAAGTTTTGATAGCCTGGATAATAATTTGAAATTCAAATGGCCAAATCTTTTATGCCAAATCCAAGGGTCACTTGTATTAGCCAAAAGACATAGGTTATCATTTGAAATTTTCATACTAAGGATATAAATATTTTTCTTCCTAATACCTTCAAAAATTATATTAGACTTATCATCTTCAATGCGACTTTTATCTTTTCCAAATTTAATTTTAAAACCTTTATCGCAAAGTTGACTTATACTAAGCAGATTATGTTTTAAGTTCCTAACTAATAAAACATCAGAAATAAGTAAAGTTTTAGAGTTACCGACATTGCCGATGCCAATCAAATATCCTTTAGAGTTGTCACCAAAATTGACTAATCCACCATCTTGATAAGTAATGTCCTTGAGTATCTCGGGATTTCCAGTTGTAACGACCCGAAAATTTTCGATAATTAAAATAGCTAATTTAATAAGATTTCGTGATTTAATGTTAGAAAAAAAATTTTGTAATTCGTTTGGAATAATAATAACTGGAATGAATTGCAACAATAATTATCCAAGTAATGAAAATGAATGCTACTTAGTGAATGCCTTTGAAATCAATAGTTGAATAGGATAATAAATGTTGAAATTCATTGGGTATAATAGAGTAAATGATTGATAAGTAAAATCTATTTAAAATCAAATATTGAATATTGAACAGGTAAATTGTTTAAATTAAATATTTAAAACTTATTGAATAATTGAATAACTATAAAATGAAAATAGTGTTCTAAATTGTGAATTGGTTTTAAAAGTTGATTCTTATAAGTTCAATTTCAATATTTCAAAAGATAAGGAATTATTGGATAATCGAAATTGTTTAAATTTAATATTTGGAATTTATTGAATAATTTAATAATGGGAATTGAATAACCGTATAATGGAAATAGTTATTTTATAATTTTATTTCGTTTCAAAAGTTAAATTTTATAAGTTCGTTTTGAATATTTCAAAAGATAGTGATTTAAGAATAATCAAATTTGTTAAATTTAATATTACGAATGTTTGAATAAATTAAATTTCGAATTTGATATGATTAATTTGATATTGAAATTTAATATATGAAAATAGAGTGAATATTTGAAATTTGCCTTAATATGATTCAAATTGGTTTCCAAAGTGAATGTAAGTTATATTGGGATTATAATAGAGTTAATAAGATTTTAAAATTGGAATTTATTGGATAATTGAATAACGGATTTAATATGATTAAAAAAAATGATTTGTAAAATTTTATTTTATCATATTAAAGTTAGAATGAGGTTATAGAACTTTTAAAATCGAATTAAAAGTAAATCTGTAAAAGTTGAATATTTTAATATTTGATTATCGATCGAAAAATAGCCAAATTTTGGAACAGTCTCAGAATTGGACGAAATTAGTTCCATTGGATCCATAATAGTTTGTTATTATCGGATTTCAATTTTCGTAGCAATCAGAGTTGTCCTTTGACCGTGGCAGCTCGAAACGCGTTAAAATTGTTTTGATATTGATTTGGCGAGTTAAAATAGTCATTTTTCAAACGGTCTCGGATTTCGACGAAACTAGTTTCATCGGATCCGTAATGTGATATTATTGTAAGGTTTCAAATTTCGTGTCAATTGGATTTATCGTTTGTCCGGGGCGAGCCAAAACGCATAGGAAATCGTTTAATCGGTTTAATTTAAAATCGATCGTTTGTTTCTGTAACTCGCACAGATGATCAAATTAGCTTTCTAAACCTATTCCATTGTGTCCGGAACGCGGGGTAAACCCTAGAAATGCCGGTCACCGCGCGTAAATCGGAGTTCGGAAATTTGAAGTGAATAGTGTTTCCGTTTAAATTCTATAAAAGGACCCTCCATCATTCATTTGCACTCTCTCTCCCAGAAACCCTAGCCGGGCCCCGCTTTGTTTTGAACGGCCAGGAAATCGCCTACTTCTCTCTCAATTTTCTTCCAATCCGTATAGCGATTCAACAAATCTTCAACTGCAATATTGTAGATCACAACGAGATCTTGTGAATCAACGGCTGTGATCGAAAAACTCGCGGTGGATTGACCAGAAATTGCTCGAGAAGCGTGCGAGTTCGAGCATGAAATACGAGGCATAGGGAAAGCCGAGCATGGCCGGCCTCTGGCCGATGTTGGAGTGTGAGATGTGCGTCGATTTGAGGGTGGTATAATGGGGTTCCGTCATTGTTTAAGGGGTGCGATTGTTGTTGAGGTCGTGCGACATTAGGGTTCGGTTGCGTTCGAGTTGCCTGGGAGGAAGGACGTGAAGGAAGGAGAATCAGTGCGCACAGCCTGGATTCATCCAAGGGTAAATCAACGGCCTGGATTCTGTAGGGTCTAAAATTAAAAATAAAAATGTAAATTGTTTATTTTATAATTCGTGTTAACTTTAAACTATCATATCTTATTCATACGAGGTCGGATTCGAACGAAACTTTTTGCGTTGGAATCATATGGACGAGCTCTACGCGATGCAATTAGATTGGAGTCATTTGGAGCTAAAGAAAATTTCGGGTAAAATTGAACGCTCGTTTAATTTTATTCGAAATAAAACGCTGGAACTTCATTGGAATCAAGGTGAGTGTTTTATAACGCTCACACCGTACTAAATATCTTTATGCTAGTTAAATTTGATATTATGAAGTGTTATGTTTTTATTTGTCGTTGTTTGAAAAAAAAATAATTGTCATATAGCTTGTCATTTGAATTAACCGTTGAAAAATTTAATTGACAGTTAAATTGAAATTAAAATTGAATTGCGATTAAATTACCTGACATTGATAACTATGAAACTGCCATAAATTGTATTGTTTATTGGATGATGTATTTTGATGGATGTTATTGGTTGATATTTAAATGTTTGGATGTTTATTTGCTTATATATACTGTTATGCGTACATATGACCCTGTGATTGGTTTAAGTAATATATACTCATCCCTGACATTTAATTGAAATAAATAATTACTTGGCCATAGGATAAAAAATTATATACGGACACCGAATTGGCTAAATTAATAATTTTTTGAAATCGTCGATTTGAAATTTATTTAAATGTTTTGATTTAAGGTTATAAATCGAAATCGATTTATAGAAATTGAATTCATCGAAAATTGAGTTTGGAATGTTGAAATAAAATTTGGTTAAAGGAATTTTGTTAAATAATTAAGTAATATGATTCGAGATTTTGAAATTTAAAAATTGGGATTTGATTGAATTTCGAAAATTGATTTGTTTAAAAGATTTAACCTTAATTCGATCTTCGAATATTACCAAGTAAATGTGGTATAAAAATGACATTTTGAAATCGAATTTGGAATTGAATCATATTTGGAATTTGGGTTTAAACTTGAATATTGTTGGAAATTTTTGTTAAGTGTTATAAATTGATATTTTGAGAAATCAAGCTCCAAATCGATATAAATTGAAATTGAATAAATTAAAGGTGAATCAAAAATTGAATTAATTCGAAGTAAAAATTGACGTTGAATTGAATTGAAATCGAAATTGAAATCGGTAGAATGGAAATTGAAATTGATTTGAATTGGGAAGATAAAATTGAAATGGATTGGGTTTGAAGCTATTTTATTTTGTTTTCCAAATTACTCAGTTATATAAACTATTTTTGAATACTTAAATTATTTTAATCTATTTTAAATCTACTTAACCCAATTTAAATTACTTTAAACTAATTTTTCTATTTTAAATCCATTTTAAGATTTTAAGTATTTTTAACTATTTTAATTATTTATAACTACTTTTAAACTACTTAAAACTATTTTCTAAAATTCTAAGCTGGTCAATAAAGTGGAATGTTTATATTTAAATCTTGAATATAAAATACAAATTGAGTTAAATGAAGTTGCAACCTAAATTGAAATTCGAAATGACTTTGAAATCGAAATGAGACATTGATGCGAAAAATGATTTTGAAACGGAATCTGACATTTTAATAGATACGATAATATTTGAAATGGATTTGATTTTTGAAGCAAATATGACATTTTGATATTAATTATGAATCGATTTGAAATGTAAAAGAGCCAACGGTGTAATAACACGTAGTTATTAAAGAGACCGGGATCGGATATGGACATACTCTCTGTCGATACCGAAAACGACTTTAATAACTATTATACGCGGAGTGTTGATCCAGAATGAAGTGGATGGTTTGGTGAACGCGTTGACTGAAGAAAGAGAACGATATTGGATGACCCCTGACATGACTAAAACAGGAGCCGCGCCGAGCCATTGAGGTTCGCCACCTCTAGCGGACACGCTTCTTCGATACCATTTCTATTACATTAGTGATTCGATTTGGGTGCACCCCTTGATTTGGGAGTGTTGTTTCGCGGTGTTGGGGTTGCTGCTGGCTATGCCCAACATCAGTCCGGATCACGCAACTACTAGTATCCTAGTTGGCATTGCCTCATGTACCTTGTCATACAGATTATCCTATTCGCGACCACTACGTTTTGATTTGTACCTTGAGTATACGGATTGCCCTCTGGTGACTTCCGGTTTTGGGGAAACTACGGTCTTGTACATGCTTTTGGGAATATAAAAATGTGATAACGGGGATTATGGTAGCGCCTTAACGCTATTTTGATACTTTATATTACTGATAGGCATTATCTACTTAGCGTATATTACTACATAGTAGATAGTTTCACGGATCCTTGAGAGATGGAAAATCCCGTAACATCTCTTGAGTTATTGCACGCACGTTGACACTGAATAGGAAATGTCAAACCCCGTAAACATCTCCGACGCCGTTACACTCATATTTATTTACGATTGATTTAACTTTCATAAGGGTATTTAGTCCTGACTCGAGTGTTTTGTCTTTTCATTACGCTCGGGTCAGTCCTGAGTTTTTCAGATTTTTGAAGATCTATTCTGGAGGATGAAGACGAAGATTTGGTATACTATTACTATTATTACCCTTGCATCATGCTATCTGCTGCATTATTTTATTTGTTCTGTTGTATATGTATAACTCTGATAAATGTTGTATAAATAATTGTCAAAGTATAGTAGACAGCTTCATGAACTGTTTATTTGACTATTATATTTTATCGTTCCGCTGCGAGATTCTGTGTTGTTTCATTTCCTTTATTTCTCTTTCTTTTCTTTTCTTATTTACCCCAATAACTATCTGCCATTTTGAACGGTTTGGAATTGACATGTGTATTTGATCGTCGGTTTAAACTGTCCAAAAAGACGGGTCGTTACAGTTGATATCAGAGCTTTGGTTTAGCGATAAACCTTGGCTCTAGTGGGGAATAACTCATTGAAATAGAGGTAAACTATATGAATGAGTTGAGTGTATATGAGAGAGCGTATTTGTTAGTGATATAAAATGTTTTATATTGTGTCGGTTGATTTGTTGAGTGGCTATTGGATTCTGGTCAATACGAGTAATTAACGTCATTGTCAGGGATCTCTAAACACTTAAATAGAACAATTCGACATAGTATTGTTTAAATTGGGTAAATGAAATAATTTTGCTCTAATTATATTTTGTATATAAAGAAAAATTTTCAGAAATTTATTGTGACTTATCTAGCTTACCTGGTTGTTAGGAATGAAAATATTGATTGTTATCATAAATTGGATATTGTAATCTAATAAATAAGGTGAATTACAAAATGAATAGTAATAAAACAACTTGTGGAATGTGTTAAGAAAGAAAATCCTATAACAATGTTTTATAAAGGTGACTTATGAATTAAAATATATTTAAATTGGAAAATATTGAATTTAAGACCCGGAGATTTTGGAAAATGATTCTCAAAGTTTTGAAGAAATATATAGTAATATTAGTTGGAAATTGTTTATGGAAATATTTTGAAAGGATTTTTTAAAGAAAGGAATGAATTCAGTACTCCTCTCTTCTGTCGCTGGAAAATAATTTCGGTGATGACTGTGCAGCATCATCGATGTTCATTTTCGAGTCTCAAAGTGGGGGAGGCTTCTAAGAAGCTTTGCTTTTCTTTAAAATTATTTTGGGTAAATGAGTTTTGGTTTAAACTCCAAAGGTATGATTTGATATATTAATGATATAAGTGTATAGGTTTATTTCAAATGATTTGAAACGAACCGGGCATTTAAATTTCTAAGTTAGGTTAATTAGAAATTTTCAAATTATTTGAATAAATTATGAATAACCAGAATTTATAAAATAAGAGGATTAAGATATCTAAGCTATTGTTTTGGGAAAACTTTAAAGTTGAAAGGTAAAGAGGATTTAAACAAATTAAATTTGTGAACATTCTAATTAAGTAAAATGAAATTCTATAAATTTGTATAATACCAAAATTACATTCTGATAACATATAACAAGACTTACCAAATGTTAAAAGTTAAAATGATGTTTTGGATATGTAATGAGATATTGTATAAATAAACAGAACCTGAAGTAATTGAAGTATACAAGTAAGAAAAGCTCAAAATGAATTAAAATGTATGTAAATGAAAATTTTGGTTGTGAAAAAAATTGTTATATAGTTAAATATAGCATGAAATGATAAAGTGATAAATGAAACAAGTAAGTGAACTTAAGAAATGAATCGTATTATACCTTTATAAATTGGTTATAGAAAATAAATATAAGTTGCAAAGGATTGTAAGAAAATTAAATTTGTAACCTTTAAGATAACTATAAACTAAGAAAAGTCATATATAAGAAGTTAGGCTTTTATGGAATGACTATAAATTTAAGTGATGATTAATAAAATGTTCTGCGTTAATAAATGTTCCACAAATAAATTTGTATTAACTGAAATTATGAAAATGAAATAAATGTAAACAAAGGAATTTCTTATAGCTAAGAATCAATTGGAAATGAAATTGAATTTAATTAAATCACATGGAATGTTTAAAATGAACTTGAGTAAGAAAATTCTTTGATATGATGTTAAGAAAAGATAATGTCAAAGAATATGCTATGTAAAGAAATGAATATACTAACTGAATAATGGATTGTGAGTAATTAAGTGAAAAAAAAATAGAAGTCAATAAAATAATTTAAAGTAGATAAATTGGATAGAAATCCATTGGAAGGAAATACGTGAGATTGTACGTATATTGTTTTATTCGCATAACGATTTGATCCAAATTCGAGCACAAAATTTCGAGATGATTTATATCGATCCAATTTAGGATTTTTCACTCAATTTTCGACGGCGAACCCTAGATATGGATTTTTAATTTGATTCTGGAATTCTCTATCATAATATATGGCTATGCAAGGAGAGTAACAGTTTCCAATCAAGGAACCAAATCTGAGTCCGCACTAGAGAGTCGTGTGAACGATACTAGTTTGGAAGTGAAATTGTGTGATCGAATAAGCGATTAGATTGATATTGCTCACGGATGATATATGTACAGCTTACGGACTTAATGAAAGTTAATATTGGAAATATATGATGCCAAATATAAAATGATTCTTTTAAATTATATAACAGGATATATATGTAAAAGAGATAAACCAGATTGAATGTGAAATTAATAATTTGGTTATGTTGGGTATGATTTGGTTGTTATCTGATTGTTAGTTGATTGTATATAATTCATTAAGAGTTAATGAAATTGAAAGCTATAAATCATTGAAATCAAATTGGAAGTTAAATGAGTTTAAAAAAGAATTTAATTTGATTCAAATTGGAAGTAAACTAATGCAAGTATAAATTAGTGAATGTTAACTAATTGAATTGAGAAAGAATGTTAGTAAAATCCAACGTTATGAATCAACTGTGATTAAAATTGAAAACCAAGTGAATAAATATTGATGAGGAGTGACTTTATATTGATTGGTTATAGATTCGTTGGATGATAGTTGATTGATGGTTGCATTTGTTGTTTTGTTGCATTTGCTATGTTGGCACATGTAGTTGTTATGTTGCTATATTGTGTATATTGATATTATTTTCATATATGCATGATTCTCATTGTTTGTTGAGTGTTTAGTAGGTGCGGATTGCGCTTGCTTCGCATTTGGAGCTCGCTTTCGCGCTATATTATTCGTATATGCTCGCTAATAAAAATATAAGGTACATGTTTATTTTATCATTGGATTTGGTGATTTTTGATGAGCCACTTGGCTTTTGGATTTTCTTTTGTTGGTTTGGGGCCCGTAGAGGCGTTTTGTAGTTGTACCGATCGAGCCGCGCAAAGGAGACTCTGCCGAAATTTTCCGTAAAATCCGGGTGTTAGAAAAATTTTCAAGTTTTGAAAAATTTTATAACTTGTTTGATAACTAACTTTTAAAGTTAGAAAGTCGTTTGGAATAACTTAGTGGAAGCGTAGTTATAACTTTATAAATGGAATTTCATTGTTTTATAAGTTAGTAACTTTGAATGAAATATATCTAATGTGAATTCTATACTTAGTCCTTTCCCTTCTTTTTTCCTTTTCGGGGACGAAAAGTTTTGAGTGGGGGAGAGTGTAACGACCCGAAAATTTTCGATAATTAAAATAGCTAATTTAATAAGATTTCGTGATTTAATGTTAGAAAAAATAATTTTGTAATTCGTTTGGAATAATAATAACTGGAATGAATTGCAACAATAATTATCCAAGTAATGAAAATGAATGCTACTTAGTGAATGCCTTTGAAATCAATAGTTGAATAGGATAATAAATGTTGAAATTCATTGGGTATAATAGAGTAAATGATTGATAAGTAAAATCTATTTAAAATCAAATATTGAATATTGAACAGGTAAATTGTTTAAATTAAATATTTAAAACTTATTGAATAATTGAATAACTGTAAAATGAAAATAGTGTTCTAAATTGTGAATTGGTTTTAAAAGTTGATTCTTATAAGTTCAATTTCAATATTTCAAAAGATAAGGAATTATTGGATAATGAAATTGTTTAAATTTAATATTTGGAATTTATTGAATAATTTAATAATGGGAATTGAATAACCGTATAATGGAAATAGTTTTTTTATAATTTTAATTCGTTTCAAAAGTTAAATTTTATAAGTTCGTTTTGAATATTTCAAAAGATAGTGATTTAAGAATAATCAAATTTGTTAAATTTAATATTACGAACGTTTGAATAAATTAAATTTCGAATTTGATATAATTAATTTGATATTGAAATTTAATATATGAAAGTAGAGAGAATATTTGAAATTTGATTTAATATGATTCAAATTGGTTTCCAAAGTGAATGTAAGTTATATTGGGATTATAATAGAGTTAATAAGATTTTAAAATTGGAATTTATTAGATAATTGAATAACGTGTTTAATATGATTAAAAAAAATGATTTGTAAAATTTTATTTTATCATATTAAAGTTAGAATGAGGTTATAGAACTTTTAAAATCGAATTAAAAGTAAATCTGTAAAAGTTGAATATTTTAATATTTAATTATCGATCGAAAAATAACCAATTTTCGAACAGTCTCAGAATTGGACGAAACTAGTTCCATTGGATCCATAATAGTTTGTTATTATCGGATTTCAATTTTCGTAGCAATCAGAGTTGTCGTTTGACCGTGGCAGCTCGAAACGCGTTAAAACTGTTTTGATATTGATTTGGCGAGTAAAAATAGTCATTTTTCAAACGTTCTCGGATTTCGACGAAACTAGTTTCATCGGATCCGTAATGTGATATTATTGTAAGGTTTCAAATTTCGTGTCAATTGGATTTATCGTTTGTCCGGGGCGAGCCAAAACGCATAGGAAATCGTTTAATCGGTTTAATTTAAAATCGATCGTTTGTTGCTGTAAATCGCACAGATGATCGAATTAGCTTCCGAAACCTGTTCCATTGTGTCCGGAACGCGGGGTAAACCCTAGAAACGCCGGTCACCGGGCGTAAATCGGAGTTCGGAAATTTGAAGTGAATAGTGTTTTCGTTTAAATTCTATAAAAGGACCCTCCATCATTCATTTGCACTCTCTCTCCCAGAAACCCTAGCCGGCCGCCGCTTTGTTTTGAACGGCCAGGAAATCGCCTCCTTCTCTCTCAATTTTCTTCCTATCCGTAAAGCGGTTCAACAAATCTTCAACTGCAATATTGTAGATCACAACGAGATCTTGTGAATCAACGGCTGTGATCGAAAAACTCGCGGTGGATTGACCAGAAATTGCTCGAGAAGCATGCGAGTTCGAGCACGAAATACGAGGCATAGGGAAAGCCGAGCATGGCCGACCTCTGGCCGATGTTGGAGTGCGAGATGAGCGTCGATTTGAGGGTGGTATGATGGGGTTTCGTCATTGTTTAAGGGGTGCGATTGTTGTTGAGGTCGCGCGACATTAGGGTTCGGTTGCGTTCGAGTTGCATGGGAGGAAGGACGTGAAGGAAGGAGAATCAGTGCGCGCGGCCTGGATTCATCCAAGGGTAAATCAACGGCCTGGATTCTGTAGGGTCTAAAATTAAAAATAAAAATGTAAATTGTTTATTTTATAATTCGTGTTAACTTTAAACTATAATATCTTATTTATACGAGGTCGGATTCGAACGAAACTTTTTGCGTTGGAATCGTTTGGACGAGCTCTACACGATGCAATTGGATTGGAGTCATTTGGAGATAAAGAAAATTTCAGGTAAAATTAAACGCTCGTTTAATTTTATTCGAAATAAAACGCTGGAACTTCATTGGAATCAAGATGAGTGTTTTATAACGCTCACACCGTACTAAATATCTTTATGCTAGTTAAATTTGATATTATGTAGTGTTATGTTTTTATTTGTCGTTGTTTGAAAAAAAAATTAATTGTCATATAGCTTGTCATTTGAATTAACCGTTGAAAAATTTAATTGACAGTTAAATTGAAATTAAAATTGAATTGCGATTAAATTGCCTGATATTGATAACTATGAAACTGCCATAAATTGTATTGTTTATTGGATGATGTATTTTGATGGATGTTATTGGTTGATATTTAAATGTTTAGATGTTTATTTGCTTATATATACTGTTATGCATACATATGACACTGTGATTGGTTTAAGTAATATATACTCATCCCTGATATTTAATTGAAATAAATAATTACTTGGCCATAGGATAGAAAATTATATACGGACACCGAATTGGCTAAATTAATAATTTTTTGAAATCGTCGATTTGAAATTTATTTAAATGTTTTGATTTAAGGTTATAAATCGAAATCAATTTATAGAAATTGAATTCATCGAAAATTGAGTTTGGAATGCTGAAATAAAATTTGGTTAAAGGAATTTTGTTAAATAATTAAGTAATATGATTCGAGATTTTGAAATTTAAAAATTGGGATTTGATTGAATTTCGAAAATTGATTTGTTTAAAAGATTTAACCTTAATTCGAGCTTCGAATATTACCAAGTAAATGTGATATAAAAATGACATTTTGAAATCGGGTTTGGAATTGAATCATATTTGGAATTTGGGTTTAAACTTGAATATTGTTGGAAATTTTTGTTAAGTGTTATAAATTGATATTTTGAGAAATCAAGCTCCAAATCGATATAAATTGAAATTGAATAAATTAAAGGTGAATGAAAAATTGAATTAATTCGAAGTAAAAATTGACGTTGAATTGAATTGAAATCGAAATTGAAATCGGTAGAATGGAAATTGAAATTGATTAGAATTGGGAAGATAAAATTGAAATGGATTGGGTTTGAAGCTATTTTATTTTGTTTTCCAAATTACTCAGTTATATAAACTATTTTTGAATACTTAAATTATTTTAATCTATTTTAAATCTACTTAACCCAATTTAAATTACTTTAAACTAATTTATCTATTTTAAATCCATTTTAAGGTTTTAAGTATTTTTAACTATTTTAATTATTTAAAACTACTTTTAAACTACTTAAAACTATTTTCTAAAATTCTAAGCTGGTCAATAAAGTGGAATGTTTATATTTAAATCTTGAATATAAAATACAAATTGAGTTAAATGAAGTTGCAACCTAAATTGAAATTCGAAATGACTTTGAAATCGAAATGAGACATTGATGCGAAAAATGATTTTGAAACGGAATCTGACATTGTAATAGATACGATGATATTTGAAATGGATTTGATTTTTGAAGCGAATATGACATTTTGATATTAATTATGAATCGATTTGAAATGTAAAAGAGCCAACGGTGTAATAACACGTAGTTATTAAAGAGACCGGGATCGGATATGGACATACTCTCTGTCGATACCGAAAACCACTTTAATAACTATTATACGCGGAGTGTTGATCCAGAATGAAGTGGATGGTTTGGTGAACGCGTTGACTGAAGAAAGAGAACGAAATTGGATGACCCCTGACATGACTAAAACAGGAGCCGCGTCGGACCGTTGAGGTTCGCCACCTCTAGCGGACACGCTTCTTCGATACCATTTCTATTACATTTGTGATTCGATTTGGGTGCACCCCTTCATTTGGGAGTGTTGTTTCGCGGTGTTGGGGTAGCTGCTGGCTATGCCCAACATCAGTCCGGATCACGCAACTACTAGTATCCTAGTTGGTATCGCCTCATGTACCTTGTCATACTGATTATCCTATTCGCGACCACCACGTTTTGATTTGTACCTTGAGTATATGGATTGCCCTCTGGTGACTTTCGGTTTTGGGGAAACTACGGTCTTGTATATGCTTTTGGGAATATAAAAATGTGTTAAGGGGGATTATGGTAACACCTTAACGCTATTTTGATACTTTATATTACTGATAGGCATTATCTACTTAGCGTATATTACTACATAGTAGATAGTTTCACGGATCCTTGAGAGATGGGACATCCCGTAACATCTCTTGAGTTATTGCACGCACGTTGACACTGGATAGGAAATGTCAAACCCCGTAAACATCTCCGACGCCGTTGCACTCATATTTATTTACGATTGATTTAACTTTCATAAGGGTATTTAGTCCTGACTCGAGTGTTTTGTCTTTTCATTACGCTCGGGTCAGTCCTGAGTTTTTCAGATTTTTGAAGATCTATTCTGGAGGATGAAGACGAAGATTTGGTATACTATTACTATTATTACCCTTGCATCATGCTATCTGCTGCATTATTTTATTTGTTCTGTTGTATATGTATAACTCTGATAAATATTGTATAAATAATTGTCAAAGTATAGTAGACAGCTTCATGAACTGTTTATTTGACTATTATATTTTATCGTTCTGCTGCGAGATTCTGTGTTGTTTCATTTCCTTTATTTCTCTTTCTTTTCTTTTCTTATTTACCCTAATAACTATCTGCCATTTTGAACGGTTTGGAATCGACATGTGTATTTGATCGTCGGTTTAAACTGTCCAAAAAGGCGGGCCGTTACACCAGTCATGTGCCTCGAACAACCACTATCAAGTATCCATTTATCTTTCTCAATTTGCACAATTTGTCCATTGGGTGTTGATTCGTCAAAAGCCATATAACATGTCTGTCCCTGCATAACACACCAATTCGGTAGATAACTTGATTTTTCAAAATAACTATATGCAGACTTATGATACTTTGATGAAATGCATAGATTCAAAACAGTTTTAACAAAATTTTCCAAAAATGCCATTTTTATATTTTTCAAGTTTCAGATTGTGAAAACATTGAAAACCAATGCTCTGATACCAATTGTTAGGGATGCGGATTAAGGATCTTAAGGCAGAAATAACACTAGAGGGGGGGTGAATAGTGTTTTAAAGAATATATTAACTATATGACTAAATTAAAACTTTCAACACAAATCTAAACAGAATTCTAACACAGAATGATCACAGAACATATAACAAATGCAAATAGTAAAGTAAAGCAAGTAAAAGGAAAGAACACACCGGATTTTATACTGGTTCGAAATCCTCCTACATCCAGTCCTGCACCAAGGCAATATCCTTGTATAGATTTTTATAAGCCAATATCCAAATTACAACCCTCAATTTCTAAGGCCGTGAGGAACCCTCCTATCTCCGAGTCTGGGGTAAACTCTCTTGATTTACGAGACACAAGATCACCCTAATACTTCTTGATAACAATCCTTTTGAATGGATAGACTCTATGGACTTTTGAATATAAATTAATCCTATAACTCTGAATAGCACTTTGATCTTTAGTAGAATGATGGAGAATCAAATAGAGAGAGTATCTAAATGATTTCCTATTGAGAATTTGGCAGAATGATGGCACGATCTTTAAAATATGAAGTTTTATGGATATGGAACGGTAGAGAAGAAAGAGTGAAGAAAAATAAGAAAGTAGTTGTTAAAAAAAATTCGTTTTGGAAGCCTTTATATAGATGCACAACAGTCATAACCATTGGCGAAAGGTTTTTGAACGAATGGACACTTCTTTTGAAAATTGAATTTTGAATCCAACTGTCACCATGTCGACATGGGGTATCCCCTTATGTCGACATCCCTCAGTTCAAAATTGTAGAGATGTTGTTTTGTAAAAGCATTTGAAATTAAAACAAGTTGAAACTTCTCTGAAGCAAAATAAAGTGTGTAAACAATATTTTGAGATAGAGAATGAATATAAAACATTATTTAAATATATATATATATAATTGATATAGACCGTCAATTATATAAGTAATATTTAAAATCAGAAGAAGTTTTGATGTTTTAAAATAGAAGTTTTTAAAATCAGAATGGAGGAATATTTCAAGGCTAAAACAAAGTTTGAAAACATTTTTGAAAAGATGATTTTGAAAGCTAAAACATTTTGAAAACAGATTTAAAAACATTTTGAAAAATCTATTCAAACTGAAATTGCAAGAACCTTCCTACAGAGCTCCTCCATAGGACTCAAGAACTTGTACAAAGTAGTTTAATGATTTTGATTTTCGTGGGTTTGTAAGCCACTTGTCGTAGGTTACTTGTCGTGGGTTTGTAAGCCACTGGTTTCGATAGAAATTGCGTTCCATCCTAAAAGAAATTTGGACGAAGGATGAGAGTGCTATTATGGAGTTTTAACAAAATACTCGACACTTATCTTGAGATCTTGAAATCTTGATTCTCTAGAGTCTTGAATCTTGAATCTCTAATCTTCATCTTGATGCTTGAGTCTTTATACTGATCAGTCTTCGATAATACCTGCATATACTTCCTATATATATATATATATGAAAATGTTAGTATATATTT
Organism: Allium cepa; assembly: GCA_030765085.1. NCBI lineage: Eukaryota > Viridiplantae > Streptophyta > Magnoliopsida > Asparagales > Amaryllidaceae > Allium > Allium cepa. Next base: position 564,472,039 of record CM060935.1, read on the forward strand.
TATAAAGTAAAGTATAATAACTATATAAGGTTGTTGTCATCAAAACATCATCAACTCAGTTCCTAACAATTAGAGATACACTTTTTGTATATCAAATACACACGTTCATTTCAATAATAATTCGTTGGAGAATTCAATGGTATTGACTCTTTCTATGCACCTAACGAATGAGTGTTTTGCACATAATCATTTAAGATACAATACATCATTACTATATGGTTCATAATTGTATGATTAATTATTGAATTTTTTCTCAAAGATATGGCTTAGTCCATAATTCTAAAATAATTGTATTTTTGGATATTTTTGTATTTTCTTTAGCTAATGCATAACTTTTGTTATAAAAACTAATACCGTTATTATAGATTTATCTTATAATAAATGTTTATTTTTAAATAAATCTATATCTTTTCGGTTAATACTGAAAAATAGTTATTATTTAATAAATAACACTCGGTATATTTACAAAGATTGTTTTTCATAAACTTGATGCGAAACCATTAATAAGTATTATATGGTATGTTTCCACTATTTTTTTCATTACTATATGAAACATCCCACATATTAATGCTCAAAAATAGATACTATTGATGTTGTAGACATCCTTCGAATTATTATCTAGTCACAAAATAAGATTAATTAAGATATCAATAACATAAGAGTACAAGAATTTAACAATTTTAACAAAACATTTTCTTTCATTAGTTTGAAAATTCATTACATTTTAACTACATTAAATAACCCTATGATCATCGTTTGGATAAATTTATAAGATAAAAATATAATTCTAATAACAACATATGAAAATGCCCCTTTGTAACGACCCAGAATTTCTGTCATTTGAAATTCGTTTATTTAATTGATTTTAAATATTAATAAGTAAAAATTTTAAGTTGAATAAATTAAATTTTGAATATGAGGATTTAATTGAATAATTAAATCGATAAATTAATAAATGAAATTTCAGAAATAATTGGAAATTGGGTTTAATGTGAATGAAATTGATTTATAAAGTTGTATTAAATCATGTTGGAGTTAGAATGATGTTATAGAACTTTTAAAATTTAACTAAAAGTTAAATTGTGGAAATTGAATATTTTAATATTTAATTGACGAGTAAAAATAGCCATTTTTCAAATAGTCTCGGATTTCGATGAAACCAGTTTCATCGGATCTGTAATGTTATATTATTGTATGATTTCAAATTTCATGTCAATCGGATTTACGGTTTTTCCGAGGCAAGCTAAAACGCGTAGAAATCGATTCGAGTGAATTTTGAATTTAAACAGTCGATTCAAAAACTTATATTTCAAATTTGGTCGAATTGGCTCCCGATATATTCTCCATTGCGTTCGGAATGGGGGTAAAACATTATAAACGCACGCTTCGTTTGGAGTTCGAAAAAATTTCGGGTGAATAGTGTTTGCAAATTTTCTATAAAAGGACCTCAATATCACACTTTTACACTCAAAAACCAAATAATGCTTGAGCCGCCACTATCCATTATTAATGGCCGAAAATACACGACGTTCTTCTCTCGATCTCTCCAAATCTATTCAGTTTCATCAAATGTTTTCAACTACAAAGTTGTAGATCTCGTCGAGACGAATAACTTCAACGATGGAGATCGTTTTTGGCGAAGCCAATCGTCTGCTATGGGGCCGCGTTCATCTCACGGTTGTGCACGCATCTCGAGGTCCATAGGGCGTCGAGCTTGCCTATGTTTCGGCCGAAGGTGGCTCTCGAGTGGGGCGACGATATGGTGGTAGTTGATCAATGCAAAGGCGTTCTTAGTGGGTGCGGCTATTAGGGTTCGAACGGCGTTGATGGGTTGATGTCGCGTGTTTTAACATAAGGGGGAAGAAGCACTTGCGTGCGGCCATGATTTTTGAAAATGGAAGCAACGGCCCTGATCGAATTAGGTTTAAAAATAGAAATAAAGTGTTAATTAATTTATATTTTAATTTGTGTAAACTTTAAAACTCGGTAACTTTTTCATACGAGGTCGAAAACGCACGAAACGAATTGTGTTGGGTTCGTATTTGCGAACACTACGCGATGGAGCTGCATTGGAATCGATTGGTGCTAGTGAAATTTTTGAGTAAAATTAAACGCACGTTTAATTTTATTCGAAATAAAACGCTGAAACTGTTATTGGAAACAAGGTGAGAACTTCTCACTCAATCGAAATTGTTTCGATTTAAATTTTAAACAGTTAGATTTAAAAATTGCTTGATTGTGTGATTGAATGATAAATTATTATCTGTAGTATTAAAATACACCCTATACGCCGTATATTAAGCGGATGTTATTTATTAAAAACATATACCGCGATAATTCCAACTTGAATGGAATTGATATTATATATGTACTTGGAGTTGATTTTCCCGCATTATATAGCGGATGAGACCCTATTGCGCCGCATAATAGCGGATAATATTTTATAAATCCTATATACCGCGATATTCCGTATTGGATCGGAATTGGTATTGTGCTAACATCTGTGGATGCAGGGAAACAGGTTGGAGGGATCCAACTGGATTCCTCAACAGTATTGATTTATTTACATATATTGTGACATATTCTGTTATCATATGATATATGATGTTTTGGATGCGTGATTGTTATATTTGATGCTGTTGCAGCATTGGGCCTATTTTTTGGGAGTTTTAAAAATGTTAAAGTAACGATTTCGAGTTTAAAAGGATTTTAAAGTGATTTTTGAAAGTATACGTTTTATTAAATTTTGTAATTGATTCATTTTAAATAAATAAACGTTATAAATTTTAATGCTATAAAAATTATGATTTTTGAGAAATATAGTTAAAATGTGATTTTTGGAAATATGGAGTAACGGATTTTATAAAATAGATTAAATAGAGATTTTTGAAATTATTATAAACGTTTTATATAAAAGATTTATAAAATTGATATTTATAAATTAAAATATTGAAATTATGAAACGAGTTTTTATAAGTGTTAAAATGAAGTATAAATGGATTCATAAGTGAATGACATTTATAGATTTATAAATTGAGAAGTTATAAAATGAATAGATTTTGTAAAATAAAAGATTTATAAGTAATTAGCTTATAAATTGGATTTGGCATTTAAATGAGATATAAATAGAATTTGTTGATTAAGGGATTTAATAAGTTGAAGTTTTTATTAAATATATAAATGTGAATTTATAAACATTGTTTTATAAATCCAAAATCAATTGAATTTGATAAGTAAATATGAAAGCTTATTAAAGGAGATATATCTACGTTTTTGGACAGTGGATAATCCTTCAAATTAAATATGTAGAAGTGTTGAATTTGGTAAACGATTTATATTCATGTTTTTGGACGGTGAATAATACATTAAAGAAATGTTTTAAGAAAGTGATATTTAAATAGAATTTTAAAACAATTTGAAGTGTTTTAAAATGTATAAGTGTCAAAACCATATATTTCAACATTCATTGTTGAAATAGACGTTTTTGAGGAATAAAAGGAAATGGTGGAGTATAACACTGTTGTTATAGTAAATGATTTTCGAAAGGAAATGTTTTATGTAGTATTGGGATTTATATATATCTATCTTAATTTTGAATCCCTATACTAGTGATTTTGAGTTGTCGTAATGATGTTTTACGCAACATTCATTTTGACTCAAATAAATGTGTTTAAGAGAATGTTTTCCTTAAAGAATAAAATATATACTTAATTGTGATTTAAGTATATTGAATATTTTCCAAATGCTGAAAAAAATAGATTTGTGAGATTACTTATTATTAAATAAGTATGGAAATGTTTTCCAATATGAAGTGGAATGTTTTGAGATTATCTCTTTTAAAGATAAATTGAAGTGAATATTTGACAAGTTATTTAATTGATGGAAGATTAAAAAAAGGCCTAGTGATTGTTATGGTGTTGAATATTTGTTGGTTTTCTTTGATAGTTAAATAACCGACTATCGATATTTACCTTTAAATGGGTATTTGTTGTGATTTGCTTGAATTTGAATGCTACACTTATTTTAAAAATAAGCGCTCGTTATTCGGTTTAGCCGGGAAAGGACCTTTGTGTCATATAACCCATTCCGAATAATGATATGTCGTTATGGATAGCATTTGAAGACCGGTGTTGAAGACCGGGTATTTTCGAGAACAAAAGGATAACTCGTTGATTGTCTCTGCACTGAGTCGTGCCAGTATAGAGATTCCCTAAGTGATGGGAAGTCCGATCGGGATTGTGAATACCCAGATTGCAAGGGCTTCTTTGGAAGTGCCTTCGGTTCTGTTCGAACCCAGAATAGACTTGAATGGATTGTATGTCTAACATTACAAATTGAGATATAAAGCAGACGTCTTTCAAATACATTTCTGTTGGTGGCGGAGAATTTATTCTCTTAGCTTAACACCCTTCTCTAAGACGTACGAGCTCAGAGGTTTTGTAGTTGAAGGTTATCAGTGATATACTCCCAATTTGGTAGTGTGGCATGCTGAGTGCTGCTGATCATTGTTGATCAAAGCGTGGCTTTTGTAAAAAGCGTAGCTATGTGGACGAGACTTCGTCGAACCTCACACCCCGAAATGGTCGAAACAGGAAGGATGCGGCAAGGTTATTGGGGGTAGCACCCTTTAGGGTATGTGCATTTCCTTCTGGATAGAGGTGGTATCATGGTATGGAGCCCAGATATTTAACCTATGCGGTTACTGCGAATTTATTACTTTGTGGTTGTTGGTTATCGGGATCCCGGGAAAGGTCGTTTACGATCGAGGGATGGCATACTCATGTCAGTAGTTACCTAGTTAGGGGTAACCCGGCCTTGTGTTGGCAGAGATTCGGTTAGGTTCTCGGGGCGTCTTTCCAGAGGCGTTTCCATGTGGCAATGGGATGTTCCTTGGCCTGACCATTTGATGGAAATCCAAAGAAACAATATGAGCTCTGTACAGTTTTAGTTGTACAACCTGCCATGGAATGTGGCGGTAACCTGCTATTGAACATGGTAGCTATAGTAGGCATACGATAATGGTCGTATGTTGGCTAAGATTTATATCATACTTTCGAAATGTTTTCCGACGCTTTGCACTTATAGTAATAATATCAAAGAAAATTTCTCGTATCAAGCATGTTTGACTATCATAAGGAGAAATCTCCTCCGATTCTGCGTTTGCATTGTGTGTGCGTGCGAGACGCCTTAGGTTAGTCTCATTTTCTAAAAGCATTGCGAATCTAATTTAAAATATTTCTTTGTTTATTTTTTAAAGATAAACTGTTTTAAGTTCTCACACCAGTCCCATGACTGACTTGGAGTTTATTGTTCTCTCACTAAACTCTGGGTGCCCACCAATTTTCACACGGGCAGTCTAGAGTCAGGTTATCAGGATATTCAGGAATTCAGGAGTTGCTGTAGAGATTTGGAGGCAAGCTGGATGACTTGGCGTATCAACTAGTATATAGTATTTCTTTTCCACTGTTCGTTATTGTAAACTCTAATAATGTAATGTAATGTGATGAAATGTAATAACTGATATAGTTCTTTGTTTTAAAGATTATTCATTTATCTATTATAGTTGTTCTGCTACGATTGTGAGATTCTGATATTGTTTCTGTTGTTTTTTTTCTTTTCTCTCTTTCTTCTTCTATCTTCTACCTCTTCTTTAACCCTAAGGGCTCGGTTTTTCGGCCTTCGATTGTTCGGCAGTTGATGCAGTGGACGTATTAATGTCGGTCTTCGTAAGTCGAAGAACCCGGCTCCTGACACCCTTGGATGATTAGGGTCTTAACTACTTGATGGTTACAGTGTCTATTATTACATACTTTCAACAAAACAAAAGCAGTTAACACTACAAAGCGAAAATAACTCTAATTAATAACTTACCTCCCGCACATCGCTAAAGCCTATTTATCTTATCTGAACTCTCAACCGATCAAATTCTAATTGAGTACCCAAGAGCATAGAGGGAAATCAAAAGGATATAACGACCCTAATTTTGATTAATAATATTTAGCACATTAAATTAGGTAAATTAAATCAAAAAAATGTAAATTGTTAAGAGATTGAGATTTGAATAATAAAGGGTAGCCATGCCTAAGTAACTAATGAACAAAAGAGAATGAAAATGAAACAGGTAAGGGTAATAAGTTAAGGGCAAAGTAGGAATAGGTTATATCCTTATACCCTAAACTCTCAGGCCATTTTCATTTACCATGTTCACAAACAAAATTAAACTTAAAGAAAGGTCGTCTACCATTAAAAGAAGATAAGGGGAAGATAGGGAAGAATTAAAGGAAGAAGCTTAATCAAATTAACTCAAGAGAAAATCTCAAACTCCTTAACAACAAGCTAAGGCGAATAACATATTATATCTCATATTTATTATTTTCGGTTTCTAGATCAGATCCGGGTATGTTTTGCAAAGCATTATGTCATGTTTTGATTGTTAAATGGATATATATGCTTGTTGATGATATATGTTACTTCATATAGATTCTATGATAAGATTCACTTTGGAAAACCTATCAAATGACATCCAGATGTCTTGCATTTATAAGGTCGCAAAAATATTATTTTTAGAGATGGGTTTCAAGTGTCCTAATTTTCTAATTTTATGTGGAATTATTATGAATTTTCTAGTAAAGAAAATGGTTAAATTGGGTTCAAACTATTTTTGGCTATTATAAGTTTGCATTGGGTCAGAAATTTAAATATGTTAGAAAACATATAAAAAGTGATTTATGAGAATTTTTTAAGAATTTTCTTAAGTGTTTTAATAAAGATATAAAATTATTTAAGGTACGGGACTTAAATGTTTTATATATTTATAAAAGGAGAAATTTGTAATTTATTAATTTTTGAAATTCGGCAGCACTTTTAGAAAAGAGTTTGTAAAAGTATTGGCAACCAATTATATGTTGACAAATAAGGCTAATTAGTTGGAAAGAAATTGCTTTAAAAAGTTGAAATTCAGTTTTGTAAAGATTTATGGCTTCGCCACTTATTGCAGCCACCTTTCAACCCTATACTGCCGTCTCCAACCAAGCTGAAACCAATACGCATGGTATGAGCTTCCGTACGTAGTGGATTAGAGTTAGACGAAAGGTATGGAGTCGAAATAGGCTTTTGAAGAGGTAGAAGTAGCTCTTTAAAACTTAAACTATTTTGGTTAGAAATGAAGCTTTTAAAGGAACCAGCTTTCGACATGGTCAATTGTTTTTGAAAAAGGGCTTTCTAAAGAGGTTATCGCCTTTTGTTTTTAAATAAAGCTTAGAAAGGGGTCGTAATCTATACTATCGCATTCAACCATTCAAAGCAATGCCTTAGAAAGGGTTCTTTTGCTTTAACCTCAGAACCCCCTCCTCTACGCTTTCGAAGGGGTTGGTTTCGACACCATCCACTTTCTTGTATTTAGAAATAATGCTTTCGAAAGAGATGCTTTAATCCTAGTTCTTTTAAGACCCTTTGATATATTGAAAGTAAACCCAAAAGGTTTCGAAAGGAATGGTTTTATGGTTTCGAAACTAGGTTTCACAAACTTCTACTTGAACTCAATGCTTTCGAAAGGTTTGTTTAAATAAAGGACTTTAATGCATTCGAAAGGTATCTAATGAAGGTTTTGAAGGGGAGGTCCTCTAATGTTATAACATCCCGCCTTTTCGCACGCTTTAAATCGACACACGTACCAATTCAAACCATACGGAAGGGCAGATTGTTATGGGGTAAATAAGAAAAAGCAGGTAAAGAAATAAAACAAAACAGAATCTCACAGCGGAAGGATAAAATATAATAATCAAATATACAGTTCTTGAAACTGTTTACAAAATATTTAATTTTACTTATACAATATATATCATAGTTATACATACCATGGAATATCAATAGTGCAGTGGAATACAATAGTGTAGTGGAAAAATATAGTAGACAATAGTACTACTAATCGTCGTCTTCTTCCTCCAAAGCTAAAATCTTCAAATCCTGAAACGCTCGGACTGACCCGAGTGAATTGAAAAGACAAAACACTCGAGTCAGAACTAAAAGATCTTATGTAAGTTAAATCAACAGAAGTAAATATGAGTGCAGTAACTCAAGAGATGCTCGGGATTTACATCTCCTAAGGATCCGTTAAACTATTTACTATGTAGTATATTTCGCTATTATAATAGTGTCTATTTGTAAAATAAACATACTTTTAAATAGCGTTAAGTCTTTACATTTTCCACCTTAACACATTTACATATTCCCATAGTCTATACAGTACCGTAATCTTTCCCGTACTGGGCGTCGTCAGAGGGCACTCCATAGGCATGGTACAAAACCAAAATCGTATAAGGCACGCTAGGGTAGGTGACACGACACAACTAGGCAGTGCCAGGGTAGATATACCAATTACACTTCCGGGTCAGTGGTAACGCATAGCTGCAGCTACCGCCAACCTCGAGCCACACCCCCAAATCAAAGAAATCAATAGTGGCCACCGATTAAATCCAAAGTCAGAGTAGAATATCGAAGGGATGTGTCCGATAAAAGGTGCTACCTTCTTAACCCGTCGATCCCTCCTATTTTAGCCACCTTATGCCAACTCACGGGAGTTGGGTCCACGTATTTACCTCAAAGGAAAGCCGCCGCCATCCTACTTCATTCTGGAATCTCCACCGCATACACGGTTGTTAAAGTGGTTTTCGGAGTTGGCAGAGAGTATGACAACTTTTGATCCCGGTCTCTTCAACAACCAAACGTTATTATAACCCCGTGGTCTTTTCAAAATAATTTATACTTTAAAACCAGAATAAAATATCCATTTAAAAACCATATAAATACGATATTATTTCTATTTTAAAACCCAAATCAATATGATATCACTTTTATTTCAAATATATCTTTTTCAAAGATCATGGTACTTTCAAATATATAAACCTTAAAGCTATAATTTCGAAACAAATTTTCAATACTTAAAGGGTTTAATAATAAATTACTTTATAAAGTAAATTAGTTTTTACTTTCTCAAATCAATTCCAGATATAGATTTGAATTTCTAAATAAACCATTAAAATTTCAATATATTTCAAAGTTTTAAATATTCCACCATTTCAAATCCGAATTTTTAATCCGTATATGTATGCCAGATTCACTTTACTATTATTTAGTTTGAAAATACTTACTTAATAAATCCAGTATCCTTTATATAAAATTTCCAAATTCAATAATTGGATATTCCTCAATTTATTTAAACTAGATTTATTCACTTAAGTCATCTTAAATCCGAATTTAGTTATAACACCATATTCTTTCTAAATCTAAATTTCAACAAGATCTTAATTAAATAAAATCTCAAATCCATTCCAAAACTATCTTCTCAACTTTGATTTATAAAAATCAATATAAACTCTATATTAGAATATAATTTAAGTAAATACTTATCCATAATATATTTTAATAAAATCAAATTTATTATTAAACTTACTTCGTACTTTAAACAATTTTATACATAGCTTAAAACCAAAATTTAATTATATATAAAATAACTTTTATCAAATATCCGAAATCTATATCTCATAAAACCATATATATATTTCTTTACAAAACCATAGAAAAATTATTTCAGAAATTATTTTATATATATATATATATACACCGCGGTGCCTGTATATAATTTTCTATCCTATGGTCAAGTGATACGAATATTTATCATTTCAGTCCGCAATTTAAAAATAAAAATGCGGTTGTATATCATTTCAAACCGCAATCCCGAATCAAATTAAATGCATAACAACTTGCAGATTATGATGATATAAATAAAACATCCATTCATCCATCATCAACCATCAACCATTTATCACAATCATCATCCAAATTCAAACAATACATCAACATATAACAGGTGATAAATAACAGGTATCAACTATCGGTTTATATTCAAAAATAAATTATAACTGTTTAACTGGCAGTTTATATGCAATAAGATAAATAACAATTTAATTGGCAGTTAATATGCAAGAAATAAATTATAATTTAACTGGCAGTTAATATACGATGAATAATTAAGTAACAATTAAATTAAATTAATTTTACTGGGATGATGACTAAAATATGCCAAACAACCATAAATAACTTTCAAGTCACATCATATATCAATTTAACAAACATAAGAAATTTTAGAAGTTGTGAGTGGGTTAAAACACTCATCTTTTGAATTTAAATTGAATTTAAATCCAATTTAAAGCCCAAAATTGAGCAGTCACGGAATTCGTTCAAACCAGCGTCAGAATATCCGAAATTTTGATATGGTCTCGGCAGAAAAAACCGCACATGAATCGGACCTCGTGCGCAAAAGCTATGCTTTAATTAGCTTAAAAGTAAAAAAACAAAAATAAATACATATTGAAATCAAAATTGAATGAACTTACGTACACGTCACTTGCGCATGACCCCTAGCCTAACACGTACGCACGTCAGAAGCATGATAACCTATCAGAGCCACCACCTCACCCAAATTTCGCTGCCGCCATGCAAGCCTACGACTCGATCGGACACCACCATCGTCGAGCGACCCATCCCCGGCCGAGCGGCCATCTCCAGCTGCCCTTTTCTCGACCACCACGGCCAATCTTTGAAGCCCAGATCTGGCAAAATCGTTAACTTCTAGCTAAAACGAACCGTATGGATGTCACCTGCTCGATAACACCTTCCCAACCCGGCCTCCGGATCAACGATCGGATGAAAATCCACCGCCAGATCGTCCAAAAACTAGTTTCGAACGTCGAGGTTCACCTTGAATTTCTGGAAAAACGATATATCGAATTGAAAAACGAATTCCAAATCTGAGGTGCGCTCGTCGAGAGCTTCAACATATATTTTTTCTGAATTTTTCTGAGGAGTTTGAATTTTCATTAGATTTTTGAATTTGCAATTGGATCTAGGGTTTGCATCCATTAAGGAAGAGTAGGAGCTGATGAAATTGTACACGCAGACAAATGAGAATAGGCGTAGGCTAGGGTTCAGCAGGGTATTTATAGATAAAGTTGAAATAGATAGATGGATCCGAATTATAAACGTGTTAAACGATAATTGGCCCAAAAAGCCCGTTCTGACTCCGGAACGAAATTGGGTCAACCCATATATCAAAATAGTCGTTTTAAAATATTTTAAACGCGATGGAACAAGTTTCAAGTCCAAATTCCATCGTATGAAAAAGTTATGCTAAAAAACAATATTTTCAAATTGATTTCAATATCATAAATTTCAAGGTGTTTCGAGTCCGTATGATCAAACGACAAGTCCGATCGTTACGAAACTTGAAATCCTATAATAATTCACCGTTACGGATCTGATGAAACTTGTTTCGTCAAAATCCGAGTAAGTGGCCAAAATGGCTATTTTTCCATTAATTAAATAAATAAAATTTAGTCAATTTATTCAAATTTTCAATTTTAATTCGATAATTACCAATTCTTATCATTTTTAAATTCCCAATCATTTACAATGATTTAAACCAATTTAACTGTCAAATTAGAGTCGATAAATTTATAAATTTCGGTATTAACCTCCATTTCATTAAATTCGAAAATTATAAATTAAATTTCTAAAAATTCTATCAAATTTACTTTTCATTATATTATTCAGTTCATTAGTAACAATTATATGAAACTAAAATTTGGTTCATACCTTATTACATAAATATCTTAAATTTCATCTAACTAATATTTACGTAATACTTAAACTTTTAATTTCCGTTGATTGCAACAAACCCAATTGCCTTAATTTTACATTCAAATAAATAAACCCTGATTTCCATTCTTATTATTCAACAATCATTGTCCTATAAGGATATTTAACATTGTTTACGTTTCATTACGCTGATACTTTCCGCTTCATTTTATTCTTTTTAACTATTTTATTTCCACTTATTGTGTAATAACTACCATAATCCAATCATAGTGAAATTTGTCGATTTCACCTATTAATTTAGATTTTAAATCCAATAAATTAATCTACCTTGGTCCCATTCTTTATTTCATCAATCGTTACTTTAATTTACATTAACAAAACGTTAAATTAAATTTATTACAATGGATTACCAAAGTTTTTTTTGCCCATTAGATAAATAAAGCAACCTATATTAATTTCCTTTATAAGTTTGTTACTTCAATCCAGATTATAATTCAATATATAGCGCTAATATTTATTTCATTGCATTAATATATGCCTATTTACATCTTAATACGAATAAATATTACATTTCTAGTGTGTACTTCTATCAATCGAACACATTAATTAAGGTTTTTAAATACATCACATTCTATTAAATTTACAACATTAAATTTACATTCTATTAATTTCTTTGCATACATTACGTATTAATTTCTCAATTAACATAATTTGAACTTATTCCCCAATCCACCAATTACTACTTAAAATAAATTTATGCTTTTATTAAATTTACATTCACACTTTCGTTTCTATATTAATAATTATTAAAGTAACGTTTATTATCAATAACAACATTATAATACTTAACATTTAAATGAATTTTATTTCCACTAAATTCATTGACCAACTAATTAGGTAATTTATAATAGTTGCTATCCTACCCTTAAATTTATTTCCAAATAACGTACTACCTAATTTCCTTTAATTGCAATTTAATTTCCAAATTTTATGCAACATATTAAAGATATAAAACATATATTAATTGATTCATTTAATTCAAATCTTTTTATTAAGTTCAGTACTACTACATAAACTTAGTTACCTTGTTTCTTCCCATTCATTACTTTAATATACCCATTCTAACAACTCCTAACCATTGTATTACATTTCACACAAATGTAACATTTATTTACATTTATTACAATTTATCTGTGACGCCCCACCTCTATACCCACGCTAGCCAAGAACACTACGGTGTAGTGCTGTCAACTAGCACGGAGAATAAGGCTGTTGAGGAGCGACCATCCGTGTAATTGCTTTGTGCGAACACCGATATGTCAGATAGTAAAAACGTGCATTTCATTTCAGGAGGAAATCCGACATGCCGATGCAAACTCAAAGCTACTACACGGTGGCTATAATAGTCTAGGACAAAATATAAAATAATAACACAGAGAATAAAAATGCGGAACACAGATGAAACAGAAAATCTCATATACATATATAATAACTGATGTCAGTTACAATACATTTGACACGGTACATGTGATACAACTACAACAGTCGATTCAGGAAGTTACATATACAAGTACATTAACGCATATAATATACATGAATACATATCTTCCTATACAATAATACAGGCTACTACAAATGACGACTACTCCAAAAGATATGAAAGAACTTCATAGCTCTAGCAGCAACCCAAAGCAGAATATCTACAACCTGAAATACTCGGTCTGACCCGAGTATTAAATTCAAAAGAAAATAATACTCGGGTCAGTCTAATTCAAACTCAGTTATTAATGCACAGAAGCAATAATAATTAATTAGTGAATAGACGACAGTAATTAAACCAAATCAGAATGCAATTCAGAATATTGAATTGAAATGATCAAACAGTTCAAACCATTGAAATATCAATTAAAATATTAATTCAAGTAGGGCTGCAGTACACGCACGCGTGCACTGCCTCGCCACTACTGCATAAGGAATATGCAAAAGATCAAACAATCAAAACAAAATAAAATATCATACTCGCCCTACCGTGTGGCTGCAGTTCACGCTTGCGTGCACTGCCTTGCCACTACAGTGATGATGTACCTAACCGAATACCGTGTGGCTGCAGTTCACGCTTGCGTGCACTGCCTTGCCACCACGGTGATATGTACAAAATGAAATTTCGCCACCGAACACAAGGTCAAACCCAAAATCAGGTTCAACTCACTGTACAGAAGCAAATACAAAGCAAAGGTCACAATGAAACTACAATTTCAACCAGGTACAAAGACAAAGATAATGCACATGACAACAGCACATAAATATGTGAAAGAGTGATACTACAGTTCAGTGATCCCACAAGCAACCGAAGATTCAAACATCAATGCCGCTGCCTCAATGGTCCTAGTAACCTCATGGACTCAATCAACTACAAATGCAGCATAAAGCAACAGTGTATATAAAAGTGTTGCAAGACCAGTACGGCTAAGTAGGAAGTGACTCTAACCAAAGAATAAAATATGAACCAGCATGGTACACTACTGGTGCAATAGTAGTATCAAAATGATCAAGACCACTGCCACTGGTTCAAGTGAAATCAAGACAAGTCAGTGACAAGAATGAAGTATTCCACTAGATAGTAAAAGTGGCACAATTACAAACACTATCAATTGCACTGCCTCAACAATCAGAGTATCATCGACAAAGTGAAACTACATGTATACATGAGCCAATGCAATTTCAGCTACAAAATGTTCAAGTGTAACTGCATATTAATTATGCAAACACAGGTTGCAATGAAGACTACAAAACACTCAATGCCACTCAAAGTCAGTGATATCTGACCAAAATGTGTACAGGTATGGAAGTGATAATTACATATAGGCAATAAGTATAATTGGAAATCAACAGAGATGAACCGACCATAATGGCAAGTTCGGACAATTTCAAAGCCGAGCAAATATAAACATACATGTATGCATATACACACACACACACATACATATCCACTTCAATGAAACAGTACAAAATCAAAATAGCCCAAGTGGCTAGGTCATGAAATGGCAATGAAAATGCACAAACACGCCAAGTTACAGGTCGCAAATGACCCGAAGCAGTAAACAGAGAAGCCAAAGTTGCGAATCAAAATAAGATCGCAGGTAAAAGTGACTGAAGTCAAAAGTTCACTAAAAATAGCCAAATTCAAATGAAAACAAACAATGCTAAACACAAATTATTTTCGCAAAATCAAGTGCCCAGTAAAGAGTAATGAACTCATGTAAATAGGGTTGTCAAGATCAAGTATGAAACTCAGGCATTGCGGAGTTCAATCAGACATCCCTAGTCACATAAGCTCAAACACTTTCAATATAACACAAAATGCAAGCAAAGTGGACCAGTATACCGAAAACACACACAAGCCATGTACAGCAGTAAAGAAACGAACCAAGGGACATACAGTGAAGCTCGGTCGCAACTGTTCCAAACTGGAAACAAATGAAGATTTCAAAGCCGTAGTCAACAATCAAAAGTTCGGTATGCAGAAGACTCAAGTCAAAACTTCCAGTAAAACAAATGCGTAATGGCCGAGGCCAATACACACTACCATTGCAAAGCCAATGTCAAGTGTATGCTCAAAAAAACCAGACAAGGCACGGAGAAATTCAAGTAAAAAAAGAAGTCACATGAATCATTAACATCAA
Organism: Allium cepa; assembly: GCA_030765085.1. Classification (NCBI taxonomy): domain Eukaryota; kingdom Viridiplantae; phylum Streptophyta; class Magnoliopsida; order Asparagales; family Amaryllidaceae; genus Allium; species Allium cepa. Next base: position 564,487,377 of record CM060935.1, read on the forward strand.
CTAAATCGAACCGCCAAAATCAAGAAATTGACGAATTCACACAGCTTTATACGAACGAAAATCATAGTGTTTAAACCCTACAAATTTGAGATAGAACTAGATGTGAGCAAGCTCACCTTGTCGACGAATTGAAGCATCACGGAGACGCGCTACGCCAGAGCAATCGAGGGAAGACGAGCGAACAACGAGATGAAGCCGCCATTAATCTTCTTTCGAGGGTATTAGGGTTACGAACGAAATAAAAAAAATAAAAATGGATAAAGGGGGATCGGGTTATATGATTGTTGCGACCCAAAAGGAACGGGCCAAAATGAATTTTTAAAGCCCGTAAAAATTCTTAAACAAATTATAATTTGAATTTTAATCCAAATTAAATAACTTCAAATAGGAATTTGCAACAATAGTAATCGTCTAAATGTCGATTATTAATCGATGCAAATACCGGGTTGTTACAGACTCCCCTCCTTAAAGAAGTTGCGTCCTCGCAATCATAAGGAATAAATGGACAAAAGGTAACAACCATAAGAGCAAGAAAGAGTAAGCTTGAACGTGTTTGCTCGATGAATTTTATGAATTCCAAAGTGAAATCCATAGGATTTGAGAACCACTGAGCTTTCATGAGAAAAACATCTTTACTTCGAGGGTGCTGAACCTCCGAAGCAATGATGTTTAATTATCACAATCGATAATTAAACCTCAAATATCTAATTACCACAAACGATAATTAGAAACAGCAAATATCTGATTATCACAAACGATAATCAGAAATCACAAATTTTTCAATTAACGAGTCCGAAATTAACCGAAATAGCAAACGCACATGACCCATAACCACGAGTTTTACTAAATCGTTTAATTCACTTCATCATTTCCTTGAAAGTGCATAATTGTGTATTTTAAATAAATAACATTTTACGTTCTCAAACGGACAAGTCCGGAATTAAGCGAATCAGTAAAAGAAAGGGGTCACAGTCCTCGATTTTTCTGAAACGTTTAAATCGCTTCCTCATTCTTTTGAAAGCGTAAATTGTAAAAATTTTGAAAACCATTTTATTTATAAAATTACAATTTACATTCTCAAACGAACAAGTCCGGAATTAAGCGGATCAGCAAAAGAAAGGGGTCATAGTCCTCGATTTTACTGAAACGTTTAATTTGCTTCCTCATTCTTTTGAAGGCACAAATCGTAAAAATTTTGAAAACAATTTTGATTTATATTTTGAAACAACTTTTAAAACACGTGATTAAAACAACGACATCAGAAGCAACTTCGATAAGTGGATTTTCATTCATCCAAAGAGTCACAAGAATCTTCTCAAAGATAGAAAGGGGTATCATACCCTAAACTTGTATTCATAACAAGTCAATAACACACGAATTCACCAATGCACAAGAATTGATAAAACTTATCAATAGAAATCACGAAAATTGGTGAAGCACAAATTCTAGAAATCCTCACAAGAAATCCAGAAAACACAAGCTAAGAGTATAAGAACTCGAACGCGAGTATGAAAACTCGAACCGGAGTTTGAAAACTCGAACGCGAGTATGAAAACTCGAACCGGAGTATGAAAACTCGAACGCGAGTATGAAAACTCGAACGGAGTATGAAAACTCGAAGGGGAGTATGGAAACTCAAACGGAGTATGAAAACTCAAACGGAGTATGAAAACTCAAACAGAGTATGAAAACTCAAACGGAGTATGAAAACTCAAACAGAGTATGAAAACTGAAACGGAGTATGAAAACTCGAACCGAGTATGAAAACTCAAACGGAGTATGAAAACTCGAACAGAGTATGAAAACTCGAACGCGAGTATGAAAACTCGAACGGAGTATGAAAACTCGAACAGAGTATGAAAACTCGAACCGGAGTATGAAAACTCGAACGCGAGTATGAAAATTCGAACAGATTATGAAAACTCGAACCGGAGTATGAAAACTCGAACGCGAGTATGAAAACTCGAACGGAGTATGAAAACTCAAACGGAGTATGAAAACTCGAACAGAGTATGAAAACTCAAACGGAGTATGAAAACTCAAAGGAGAGTATGGAAACTCACCAACACGCGAGCATGAAAATTCATCAACACATGTAACGCATAACGAGAACGGGAGCACGAAAACTCACCTACATGCGAGCATGAAAACTCAACAACACGTGCAATGCAAAGCGAGAACGGGAGCACAGAATCTCACCTACACGTGAGCATGAAAATCACCAACACGGGCAATGCAAAGCGAGAACGGGAGCACGGAATCTCACCTACACGCGAGCATGAAAAATCATCAACACGTGCAACGCAAAGCGAGAACGGGAGCACGGAATCTCACCTACCCGCGAGCATGAAAAATCATCAACACGTGCAACGCATAACGAGACGCTATCTCATGGTTGCAAGCCATTAATTTTGACACACGAATGGCCCGAAGACCGTGGGGCGCTACCCCACATGTGTGAGTCGAAATCACACAGATTGAGGTCCAGACTAACCAAAAAAAATCAAAAGAGGTATGTGTGAGTGGAATCACACAAGTGGTGTCTAGTCTAACCTCACAATCAAAAGAAAAGTATGTGTGAATGAAATCACACAAGTGGTGTCTAGACAATCCTCAAAGCCCAAGAGATATGTGTGAGACGAAATCACACCGATGAGGCCTAGTCTAACCGTAAAAACGATCGTCATGATCAACGAGAAGTGTCAATTACACTAAGTCAGTAAATGTAAAAGTTTAGCATCATGTCCCATAACCACTTACTTAACTTAAATATTTACGGACAAACTGTAAATCTTCACTAATAAAATTTGTCACTAGAGGTTCAATCGAACAAGTTCAACAATTAACCGACGAAGTAAACGCAAGCGTTTCATACCACTTGTTTTACTAAGCCGTTTAATTAGATTTCTCATACGAGTGAAATAAAGATTTGTATATACTAATAGATTGGAAAACGGTTTCAAAAACGAGTTTGGTATTGAAAATAGAGTTGAAAACATTTTGATAAAAGAGTTTTGATATTTACTACTAGTATTGAAACCTTTATATTTTTAAAGTGACAAATCACAAAAATGATTGTAGAAACAATCAATCACAAGAATTCACATACGAAGACGTGAATAGAATCCAAAGAAATCGATACCGAATTCATCGAAAGGTATGTTCACAAAAATCCCGAAGAAAAGGTCATCAAAGTTGCTAATAAATGATAGCAACAAATCGGGAAATAATCAAGAATCGATTAAATTCGAAAACCAAATCAATTCACTAAGATTCACATTCGAAGACGTGAATAAAATACAAAGAATTCGATTCCAAATCCATCAAAGTAGGAATACCCAAAATTCCTGAAATAGAAGTTATCAAAGTCGACAAAGGTGATAACAACTAACCGGAAAAGAAGAACCGATCAACAATTGGAAAAACAAAGCAGAACGAGTATAAATGCTTGAATGACTTTAGCAAAAGTAAAAGTCAAGTCAACGTCGATATCGACAAGGCAAAGACCAAGACAATTTCTTTTATACAAAAGAAATTTTAAAACTATCAGAAAGAGGCACATGAAAACCAACAAACCATGGATAAACAGACAGAGTCGACAATTGGAATGCAATTTGTCTCAAAGATTGATACCCAAAACCCAATTGTATGGAAACTGCATTAAGTACACGAATCAGAGATAAGAATGCATATATATAGCAGTTCGAATAAACAATGCGAGTTCAAATCGAAGTGGGTACTAGTTGCAGCAATATGCACTTGGTAGAGCATATATACACTGATACTTAGAAGTGTAAACTCAAGTGAGCAAGTGCGATAGAGAATAGCAGCAATGCTCACGAATAAGCGTTAGGAATTCATTCCTAACAATCAAAGATGATCTTAAGACAAAGATGTGAAATAAAACATCGACAAATAGTTGTAACACATGTACTATCTAAGTTATGTTTTATATTTGTTCTAAACCCCAGGCTCTGATACCAAGCTGTGACGCCCCACCTCTATACCCACGCTAGCCAAGAACACTACGGTGTAGTGCTGTCAACTAGCACGGAGAATAAGGCTGTTGAGGAGCGACCATCCGTGTAATTGCTTTGTGCGAACACCGATATGTCAGATAGTAAAAACGTGCATTTCATTTCAGGAGGAAATCCGACATGCCGATGCAAACTCAAAGCTACTACACGGTGGCTATAATAGTCTAGGACAAAATATAAAATAATAACACAGGGAATAAAAATGCGGAACACAGATGAAACAGAAAATCTCATATACATATATAATAACTGATGTCAGTTACAATACATTTGACACGGTACATGTGATACAACTACAACAGTCGATTCAGGAAGTTACATATACAAGTACATTAACGCATATAATATACATGAATACATATCTTCCTATACAATAATACAGGCTACTACAAATGACGACTACTCCAAAAGATATGAAAGAACTTCATAGCTCTAGCAGCAACCCAAAGCAGAATACCTACAACCTGAAATACTCGGTCTGACCCGAGTATTAAATTCAAAAGAAAATAATACTCGGGTCAGTCTAATTCAAACTCAGTTATTAATGCACAGAAGCAATAATAATTAATTACTGAATAACGACAGTAATTAAACCAAATCAGAATGCAATTCAGAATATTGAATTGAAATGATCAAATAGTTCAAACCATTGAAATATCAATTAAAATATTAATTCAAGTAGGGCTGCAGTACACGCACGCGTGCACTGCCTCGCCACTACTGCATAAGGAATATGCAAAAGATCAAACAATCAAAACAAAATAAAATATCATACTCGCCCTACCGTGTGGCTGCAGTTCACGCTTGCGTGCACTGCCTTGCCACTACAGTGATGATGTACCTAACCGAATACCGTGTGGCTGCAGTTCACGCTTGCGTGCACTGCCTTGCCACCACGGTGATATGTACAAAATGAAATTTCACCACCGAACACAAGGTCAAACCCAAAATCAGGTTCAACTCACTGTACAGAAGCAAATACAAAGCAAAGGTCACAATGAAACTACAATTTCAACCAGGTACAAAGACAAAGATAATGCACATGACAACAGCACATAAATATGTGAAAGAGTGATACCACAGTTCAGTGATCCCACAAGCAACCGAAGATTCAAACATCAATGTCGCTGCCTCAATGGTCCTAGTAACCTCATGGACTCAATCAACTACAAATGCAGCATAAAGCAACAGTGTATATAAAAGTGTTGCAAGACCAGTACGGCTAAGTAGGAAGTGACTCTAACCAAAGAATAAAATATGAACCAGCATGGTACACTACTGGTGCAATAGTAGTATCAAAATAATCAAGACCACTGCCACTGGTTCAAGTGAAATCAAGACAAGTCAGTGACAAGAATGAAGTATTCCACTAGATAGTAAAAGTGGCACAATTACAAACACTATCAATTGCACTGCCTCAACAATCAGAGTATCATCGACAAAGTGAAACTACATGTATACATGAGCCAATGCAATTTCAGCTACAAAATGTTCAAGTGTAACTGCATATTAATTATGCAAACACAGGTTGCAATGAAGACTACAAAACACTCAATGCCACTCAAAGTCAGTGATATCTGACCAAAATGTGTACAGGTATGGAAGTGATAATTACATATAGGCAATAAGTATAATTGGAAATCAACAGAGATGAACCGACCATAATGGCAAGTTCGGACAATTTCAAAGCCGAGCAAATATAAACATACATGTATGCATATACACACACACACACATACATATCCACTTCAATGAAACAGTACAAAATCAAAATAGCCCAAGTGGCTAGGTCATGAAATGGCAATGAAAATGCACAAACACGCCAAGTTACAGGTCGCAAATGACCCGAAGCAGTAAACAGAGAAGCCAAAGTTGCGAATCAAAATAAGATCGCAGGTAAAAGTGACTGAAGTCAAAAGTTCACTAAAAATAGCCAAATTCAAATGAAAACAAACAATGCCAAACACAAATTATTTTCGCAAAATCAAGTGCCCAGTAAAGAGTAATGAACTCATGTAAATAGGGTTGTCAAGATCAAGTATGAAACTCAGGCATTGCGGAGTTCAATCAGACATCCCTAGTCACATAAGCTCAAACACTTTCAATATAACACAAAATGCAAGCAAAGTGGACCAGTATACCGAAAACACACACAAGCCATGTACAGCAGTAAAGAAACGAACCAAGGGACATACAGTGAAGCCCGGTCGGAACTGTTCCAAACTGGAAACAAATGAAGATTTCAAAGCCGTAGTCAACAATCAAAAGTTCGGTATGCAGAAGACTCAAGTCAAAACTTCCAGTAAAACAAATGCGTAATGGCCGAGGCCAATACACACTACCATTGCAAAGCCAATGTCAAGTGTATGCTCAAAAAAACCAGACAAGGCACGGAGAAATTCAAGTAAAAAAAGAAGTCACATGAATCATTAACATCAACTAAATCGAACCGCCAAAATCAAGAAATTGACGAATTCACACAGCTTTATACGAACGAAAATCATAGTGTTTAAACCCTACAAATTTGAGATAGAACTAGATGTGAGCAAGCTCACCTTGTCGACGAATTGAAGCATCACGGAGATGCGCTACGCCAGAGCAATCGAGGGAAGACGAGCGAACAACGAGATGAAGCCGCCATTAATCTTCTTTCGAGGGTATTAGGGTTACGAACGAAATAAAAAAAATAAAAATGGATAAAGGGGGATCGGGTTATATGATTGTTGCGACCCAAAAGGAACGGGCCAAAATGAATTTTTAAAGCCCGTAAAAATTCTTAAACAAATTATAATTTGAATTTTAATCCAAATTAAATAACTTCAAATAGGAATTTGCAACAATAGTAATCGTCTAAATGTCGATTATTAATCGATGCAAATACCGGGTTGTTACATTATCTCCAATTCCAATTAACCATCTAAATGAATAGGTAACCTACAATAAACATTATCGTTACTCTTTAGTCACATAAGTAAGCCTCTATTTTTTACAAATCAATGTTGGCATTTATTTCCATACTACTAATTGCATTCACTTATGTTCTATCCAAACATACATTTAGATTTTATTTCCATTAATTAATTCAATATTTACATCCACTTATTAACAATTTACTTCCATTTATACAGTTGCAATTCATTTTAATTATTATTTCATTAATACTATTTCAAATTTTATTTCTTTCAGTATTAATTACACAATCATACTTAATTAACAAATTATAATGTTTTCCACTATTTCTCTATTTGGATTTCATTCCAATTGTCAAGAATTGATTTTATTTACCATTGCAACATTTAATTTCTAACCTTCGCTCCAATATAAATTATAAGATTTTCATTTCTTTCTACATTAAATTACAAAATCTTATAAATTTAACAAATTTAATCATCAAAATTTACAGGTCGTTACATTCCCCTACTCAAAACTTTTCGTCCCCGAAAAGGAATAGAAGGAAAAGAAGAATTAGGAATCAATATATCTTACTTAAAATATTAAATTTATAAACAAATAAATTTACAAAATTTATTAATTTAAATAAAATATACCAATTTATACCTATTAATTCCTTTTAAACTCAATTTAATAAAGTTTGGAAAATATTTTCAAATAATAAATCAAGCATATTGAAACTGTTTCGGTAGAGTCTCCTTTGTACGGAGAGGCTCGGGAGAAATATAATATCAAAATACAATATACAACATATGTTTTTCAAAATAATATATATCCCAACTCGGGAAATAATATAATAATGCTATAAACTGTAATTCGAGAACGTACCTATTTGTCGGGCAAATTACGCTTATATTATGAAACCAGATGCAGTAGCAATTGCTTCCATAACCTGTATTTCACTTATATAATCCAAAAAGGTTAATAATTATATAAAATGAAATATCTAAAGTGGTTTCTACCACGGCAAACAATCAATACAACAACAATCAATTTCAACAAACATCATAAACACCAATCAACCATCCAAGCATATCAAACAAAACAAATAGTTGTTCGGGTTCGAAACTTTAAATTGTACGGAATGAAAAATAGGCTACTAAGCGCACCATTTACTCAACAATCTCTGATGAAACTAAATAGATTATCCATCCATCCACACAATTTTAAAATATCCTTGCCCCAAACAACCTTAAACCAAATAAACAACAATTTCAAATAATAAATCAAGCAAATTTTTTTTCAATTCTATTTCTTAACATTTGCTGTTTGATTTCCTTTTTATTCATATAATGGTTTATCTTTTAATTTACATTTAATTCTTATAATTTATTTAGAAACAACTTCAACTTATTTACTTAAGTTTAAATTTCCTTACTTACAATATTTACCTTCTATCATATTTTATTATAGTAAGATTTCCCTTATAACTTTAGTTTATAACAATTACAACATCAATTCTTATAAATAAAAGCAATTTATTGAACACTTCCATTACATACCTTTACCTGTACAATTTCCATTACATTTCTTATTAAACATTTCAACTTTTAATTTTTAGTAAGTTATGTGTATGCTTTTAAAGAATGTAATTGAAAGTTATACAAGTTTTCTCATTTCCTTTAATTTAAATGTTCCATAATTATATTTTTGTTTAATCAGTTACAAATTCAACTTCATTTAATCCCATCAATAACTTATCATTAAATCTCTTAATTTAATTAGAGGTTTCAATTATTAATTAGTTACATTCCATTTCACTACAATAACTAAAACTATTAATCAATGGAAACTTAAGAATTAAATACCGGGTTTTATTCAAATCATTTTAAAATAACAGATAAATATACACTTATAAATTTATATATCCAATTATAATTAAAACAATTTAAAATTTTATACTTGTTAATCAAAATAAATCTGCAGTAAAACTACTACAGTGGCCTTCCCCATTCGAAACTCGAAAATGAATGTCGATGATGCGTGCACTCATCATCGAAATTATTTTCCAACGACAGAGAGGGGAGTATAACTTATTTCTTTCCAGAATTTCTTTAATACAATTCTTTCAAATTATATTGAAATATTTATATTAGAAAATACTTCTAATAGTTTTATTATTAGATTCCAAAATCAATTGAAAGAACTTTTCAAAACCCCGGAACTTAATTCTAAAATTTCCAATTTGATTTATTTTATTTTCAATCTTATTTCACTGTTATTTATAAATTTCATTACCTAACAACCAATGTATTGCAACCAAATATATATATATATATATATATATATATATATCATTTAAAAAAATTTATATATAGAAAATATAATAGGCAAAATTATTTCATTCACCTATATTAAAACCAAATATTATGTCGGTCTGTCCTATTAAGTGTTTCGAAACCCCTATTGATGTCACAGTGTCACATGCACCAACCAGAGTTTATAAATACAAAACGGAACAAATTAACACAATATTAAAACCTTTTTATAACACTAACAAATATGCTCTCTCATATATATACGCTCAGCGACTCCCATAGGGTATTACTACCCTATTAACAAAGAGTCAAACCCCACAAAGCTAAGATTTATCGCTAAACCAAAGCTCTGATAGTAGATGTAACATCCCGCCTTTTCGCACGCTTTAAATCGACGCACGTGCCAATTCAAACCATACGGAAGGGTGGATTATTATGGGGTAAATAAGAAAAAGCAGGGAAAGAAATAAAACAAAACAGAATCTCACAGCGGAAGGATAAAATATAATAATCAAATATACAACACTTGAACTGTTTACAAAATATTTAATTTTACTTATACAATATATATCAGAGTTATACATACCATGGAATATCAATAGTGCAGCGGAATACAATAGTGTAGTGGAATAATATAGTAGATAATAGTACTACGAATCGTCGTCTTCTTCCTCCAAAGCTAAAATCTTCAAATCCTGAAACGCTTGGACTGACCCGAGCGAATTGAAAAGACAAAATACTCGAGTCAGAACTAAAAGATCTTATGTAAGTTAAATCAACAGAAGTAAATATGAGTGCAGTAACTCAAGAGATGCTCGGGATTTACATCTCCTAAGGATTCGTTAAACTATTTACTATGTAGTATATTTCGCTATTATAATAGTGTCTATTTGTAAAATAAAATTACTTTTAAATAGCGTTAAGGCTTTACATTTTCCACCTTAACACATTTATATATTCCCATAGTCTATACAGTACCGTAATCTCCCCCGTACTGGGCGTCGTCAGAGGGCACTCTATAGGTATGGTACAAGACCAAAATCGTATAAGGCGCGCTAGGGTAGGTGACACGGCACAACTAGGCAATGTCAAAGTAGATATACCAGTTACGCTTCCGGGTCGGTGGTAACGCATAGCCGCAGATACCGCCCACCTCGAGCCATACCCCCAAATCAAAGAAATCAATAGTGGTCACCGAATAAATCCAAAGTTAGAGTATAATATCGAAGGGATGTGTCCGATAAAAGGTGCTACCATCTTAACCTGTCGATCGCTCCTGTTTTAGCCACCTTATGCCAACTCACGGGAGTTTGGTCCACGTATTTACCTCAAAGGAAACGCCGCCACCATCCTACTTCATTCTGGAATCTCCACCACGTACACGGTTGTTAAAGTGGTTTTCGAAGTTGGCAGAGAGTATGACAACTTTCGATTCCGGTCTCTTCAATAACCAAACGTTATTATAACCCCGCGGTCCTTTCAAAATAATTTATACTTTAAAACCAGAATAAAATATCTATTTCAAAACCATATAAATACGATATCATTTCTATTTTAAAACCCAAATCAATATGATATCATTTTTATTTCAAATATACCTTTTAAAAATCATAGTACTTTCAAATATATAAACCTTAAACCCATAGCTTCGAAACAAATTTTCAATACTTAAAGGGTTTAATAATAAATTACTTTATAATGTAAATTAGCTTTTTACTTTCTCAAATCAATTCCAAATACAGATTTGAATTTCCAAATAAACCATTTAAATTTCCATATATTTCAAAGTTTTAAATATTCCACCATTTCAAGACTGAATTTTTAATTCGTATATGTATGCCAAATTCACTTTACTATTATTTAGTTTTGAAATACTTACTTAATAAATCCAGTATCCTTTATATAAAATTTCTAAATTCAATAATTGAATATTCCTCAATTTATTTAAACTAGATTTATTCACTTAAATCATCTTAAATTCGAATTTAGTTATAACACCATATTCATTTTAAATCTAAATTTCAATAAGATCTTAATTAAATAAAATCTCAAATCCATTCCAAAACTATCTTCTCAACTTTGATTTATAAAAATCAATATAAACTCTATATTAGAATATAATTTAAGTAAATACTTATCCATAGTATATGTAACAACCCGATATTCGCGTCAATTCATAACCGACGTTAAAACGATTTATATTTTTTCGTCAATTGCCATTTTGAAGTTTTTAAAATTTAAATTTAAATTTAAATTACAAATTGTTATAAAGTTTGATGGGCTTTGAGAAATTAATTGGTGGTCCATTTATTATTGGGCCGTGAAAAATTTAAAGGGATTTAATCGTGTTAATATTAGTTTGAAATTGTTGAGAGAATTATCGGACTTTAAAATTTGTTTCGGCCCATTTTCCTTTGTGATGCCGTTCCCTTCTTAATTGAATTCGACCGCACCCTTATCATCTCATTTTTTTTTCGTTAACCCTAAACAAAAATCGAACGAGGGAAGAAAATAATGGCTGCTCAATCGTTCGCCCCTCTTTTTCGTCCCTCGGTGAAAACTAGGGTTTCAAAACAAGTTGCGTGTCGATTTGTCGATTGTTCGTCTTCGTGTTGCTTGCTTCGACCACTTGATTGAGTCGCCTCTGCTTCGATTCGAACTGCGCGATCTTGGAGGTTCTTCGAACAAAGGTGAGTGAACGTTCTCACTCACATCTTCTTCTACTCGCTTTCGACATCTGTGATTTTCGGTGTTTTTTTTCGTTTGGTTTTGGACATCGATTTACTATGCTACTTGACTTTATTTGCTCGAACTTGCTATCTTCGGGTGATTCACTGATGCTTAGTTGATTTTGTGTTTTGAGGTTGATGATTTCGTGCTTTCTGGGTATCACTGCACTGTTGTGTCTTGTGGTCACCACGGTTTGCTTCGTAGTGACTTCGGATACTTGATTTAATATATATGTGTGTGATTTTGTGTTAACTTTTTGGTCTCTGCCCTTTTGCTTTGCGAACACAATTTGGATTTTTGGTTGATTTTGCCACTGCTATATCTCTTATCATAATTATGCGTTCGAGGTTTGATGCGAGATGAGAATCGATTTGGGTATTTGCTTTTATGCTGTCTTGCTTGTTTAACTTCGACTTTGACACTGTTTGACCGTGTTCATCTCCTTAGTTGTGGCTATGGCCATTTGGGTTTACTGTTCCTGTAGCACTTGCGACCTGGCTTGGCTGCAGTCCTATGGCATCGGCACTTGACTTAGTGTTGCTTGATGTTCATTTATTTTGGGACAATTTGCATTTATATGGTTATCTGATTTACATTTGATTCATCGCTTCACGTCACTTGTGATTCACTGCATTTCTGAGTTTGGTCTGTAGCTCCCTGTTTTGAGTTAAAACCTCATTGACCTGATGCACTGTGGGTTCATGCCATAGGTTGCATACTTCTTGCATACTATATGATCACTGTAGTTGCATTCACTTCATGTTTGCATTGTCATATTGTATACTTGGACTTCACTGAAGTTATTATTGCATTCATGTTGATGTCTGGACACATGCCTGAGTCTCTGTTGCATGCATTGCTGTCTGGATTAGTTGTCTTTCGATTCAACTTGAATCTGTACATTCATGTTGTAAATTCCTGGCCAACTGTTCTAGTCGAAACTTGTGTAAATTGTCTTGCTTATTAGTACAACTGAAGTTATGTTGAAGGTTGAAATTCCATTTATGAACATAAATATACCTGCTGTTATCTATAGGTATCACTGCACCTAATGCCGAGCACATATTTGTGTTGTTGTCAGGCTATATTAAATCTCTGTTTGCCTGGTTCACCTCTGTTGATTTCATTGGTGACTGACACTGCTCAGTTGCTTGTATCAACCCCATTTCCAGGTTACATGTAATCTTGTTGAAGTTGTTGAACTAGTGTTCTTGTGGTTTGCTGTAGCAATTCATCACACTTGAATTGCATTTGAGTTTCTTTTCAAATCCATCTTCTTGCTTCTTACTACTATGTGCACTTGATTTAGTTGTACACTTACTGTGCACATTCCATGTTGCCATTTCTATATCCATTTTGTTAAGGCGCTGTTCGTTATGTACATTCAAATGTGTACATATTTTTCTTTCATTTGGTGGAAGTTTTAACTGTTGCCATCATGTACAGTCTATTGTACATTGCTCTTCATATTAGTGCATTGGGTCCTTATTCCTTTTAGTGCATACTGTATATCTTTGTGTGCTAGTTTCCATGCACATTCTCCATGTCTGCCTTCTTGACCACTGAGGCCGTGGTATTTGATATTTGAATCTTCATTGATTTCGGTTCGTTGATCATTGAGTACATCGTCACTGTAGTGGCACGGCAGTGCACGCAAGCGTGAACTGCAGCCACACGGTATTCAATGGGTACATCATCACTGTAGTGGCAAGGCAGTGCACGCCAGCGTGAACTGCAGCCACACGGTGTGGTTTTATGATATCTAACTTGTTTTGATTAATTGATCTTTTGCATATTCCATATGCTGTAGTGGCGAGGCAGTGCACGCGTGCGTGTACTGCAGCCCTACTCGATTTAATATTTTAATTGATATTTAAATGTTTTGAACTGTTTTGTTTATTTCAATTCAATATTCAGAATTGCATTCTGATTTGTCTTAATTACTGTCGTCTATTCATTATTTAATTATTATTGCTTCTGTGCACTAATAACTGAGTTTGAATTAGACTGACCCGAGTATTATTTTCTTTTGAATTTAATACTCGGGTCAGACCGAGTATTTACAGGTTGTAGATATTCTGCTTTGGGTTGCTGCTAGAGCTATGAAGTTCTTTCATATCTTTTGGAGTAGTCGTCTTTTGTAGTAGTCTATATTATTGTATAGGAAGATATGTATTCATGTATATTATATACGTTAATGTACTTGTATATGTAACTTCCTGAGTTGACTATTGCAGTTGTATCACATGTACCGTGTAAATGTATTGTAACTGACATCAGTTATTATATATGTATATGAGATTTTCTGTTTTTATCTGTGTTCCGCATTTATATTTATCTGTGTTATTAGTTTATATTTGTCCTAGACTATTATAGCCACCGCGTGGTAGCTTTGAGTTTGCATCGGCATGTCGGATTTCCTCCTAAAATAGATTGCACGTTTTTACTATCTGACATATCGGTGTTCGCACAAAGCAATTACACGGAGGGTCGCTCCTCAACAGCCTTATTCTCCGTGCTAGTTGACAGCACTACACCGTAGTGTTCTTGGCTAGCGTGGGTATAGAGGTGGGGCGTCACAGCTTGGTATCAGAGCCTGGGGTTTAGAACAAATATAAAACATAACTTAGATAGTACATGTGTTACAACTATTTGTCGATGTTTTATTTCACATCTTTGTCTTAAGATCATCTTTGATTGTTAGGAATGAATTCCTAACGCTTATTCATGAGCATTGCTGCTATTCTCTATCGCACTTGCTCACTTGAGTTTACACTTCTAAGTATCAGTGTATATATGCTCTACCAAGTGCATATTGCTGCAACTAGTACCCACTTCGATTTGAACTCGCATTATTTATTCGAACTGCTATATATATGCATTCTTATCTCTGATTCGTGTACTTAATGCAGTTTCCATACAATTGGGTTTTGGGTATCAATCTTTGAGACAAATTGCATTCCAATTGTCGACTCTGTCTGTTTATCCATGGTTTGTTGGTTTTCATGTGCCTCTCTCTGATAGTTTTAAAATTTCTTTGGTATAAAAGAAATTGTCTTGGTCTTTGCCTTGTCGATATCGACGTTGACTTGACTTTTACTTTTGCTAAAGTCATTCAAGCATTTATACTCGTTCTGCTTTGTTTTTCCAATTGTTGATCGGTTCTTCTTTTCCGGTTAGTTGTTATCACCTTTGTCGACTTTGATAACTTCTATTTCAGGAATTTTGGGTATTCCTACTTTGATGGATTTGGAATCGAATTCTTTGTATTTTATTCACGTCTTCGAATGTGAATCTTAGTGAATTGATTTGGTTTTCGAATTTAATCGATTCTTGATTATTTCCCGATTTGTTGCTATCATTTATTAGCAACTTTGATGACCTTTTCTTCGGGATTTTTGTGAACATACCTTTCGATGAATTCGGTATCGATTTCTTTGGATTCTATTCACGTCTTCGTATGTGAATTCTTGTGATTGATTGTTTCTACAATCAATTTTGTGATTTGTCACTTTAAAAATATAAAGGTTTCAATACTAGTAGTAAATATCAAAACTCTTTTATCAAAATGTTTTCAACTCTATTTTCAATACCAAACTCGTTTTTGAAACCGTTTTCCAATCTATTAGTATATACAAATCTTTATTTCACTCGTATGAGAAATCTAATTAAACGGCTTAGTAAAACAAGTGGTATGAAACGCTTGCGTTTACTTCGTCGGTTAATTGTTGGACTTGTTCGATTGAACCTCTAGTGACAAATTTTATTAGTGAAGATTTACAGTTTGTCCGTAAATATTTAAGTTAAGTAAGTGGTTATGGGACATGATGCTAAACTTTTACATTTACTGACTTAGTGTAATTGACACTTCTCGTTGATCATGACGATCATTTTTACGGTTAGACTAGGCCTCATCGGTGTGATTTCGTCTCACACATATCTCTTGGGCTTTGAGGATTGTCTAGACACCACTTGTGTGATTTCATTCACACATACTTTTCTTTTGATTGTGAGGTTAGACTAGACACCACTTGTGTGATTCCACTCACACATACCTCTTTTGATTTTTTGGTTAGTCTGGACCTCAATCTGTGTGATTTCGACTCACACATGTGGGGTAGCGCCCCACGGTCTTCGGGCCATTCGTGTGTCAAAATTAATGGCTTGCAACCATGAGATAGCGTCTCGTTATGCGTTGCACGTGTTGATGATTTTTCATGCTCGCGGGTAGGTGAGATTCCGTGCTCCCGTTCTCGCTTTGCGTTGCACGTGTTGATGATTTTTCATGCTCGCGTGTAGGTGAGATTCCGTGCTCCCGTTCTCGCTTTGCGTTGCCCGTGTTGGTGATTTTCATGCTCACGTGTAGGTGAGATTCCGTGCTCCCGTTCTCGCTTTGCGTTGCACGTGTTGATGATTTTTCATGCTCGCGGGTAGGTGAGATTCCGTGCTCCCGTTCTCGCTTTGCGTTGCACGTGTTGATGATTTTTCATGCTCGCGTGTAGGTGAGATTCCGTGCTCCCGTTCTCGCTTTGCGTTGCCCGTGTTGGTGATTTTCATGCTCACGTGTAGGTGAGATTCTGTGCTCCCGTTCTCGCTTTGCATTGCACGTGTTGGTGAGTTTTCATGCTCGCATGTAGGTGAGTTTTCGTGCTCCCGTTCTCGTTATGCGTTACATGTGTTGATGAATTTTCATGCTCGCGTGTTGGTGAGTTTCCATACTCTCCTTTGAGTTTTCATACTCTGTTCGAGTTTTCACACTCCGTTCGAGTTTTCATACTCCGTTCGAGTTTTCATACTCCGTTTGAGTTTTCATACTCTGTTCGAGTTTTCATACTCCGTTTGAGTTTTCATACTCTGTTCGAGTTTTCATACTCCGTTTGAGTTTTCATACTCTGTTCGAGTTTTCATACTCCGTTTGAGTTTTCACACTCCGTTTGAGTTTTCATACTCTGTTCGAGTTTTCATACTCCGTTTGAGTTTTCATACTCCGTTTGAGTTTCCATACTCTCCTTCGAGTTTTCATACTCCGTTCGAGTTTTCATACTCGCGTTCGAGTTTTCATACTCCGGTTCGAGTTTTCATACTCGCGTTCGAGTTTTCATACTCCGTTTGAGTTTTCATACTCCGTTCGAGTTTTCATACTCCGTTTGAGTTTTCATACTCCGTTTGAGTTTCCATACTCTCCTTCGAGTTTTCATACTCCGTTCGAGTTTTCATACTCGCGTTCGAGTTTTCATACTCCGGTTCGAGTTTTCATACTCGCGTTCGAGTTTTCATACTCCGGTTCGAGTTTTCATACTCCGTTCGAGTTTTCATACTCCGGTTCGAATTTTCATACTCGCGTTCGAGTTTTCATACTCGCGTTCGAGTTTCCATACTCTCATCTTGTGATTTCTGGATTTCTTGCGTAGATTCCTAGAATTTGTGCTTCACCAATTTTCGTGATTTCTATTGATAAGTTTTATCAATTCTTGTGCATTGGTGAATTCGTGTGTTATTGACTTGTTATGAATACAAGTTTAGGGTATGATACCCCTTTCTATCTTTGAGAAGATTCTTATGACACTTTGGATGAATGAAAATCCACTTATCGAAGTTGCTACTGATGTCGCTGTTTTAATCACGTGTTTTAAAAGTTGTTTCAAAATATAAATCAAAATTGTTTTCAAAATTTTTTACGATTTGCGCTTTCAAAAGAATGAGAAAGCGAATTAAACGTTTCAGTAAAATCGAGGACTATGACCCCTTTCTTTTGCTGATTCGCTTAATTCCGGACTTGTTCGTTTGAGAATGTAAATTGTAATTCTATAAATAAAATGGTTTTCAAAATTTTTACACTTTACGCTTTCAAAAGAATGTGGAAGCGATGTAAACGTTTCAGAAAAATCGAGGACTGTGACCCCTTTCTTTTACTGATTCGCTTAATTCCGGACTTGTCCGTTTGAGAACGTAAAATGTTATTTATTTAAAATACACAATTTAACACTTTCAAGGAAACGATGAAGTGAATTAAACGATTTAGTAAAACTCGTGGTTATGAGTCATGTGCGTTTGCTATTTCGGTTAATTTCGGACTCGTTAATTGAAAAATTTGTAATTTGAAATTTGATTACCGTTGTGGTAATTTCTGATTATCGTTTTGATAATTGGAGGTTTATGATTTCTGATTTATCGTTTTTGATAATCAGATATTTATTGTTTCTGATTATCGCTTGTGATAATCAGATATTTGAGATCTAATTATCGTTTGTGATAATTAGATATTTGTGATTTGATTATCAATTGTGATAATTAAATAATCGTTGATTCGTGATTTCTGATTTATCGTTTTTGATAATCAGATATTTATTGTTTCTAATTATCTATTGATAATTAGATATTTGAGATTTAATTGTCGTTTGTGATAATTAAATATTTGTGATTTAAGATTGATTTTCGATTTTGATAATCGAATACTTGTTGATTTGATTATCGTTTTTGATAATCGAATATTTGTAATTTGAGATTTCTGAATTATCTATTGATAATTAGATTTTGTTGATAATTTGTGAATTTCTTTTATGAAATTAAAAGATTTCTTTGGCGTTTATATTGTACTACGCCTGTGTACCGGCTCAATTTTCTGCTATTTATGACGTTTCCCACGTCTTCCAATTACGGAAATGCCTTTGGAATTTCCGATCCTTATTCTTATTCTCGAGCTACCTTCTATTCACATCATTGCTTCGGAGGTTCAGCATCCTCGAAATAAAGATGTTTATCTCGTGAAAGCTTAGTGGTTCTCAAATCCTATGGATTTCATTTTTGAATCCAGAGAATTCATCGAGCAAACTCGTTCAAGCTTACTCTTTCATGCTCTTATGGTTGTTACCTTTTGTCCATTTATTCTTTATGATTGCGAGGACGCAATTTCTTTAAGGAGGGGAGTCTGTAACAACCCGATATTCGCGTCAATTCATAATCGACGTTAAAACGATTTATATTTTTTCGTCAATTGCCATTTTGAAGTTTTTAAAATTAAAATTAAAATTTAAATTACAAATTGTTATAAAGTTTGATGGGCTTTGAGAAATTAATTGGTGGTCCATTTATTATTGGGCCGTGAAAAATTTAAAGGGATTTAATCGTGTTAATATTAGTTTGAAATTGTTGAGAGAATTATCGGACTTTAAAATTTGTTTCGGCCCATTTTCCTTTGTGATGCCGTTCCCTTCTTAATTGAATTCGACCGCACCCTTATCATCTCATTTTTTTTTCGTTAACCCTAAACAAAAATCGAACGAGGGAAGAAAATAATGGCTGCTCAATCGTTCGCCCCTCTTTTTCGTCCCTCGGTGAAAACTAGGGTTTCAAAACAAGTTGCGTGTCGATTTGTCGATTGTTCGTCTTCGTGTTGCTTGCTTCGACCACTTGATTGAGTCGCCTCTGCTTCGATTCGAACTGCGCGATCTTGGAGGTTCTTCGAACAAAGGTGAGTGAACGTTCTCACTCACATCTTCTTCTACTCGCTTTCGACATCTGTGATTTTCGGTGTTTTTTTTCGTTTGGTTTTGGACATCGATTTACTATGCTACTTGACTTTATTTGCTCGAACTTGCTATCTTCGGGTGATTCACTGATGCTTAGTTGATTTTGTGTTTTGAGGTTGATGATTTCGTGCTTTCTGGGTATCACTGCACTGTTGTGTCTTGTGGTCACCACGGTTTGCTTCGTAGTGACTTCGGATACTTGATTTAATATATATGTGTGTGATTTTGTGTTAACTTTTTGGTCTCTGCCCTTTTGCTTTGCGAACACAATTTGGATTTTTGGTTGATTTTTCCACTGCTATATCTCTTATCATAATTATGCGTTCGAGGTTTGATGTGAGATGAGAATCGATTTGGGTATTTGCTTTTATGCTGTCTTGCTTGTTTAACTTCGACTTTGACACTGTTTGACCGTGTTCATCTCCTTAGTTGTGGCTATGGCCATTTGGGTTTACTGTTCCTGTAGCACTTGCGACCTGGCTTGGCTGCAGTCCTATGGCATCGGCACTTGACTTAGTGTTGCTTGATGTTCATTTATTTTGGGACAATTTGCATTTATATGGTTATCTGATTTACATTTGATTCATCGCTTCACGTCACTTGTGATTCACTGCATTTCTGAGTTTGGTCTGTAGCTCCCTGTTTTGAGTTAAAACCTCATTGACCTGATGCACTATGGGTTCATGCCATAGGTTGCATACTTCTTGCATACTATATGATCACTGTAGTTGCATTCACTTCATGTTTGCATTGTCATATTGTATACTTGGACTTCACTGAAGTTATTATTGCATTCATGTTGATGTCTGGACACATGCCTGAGTCTCTGTTGCATGCATTGCTGTCTGGATTAGTTGTCTTTCGATTCAACTTGAATCTGTACATTCATGTTGTAAATTCCTGGCCAACTGTTCTAGTCGAAACTTGTGTAAATTGTCTTGCTTATTAGTACAACTGAAGTTATGTTGAAGGTTGAAATTCCATTTATGAACATAAATATACCTGCTGTTATCTATAGGTATCACTGCACCTAATGCCGAGCACATATTTGTGTTGTTGTCAGGCTATATTAAATCTCTGTTTGCCTGGTTCACCTCTGTTGATTTCATTGGTGACTGACACTGCTCAGTTGCTTGTATCAACCCCATTTCCAGGTTACATGTAATCTTGTTGAAGTTGTTGAACTAGTGTTCTTGTGGTTTGCTGTAGCAATTCATCACACTTGAATTGCATTTGAGTTTCTTTTCAAATCCATCTTCTTGCTTCTTACTACTATGTGCACTTGATTTAGTTGTACACTTACTGTGCACATTCCATGTTGCCATTTCTATATCCATTTTGTTAAGGCGCTGTTCGTTATGTACATTCAAATGTGTACATATTTTTCTTTCATTTGGTGGAAGTTTTAACTGTTGCCATCATGTACAGTCTATTGTACATTGCTCTTCATATTAGTGCATTGGGTCCTTATTCCTTTTAGTGCATACTGTATATCTTTGTGTGCTAGTTTCCATGCACATTCTCCATGTCTGCCTTCTTGACCACTGAGGCCGTGGTATTTGATATTTGAATCTTCATTGATTTCGGTTCGTTGATCATTGGGTACATCGTCACTGTAGTGGCACGGCAGTGCACGCAAGCGTGAACTGCAGCAACACGGTATTCAATGGGTACATCATCACTGTAGTGGCAAGGCAGTGCACGCCAGCGTGAACTGCAGCCACACGGTGTGGTTTTATGATATCTAACTTGTTTTGATTAATTGATCTTTTGCATATTCCATATGCTGTAGTGGCGAGGCAGTGCACGCGTGCGT
The DNA here is from genome assembly GCA_030765085.1 of Allium cepa. Lineage (NCBI taxonomy): Eukaryota > Viridiplantae > Streptophyta > Magnoliopsida > Asparagales > Amaryllidaceae > Allium > Allium cepa. Next base: position 564,508,699 of record CM060935.1, read on the forward strand.
GTACTGCAGCCCTACTCGATTTAATATTTTAATTGATATTTAAATGTTTTGAACTGTTTTGTTTATTTCAATTAAATATTCAGAATTGCATTCTAATTTGTCTTAATTACTGTCGTCTATTCATTATTTAATTATTATTGCTTCTGTGCACTAATAACTGAGTTTGAATTAGACTGACCCGAGTATTATTTTCTTTTGAATTTAATACTCGGGTCAGACCGAGTATTTACAGGTTGTAGATATTCTGCTTTGGGTTGCTGCTAGAGCTATGAGGTTCTTTCATATCTTTTGGAGTAGTCGTCTTTTGTAGTAGTCTATATTATTGTATAGGAAGATATGTATTCATGTATATTATATACGTTAATGTACTTGTATATGTAACTTCCTGAGTTGACTATTGCAGTTGTATCACATGTACCGTGTAAATGTATTGTAACTGACATCAGTTATTATATATGTATATGAGATTTTATGTTTTTATCTGTGTTCCGCATTTATATTTATCTGTGTTATTAGTTTATATTTGTCCTAGACTATTATAGCCACCGCGTGGTAGCTTTGAGTTTGCATCGGCATGTAGGATTTCCTCCTAAAATAGATTGCACGTTTTTACTATCTGACATATCGGTGTTCGCACAAAGCAATTACACGGAGGGTCGCTCCTCAACAGCCTTATTCTCCGTGCTAGTTGACAGCACTACACCGTAGTGTTCTTGGCTAGCGTGGGTATAGAGGTGGGGCGTCACAGTATATTTTAATAAAATCAACTTAATTATTAAACTTACTTCATACTTTAAACAATTTTAAACATAGCTTAAAACCAAAAATTTAATTATATATAAAATAACTTTTATCAAATATTCGAAATCTATATCTCATAAAACCATATATATATTTCTTTACAAAGCCATAGAAAATTATTTCAAAAATAATTTTATATATATATATATATATATATATATAGACACACACACACACTGCGATGCCTGTATATAATTTTCTATCCTATGGTCAAGTGATACAAATATTTATCATTTCAATCCGCAATTTAAAAATAAAATGCGGTTGTATATCATTTCAAACCGCAATCCCGAATCAAATTAAATGCATAACAACTTGCAGATTATGATGATATAAATGAAACATCCATTCATTCATCATCAACCATTTATCACAATCATCATCCAAATTCAAACAATACATCAACATATAACAGGTGATAAATAACAGGTATCAACTATTGGTTTATATTCAAAAATAAATTATAACTGTTTAACTGGCAGTTTATATGCAATAAGATAAATAACAATTTAACTGGCAGTTAATATGCAAGAAATAAATAATAATTTAACTGGTAGTTAATATGCGATGAATAATTAGGTAACAATTAAATTAAATAATTTAATTTTACCGGGATGAAGATTAAAATATGCCAAACAACCATAAATAACTTTCAAATCACATCATATATAAATTTAACAAACATAAGAAATTTTAGAAGTTGTGAGTGGGTTAAAATACTCACCTTTTGAATTTAAATTGAATTTAAATCCAATTTAAAGCCCAAAATTGAGCAGTCATGGAATTCGTCCAAACTAGCGTCAGAATGTCTGGAATTTTGATACGATCTTGGCAAAAAAAACCGCACATGAATCGGACCTCGTGCGCAAAAGTTATGCTTTAATTAGCTTAAAAGGAAAAAACAAAAATAAATACATATTGAAATAAAAATTGAATGAACTTACGTAAACGTCACTTGCGCATGACCCTGGCCTAGCACGCACGCACGTCAGAAGCACGATAACCCATCAGAGCCGCCACCTTACCCAGATTTCGCTGCCACCACGCAAGCCTACGACTCGATCGGACACCACCATACGAACCACCATCGTCGAGCGACCCATCCCCTGCCGAGCGGCCATCTCCAGCTGCCCTTTTCTCGACCGCCACCACCAATCTTTGAAGCCAAGATCTGGCAAAATCGTTAACTTCTAGCTAAAACGAACCGTATGGATGTCACCTGCTCGACAACACCTTCCCAACCCGCCTCCTGATCGATGATCGAATGAAAATCCACCGTCAGATCGTCCAAAATCTAGTTTCGACGATCGAGGTTCACCTTGAATTTCTGGACAAATGATATATCGAATTGAAAAACGAATTCCAGATCTGAGATGCGCTCTTCGAGAGCTTCAACATATATTTTTTTCTGAATTTTTCTGAGGAGTTTGAATTTTCATTAGATTTTTGAATTTGCAATTGGATCTAGGGTTTGCATCCATTGAGGAAGAGTAGGAGCTGATGAAATTGTACGCGCAGACAAATGAGAGTAGGAGTAGGCTAGGGTTTAGCAGGGCATTTATAGATAAAGTTGAAATAGACAGACAGATACGAATTATAAACGTGCTAAACGATAATTGGCCCAAAAAGCCCATTCTGACTCCGGAACGAAATTGGGTCAACCCATATATCAAAATAGATGTTTTAAAATATTTTAAACGCGATGGAACAAGTTTCAAGTCCAAATTCCATCGTATGAAAAAGTTATGCTAAAAAATAATATTTTCAAATTGATTTCAATTTCATAAATTTCAAGACGTTTCGAGTCTGTATGATCAAAGGACAAGTCTGATCGTTACGAAACTTGAAATCCTATAATAATTCCCCGTTACGGATCCGATGAAACTTGTTTCGTCGAAATCCGAGTCAGTGGCCAAAATTGCTATTTTTTCATTAATTAAATAAATAAAATTTAGTCAATTTATTCAAATTTTCAATTTTAATTCGATAATTACTAATTCTTATCATTTCTAAATTCCCAATCATTTACAATGATTTAAACCAATTTAACTGTCAAATTAGAGTCGATAAATTTATAAATTTCAGTATTAACCTCCATTTCATTAAATTCGAAAATTATAAATTAAATTTCCAAAAATTCTATCAAATTTACTTGTCATTATATTATTCAGTTCATCAGTAACAATTAGATGAAACTAACATTTGGTTCATACCTTATTACATAAATATCTTGAATTTCATCCAACTAATATTTACGTAATACTTAAATTTTTAATTTCCATTGATTGCAATAAACCCAATTACCTTAATTTTACATTCAAATAAATAAACCCTGATTCCCATTCTTATTATTCAACAATCATTGTCCTATAAGGATATTTAACATTGTTTACGTTTCATTACCCTGATACTTCCCGCTTCACCTTTATTCGTTTAACTATTTTATTTCCACTTATTGTGTAATAACAACCATAATCCAATCATAGTGAAATTTGTCGATTTCACTTATTAATTTAGATTTTAAATCCAATAAATTAATCTACCTTGGTCCCATTCTTTATTTCATCAATCGTTACTTTAATTTACATTAACAAAACGTTAAATTAAATATTACAATGGATTACCAAAGTTTATTTTGCCCATTAGACAAACAAAGCAACCTATATTAATTGCCTTTATAAGTTTGTTACTTCAATCCAGATTATAATTCAATATATAACGCTAATTTTTATTTCATTGCATTAATATATGCCTATTTACATCTTGATTCGAATAAATATTACGTTCCTAATGTGTACTTCTATCAATCGAACTCATTAATTAAGGTTTTTAAATACATTACATTCTATTAAATTTACAACATTAAATTTGCATTCTATTAGTTTCTTTGCATACATTACGTATTAATTTGTCAATTAACATAATTTGAACTTATTCCCCAATCCACCAATTACTACTGAAAATAAATTTACGCTTTTATTAAATTTACATTCACACTTCCATTTCTATATTAATAATTATTAAAGTAACGTTTATTATCAATAACAACATTATAATACTTAACATTTAAATGAACTTTATTTCCACTAAATTCATTGACCAACTAATTAGGTAATTTATAATAGTTGTTATCCTACCCTTAAATTTATTTTTAAATAACGTACTACCTAATTTCCTTTAATTGCTGTTTGATTTCCAAATTTTATGCAACATACTAAAGAAATAAAACATATATTAATTGATTCGTTTTAATTCAAATCTTTTTATTAAGTTTTGTACTACTATATAAACTTAGTTACCTAATTTTTTCCCATTCATTACTTTAATATACCCATTCTAACAACTCCTAGCCATTGTATTACATTTCACACAAATGTAACATTTATTTACATTTATTACAATTTATCTCCAATTCCAATTAACCATCTAAATGAATAAGTAACCTACAATAAACATTATCATTACTCTTTAGTCACATAAGTAAGCCTCTATTTTTTACAAATCAATGTTGGCATTTATTTCCATACTACTAATTGCATTCACTTATATTCTATCCAAACATACATTTATATTTTATTTCCATTAATTAATTCAATATTTACATCCACTTATTAACAATTTACTTCCATTTATACAGTTGCAATTCATTTTTGTTATTATTTCATTAATACTATTTCAAATTTTATTTCTTTCAGTATTAATTACACAATAATATTTAATTAACAAATTATAATGTTTTCCACTATTTCTTTTATTTGGATTTCATTCCAATTGTCAAGAATTGATTTTATTTACCATTGCAATTTTTAATTTCTAACCTTCGCTCCAATATAAATTACAAGATTTTCATTTCTTTCTACATTAAATTACAAAATCTTATAAATTTAACAATTTAATCATCAAAATTTACGGGTCGTTACAAATGTTTTTGAAAGGTTTACTTTTAAGTAATTGAATGGAAGGTTTCAAATGCTTTCAAAAGGCAAGTTTGAATTATTTTGAAAAGATGATGTCTAAGGTTCTATAAACCTTTCGAAAGGACACTTTCAATAGTTTCGAAAAGTCTATTTTAAATGATTTTGAAAGGTATCTTTTGGCCTTTCGGCCCTGAGTTTCAAGTTAAAGTAGTTAACTTGTTTCGAAAGGGGTACTTTCAAAGGCTTCGAACGAGATTATTTAAAGCATTTAAACAAGGGTTTCAAGAGTTTTCATCAACAATGTTGGTGTAAAGCGTATATAATGGCAAAGCGATTTGAGTAAAGAAAAGAGTATATTTTCCTTGTTTAAGTATGATTTAAAGGGTTATATCATTTTGCAAGAAATGTTGTCAAGTAAAATTTTGATGGGGTAGTTAACCCTAAGTAAATGACTCAGATGTTAGAATACCAGATGGGACTAGTATAGGATCGCGCCCTATATGTTAGCTATAGCCTCTAGCAAATTTAGTCCAAAATTCCAATGTGTAGGGCTTAGTCACGGGTAAGACTTAAATGATGTTACACACAGAAAGGACATATAGGGAAGAAGGATAGGTTATTAGTGAGCCCGCAAAACCATTAGGATCAGTTGACCCTGGGAGAAGAAAGTTAAGGACAGACCATCCAGAAGTGTGTCTAACAGATGTTAGATTATTTATTTTTTCTGGTAGGCTCGAGTCAGCCAATGGTTAATAATTAGCCAAACAAAACTATATTGTTCAGAAAGATAGTCTATTTGTTATTTGATTTTTAAGCATATATGATATTGCTATTATTGTTTTAATCAGTTTGATTGCAGGATTTTGATTTGCAAAAGGTATGTTTTCAAAAGGGATATTAGTGAGGGAAATCCCTTTTTGCTAAGCAACGTAGTCTCACTTAATACCAAATAACCGAGATGTATAGTATTATTCATACCAGGCTTTATGTCTGACTCGAAGTTTATGTTTTCCCCATTAAACTCTCGAGTGCTTAAAATTGATTTGAGTATATTGAGAGTTAAGGTTTTTCAGGTTTAGTAGGTTGGAAGAATAAGCTTCTAAAGACGAGTAGGAGGCAAAGCTAGCTATATAGAAGTTATTTAGTTTTATTTCTACTATGATGTATTAAGACTGATATGTCTATTCGGTACTTTGATCATCCAAGGGGCATCTTCATATGTCGCACTTTGTGTAATTTGTAATAATTATATTTGATCAAAATTTGGTAATCATTTGGGACTATTCATCTGAATATAAAATATTGATTTAAAATGTAATCAGACTAGTTGTTTTAAATATGTGTTGATTTAATTCATATTCATGTGCTTCTGATATTGTGGATACCATTAATATTACCATATTTTATCATCGAAAATTAATATTATAGATGACTACAACATCTGTAACGCTTAGCTCCGAGCCTCAAGATAGAGGTTGTTACAACTTGGTGTCAGAGCATAGGTTTATGAAAAACTTAAAAGAAATTTTAAACTTAAGATGATTTTGAAAACATAATCCTAAGGAATTAGAGAAAAGATTGGGGTATGGGATAACGCTATAGTAATGTACTTATATTTAATGTATATAAGCATACGTTTTATCTCTACTCTCCCATCTCTCTTAGATTAGTCTTCTGTGTCTTACAAAGACTCGAATGTAGGTTTTATGGACGTAAGATATGGACGCTAGAAGTGGAAGAGTTAACATTGGTGGGAGAACCACAACTAATGGAAATTCCAGACCAAACATTAGGAGAAATCCAGGTTTGGCACAAGCTGCTAATGTGGGTGCTGGTGCACCGCATGTCGATATGGAAGCTATGTACCAGTTCTTTGTCAATATGATGTAGGCAGGAGTTGCTACGGGTTTAGTTGGAGGACTAGCTGAAGGAGGAAATCAGGAAGCTCTGGTGGTTAATAACTATGCGGTATTGAGTAGAGATTATGCCAGGCTAGGAGGAAAACTGTTTATCGAGACGGAGGATACAATATAAGTGGAGAATTTGTTACTTCATTGCAAAAGGATTTTTGTTGATTTAAGGCTGAATGATTAGTAGAAGATGAGACTCGCTTCTAGGTAATTACAGTAAGAAGCACCGTATTGGTGGTACAGTATTACGGTTGGAGTCAAAGAGGAGATTATGACTTGGGCTGAGTTCAGGAGATGGTTTGAAGAGAGGTTTATGTCGTAGATTGCTAAGTCTAGTCTGCTCAGGATGTTTGTTGAGTTAGAGCAGGAAGATATGATAGTGCTTGAGTAAGCAACCAGGTTTGAGGAGCTATCGAGATATGGATACGCTACAGTTGATACTGTTATTAAAAGGAATGAGAAGTTTATCCATCGGTTGAAACCTGAGCTTGCTAAGGCCATATTATCGCATATTATAGATCTATGCAATGTAGTTGTTGAGATGGCTTTGAGGTAAGAGATGCTGGCTTTTCTTGAAGGAAATAAGGCAAAGGAGGCTCAAGGATGGAAGAACCAGAAGTGGAAATTTTTCCATAAGGAGCTTAGGAAAGTGGAGTTGCCAAGAAGGGAAGACAGAAGTTATCTCTTATAAGTGTGATAAGAAGGGATACTATGCTCATGAGTGTCGAACATGCAAGGGGAAGGTAACTGCTGATAAGAAGGTAGTGAGATGCTTCAACTGCGATTGAGTTGGATATTATAAGAACCAGTGCAAGGAGCCAGCCAAGGATGGAAAAGATAAAGTGTTTGCATTGGATCCAACTACCTAGAGACCAACGGTAGAAGAAAAAGGAAAAGCCATGTTGGATGGTACGCTTTTGATTCGTGGTATATCAGTTAGAGTCTAGTTTGATACAGGTGCATCGCATTCTTTTATATCTCATTGTTTGGTAGATAAGCTTAACCTAGAAGCCTTATACTTTGTCACTTCCTTAAGGGTTGCAAATCTGACACTTGGGATGACGTGTGACCAGTTAGAGTTTAATTGTTAGGTTATACGTTTGTTTGCAATTTGCATGTGTTTGATTTCGAAAGGTTTGGATTTATTTGAGTATGGTTCGGTTAAATAAATACGATGCTAGGATATTTTTCCATGATAGGAAAATATCACTTGGACACCCCGATTGTAGTGAACGGATTATATACTCCATAGAAAACCCTTGTTTTGAGGTTAGTGCTTTGTTGGGTGTTGTGGAGGCAGAAAACAAGTTGAATTGAGTTTTGTTGTTAGAGAATTCATAGATGTCTTTGGGCCTATGATAGGACTTACAACGAAATGAGCCATTGAGTTTTGAATAGATTTAGTAGTAGGAGCAGAACCAGTGAGTAGACCACTAAGTAGAATGACACCGACCTAGATGAGAGAGCTAAAGGTGCTGTTGGTGGATTTGGAAGGCAAGAATTTTATCGGACCAAGTAGTTCGCCTTGGGGAGCCGTCACAGTGTTTGCAAAGAAACAGAATGGATCGTTGCGGTTATGTATCGATTATCGTAAGTTGAATGAGAAGACAATAAAGATTCGATATCTGTTACCTAGAATTAATGATACGTTCGATCAATTGAGTGGAGCCATAGTATTTTTCCAGTTGGATTTGGCGATAGGATTCCATTAGCTTAGAGTGGCTGAGGATAGTGTTCCTTTGATGGCGTTTAGGACTCGGTACGGATCATACGAATGGTTAGTGATTCCATTTGGTTAATTAATGCGCCAGCATTCTTTATAGATTTGTTGAACTGAGTTTTCCAAGAGCACTTGGATTAGTTTGTGTTGGTATTCGTAGATGATATTTTGCTATACTCTAAAGATGAAAGAGAGCATGAAGTTCATCTTAGAGTGGTGCTCGAGACATTGAGGCGGCATCAACTTAAGGCGAAATTTTTGAAGTGTCATTTTCGAAAGAAATAAGTGAAGTTTCTTGGTCATGTAGTCTCATAGAAAGGGTTGTTGATTCGGCTAAGATCGAGGCTATAAATAATTGGAAGAGACCCAAGACAGCGACAGAGATAAAGAATTTTCTTGAATTAGCTGGATATTATCGGAGATTCAGTAAGGATTTTTCATGGATAGTTGCACTGATGTCCAAGTTAACATGGAAAGATGTGAACTTCGCTTGGACCGATAAGTGTGGGGAAGCGTTCCAAAGACTGAAACACTTATTGACTAATGCACCTGTGTTAGTTATTCTGGAATGAAATCGGGATTTGGTAGTGTATATGGACGTGTGGGGAACATGAATAAGAGCCGTGTTAATGCAAAGGGGTAAAGTGATTGCCTATGCTTCTCGACTGCTCAGACCGCATAAAGTTTGGTATTTAACTCATGATTTGAAATTAGCTGCGGTAATTTTTGCATTGAAGGTGTGGAGACATTACCTTATGGGAAAAAGATTCGAATTATATACGGATCATAAGTCACCGAGGTACTTATTCTCTCAGAAGAAGTTGAATATGAGACAGTAGAGCTGGTTAGAGTTTTTAGCCACTTATGACTTTGATATTGAGTACACACCAGAAAAAGGCAACAAGGTTGCAGATGCACTTAGCAAAAACCATCAGAATGCAGTATTGGCAATGGTAGCTGAGTGGAAAGATTTAGAAGCATTGACTACATGCATGATATAGTGGAGAACTGTAACTAGGTCTAGTAAGGAAACAACTATGTTGTCATGTTTAGATGTTCGACCGGTGATGATCGAAAAGATTGCTTCTAAGTAGATGGAGGATCTATTATTAGTGGAACGAATCAAAAGGTTAAGGGATGGAACAGAGAGCGATGACTTGAAAGATTTTAGTCTTGACCAGAATAGGTGGTTGAGGAAGAACGGATGACTATGTGTTCCAAAAGTGGAAACATTAGGAAGGAAGTTCTCGAAGAATGTCATCGTTCGAAGTTCATTATTCATCCGGGAGGAACTAAGATGCATCAGGACATGAAAAGGAGTATCTTCTGGAAAGGTATGAAGAGGATGTAGGCTTATGGGTGAAACAATGTTTGATCTGTCAACAGGTAAAAGCCGAACATCAGAAACCAAGTAGGTTACTTCAGCCTTTAGATATTCCAATTTGGAAATGAGATTCTATCTTAGAATTTATAAATGAGTTACTGAGGTCAAATAGAGGAAATGAAAGTATACGGGCTATAGTGGACAGATTGATAAAGAATGCCAATTTCATTCCAGTTCAGTCAACTAGGACGACACCTGTTTTGGTAAAGTTATTCATGAAGAATATAGTTAGACTACATGAGATTCCTAGTAGTATAGTAAATGATAGAGATTCCTTATTCACTAGCGAGTTTTGGAAGATTCTACAAGATACTTTGGGTACCAAGCTCAAGATGAGTAATGCTTATCATCCGTAGATAGCTGGGAAAATGGAAAGAGTTAACAAAATCTTAGAAGATTTGTTAAGAGCTTGTGTGCTAGATTTTAGGGGATTATGGGAAGACCACCTACACTTAGTCGAGTTTTCGTATAATAACAGTTATCATGCTAGTATAGGGGTGGCACCATTTGAGGCTTTGTATGGAAGGTCATGCAAATTTCTCGTTTGTTAGTTAGAGACTGGGGATAGGCTAGTTCTTGGTCCAGATTTGGTTAGGGAAGCTGCAGACAAGATTGAGTTAAATCGCGCTAGAATAAATGAAGCTCAGTCTATGCAGAAGAGTTATGCTGATAAGAGATGGAAAGACTTAGAGTTCTCAGTTGGAGATCGTGTTTTCGTCAAGATATTACCAATGAAAGGTGTAAATAGGTTTGGAAAATCAAGAAAATTGGTGCCAAGGTTCGTTGGACCATTTCCTACTGTAGAAAGGATTTGGAAACTCTCATACTGAGCGGAGTAACCAAGTAGTTTGGCAAGAGTCCATAATGTTTTTCATATTTCTCATCTAAGGAAGTGTATTCGAGATCAATAGACTACTATATCACCGACTGTGTTAGACGATATAGTAGTGGAACTGGATACGACTGTAGTTAGAAAGCCAGTTCGTATAGTCGCAAGAGATGAGAAGAGATTAAGGAACATGATAGTTGGATTAGTCAAAGTCCAATGGAGTGATGATGAGAAAGACTGTACTTGGGAAACTGACAGCAGGGTTAAAGATACTTATCCTGACTTGTTTCATGCTATGTATTACCTTTATGATTGATTTTGATGTGTACCTTATCGTAATTTCGATGACGAAATTCTTTAAGGATGGGAGTCGTAACAAACCTAATTTTGACTGACATTATTTAGGACATTTAATTAGATAATTTAAATGAAATAATATAAATTGTTAAGGGATTAAGATTTGAATAATAGAGGGTAGCCGTGCCTAAGTAACCAATGAACAATAGAGAATTAAAATGAAATAGGTCACGATAATAAGTTCAGGAAAAAGTAGGAATAGGTTATATCCTTGTACCCTATTCCCTTATGCCTTTTCATTTACCATGCTCAAAAACAAAATTAAACTTAAAGAAAGGCCGGCCACCATTAGAAGAAGATAAGGGGAAGATAGGTAAGGATCAAAGGAAGAATCTTAATCAGATCAACTCAAGACCAAATCTCAAACTCCTTAACAATAAGCTATGGTGAATAACAAAATACATCTCATATTTATTATTTTTAGTTTCTAGATCAGATCCGGGCATGTTTTGCAAAGTATTATGCCATATTTTGATTGTTAAATAGATATATATGCTTGTTGATGATTTATGTTGCTTCATATAGATTTTATGATAAGATTCATTTTGGAAAGTCTATCAAATGACATCCAAATACCTTGTGTTTTTGATGTAAGGTCGAAAATATTATTTTAGAGACGAGTTTCAAGTTTCATAATTTTCTGAATTAACGTGGATTTATTATGAATTTTCTAGTAAAGAAAATGGTTAAATTGGGTTTAAATTATTTTCGGCTATTATATGTTAGGTTTGGGTCAAAAATTTAAATATGTTAGAAAACATATGAAAAGCGATTTATGGGAATTTTTGGTGAAATTTCCTGAGTGTTTTATTAAAGATATAAAATTATTTAAAGTATGGGAATTAAATGTTTATATGTTTATAAAAGAAGAAGGTACAATTTCTAAATGTTTAATTTAGTTAATTTCTGAAATTTGGTAGCACTTTTAGAAAAGATCTTGTAAAAGTATTGGCAATTAATTATATGTTGGCAAATAAGTCAAATTAGTTGGAAAGAATTTGCTTTAAAAAATTAAAATTCAGTTTTATACAGATTTACTGCTTCGCCACTTATAGCAGCCACCTTTCAACCCTATACTGCCGCCTCCAACCAGTCAAAACCAATACACATGGTATCATCTTCGATATATAGTGGATTGGAGTTAGTCGAAAGGTATGGAGTCGAAAAGGCTTTTGAAGGGGTAGAAGTAGCTCTTTAAAACATAGAACTATTTTGGTTACAAATGAAGCTTTTGAAGGAATCAGCTTTCGGCTTGATCAATTGTTTTTGAAACAGGCTTTCGAAAGAGGTTGCTGCCTTTTATTTTTATATAAAGCTTTCAAAGGGGTCGAAACCTCTACTGTTGCATTCAACCTTTCAAACCAATCCCTTCGAAAGGGTTCTTTTGCTTTAAACTCGGAAGCTGCTTCTCTATGCTTTCGAAGGGGTTGGTTTAGACATCGTCCACTATCTTGTATTTAGGAATATTGCTTTCAAAAGAGATGCTTTCGTCCCAGTTCTTTTAAGACCCTTTGATACACCGAAAGCTAACCCCAAAGGTTTCGAAAGGAATGGTTTTAACGGTTTCGAAACTAGGTTCCATAAACCTTTACTTGAACCCAATGCTTTCGAAAGGTTTTTTTTAAAGTAATGGACTTTAATGCATTCGAAAGGCAGCTAATGAAGGTTTCGAAGGGGAGGTTCCCCAATATTTTCGAAAGGTTTACTTTTAGTAATTGAATGGAAGGTTTCCAATGCTTTCAAAAGGCAAGTTTGAATTGTTTTGAAAAGAGGATGTCTAAGGTTTTATAAAGCCTTCGAAATGATACTTTAATAGTTTCAAAAGATCTATTTTAAATGATTTTGAAAGGTATGTTGTAGCCTTTCGGATTAGAGTTTCAAGGTAAAGTAGTTAACTTGTTTCGAATGGGGTACTTTCAAAGGTTTCAAAAGAGATCATTTAAAGCATTTAAAGAAGGGTTTCGAGGGTTTTCATCAACAATGTTTTTTGTAAAACATATATCATGGCAAAGAGATTTGAGTAAATAAAAGAGTATATTTTATTTGTTTAAGTATGATTTAAAGGGTTTAATCATTTTACAAGAAATGTTTTCAAGGAAAATTATAATGGGGTAGTTAACCCTAAGTAAATGACTCAGATATTAAAATACCAGATGGGACTAGTATAGGATCGTGCCTTATACATTAGCTATAGCACCTAGCTACTTTAGTCCAAAATTCTAGTGTGTAGGGCTTAGTCACAGGTAAGACTTAAATGATGTTACACACAGAAAGGAACATATAGGGAAGGAGGATAGGTTATTGGTAAGCCAGCAAAACCATTAGGATCATTTGACCCTGGGAGAAGAAAGTTAACAACAGACCATACATAAGTGTGTTTAACAGATGTTAGATTATTTATCTGATAGGCCCGAGTTAGCAAATGGTTAGTGGTTTTCCAAACAAAATTATATTGTTCGGACAGATAGTCCATTTGTTACTTGATTTATGAGTATATATGACATTGGTATTATTGTATTAATCAGTTTGATTGTAAGATTTTGATTTGCAAAAGTTATGTTTTAAAAAGGGATATTAGTGAGGGAAATCTTGTTCCTCTAAGCGGTGTGGTCTCACTTAATATCCGATAACCGAGACGTATAGTATTATTCATACTAGACTTTATATCCGACCCGAAGTTTATGTTTTCCCTTTAAACTCTCGGGTGCTCAAAATTGATTTGAGTAGATTGAGAGTTAAGGTTTTTTAGGTTTAGTAAGTTGGACAAATAAGCTTCCGAAGACGTTCTAGAGGTGAAACTAGCTATATAGAAATTATTTAGTTTATTTCACTGTGATATATTAAGGCTGATATTTCTATTTAGTACTCTGATCATCCAGGGGGAATTTTCATATGTCGCTCTTGGCGTAATTTGTAATAATTATATTTGATCAAAACCTGGGAATCGTTTGGGACTGTTTATCTAAATATGAAATATTGATTTGAAATGTAATTAGAAAAGTTGTCTTAAATCTGTATTGATATTATTTCATATTCATATGCTTCTGATATGATGGATAACATTAACAACGCCATATTTTGTCATGGAAGTAAATACTATAGATGACTGCAACATCTGTATCCTACATTAGAAAAAAGTTTGGTGTGAATAATATCATACCATTTTAAACCAAATTGGGTAATTAGTAAGACTATGCTGCTGAATCATGGAATCGATTTCCCCTCACTGATACCTTTATAATTGGGGCATTTCACCAAAAGGACAAACTTTGCAGTTCAATTAGTTTCTAGGACACACATTCAAAGAAATTACTTTTAAGGCCAAAATCAGCAGAATATTACTTTCAAGGACAAAGTCAGCAATCCAATTACTCTTAAGGACATAATTTCATAAGTTTTTCGGGCCTTAGAAACCAATTATTTTGTGTTTTGACCTTGAAAGTAATTATTTCAGTTATGTATCCTAAAAATTAATTCCACTTGCTAAAGAGGCCCTTGTGGCTAATTTCCACTTTATAATTTATATGTCAATCATAACATATCCGTAATCAAAATGTTTAGAACATAATCATAACATCATCACGCATAAATGGGTGAAAACAAATATTCCATCATTCACTTGGGTCAAAAGACTCTCAATCCCATAATAACCCAATCCCATAAAATAGTTCACTCATCAGCCTAGTTTTCTCAAGGTCACTATGAACCTCTCTTAGTTTTCAAAGGCCAGCTAAAAATCTTTTGGCCAGACTCAGACCAAAAATATACTAGATAATAAAATGGGTTCTAGCCTATTCAAAAGAAATAACAACGGTCCCCTAAAGTGGTTAGGAGAAAAATATCCATCGTGTCTTAAATTAGGTAGGAGAAAATAGCAATGGTCCCTTAAGATCAATATGAGAAAAATATCAATGTTCTTCTAAAAATGATAGGAGAAAATCATAGGTGAGCAATTCACTACGAGTTCCTTCAGATGCATAATTCCTAATTTTATCCTCAATATTGGCAAATATCTATGCATTAGAATGGCGAGCCTAACTAATTGGGGCTAAAAAATCGGAGTATAGAGCATGACCCTACACCAGTCTCCACCCTTAATTCTGGTTTTAAAATGCTAATGAGCCGTGTCTTTTGATCAGTTCAGATATCCTAACACAATTTGATGTTCACGATCTTCTGTATGCAACTCTACCCCTTAGAAGTTTAAGTCTAATCATAACCACTACTGGAACTACCATAACACTTCATCAATTCCTAGTCCCCAAGGTCATAAATGTTGGATGATAGCATATGACATAAGTGAGCATGTCATCAAATAACATATACAATAATAACGGATCAACATATAAAATTGAACTTATAAAACATAATGATCCATTTCGAATATACATTCATAAAATAGCTATTTTATACACAAAATTACTTATACTTATGTAACAATTTGCTTCGTAAAAACTCTTTTAAAAATAAGTTTAAACATCATTTTTTCCTTTTGAAAACTAGTCAAAATATTTAACAAAAAATATATTTTTGTTTATGGAAAAATTATCCAACATAGAGTTAAAAACTATCAATGCCATAAAATAAGTTATCTTTCTCTTCAAAAACTTATGCCATCGTACATTGAAAACTTTTAGCCATCGCGTATCAACAATACATACCGTCATATATCAAGAGAATCATAGTCATCGCCTGTTTACACTATATGAAGCTATCACATATTGACAAACACGATCATCACATATCAACCAAAATAAAGTTATCGCAAGTTAAAAATCTGTAACTCTCGCAAATTGGTAAAATCAATAGCCATCACAAGTTGATAAAAATATGCATCGTAGGTTGATAAAATATAGTCACCGCATGTTGACAAAACACTACTATCGCGGGTTGATAAAACATAGTCATCGCATGTTGACAAAACACTGCTATCGCAGGTCGATAAAACATAGTCATTGCATGTTTACAGAACACTACTATTGTAGGTTGATAAAATAGGGTCATGCATGTTGAGAAAAATGATATCATTGCATCATTGGCTTTTGAAGGCGCTCACAAGTTGATAAACAATTCATCACATATGGAAGAATAAATTAGCTATCGCATGTTGGCAACAATATTTTTTAACTATCGACAAAACTGATTTATTTCCTTTAAGAGTAATGACTTTTTACTAGATTAATTTCTTTGTCAAATTCTAATTGGTTAATCAGAATCTTTTCAGAATTTTGCACCAAAACTAGAGAGAAATTTTACCTTATTTTCCAAAGGATTATTTTTCTACTAACTATGTGACTAATTACCATTTTTTTAATTAAAACCTTCTTCCACAAAATAATTTATTTTAACCTGACATAACTTGGGGAAAATCCCCAAAAATTAGAATTTATCTCTTTAACATCATATAGAAATTTCAATGCAAAATAATTATGTTTCATATTTTAAATGAACAAAATGCAAGGACCCGTTTCTTCGACTCTCGGAAATCAACACTAATACATCCTCGATATTCATGTGCCGCAAATCCAAGTGTCAGTGAAGAGGATTCTCGAGGGTAAGAAATAAAATAAAGACAAAAAAGAATCTCACATGCATTATTTAAACAAATAATTTTTACAGTGGAAATTTAAGTACATTTATCAAAGTTTAAAAATGGACAGTTATAAGTATACTGTTCCAATAAATGTAGAATACAACAGTAAACAAGTATGGTGGATATAGATAACAATCTTCAGAAGAATCTTTTAACTCCATGCTCCGAGCTCTTCCAGATTTCTTCGAATAAAACCTGACTACTAGGTTGCCCGAAAAAAATTAAAGCACCCATAATTTAAGGGAAAAGGAAAATAAACTTCGGGTTAGTCATGGGACTAGTGTAAGAAACTCAAAATACATGGATTGAAAAGAAAAGTTATCTCATAAGGCCATTCCCATATATAAATACGAATGGGTTTTTACCTTATGATAACCAAAAAATTTGATACGCAAAATCATTTAATATTATTTTTAATAACATTCCTTTGAAAACATTTGCAAGTAAACTAATTAATCTTAGCTGGAATTGTTACCATATTAAATTTTTGTATGTTAGGCTTTACAAACAAAACTATTACAAGCTCATTTGGAAAGGGATTTTGGCAGGAAAATGACTACTTTCCATATAGTACATCTCTAGAGGAATATACCGAGGATATACAAACAATCCTTCGCATCTAGCAAGACCAGCCTATCCTTATTAGGCACTCAGACATGGCCTGGATAGAACCTAATAAGACATCACCTCGATCATTACTGACCTATTTGAGAGCTCTCTTAGCATACACAACATACCCGATATATAGAGGGTTATCTAGAAAGGTAATGATCATACCCTAATGGTTGTGAACCACATAGCCTTACGACATACCCTGTTTAAGCCATTACCGGATGATGAGGCCTGAGGTAGCGATTACCTTTCACATAGCACATTCCTCTTTGAATGCCACATTGACATCCCATAGTCACACAACTAATTTCTACAAATGTATAACTCTTGAGCTCGTACGCCTCAGGAAAGGATGTTAAGCTAAGAGAAGTTGCCTTATCCATCATCAAACAGATGATACGTTCATAGGGATCAATTCATGCAAATAGAAATGCAACATCAGACATTCGTCCATACAAATTGTCCAAGAATAAGACAAACTTAAGCCACTCTCCTACTGCATCCTATAAGGAGATGCCCCTAGGATTAGTAGCGAGAAGTGCTTGCATCAAAGATCTTAAATAAAGAACTACTGCCATATAATATAATATGGGAAATTTCCTCTAAGGGTCGGTGACAAGCAGCCCTACATTCCATCTTCCAAATCATATCCATATCATTACTTCGAATACATAAATAGGTTCAAAGTGATTTTCGGATAGGAGTTACCCCAAATTTGACCCTAGTTCCTTTGAACCAGTCATCGATAAAAAGTTGTTTGTGAATAGGGAATCATTCTTTAATTGATTAGTTTCTTTTTTATCAAAATATCTTCTGAAGATATATATATTTCTAAACATTCTTCCGGTTATACGGAATCATTAAACCTCTCTTATCAAATCCTTTGATTATTTTTAACCTTTTTGACCTTGGAATAGCTCTAAATCATTTCGCTTTCACTTAAGAAAATATTTCAAATCATTACTTTTAAATCTTAAGAAGATCTCTTAATTCAAAACCCAAAATTTTGATTGAGTCAAAACCATGTTATCTAGGATGTTAATCCAAAACCAGTAAATATTATGTGAGCAGAATCTATAGAAATCATCAAATTCTACTCAATATCAATTCCCGTATGCAACAAGTACTATGGGCGGAATAACGGTAAAATCATCTTTTAAATTCCATGAATAGTACGAGTCCCCTCGTCGGGCTTTAACACAAAGTAGAAGAAGATTATCCCCATAAAACCCAAGTTATTTATATTTAGGAAAATCCCACCTTTAAAAAATTTTGATCGAGTAAACCAAATTTACTATCCCATTCATCAGGCTAGTCCGAATAGACAGGGAGAGTAGGAAACTGGTTTTCCAAAACCCAAACCTAGACACTACCACTCTAATACTCATTAGGCGGTCAAGTTATTTGATCGACTCCAAATCATTTAACATTTAGCCATTCCATAACTCCTTCAAATCCAAAGTTTATATATATATATATATTTCCACTTCTTAAAATAACAATATATATTCAGCCAAGCCATATCATTCGATAATTTCAATCCCCAATGTAATAAATATAATCTATCACAAATCATCAAATAAATCACATCGCTGAATATAAAATAAATTCAATGTTTTGAGGAATCTAGTTGGATTCCTCCAACCTATTTCCCGACATCCATATATGTTAGCACAATATAAAATACCAATCCCACTACGAGGGGGATATCGTGGTAAAAAGGGTCATCCGCTGTTGTACGGGCGCATAAGATCTCATCAGCTATATAATGCGGGAATATCAATCACTCCAGTACATATGCTATATACAATATCACATCCAGACTGGTAATAAATCATTAATTCAAGCAATCAACTAATAATTTAAATTTTAACTATTTAAATTTAAATGGTAATCCAAATGAGTGAGATTTAACTCACCTTTGATTTTTGTTTTGCAACCTAATCTAAACCGGCTTGTTTTCTTCATGATTTTGGACTTTGTATAACATCATATGGTTTATTAATATTTGACCTAATCGTAAAATCAATTATCATTTATAAATTTAATATAGACTAATAATTTAAATTTTAAACAAAATTTTCTTTAATAAATTGTTTTTAGTGACTAAAATAATTAAATAAGTTAATTAGTTAAAAAAATCTCCATAATTCATTATTTTTAAAGCAACTAGTATGTGAAAATATGTGTATATGTTTTTATATAGATAAATTACATTTATACATATTCTCCTTTGAAACCCATACACTTATAAATCAATTTATATCGATTAAAAATCTTACTTTGATATAAAATCTTCAAAATTTAAAATATCTATATGTTTTTTTTCAAAATCTTTCAATATTTTTTTTTTATGTCCGTCTACCTACAATTAAAGCAGGCATGTATAGCAACAGAAACAGTTTCTAAGGGCAGAAAAACTGTGTTTTATTGATTTTGCAACAATGGTTTGAACACTCAAATGACAATATTTTTCAACCAAAATTTGCAGAAATGAATTCCGACTTGCAAGCTACCAAATGCAAGAAATCCGACAACATTTCGTTGTCGGAATCAAAAAACATAAGCATGCAAACAAGTGATCCAAACTAGATTCACAGAAAGAAAACTATCAAAAAATTGATTACAAAAGCTCGAATTTTGATTTTTGAAGCTTTGCTTCAACTAGAAATTGTGAGCTATATTTATATATATCTACATTTAGATTATACTTTTCTTTACTGAAACATATACATATCCAGATATATAAGCCGTTAAATTGAAATAATAATTTGTTTTATACCTTACTGGGCAGAACAGAGACACCCGGAACAACCAAGTCGCGGCCAACAAAATGACACATGGCCCCTCTTGGTTCGCGTCAGATGGCAGCGACTCCATCGTGAAACAGCTGGGCAACATGATCTTCATCCCATCAAGAACGTCCACGCCATCGAGCCCTAGTTGAGCCAAAGCCCATAGCCCAGTCATCACCGTCGCATACTTCCTCCTCTCTTTGCGACCTGGAGTATGATGCGTGTAACAACCCGTAAAATTCGATGATTAAAATGTGTTAAATTAATAAGATTTTTAATTAAATTTAGAAAGAAATAATAATCTTATAATTTATACTTGAATGAATGTTATAAATTAATGTAGCAATTGAAATTAAAATTAACAATTTAAAATTTATATTGCAATTAATTGGAAATAATATAAATTGTCATACTGGGTTATAAGTTTAATATAAGAAACAAATGAAAATGTTGAATTTTGTGAAAATTTTAATAAAAATTATTAACTAGAATGGAATTCAAATTAATATAATAATGGAAAGTGTAATTGTTGCACTTGAGTAAGATTTAAAAATAAAAGTGATTAAAGGTTACTTAATTGATAATTAATATAATAACAGAAAGGTGAATGTAAATTGAATAGAAACGGGAGTTTATTTATAAGGCAGTAATTGATGAATAGAAGGTTGAAACCAAGTAAATAATTTATTGAGAACATTTAATAGTAATTAATGTATACATTTGGCCATTGATAATGTATGAATTTGTTAAGATTGTAAAATTTTAATCTAAGATTTCGTTAATGTTAACTAAGGTAACTTAACCAAGGTGACTATTAATAAATTTAACGAAATTCAAATCAATGGAAATAATGTAGACGTATGCTTAGCTACAAATTGAATATATGGAAACAAAATGTAAGCATTGAATTAAATTAAGGAATTTACATTTTAATAAATGGTCATTGAATAAAATAAATGTTCTGTAAGTAATTATAATTGTGGGTTGATAATAAAGGTGAATAGGAAAATGATTGTTTTTAGTAATTGAATGAAATTCCAATTTGTTGAAATAAGGGAAAAGGAATACTTAGTTAATAAATTTAATATAGGAAAGCGAACTTAAATATTAAATTAATTAATTAATATATAATAAACGATGATTGAATAAAAAGACCAATACGCTGTAAATAACTATAATATTGGAGCAGAAATAGTAAACTTATAAATGTGTGATTAAGAGTTTTGACAACAATTATTATGAGTTATATATATATTTAGTTCATTCAATTAAATTGGAAATCATTGCAACAAATCTAAATTATAATGTTTGTTGCTGATATCAAACGTTACCTTAATGGTAATTAATATAGTAACGGAAGTGTGGGTGTAAATTTAAAAAGGAAGCGAAAATTTATTTATAAGGTAATAAATGGTAACATTTATTTGTAAGTAAAAAAAGCTTATTAATATGACTAGAATTTAGCGTAATGATTATTGTATGTTACCTATTCTTGTTGCTTGTTAATTTAAATTGGAAATCAGTTACCATAAGTCTAATATAATATTACGTTAATATTAATTAAAGCAATATTTGGAAAAAAAAAGTTAATGCTATTCATAATTGGGAAATTTGCTGAATTATAAAAGTGGGAATAAATATTTATCAATTTATTTGATTTGAACTATATTAATAATTGGATTTTTTGTAATTAAGTGAAGCTTAATTATTGCATTAATTGAGATTTTGATGAAATTTAAGAATATTAATGTAATAGTTTGTAAATCCATTGTTAAATTTTATCCGTTGACAATAATGAATTGAATAACAGAATGAAAAGTCAATTTAATTGAATTATTGGAAATTAAATTTGCAATTTTGAATTTTATGAAATTGGAAGTTAACATTGAGATTTATAGATTTATCAACTCTAAATTGACATACAAAATGGTTTAATCGTTGTAAATGATTAAGAAAGTCGAAATTGATGAAATTGTAAATTTTAGAATTGAAATTGAAATTTGGATTTAATCAATTAATTTTAAATTTATTTATTTAATATAAAAATAGCCATTTTGATCACTGACTCGGATTTCGACGAAACCAGTTTCATCGGATCCGTAATGGTGAATTATTGTAGGATTTCAAGTTTCGTAGAGATCAGACTTGTCGCTTGATCGTACGGACTCGAAACGCCTTGAAATTTATGAAATTGAAATCAATTGAAATCAATTTCAAAAATATTGATTTGAGCATAACTTCTTCATATGATGGAGTTTGGACTTGAAACCTTTTCAATTGCATTTAAAATATTTTAAAACATCTATTTTCATATATGGGTTGACCCTATTTCATTCCGGAGTCGAAACGGGCTTTTTGGACCACTTTGGCGTTAGCGCGTAAATCTATCTTATCCATTCATTCAAATGTCAACCCTGCCTATATATATCCTGCTATAAACCCTAGCAGCCTCTATTCCTCATTTCTATACGTTCTATTCACCTCCTCACTTCAATGGCAGACAAACCCTAATTCCAATTGTAATCCCAAATCAAATCCAAAGCTGAAATTTCAATTCCTCAAAAAAATTCAGAAAAATTATATGACGAAGCTCTGATGTACGCATCTTAGATCTGCAGTTCGTTTTTGGTTTCGAATCAATGTTTGTCTAGAAATCGAAGAATGATTATCAGCCGTTCATCACGCTCCGATGAACTACGTCGGATCGTCCAATCGAGGGCAGGGTTTTGTGGAGATTGACGAGATGAGTGCATCTATATGGTTTGTTTCGCGAATCAACGGCTGGATTGACGGGTTTAATTCGAATGGTGCTAGTGTTTTTGGCGGCGGCCAGCTATTGGATGCGACGATTCGTGACCGGTGGAGGCCTGAGGCACGTCGTAGGAAGGTCGGAGTCCGGTAGGGGGGTGGTCGCTGGTCGCGCGCGTCCGTGGTGGTAGGCGCAATAGTGGCGGCACTTCTGGGTCGTGTGTGATTAGGGTTGCGAATGGCTTTGAGAGGGAAAGGGTTGGTGACGTGTACGTATGCCTTGTTTATTCGTTTATTTTAATTTAAAAAAATTGTCAACTCGTTCTAATTGCAAAACTTTTCCATACAATATCTGTTTTATGTGCGGTTTTTTTGTTAGAATCATGTCTGAATTCCGGACATTTTGGCACAGGTTTGGGTGAATTTGAAGACTGTCAAATTTTTGGGTTTAAATTGGATTTAAATTCAATTTAAATTCAAAAGGTGAGTGTTTTGACCCACTCACAACTTCTAAGATTTCTTATGTTTGTTAAATTAAATTTTGATGTGATTTAAAATTTATCTATGATTGTTTGGGCATATATTTAATCATCATTTTAGTTAGATTGCAATTATTTAAATTAAATTGTTATTTAATTTATTTTGCATATAAACTGCCAGTTAAAATTTTATTTATCTATTATCGCATATAAACTGCCAGTTAACAGTTTTAATTTATTATTGAATGTAAACTGCTAGTTAATACTTGTTGTTTATTATCCGTTCTATAGTGATGTTATTGTTTATATTGGATGATGATTGTTATAAATGGTTGATAATTGATATTGGATGAATGAATGTTGTATTTTATATTGTATACACTGCATGTTATTATGCATTTTCATTTCATTCGGGATTGCGATTTGAAATGATATGTAACCGTAATTTTTATTTTAAATTACGGATTGAAATGATAAATTTCCATATCACTTGACCATAGGATAGAAAATTATATACAAACACCACGGTCTATATATATATATATATATATATAATATTTTGAAATGATTTCTATGGTTTTGTAAAGAAATATATGGATTATATAGATATTGATTTTAGATGTTATATAAATGCTATTTTATTTTAGCTATGTATAAATTTGTTTTGAATTATAAAATAAGCTAAATAATAAAGTTTGATTTCTTTTATATAATATAGTTAAGTATCTATTTAAATTCTATTGTATATAGAGTTTATATTGGCTCAAATAAAATTAAGGTTGAAAGATAAATGTGATTTTGATTGAAATTAAAGTATCTAAGAATTATCCTTGAAATTTGATTTGAAATGTAAATAAATCGAGATTTAAACGGTATGATCTTATAAATTGATTTTGTTTAGGAGTTTTAATATCAAATTGGATTTAAATGAATATTATCAAGTTAATTAAATTGAAAGAATATCTTGTTATTTGAAGTGTAAAGGTTTTACTTAAATGATACTTGATTTATTAAGTAACCATTTCAAATCTAAATAATAGTAATTGAATTTAATATATATGAAATTATCAAAGAATTCGTATTGAAATGGTGGAATATTTAAAGCTTCGAAATGTTTTATTTGGGATCTAAATCTATATTTGGAATTGATTTGTGGAGGTGAAGAAACTATTTCATTATATAAAGCAATTTATATTCAAACCATTTAAGGGGTATGGTTATATTTCCAAGTTATGTAATTCAAAGTTTTATGTTTTGAAAGGCTATATTTCAAGCGTTTGGTTTAGAAATATTATAACTATGAAAAGTTATGGTTTTAGAAAAGGATATATTTGAAAAATGATATCATATTGATTTAGTTTAAAAGGGAAAATGATATTGTAATTATATGGTTTTGAAATGAATATTATATCCTGATTTTGAAGTATAAGTTATTTTGAAATAACCGTGGTGTTATAATAATGGTTGGTTGTTGAAGAGACCGAGATCGGAAGTTGTCATACTCTCTGCCAACTCCAAAAACCACTTTAACAACCGTGTACGCGGTGGAGATTCCAGAATGAAGTAGAATGGTGGCGGCGTTTCCTTTGAGGTAAATACGTGGACCCAACTCCCGTGAGTTGGCATAAGGTGGCTAAAACAGGAGCGATTGACGGGTTAAATGAGGTAGCACCTTTGATCGGACACATCCCTTCAATATTATACTTTAACTTTTGAATTTATTCGGTGGCCACTTTTGATTTTTTTATTTGAGGATGTGGCTCGAGGTTGGCGGTAGCTGCGCGCTACGCGTTACCACCGGCCCGGAAGCGTAATTGGTATATCTACCCTGGCATTGCCTAGTTGTGCCGTGTCACCTACCCTATCGCGCCTTGTACGAGTTTGGTTTTCTCCCGTGGTCCGTGGAGTATTTAGGGTAGTCTCCCGATCTGGAGATGTGTTGGTACTGGATGGACTACTGGGACTATTACGTGTTAAGGGCTATATGGGTAACCCCTTAATGCTAAGAAAAAAGTAAGTTTATTTTACCACTAGACATTATTATAATAGCGAAATATTAGTACATAGTAAATAGTTTAATGGATCCTTAGGAGATGTGAATCCCGAGCATCTCTTAAGTTACTGCACTCGTATTTTTTTCTGTTAATTTAACTCACATAAGATATTTTAGTTTTGACTCGAGTGTTTTGTCTTTTCAATTCGCTCGGGTCAGCTTGAGCATTTCAGGATTCGAAGACTTTAGCTCTAGAGGACGAGGATGAAGATTTATATTACTATTATCTATTATATTATTCCACTACCCCATTTTATTCCACTGCATTGTTATTATTTCTTTGGTATGTGAACTCTGATATTTATCGTATAAAGAAAAATCAAATGTTTTGTAAAACAGTTTTATGAACCGTATATTGATTATTATATTTTATCGTTCCGCTGCAAGATTCTATTTTGTTTTTTTTTTCTTCTCTGCTTTTCTTATTTACCCCATAACAATCCGCCCTTTTGTATGATTTAAGTCTGACATGTGTGGTTTATCTTTGATTTAAAGCATGCGAAAAGGCGGGATGTTACAATGCGCATGCAAATCGTCAATCCCACCTCGTGCTCGACAATCCACTCGACTTCGATCCATGGCTAATAAGCTCACAAGCGCGTGCGACACCTCCAAATTGAATTGATTGGAGTGCTCCAGAGACTACAAACTCCATCGTCGTTTCTCGATAACCCAAATGAGCTTGAAACCCTAGTCGACATTCCTTCTCGCATTATCTTTTTTTTTTACTGGGTGAATTGATTTCGATTGTGAATTTTGAAGGGAAAGAGGGATTTATTTGAAGTTCCGGCCATGATTTTTCTTTCAATGTTAAAACGATCCATTCTCCCGTGCAAATTAAAAGATAAGGCAGGGGAACAAGACACGATGTTGAAGAGAACATGGCGTGTATGTGACAGATGGCGTGTACCAAAAAGCAAGTGGCTACAGCATGAAAAGTTATGATGTTAAATTAATTGACAAGTCAATAAAGTATATTTTATATTTAAATTTAAATTTAAATTTTCTCGAAATCGTAGCTCAAAATCTCAATCTTCTGTCGAGGCGTGCCGCCAGACGTTTACAATGTTATACCACTATTTTGAATGCAATGAAAAAGATTTCGAGTCCTAATTCCATCGTATGGAGAAGATAGATTTTTGGACTCAATTATTATATTAAATTCGATATTAAATTTCAACGCATTTATCTACCATACGATCACACGACAACTCCAAACGCTATTAAAATTGAAATCCAGTAATAATACACTATTACGATCTAATGGAGCTGGTTCCGTCGAATTCTGAGACTGTGCCTTGGAAGGCTATTTTAAATATCGATTTAAACTATATATTTTTGAAACTGAACAAATCACCTTAAAATTCAATTTTAACACTTCTACTATATTTAGTATTATCAATATAAATTTTATAAGCCATTGAAATATTTTCAACAAGCTTTAAATTCCGGATTCAATACTTTACCCGATTTCTACGTATTAAATTTAATTATCCAATATAAGGAGATATTTGAAATTTAAGTTAAAATCAACTTTTTAAATTAATATCAATTAAAGCTTCCAATTTCAAATATTCAAAACTCCGGGTCGTCACATTCCTCCCCTCTTGACAGAATTTCGTCCTCGAAATTACTTGTTAAGAAGAATGGCACAATACCCGTTACTATTTTCCAAACCAACAGTTTTTGACAACCCTCCCAAACAAATCTTTTACTAAAGACACACTATCACCCTTACTAACTTTTCCAAACTCAACGATAGATCACAACAAATATTTTTGGCACAATCATTTCAAATTATAACTTAAAACAAAATTTCAAATTATCAAAATAATTCTAACTCTCTAAATTTTTGAAAAATTTCACCAGTGTCTCCTTTCCGCGGCTAGATCGGTACGACTACAAAATGCCTCTACGGGCGCTCAAATTTCAAAAGAAAACAAATTGCCAAGTGGCTAGATGAGAAATCCATCAAATTTCATATGACATTTAAATACATACCATTTTGTCGAGCAGTTTAATTTATCTTCTGAAATCAAAAATCCCAATTTCCTTTTGCTCTTGAATACCTGTAATGCTTAGCAATAATATCCAATCACCATTCAAAATCATTTTATTCATTTCTTTACAAAAAATTTGATATCTATTTCATTCAAGTCCGTATGATGTATATATATCATCCGTATGAAATACCAAATCTGATCGCTTACTCGATCACACAATTTCACTTCCGAACTAGTATCGTCCACCCGACTTCCTAGTGCGGACTCAGATCTGGTTTCTTGATCAGAAACCGTCATTCTCCTTGCATAGCCATTACTATGATAGGGAATTTTCAGAATTGATCAAAATCCATATCCAGGTTTCGCCGTTGAAAATTGAGTGGAAAATCCCAACTTCGATCGGTATATCTACCTCGAAATTTTGTGCTCGAATCTAGGTCAAATCGTTATGCGAATAGAATAATATATGTACCTCCTATGCATTTTATCTCAATTTATTATTAGCTATATCAATTTACTTTTATTCACACTTATTTTTATTTCCATTCACTTATCCCATTTCAAACTTTACTTAACCTTCATTCGGTATTAACTTAGAATATTTTTCAAAACCAAATTTACTTAAGAATTTCACCATCCCTTTCTTAAGTTTAATATGAATAGTTTATACACTTCTTGCATTTATTTTCAATTCAACCCTTAAGCTTTTATATCTACTTTCATTTAACATAAATTTCCAATTCCATTCTGAATTCAGTTTACTTCAATTCTTAATTTATTTTCAAATCAATTAAATATTGAATTCTATTCACCTTATCTCAAACCCATTCTTAATTAACTGTTTCATTAATTAATTCCACTTACTAATTTATTCATATCTCAAACACCTTCCATTACCAAACCCCTATTATTTTAATTAGCTCATTCGAACAAATTTTCCGATTCACTTTAGTTACACAATTAAATTGGTACCAATATTCAATTTCAATTTCATTTATTTACCAATTATATTAGTTTGTTCATTCACACATTAATTTCCAACTTAATGAATTTTTATTTCAATGGCCACTTTACTTAGTCTTCTTATATTCTCTTTAAATTAGTTCCACTAACTAATTCGTTTCTAATCAAATTCAATTTCAAATCTGTTTAACTTACTAATTTTATTTATCACTTCGAATGTTCGGTTCCAATTTCCTTTCAGTTATAACCAAATAAATTTTCTCATTCACAAATTTATCCCCGATTTAATAAATTTTATTACGAAAACTATTCCATTTAGCTTACTTGGATTTATTCTCTTTAAGCTAATTTAGTTACATTCCATTTACTAAACTCCTTTAATTTACTTCATTTAATTGGCTTACCCTTCTAACTTATTTCGTTTCCATACTTATTTTATTTTAACTCTTCTTCAAGTTAAAATTTCTATTTTACGAAATTTCAAATTTTACTAATTATCAACCCCATTTATATTTCCACAAACATTTTAAATAAGATTCCAGAGTCTTTTAAACAATTAATCAACATTTCAAAATCATTTTTGAAATCACTATATACATAATTGATTTGCATATCAAATCATCCTTTGAATTTTAAAACCAAACCCAGTTTTGCAGAAAACTCCAATTTAATACAATTTGGTAGCAATTCCTTTCTTGGAACCTCAAAAATAAACATCGATGATGCTGCAATAATCATCAAAGTTATTTTCCAGCGACCAAAGTGAGTTCGATGCTTAAAAGCCCTTCCCAAATATTTTTAAATTCCAAATCTCAACAGGTTTCAAATTCGATTCAAAAATATTTCCAAAATAACATCTTTATTATTTCTCCAAAACCTATGAAAACCATTTCAAATCAAAGAAATTTAACTTCCAAAATTTCTAATTCCAAATCTTCTCAATCTATATTCAAATATTCTCTGGAATTTTATTCTATTTCAAATTGTAAATCATTTTTTTAGTTCACATTTACAAATCTCATTTTGTTATATGAATTTATTCCTTAGCTTTTGGTTATAATTTCATTTTCTTATTCAATTCCATACAAAAATGATAATAATTTAATATTATCAATTCCTAACAACCAAGCAACCATATATACTTATAATAATTACTGAAAATTATTTCTTTCATATATAAAAATAACTTGGGCAAAATTATTTCATTTAACCTATTTAAAACAATAAAGTGTCGAATTGTTCTGTACAAGTGTTTAGAGATCCCTATCAATAACGTTAATTACTCATCTTGACCAGAATCCATTAACCACTCAACAAATCAATCAACACGGTATAAAACAATTTTATATTCACTAATAATTACAAGCTCAAATCTATTAATACACTCAAACTCATTCTAGAGTACTACAAACACTATTTCTAATGAGTAATCCCCACCAGAACCACGGTTCTCGCTTAACCTTCTACTCTGATACTAACTATAGCAGCTCGCAAATCGGTACCCCTTTGAGCCAACAATATTCTCCAACAGTTCAACTCAAAGTGGACGGAAATACGAACCATTAGGGTTAAACAAGAAAGAGGTAGAAGAAGAAATAAAAACGACATCGGAATCTCACAAATGCAGCGGAACAATATATAATAGATAATAACTGATCTTTATACAAAATGAACTATATCTATTTTATACATTACATTACAAGAGTACAACACCATCAATTGCAAAATACTGGGCATTCATATTAACTTGTCCCCACAAAAGCTGACAACACAGCATACCAAACATAGCAGAAATAAGACATATACGTGTGATACGTCTCACCATCAGCATATTTCCTAAGTTCCATAGCAGTCCATCCAGAATCTGTACTCTATAATACTCGTTCTGACCCTAGCATTATAGTAAAATAAAACCCGAGTCGGTCTAGAAAACCAGCATGAGAAAACACACTCAATTAGATTCTCAAAGCTTTCAAAATCCTTTTGAAATCAAAGGTATCTTGTAAGACCACGCCACAAATAAACTTGCTGGGTTTTTACCTTACGATAGCCAAAACATTTCTTATCAAATCCTCTGATATTATAGCGGTGTCTATATACAAATACTTATTCAAATAGCCGAAATTGTTACATTCATCAAATTCCAGCGTGATCGGTATACAAACAAGTCTGAAGGCACTTATTGGAGATTGGATTCCATACGATGGCAAGGATACTGGGATACCGCCCGTCACAGTACCTGGCCTAGATCAGAGTACAGAGCATCCGTCCTGATCCCCTGCAACACAAGACCAGAGCTACCACTAACTGGATAGTCCAAATAAGATCACTCCGAGGTTGGGATCAGCAACCGCCCACACAGCCGAATAAAAAATAACATCCAGACGGGGATGACCTTACCATAATTGGTTGCCAGCCACTTAGCCTTGCTGTACCTCCCATGTTTTAGCCATTCCCGGTTAATGAGGCTCGAGACTATGCGTTACCTTTTTAGCGCACATACACTTAGAATACTCACCGTCCTTCTGACGATGTTCTGATAGCATTCATCCTTACAAGTTCGTTCCCGGTCCAAACGGAATCGAATGCACTACTCCTACTACATCCATTTTGGAATCACCCTCAGGATTAATAGTGATTAGCCCTTGCACTTCACTGCTCCATCTTCGACTCCAAGCCCTTATCTTCCTTACGAAAATGTTCAAACCGGATCAAAATGGTTTTTGGGAAACTAATCCCGATCCCGGTCTCTTTGAAACGACCAGCGTATTGGCCAATATTGATAGTCAGTTATCTAACTATCATATAACATCCACAAACAACCATCAGGCCTTAATAATTTCCCAAATTATTTATTTCTAAATATCTTTGCAAGATATTTTTCTACATTTCAACCCTTTGAAAATAGTTTCAAATCACCTTTTCTCTCGTGGAATAAATTTCCACTCAACTGTTTTATTTTCACTGAAAATCACCAAGTCTTAATACTTTAGGTTTTTACATAATTTAAATCACTTTATCCAAAAATATATACTTAAAACGCTTAAAATAAAACCTACTTAAAACACTTTATTTAAAATACTAGTTATGAAATTTTATAATAATTTCTCGTTCAAAACTTAAGCCAAAACTAACTTTAATATAAAATTTATTCTATAAGGTATAAATATTAAATAATTATTTTTTAAATCATAATACTAGTTAAACCTTTAAAATAATTTACTTATATATTTAACTTAAATAAGGATTTACTTTTAAAAAAATTTAAAACCACTAAACAATAATTTCTTTTTAAAACATTCTTTAAAAACCACTTTCAAACCTCTAGCTTATACTTGGATTGGCTTTTCAAGGAAATACACTTTCCATTTAAATATAACCATCAAATCACTTATAAATCCTGCTCGATTTATTTCCAGTTTAATATACGTCCCAATCCCGTAAATTTTCTTTCCACGCCTTTAAAAATAAACCGCTATTTATTTTTAAAACAAATTACCCATTCCTTTAAAAAATCCCACCGTGAATTTATACTTTCAATATCCACTGATATCTTATTTCACTTTATAGACCTAGTTTATAAATTCCATAGTCTTATCTCCCTTTTAAATCACAGTTTCAAACACTTAATTAATTTTCAAATTGATTTTCAAAATTTACTCCTATTTTAAAGTAAATTCCTTTACTTACTCAATTTTATTTCAAAACCCATTAATTTCAGATTTTACCCCTTTATTATGATTTAAAAACTTACTTAAACCAAAAATACCAATTTCATGCTTTTTCCAAAATTCTTCTTTATCTCTCCCAACTATTTTAAACCTTGAATTTAAAAAAATAAATCCTTTATTCCTTTAAATAATATCACTTATATTTAATAATCCATTTATTCCCATTTATTCAAAAATCTCCTTTCCCATACTCAGGATTTATTTATTAGAATTTAAAAATCAACTTTTATCCTTTTCCAATTCATTCATTAATTTATCCAAATTCTCTATAATTATTTTTCTTAAAAATTCTCTCTTTATTTCCCTTAAAAAATCCAATATATATATTCTTGATAACTCGATATACCAAAATATATTCAGTCAAAGCATAGCATCAAATATTTCAATTCTCAATAAAATCAATAATCTATCACAGATAATCAATGAATCATATCACAGCCTATGAAAGCAAATTCAATATTTTGAGAAATCCAGTTAGATCCCTCCAATCTATTTTTCCCTGCATTCATAGGTATTAGCATAATATAAAAATACCCATCCCACTTCGAGGGAGATTTCGCGGTATAAAAGTGTTATCCGCTATTATGCAGGGCGCATAGTGTCTCATCCGCTATATAATGCGGGAATATCAATCACTCCAATATATATACTGTATATAATATCATATTTAGACCGATAATAATTCATTATTTCAAGCAATAAATTATAATTTAAATTTTAACTATTTAAATTTAAATGGTAATCCAAATAAGTGAGATTTAACTCACCTTTGATTTGTGTTTTGTAACTCAATCCAAACCAGCTTGTTTTTTTAATGATTTTGGACCTCGTATAAACATCATAGGGTTTATTAATATTTGAACTAATCGAAAAATCAATTATCATTTATAAATTTAATTTAAACTAATAATTTAAAATTTAAACAAATTTTCCTTTAATAAATTGTTTTTGGTGACTAAAATAATCAAATAACTTAATTAGACAAATTAATCTGCATGATACATTATTTTTAAAGCAACTAGTATGTTAAAATATGTATATATGTTTTTATATAGATAATTTACGTTTATACATATTTTCCTTTGAAACTCAAACACTTATAAATCAATGTATATCGGTTAAAAATATTATTTAGATATAAACCCTTCAAAATTAAAAATCTATATATATTTTTTTTCAAAATCTTTATATATATATATATATTCTTTTTTTTGTTTGTCTACCTACAATTAAAGCAGGCATATATAGCAACTAAATACAGTTTCTACAAGCAGAAAAACTATGTTTTATTGATTTTGCAACAATGGTTTGAACACTCAAATGACAATATTTTTCAAACAAAATTTGCAGAAATGAATTTCAACATGCAACCTACCAAATGCAAGAAATCCGACAGCATTTCATTGCCGAAATCAAAAGATATAAGCATGCAAAGAAGCAACCCAAACTAGATTCACAGAAAGAAAACTATTAAAAAATGATTACAAAAGCTCAAATTTTAATTTTTGAAGCTTTGCTTCAGCTAGAAATTGTGAGTTATATATATCTACATTTAGATTGTACTTTTCTTTACTAAAGCATATACATATATAGATATACAAACCTTTAAACTGAAATAATAATTTGTTTTATACCTTACCGAGCAAAACAGAGACACCCCAAACAACCAAGTCGCGACCAGCAAGGCGACAAATAGCCCCCCTCGATTCGCATCAAATGGCAGCGATTACGTCGTGAAGCAGCCAGGCAACATGATCTTCATCCCATCAAAAATGTCCACGCCATCAAACCCTAGCAGAGCCAAAGCCCATAGCCTGTCATCACCGCCGCGTCCTTTCTCCTCTCTTCATGACCTGGAGTACGACGCGCACGCAAATCGTCAACCCCACCTCGTGCTCGACAATCCACTCGACTTCGGTCCACGGCTAATAAACTCGCACGCGCCCGCGACACCTCCAAAGTGAATCGATTGCAGTGCTCATGCTCGGCCAGAGACCAAAAACTCCGTCACCGTTTCCCGATAATCCAACGAGCTTGAAACCCTAGTCGACATTCCTTCCTGCGTTATCTCTTTTTTTTACTCGGTGAATTGATTTCGATTGTGAATTCTGAAGGGAAAGAGGGATTTATTTGAAGCATCGGCCATGTATTTTTCGACTTTAAAATTATATGTTCTCTCGTGCAAATTAAAAGATAAGGCAGGGGAACAAGACATGATGTTGAAGAAAATGTGGCTTGTATGTGACAGATGGCGTAAACCAGAAGACACGTGGTTATACTATGAAAAGATACAGTTCTGATGTAAAATCAATTGACCAGTCAAAGAAAGTATATTTTATATTTAAATTTAAATTTAAATTGTCTCGAAATCGTAGGCCATAAATCTCGATCTCCTATCGAGACGTGCCGCTAGGCGTTTATAATGTTATACCCCTATTCTGGATGCAATGGAAAAGGTTTCGAGTCTTAATTCGATCATATTGAGAAGATAGCTTTTTGGACACAATTATTATATTAAATTCGATATTAAATTTCAGCGCGTTTAACTACCGTACGATCAAACGAAAACTCCAAACGCTACGAAAATTGAAATCTGGCAATGATATACTATTGCGGATCTAATGGAGCTGGTCGAATTATGAGACTGTGCCTTGGAAGGCTATTTTAAATATCGATTTAAACTATATATTTTTAAAACTGAACAAATTACCTTAAATTTCAATTTTAACACTTCTACTATTTTCAGTATTATCAATATAAATTTTATAAGCCTTTGAAATATTTTAACAAGCTTTAAATTCTAGGTTCAATACTTTACCCAATAAATGGAGATATTTGAAATTTAAGTTAAAATTAGCTTTTTAAATTAATATCAATTAACCATCCCAAATTCAAAATTCCAAAATTCCGGGTCGTCACATTCCTCCCCCTTAAAAGAATTTTGTCCCCGAAATTACTTGTTAAGAAGAATGGTACAATACCCGTTACTATTTTCCAAACCAACAGTTTTTAACAACCCTACCAAAAAAGTATTTTATTAAAGACACACTATCACCCTTACTAACTTTCCCAAACTCAACCATAGATTACAATCAATATTATTGACACAATCATTTCAAATTATAACTTAAAATCAAATTTGAAATTATCAAAAAAAATTCAAAATTTTTCTAACTGTCTAAATTTTTGAAAAATTTCACCAGCGTCTCCTTTGCGCGGCAAGATCGGTATAACTACAAAATGCCTCTATGGGCACCCAAATTTCAAAAGAAAATAAAATGCCAAGTGGCCAGATTAGAAATCCATCAAACTTCATATGACAATTTAAATACAAGCCTTTTTGTTGAGCAGTTTAATTTATCTTCTGAAATCAAAAATCCCAATTTCATTTTGCTTTTAAATACCTGTACTATTTAGCAATATATCGAATCACCATTCAAAATCATTCTATTCACTTCTTTAAAAAAATTCAATATCTATTTCATTCAAGTCGGTACGATGTGTATATATATATCATCCGTATGCAATACCAAATCTGGTCGCTCACTTTGATCGCACAATTTCACTTCTGAACTAGTATTGTCCACCCGACTTTCTAGTGCGGACTCAGATCTGATTTCTTGATCAGAAATCGTCATTCTCCTTGCATATCCATAACTATGATAGAAAATTTTCAAAATCGATCAAAATCCATATCCAGGTTTCGCCGTTGAAAATCGAGTGAAAAATCCCAACTCGGATTGGTATATCTACCTCAAATCCTATGCATTTTATCTTAGTTTGTTATTAGCTATATCAATTTACTTTTATTCATACTTATTTTTATTTCAATTCACTTATCCCATTTCAAACTTTACTTAACCTTCATTCGGTATTAACTTAGAATATTTTTCAAAACCAAATTTACTTAAGAATTTCACCATCACTTTCTTAAGTTTAATATGAATAGTTTATACACTTCTTGCATTTATTTTCACTTCAACCCTTAAGCTTTTATATCTACTTTCATTTAACATAAATTTCCAATTCCATTCTGAATTCAGTTTACTTCAATTCTTAATTTATTTTCAAATCAATTAAATATTGAATTCTATTCACCTTATCTCAAACCCATTCTTAATTAACTGTTTCATTAATTAATTCCACTTACTAATTTATTCATATCTCAAACACCTTCCATTACCAAACCCCTATTATTTTAATTAGCTCATTCGAACAAATTTGCCGATTCACTTTAGTTACACAATTAAATTGATACCAATATTCAATTTCAATTTCATTTATTTACCAATTATATTAGTTTGTTCTTTCACACATTAATTTCCAACTTAATGAATTTTTATTTCAATGGCCACTTTACTTAGTCTTCTTATATTTTCTTTAAATTAGTTCCATTAACTAATTCGTTTCTAATCAAATTCAATTTCAAATCTGTTTAATTTACTAATTTTATTTATCACTTCGAATGTTCGGTTCCAATTTCCTTTCAGTTATAACCAAATAAATTTTCTCATTCACAAATTTATCCCTGATTTAATAAATTTTATTACGAAAACTATTCCATTTAGCTTACTTGGATTTATTCTCTTTAAGCTAATTTAGTTACATTCCATTTACTAAACTCCTTTAATTTACTTCATTTAATTGGCTTACCCTTCTAACTTATTTCGTTTCCATACTTAATTTATTTTAACTCTTCTTCAAGTTAAAATTTTCTATTCTACGAAATTTCAAATTTTACTAATTATCAACCCCATTTATATTTCCACAAACATTTTAAATAAGATTCCAGAGTCTTTTAAATAATTAATCAACATTTCAAAATCATTTTTGTAATCACTATATACATAATTGATTTGCATATCAAATCATCCTTTGAATTTTAAAACCAAACCCAGTTTTGCAGAAAACTCCAATTTAATACAATTTGGTAGCAATTCCTTTCTTGGAACCTCGAAAATAAACATCGATGATGCTGCAATAATCATCGAAGTTATTTTCCAGCGACCAAAGTGAGTTCGATGCTTAAAATCCCTTCCCAAATATTTTTAAATTCCAAATCTCAATAGGTTTCAAATCCGATTCAAAAATATTTCCAAAATAACATCTTTATTATTTCTCCAAAACCTATGAAAACCATTTCAAATCAAAGAAATTTAACTTCCAAAATTTCTAATTCCAAATCTTCTCAATCTATATTCAAATATTCTCTGGAATTTTATTCTATTTCAAATTGTAAATCATTTTTTTAGTTCACATTTACAAATCTCATTTTGTTAGATGAATTTATTCCTTAGCTTTTGGTTGTAATTTCATTTTCTTATTCAATTCCATTCAAAAATGATAATAATTTAATATTATCAATTCCTAACAACCAAGCAACCATATATACTTATAATAATTACTGAAAATTATTTCTTTCATATATAAAAATAACTTGGGCAAAATTATTTCATTTAACCTATTTAAAACAATAAAGTGTCGAATTGTTCTGTACAAGTGTTTAGAGATCCCTATCAATAACGTTAATTACTCATATTGACCAGAATCCATTAAACACTCAACAAATCAATCAACACGGTATGAAACAATTTTATATTCACTAACAATTACAAGCTCAAATCTATTAATACACTCAAACTCATTCTAGAGTACTACGAACACTATTTCTAATGAGTAATCCCCACCAGAGCCATGGTTCTCGCTTAACCTTCTACTCTGATACTAACTATAGAAGCTCGCAAATCGGTACCCCTTTGAGCCAACAATATTCTCCAACAGTTCAACTCAAAGTGGACGGAAATACGAACCATTAGGGTTAAACAAGAAAGAGGTAGAAGAAGAAATAAAAACGACATCGGAATCTCACAAATGCAGCGGAACAATATATAATAGATAATAACAGATCTTTATACAAAATGAACTATATCTGTTTTATACATTACATCATAAGAGTACAACACCATCAATTGCAAAATACTGGGCATTCATATTAACTTGTCCCCACAAAAGCTGACAACACAGCATACCAAACATAGCAGAAATAAGACATATACGTGTGATACGTCTCACCATCAGCATATTTCCTGAGTTCCATAGCAGTCCATCCAGAATCTGTACTCTATAATACTCGGTCTGACCCTAGCATTATAGTAAAATAAAACCCGAGTCGGTCTAGAAAACCAGCATGAGAAAACACACTCAATTAGATTCTCAAAGCTTTCAAAATCCTTTTGAAATCAAAGGTATCTTGTAAGACCACGCCACAAATAAACTTGCTGGGTTTTCACCTTACGATAGCCAAAACATTTCTTATCAAATCCTCTGATATTATAGCGGTGTCTATATACAAATACTTATTCAAACAGCCGAAATTGTTACATTCATTAAATTCCAGCGTGATCGGTATACAAACAAGTCTGAAGGCACTTATTGGAGATTGGATTCCATACGATGGCAAGGATACTGGGATATCGCCCGTCACAGTACCTGGCCTAGATCAGAGTACAGAGCATCCGTCCTGATCCCCTGCAACACAAGACCAGAGCTACCACTAACTGGATAGTCCAAATAAGATCACTCCGAGGTTGGGATCAGCAACCGCCCACACAGCCGAATAAAAAATAACATCTAGACGGGGATGACCTTACCATAATTGGTTGCCAGCCACTTAGCCTTGCTGTACCTCCCATGTTTTAGCCATTCCCGGTTAATGAGGCTCGAGACTATGCGTTACCTTTTTAGCGCATATACACTAAGAATACTCACCGTCCTTCTGACGATGTTCTGATAGCATTCATTCTTACAAGTTCGTTCCCGGTCCAAACGGAATCGAATGCACTACTCCTACTACATCCATTTTGGAATCACCCTCAGGATTAATGGTGATTAGCCCTTGCACTTCACTGCTCCATCTTCGACTCCAAGCCCTTATCTTCCTTACGAAAATGTTCAAACCGGATCGAAATGGTTTTTGGGAAACTAATCCCGATCCCGGTCTCTTTGAAACGACCAGCGTATTGGCCAATATTGATAGTCAGTTATCTAACTATCATATAACATCCACAAACAACCATCAGGCCTTAATAATTTCCCAAATTATTTATTTCTAAATATCTTTGCAAGATATTTTTCTACATTTCAACCCTTTGAAAATAGTTTCAAATCACCTTTTCTCTCGTGGAATAAATTTCCACTCAACTGTTTTATTTTCACTGAAAATCACCAAGTCTTAATACTTTAGGTTTTTACATAATTTAAATCACTTTATCCAAAAATATATACTTAAAACGCTTAAAATAAAACCTACTTAAAACACTTTATTTAAAATACTAGTTATGAAATTTTATAATAATTTCTCATTCAAAACTTAAGCCAAAACTAACTTTAATATAAAATTTATTCTATAAGGTATATATATTAAATAATTATTTTTTAAATCATAATACTAGTTAAACCTTTAAAATAATTTACTTACATATTTAACTTAAATAAGGATTTACTTTTAAAAAAAATTAAAACCACTAAACAATAATTTCTTTTTAAAACATTCTTT
The DNA here is from genome assembly GCA_030765085.1 of Allium cepa. Taxonomy (NCBI): domain Eukaryota; kingdom Viridiplantae; phylum Streptophyta; class Magnoliopsida; order Asparagales; family Amaryllidaceae; genus Allium; species Allium cepa. The sequence continues at coordinate 564,548,149 of CM060935.1, forward strand.
AAAAACCACTTTCAAACCTCTAGCTTATACTTGGATTGGCTTTTCAAGGAAATACACTTTCCATTTAAATATAACCATCAAATCACTTATAAATCCTGCTCGATTTATTTCCAGTTTAATATACGTCCCAATCCCGTAAATTTTCTTTCCACACCTTTAAAAATAAACCGCTATTTATTTTTAAAACAAATTACCCATTCCTTTAAAAAATCCCACCGTGAATTTATACTTTCAATATCCACTGATATCTTATTTCACTTTATAGACCTAGTTTATAAATTCCATAGTCTCATCCCCCTTTTAAATCACAGTTTCAAACACTTAATCAATTTTCAAATCGATTTTCAAAATTTACTCCTATTTTAAAGTAAATTCCTTTACTTACTCAATTTTATTTCAAAACCCATTAATTTCAGATTTTACCCCTTTATTATGATTTAAAAACTTACTTAAACCAAAAATACCAATTTCATGCTTTTTCCAAAATTCTTCTTTATCTCTCCCAACTATTTTAAACCTTGAATTTAAAAAACTAAATCCTTTATTCCTTTAAATAATATCACTTATATTTAATAATCCATTTATTCCCATTTATTCAAAATTCTCCTTTCCCATACTCAGGATTTATTTATTAGAATTTAAAAATCAACTTTTATCCTTTTCCAATTCATTCATTAATTTATCCAAATTCTCTATAATTATTTTTCTTAAAAATTCTCTCTTTATTTCCCTTAAAAAATCCAATATATATATTCTTGATAACTTGATATACCAAAATATATTCAGTCAAACCATAGCATCCAATATTCCAATTCTCAATAAAATCAATAATCTATCACAGATAATCAATGAATCATATCACAGCCTATGAAAGCAAATTCAATATTTTGAGAAATCCAGTTAGATCCCTCCAATCTATTTTTCCCTGCATTCATAGATATTAGCATAATATAAAAATACCCATCCCACTTCGAGGGAGATATCGCGGTATAAAAGTGTTATCCGCTATTATGCAGGGCGCATAGGGTCTCATCCGCTATATAATGCGGGAATATCAATCACTCCAATATATATACTATATATAATATCACATTTAGACCGATAATAAATCATTATTTCAAGCAATAACTTATAATTTAAATTTTAACTATTTAAATTTAAATGGTAATCCAAATAAGTGAGATTTAACTCACCTTTGATTTGTGTTTTGTAACTCAATCCAAACCAGCTTGTTTTTTTAATGATTTTGGACCTCGTATAAACATCATAAGGTTTATTAATATTCGAACTAATCGAAAAATCAATTATCATTTATAAATTTAATTTAAACTAATAATTTAAAATTTAAACAAATTTTCCTTTAATAAATTGTTTTTGGTGACTAAAATAATCAAATAAGTTAATTAGACAAATTAATCTGCATGATACATTATTTTTAAAGCAACTAGTATGTGAAAATATGTATATATGTTTTTATATAGATAATTTACGTTTATACATATTTTCCTTTGAAACTCAAACACTTATAAATCAATGTATATCAGTTAAAAATATTATTTAGATATAAACTCTTCAAAATTAAAAATCTATATATATTTTTTTTCAAAATCTTTATATATATATATATTCTTTTTTTTTGTCTACCTACAATTAAAGCAGGCATATATAGCAACTAAATACAGTTTCTACAAGCAGAAAAACTATGTTTTATTGATTTTGCAACAATGGTTTGAACACTCAAATGACAATATTTTTCAGCCAAAATTTGCAGAAATGAATTTCAACATGAAACCTACCAAATGCAAGAAATCCGACAGCATTTCATTGCCGAAATCAAAAGATATAAGCATGCAAATAAGCAACCCAAACTAGATTCACAGAAAGAAAACTATTAAAAAATGAGTACAAAAGCTCAAATTTTGATTTTTGAAGCTTTGCTTCTGCTAGAAATTGTGAGTTATATATATCTACATTTAGATTGTACTTTTCTTTACTAAAGCATATACATATATAGATATACAAACCTTTAAACTGAAATAATAATTTGTTTTATACCTTACCGAGCAAAACAGAGACACCCCAAACAACCAAGTCGCGACCAGCATGGCGACAAATAGCCCCCCTCGATTCGCATCAAATGGCAGCGATTACGTCGTGAAGCAGCCAGGCAACATGATCTTCATCCCATCAAAAATGTCCACGCCATCAAACCCTAGCAGAGCCAAAGCCCATAGCTTGTCATCACCGCCACGTCCTTCCTCCTCTCTACATGACCTGGAGTACGACGCGCACGCAAATCGTCAACCCCACCTCGTGCTCGACAATCCACTCGACTTCGGTCCATGGCTAATAAACTCGCACGCGCCCGCGACACCTCCAAAGTGAATCGATTGCAGTGCTCATGCTCGGCCAGAGACCAAAAACTCCGTCACCGTTTCCCGATAACCCAACGAGCTTGAAACCATAGTCGACATTCCTTCCTGCGTTATCTCTTTTTTTTACTCGGTGAATTGATTTCGATTGTGAATTCTGAAGGGAAAGAGGGATTTATTTGAAGCATCGGCCATGTATTTTTCGACTTTAAAATTATATGTTCTCTCGTGCAGATTAAAAGATAAGGCAGGGGAACAAGACATGATGTTGAAGAAAATGTGGCTTGTATGTGACAGATGGCGTAAACCAGAAGACACGTGGTTATACTATGAAAAGATACAGTTCTGATGTAAAATCAATTGACCAGTCAAAGAAAGTATATTTTATATTTAAATTTAAATTTAAATTGTCTCGAAATCGTAGGCCATAAATCTCGATCTTCTATCGAGACGTGCCGCTAGGCGTTTATAATGATATACCCCTATTCTGGACGCAATGGAAAAGGTTTCGAGTCTTAATTCGATCATATTGAGAAGATAGCTTTTTGGACATAATTATTATATTAAATTCGATATTAAATTTCAGCGCGTTTAACTACCGTACGATCAAACGAAAACTCCAAACGCTATGAAAATTGAAATCTGGCAATGATATACTATTGCGGATCTAATGGAGCTGGTCGAATTCTGAGACTATGCCTTGGAAGGCTATTTTAAATATCGATTTAAACTATATATTTTTAAAACTGAACAAATTACCTTAAATTTATATTTTAACACTTCTACTATTTTCAGTATTATCAATATAAATTTTATAAGCCTTTGAAATATTTTAACAAGCTTTAAATTCTAGGTTCAATACTTTACCCAATAAATGGAGATATTTGAAATTTAAGTTAAAATTAACTTTTTAAATTAATATCAATTAACCATCCCAAATTCAAAATTCCAAAATTCCGGGTCGTCACATTCCTCCCCCTTAAAAGAATTTTGTCCCCGAAATTACTTGTTAAGAAGAATGGTACAATACCCGTTACTATTTTCCAAACCAACAGTTTTTAACAACCCTACCAAAAAAGTATTTTATTAAAGACACACTATCACCCTTACTAACTTTCCCAAACTCAACCATAGATTACAATAAATATTATTGACACAATCATTTCAAATTATAACTTAAAATCAAATTTGAAATTATCAAAAAAAATTCAAAATTTTTCTAACTGTCTAAATTTTTGAAAAATTTCACCAGCGTCTCCTTTGCGCGGCAAGATCGGTATAACTACAAAAAGCCTCTATGGGCTCCCAAATTTCAAAAGAAAATAAAATGCCAAGTGGCCAGATTAGAAATCCATCAAATTTCATATGACAACTTAAATACAAGCCTTTTTGTTGAGCAGTTTAATTTATCTTCTGAAATCAAAAATCCCAATTTCCTTTTGCTTTTAAATACCTGTACTACTTAGCAATATATCGAATCACCATTCAAAATCATTCTATTCACTTCTTTAAAAAAATTCAATATCTATTTCATTCAATTCCGTACGATGTATATATATATCATGCGTATGCAATACCAAATCTGGTCGCTCACTTTGATCGCACAATTTCACTTCTGAACTAGTATTGTCCACCCGACTTTCTAGTGTGGACTCAGATCTGATTTCTTGATCAGAAATCGTCATTCTCCTTGCATATTCATAACTATGATAGAAAATTTTCAAAATCGATCAAAATTCATATCCAGGTTTCGCCGTTGAAAATCGAGTGAAAAATCCCAACTCGGATTGGTATATCTACCTCAAATCCTATGCGTTTTATCTCAGTTTGTTATTAGCTATATCAATTTACTTTTATTAACACTTATTTTTATTTCCATTCACTTATCCCATTTCAAACTTTACTTAACCTTCATTCGGTATTAACTTAGAATATTTTTCAAAACCAAATTTACTTAAGAATTTCACCATCCCTTTCTTAAGTTTAATATGAATAGTTTATACACTTCTTGCATTTATTTTCACTTCAACCCTTAAGCTTTTATATCTACTTTCATTTAACATAAATTTCCAATTCCATTCTATATTCAGTTTACTTCAATTCTTAATTTATTTTCAAATCAATTAAATATTGAATTCTATTCACCTTATCTCAAACCCATTCTTAATTAACCGTTTCATTAATTAATTCCACTTACTAATTTATTCATATCTCAAACACCTTCCATTACCAAACCCCTATTATTTTAATTAGCTCATTCGAACAAATTTTCTGATTCACTTTAGTTACACAATTAAATTGATACCAATGTTCAATTTCAATTTCATTTATTTACCAATTATATTAGTTTGTTCATTCGCACATTAATTTCCAACTTAATGAATTTTTATTTCAATGGCCACTTTACTTAGTCTTCTTATATTTTCTTTAAATTAGTTCCATTAACTAATTCGTTTCTAATCAAATTCAATTTCAAATCTGTTTAACTTACTAATTTTATTTATCACTTCGAATGTTCGGTTCCAATTTCCTTTCAGTTATAACCAAATAAATTTTCTCATTCACAAATTTATCCCCGATTTAATAAATTTTATTACGAAAACTATTCCATTTAGCTTACTTGGATTTATTCTCTTTAAGCTAATTTAGTTACATTCCATTTACTAAACTCCTTTAATTTACTTCATTTAATTGGCTTACCCTTCTAACTTATTTCGTTTCCATACTTAATTTATTTTAACTCTTCTTCAAGTTAAAATTTTCTATTCTACGAAATTTCAAATTTTACTAATTATCAACCCCATTTATATTTCCACAAACATTTTAAATAATATTGCAGAGTCTTTTAAACAATTAATCAACATTTCAAAATCATTTTTGAAATCACTATATACATAATTGATTTGCATATCAAATCATCCTTTGAATTTTAAAACCAAACCCAGTTTTGCAGAAGACTCCAATTTAATACAATTTGGTAGCAATTCCTTTTTTGGAACCTGGAAAATAAACATCGATGATGCTGTAATAATCATCGAAGTTATTTTCCAGCGACCAAAGTGAGTTCGATGCTTAAAATCCCTTCCCAAATATTTTTAAATTCCAAATCTCAACAGGTTTCAAATCCGATTCAAAAATATTTCCAAAATAACATCTTTATTATTTCTCCAAAACCTATGAAAACCATTTCAAATCAAAGAAATTTAACTTCCAAAATTTCTAATTCCAAATCTTCTCAATCTATATTCAAATATTCTCTGGAATTTTATTCTATTTCAAATTGTAAATCATTTTTTTAGTTCACATTTACAAATCTCATTTTGTTATATGAATTTATTCCTTAGCTTTTGGTTATAATTTCATTTTCTTATTCAATTCCATACAAAAATGACAATAATTTAATATTATCAATTCCTAACAACCAAGCAACCATATATACTTATAATAATTACTGAAAATTATTTCTTTCATATATAAAAATAACTTGGGCAAAATTATTTCATTTAACCTATTTAAAACAATAAAGTGTCGAATTGTTCTGTACAAGTGTTTAGAGATCCCTATCAATAACGTTAATTACTCATATTGACCAGAATCCATTAACCACTCAACAAATCAATCAACACGGTATGAAACAATTTTATATTCACTAACAATTACAAGCTCAAATCTATTGATACACTCAAACTCATTCTAGAGTACTACAAACACTATTTCTAATGAGTAATCCCCACCAGAGCCACGGTTCTCGCTTAACCTTCTACTCTGATACTAACTATAGCAGCTCGCAAATCGGTACCCCTTTGAGCCAACAATATTCTCCAACAGTTCAACTCAAAGTGGACGGAAATACGAACCATTAGGGTTAAACAAGAAAGAGGTAGAAGAAGAAATAAAAACGACATCGGAATCTCACAAATGCAGCGGAACAATATATAATAGATAACAACTGATCTTTATGCAAAATGAACTATATCTGTTTTATACATTACATCAGAAGAGTACAACACCATCAATTGCAAAATACTGGGCATTCATATTAACTTGTCCCCACAAAAGCTGACAACACAACATACCAAACGTAGCAGAAATAAGACATATACGTGTGATACGTCTCACCATCAGCATATTTCCTGAGTTCCATAGCAGTCCATCCAGAATCTGTACTCTATAATAATCGGTCTGACCCTAGCATTATAGTAAAATAAAACCAGAGTCGGTCTACAAAACCAGCATGAGAAAACACACTCGATTAGATTCTCAAAGCTTTCAAAATCCTTTTGAAATCAAAGGTATCTTGTAAGACCACGCCACAAATAAACTTGCTGGGTTTTTACCTTACGATAGCCAAAACATTTCTTATCAAATCCTCTGATATTATAGCGGTGTCTATATACAAATACTTATTTAAATAGCCGAAATTGTTACATTCATTAAATTCCAGCGTGATCGGTATACAAACAAGTCTGAAGGCACTTATTGGAGATTGGATTCCATACGATGGCAAGGATACTGGGATACCGCCCGTCACAGTACCTGGCCTAGATCAGAGTACAGAGCATCCCTCCTGATCCCCTGCAACACAAGACCAGAGCTACCACTAACTGGATAGTCCAAATAAGATCACCCCGAGGTTGGGATCAGCAACCGCCCACACAGCCGAATAAAAAATAACATCTAGACAGGGATGACCTTACCATAATTGGTTGCCAGCCACTTAGCCTTGCTGTACCTCCCATGTTTTAGCCATTCCCGGTTAATGAGGCTCGAGACTATGCATTACCTTTTTAGCGCAAATACACTTAGAATACTCACCGTCCTTCTGACGATGTTCTGATAGCATTCATCCTTACAAGTTCGTTCCCGGTCCAAACGGAATCGAATGCATTACTCCTACTACATCCATTTTGGAATCACCCTCAGGATTAATAGTGATTAGCCCTTGCACTTCACTGCTCCATCTTCGACTCCAAGCCCTTATCTTCCTTACGAAAATGTTCAAACCGGATCGAAATGGTTTTTGGGAAACTAATCCTGATCCCGGTCTCTTTGAAACGACCAGCGTATTGGCCAATATTGATAGTCAGTTATCTAACTATCATATAACATCCCCAAACAACCATCAGGCCTTAATAATTTCCCAAATTATTTATTTCTAAATATCTTTCCAAGATATTTTTCTACATTTCAACCCTTTGAAAATTGTTTCAAATCACCTTTTCACTCGTGGAATAAATTTCCACTCAACTGTTTTATTTTCACTGAAAATCACCAAGTCTTAATACTTTAGGCTTTTACATAATTTAAATCACTTTATCCAAAAATATATACTTAAAACGCTTAAAATAAAACCTACTTAAAACACTTTATTTAAAATACTAGTTTTGAAATTTTATAATAATTTCTCGTTCAAAACTTAAGCCAAAACTAACTTTAATATAAAATTTATTCTATAAGGTATAAATATTAAATAATTATTTTTTAAATCATAATACTAGTTAAACCTTTAAAATAATTTACTTATATATTTAACTTAAATAAGGATTTACTTTTAAAAAAATTTAAAACCACTAAACAATAATTTCTTTTTAAAACATTCTTTAAAAACCACTTTCAAACCTCTAGCTTATACTTGGATTGGCTTTTCAAGGAAATACACTTTCCATTTAAATATAACCATCAAATCACTTATAAATCCTGCTCGATTTATTTCCAGTTTAATATACGTCCCAATCCCGTAAATTTTCTTTCCACACCTTTAAAAATAAACCGCTATTTATTTTTAAAACAAATTACCCATTCCTTTAAAAAATCCCACCGTGAATTTATACTTTCAATATCCACTGATATTTTATTTCACTTTATAGACCTAGTTTATAAATTCCATAGTCTCATCCCCCTTTTAAATCACAGTTTCAAACACTTAATCAATTTTCAAATCGATTTTCAAAATTTACTCCTATTTTAAAGTAAATTCCTTTACTTACTCAATTTTATTTCAAAACCTATTAATTTCAGATTTTACCCCTTTATTATGATTTAAAAACTTACTTAAACCAAAAATACCAATTTCATGCTTTTTCCAAAATTCTTCTTTATCTCTCCCAACTATTTTAAACCTTGAATTTAAAAAATAAATCCTTTATTCCTTTAAATAATATCACTTATATTTAATAATCCATTTATTCCCATTTATTCAAAAATCTCCTTTCCCATACTCGGGATTTATTTATTAGAATTTAAAAATCAACTTTTATCCTTTTCCAATTCATTCATTAATTTATCCAAATTCTCTATATTTATTTTTCTTAAAAATTCTCTCTTTATTTCCCTTAAAAAATCCAATATATATATTCTTGATAACTCGTATACCAAAATATATTCAGTCAAACCATAGCATCCAATATTCCAATTCTCAATAAAATCAATAATCTATCACAGATAATCAATGAATCATATCACAGCCTATGAAAGCAAATTCAATATTTTGAGAAATCCAGTTAGATCCCTCCAATCTATTTTTCCCTGCATTCATAGATATTAGCATAATATAAAATACCCATCCCACTTCGAGGGAGATATCGCGGTATAAAAGTGTTATCCGCTATTATGCAGGGCGCATAGGGTCTCATCCGCTATATAATGCGGGAATATCAATCACTCCAATATATATACTATATATAATATCACATTTAGACCGATGATAAATCATTATTTCAAGCAATAACTTATAATTTAAATTTTAACTATTTAAATTTAAATGGTAATCCAAATAAGTGAGATTTAACTCACCTTTGATTTGTGTTTTGTAACTCAATCCAAACCAGCTTGTTTTTTTAATGATTTTGGACCTCGTATAAACATCATAAGGTTTATTAATATTTGAACTAATCGAAAAATCAATTATCATTTATAAATTTAATTTAAACTAATAATTTAAAATTCAAACAAATTTTCCTTTAATAAATTGTTTTTGGTGACTAAAATAATCAAATAAGTTAATTAGACAAATTAATCTGCATGATACATTATTTTTAAAGCAACTAGTATGTGAAAATATGTATATATGTTTTTATATAGATAATTTACGTTTATACATATTTTCCTTTGAAACTCAAACACTTATAAATCAATGTATATCAGTTAAAAATATTATTTAGATATAAACTCTTCAAAATTAAAAATCTATATATTTTTTTTTTCAAAATCTTTATATATATATATATATATTCTTTTTTTTTGTTTGTCTACCTACAATTAAAGCAGGCATATATAGCAACTAAATACAGTTTCTACAAGCAGAAAAACTATGTTTTATTGATTTTGCAACAATGGTTTGAACACTCAAATGACAATATTTTTCAAACAAAATTTGCAGAAATGAATTTCAACATGCAACCTACCAAATTCAAGAAATCCGACAGCATTTCATTGCCGAAATCAAAAGATATAAGCATGCAAAGAAGCAACCCAAACTAGATTCACAGAAAGAAAACTATTAAAAAATGATTACAAAAGCTCAAATTTTGATTTTTGAAGCTTTACTTCAGCTAGAAATTGTGAGTTATATATATCTACATTTAGATTGTACTTTTCTTTACTAAAGCATGTACATATATAGATATACAAACCTTTAAACTGAAATAATAATTTGTTTTATACCTTACCCAGCAAAACAGAGACACCCCAAACAACCAAGTCGCGACGAGCAAGGCGACAAATAGCCCCCCTCGATTCGCATCAAATGGCAGCGATTACGTCGTGAAGCAGCCAGGCAACATGATCTTCATCCCATCAAAAATGTCCACGCCATCAAACCTTAGCAGAGCCAAAGCCCATAGCCTGTCATCACCGCCGCATCCTTCCTCCTCTCTTCGTGACCTGGAGTACGACGCGCACGCAAATCGTCAACCCCACCTCGTGCTCGACAATCCACTCTACTTCGGTCCACGGCTAATAAGTTCGCACGCGCGCGCGACACCTCCAAAGTGAATCGATTGCAGTGCCCATGCTCGGCCAGAGACCAAAAACTCTGTCGCCGTTTCCCGGTAACCCAACGAGCTTGAAACCCTAGTCGACATTCCTTCCCGCGTTATCTCTTTTTTTTACTCGGTGAATTGATTTCGATTGTGAATTCTGAAGGGAAATAGAGATTTATTTGAAGCATCGGCCATGTTTTTTCCGACTTTAAAACGATATGTTCTCTCGTGCAAATTAAAAGATAAGGCAGGGGAATAAGACACAATGTTGAAGAAAACATGGCTTGTATGTGACAGATGGCGTGAACCAGAAGACAAGTGGTTACACTATGAAAAGATACAGTTATGATGTAAAATCAATTGACCAGTCAAAGAAAGTATATTTTATAATTAAATTTAAGTTTAAATTGTCTCGAAATCGTAGGCCAAAATCTCGATCTCCTATCGAGGCGTGCCGCTAGGCGTTTATAATGTTATACCCCTATTTTCGACGCAATGGAAAAGGTTTCGAGTCTTAATTCGATCATATTGAGAAGATAGCTTTTTGGACATAATTATTTTATTAAATTCGACATTAAATTTCAGCGCGTTTAACTACCGTACGATCAAACGAAAACTCCAAACGCTACGAAAATTGAAATCTGGTAATGATATACTATTGCGGATCCAATAGAGCTGGTCGAATTCTAAGACTGTGCCTTAGAAGGCTATTTTAAATATCGATTTAAACTATACATTTTTAAAACTGAACAAATTACCTTAAGTTTCAATTTTAACACTTCTACTATTTTCAGTATTATCAATATAAATTTTATAAGCCTTTGAAATATTTTTAACAAGCTTTAAATTCTAGGTTCAATACTTTACCCAGTAAATGGAGATATTTGAAATTTAAGTTAAAATTAACTTTTCAAATTAATATCAATTAACCATCCCAAATTCTAATGTCCAAAATTCCAGGTCGTCACATTCCTCTCCCTTAAAAGAATTTTGTCCCCGAAATTACTTGTTAAGAAGAATGATACAATACCCGTTACTATTTTCCAAACCAGCAGTTTTTAACAACCCTACCAAAAAGTATTTTATTAAAGACACACTATCACCCTTACTAACTTTCCCAAACTCAACCATAGATTACAACCAATATTATTAACACAATCATTTCAAATTATAACTTAAAATCAAATTTAAAATTATCAAAAAAAATTCAAAATTTTTCTAACTGTCTAAATTTTTGAAAAATTTCGCCAGCGTCTCCTTTGCGTGGCAAGATCGGTATAACTACAAAATGCCTCAATGGGCTCCCAAATTTCAAAAGAAAACAAAATGCCAAGTGGCCAGAATTGAAATCCATCAAATTTCATATGACAATTTATATACAAGACTTTTTGTTGAGCAGTTTAATCTATCTTCTGAAATCAAAAATCCCAATTTCCTTTTGCTTTTAAATACCTGTACTACTTAGCAATAATATCCAATCACCATTCAAAATCATTCTATTCACTTCTTTAAAAAATTCAATATCTATTTCATTCAAGTCTGTACGATGTATATATATCATCCGTATGCAATACGAAATCTGGTCGCTCACTTTGATCGCACAATTTCACTTCTGAACTAGTATCGTCCACCCGACTTTCTAGTGCGGACTCAGATCTGGTTTCTTGGTCAGAAATCGTCATTATCCTTGCATATCCATAACTATGATAGAAAATTTTCAAAATCGATCAAAATCCATATCCAGGTCTTGCCGTTGAAAATCGAGTGAAAAATCCCAACTCGGATTGGTATATCTACCTCGAAATTCTGTACTCGAATCTGGGTCAAATCGTTATGTGAATAGAATAATATACGTACCTCCTACGCATTTTATCTCAGTTGATTATTAGCTATATCAATTTACTTTTATTCACACTTATTTTGATTTCCATTCACTTATCCCATTTCACACTGTACTTAACCTTCATTCAGTATTAACTTAGAATATTTTTCTGAAACCAAATTTACTTAAGAATTTCACCATCCCTTTCTTAAATTTAATATGAATAGTTTATACACTTCTTGTATTTATTTTCACTTCAACACTTAAGCTTTTATATCAATTTTCATTTAATATAAATTTTCAGTTCCATTATGAATTCAGTTTACTTCAATTCTTAATTTATTTCCAAATCAATTAAATATTGAATTATATTCACTTTATCTCAAACCCATTCTTAATTAACCATTTCTTTAATTAGTTCCACTTACTAATTTATTCATATCTCAAACACCTTCCATTACCAAACCCCTATTATTTTACTTAGCTCATTCGAACATATTTTTCGATTTCACTTTACTTACACAATTAAATTGATTCCAATATTCAATATCAAATTCATTTATTACCAACTAAATTAGTTTGTTCATTCACACATTAATTTCCAACTTAATGAATTTTTATTTCAATGGCCACTTTACTTAGTCTTCTTATATTTTCTTTGAATTAGTTCCATTAACTAATTCATTTCTAATCAAATTCAATTTCAAATCTGTTTAACTTACTGATTTTATTTATCACTTCACTTCCAAATTTAAACATTATTCGAATGTTTAGTTCCAATTCCTTTTAGTTATAACCAAATAAAATTTCTCATTCACAAATTTATCCCCAATTTAATAAATTTTATTTTGAAAACTATTCCATTTAGCTTACTTGGATTTATTCCCTTTAAGCTAATTCGGTTACATTCCATTTACTAAACTCCTTTAATTTACTTCATTTAATTAGCTTACCCTTCTAACTTATTTCATTTTCAAACTTATTTTAATTTAACTCTTCTTCAAGTTAAAATTTTCTATTCTAGAAAATTTCAAATTTTACTAGTTACCAAACCCATTTATATTTCCATAAACATTTTAGATAAGATTCCAGAGTCTTTTAAATAATTGCTTAACATTTCAATATCATTTTTGAAATCAATTATATACGTAATTCATTTGCATATCAAATTATCCTTTGAATTTTGAAACCAAACCCAGTTTTGCAAACAACTCTAATTTAAAACAATTTGGTAGCAATTCCTCTCTTGGAAACTCGAATATGAACATCGATGAGGCTGCATTCATCACCGAAGTTATTTTCCAGCGACAAAAGTGAGTTCAATGCTTAAAAACCCTTTCCAAATATTTTTGAATTCCAAATCTCAGCAGTTTTCAAATCCAATTCAAAAATATTTCTGAAATAATATCTCTATTATTCCTCCAAAACCTTTGAAAGCCATTTCAAATCAAAGGAATTTAACTTCCAAAATTTTGAATATCAAATCCTTTCAATCTATAATCAAATATTCTCTGGAATTTTATATATTTCAAATTATAAATCAAATTTTTAATTCACATCTACAAATCTCATTTTGTTATATGAATTTATTCCTTAGATTTTGGTTATAATTTCGTTTTCTTACTCAATTCCACACAAAAATGATTATAAATTAATACTATCACTTCCTAACAACCAAGCAACCATATATACTTATGATAACTCCTGAAAATTATTTCTTTCATATATAAAAATAATCTAGGCAAAATTATTTCATTTAACCTGTTTAAAACAATAAAGTGTCAAAATGTTCTGTACAAGTGCTTAGAGATCCATATCAATAACGTTAATTACTCGTATTGACCAGAATCCATAAACCACTCAACAAACCAATCAACACAGTATAAAACAATTTTATGTTTGCTAACAATTACGCGCTCACATCTATTAATACACTAAAACTCATTCTAGAGTACTACATACTCTATTTCTAATGAGTAATCCCCACCAAAGCCAAGGTTCTCTCTTAACCTTCTGCTCTGATACCAACTGTAATAGCCCGCAAGTCCGTACCCCTTTGAGTCAACAATATTCTCCAACAATTCAACTCAAAGTGGACGGAAATACGTACCATTAGGGTTAAAGAAGAAAGAGGTAGAAGAAGAAATAGAAAACAACATCAGAATCTCACAAATGCAGCGGAACAATATATAATAGATAATAACTAATCTTTATACAAGAAGAACTATATCTGTTTTATATATTACATCATCAGAGTACAACAACATCAATTGCAAACTTGCCCCCACAAATGCTGACTACACAACATACCAAACACAGCAGAAATAAGACAAATACATGTGATACGTCTCGCAATCCAGCACATTCCCTGAGTTCCATAGCAGTCCATCTAGAATCTATACTCTATAATACTCGGTATGACCCAAGCATTATAATAAAATGACACCCGAGTCAGTCTGGAGAAACAGCGCAGGAAAACACACTCAATTGGATTATTAAAGTTTTCAAAATCCTTTTGAAATCAAAGGTATCTTGTAAGACCACGCCATAAATAAACATGCCCGGCTTTTACCTTACGATAACCAAAACATTTCTTATCAAATCCTCTGATATTATAGTGGTGTCTATATACAAATACTTATTCAAATAGCCGAAATTGTTACATTTGTTACATTCCAGCATAATAGGTATACAATAAAGTCCGAGGCACTTATTGGAGATTGGATTCCATAAAATAGCAGGGCTATTGGGGTACCGCCTGTCACAGTACCTGGTCTAGATCAGAGTACCGAGGATCCCCCCTTATCTCATGCAACACAAGACAGGAGCTACCCCTTACTAGATAGTCCAAATAAGTTCATCCCGCGGTTGGGATCAGCAACCGCCCACATAGCCGAATAAAAAGGGATATCCAGACAGGGATGACCTTACCCTAATTGATTGCCAGCCACTTAGCCTTGGGCGACTCCCTTATTTTAGCCATTCCCGGTAGATGAGGCTTGAGGCTATGCATTACCTTTTTAGCGCACATACACTTAGAATACTCACCGCCCTCCTGACGATGTTCTGATAACATTCATCCATACAAGTCCATTCTCGGTCCAAACGAAAACGAAGGCACTACTCCTACTACATCCATTTTGGAATCACCCTCAGGATTAGTAGCAATTAGCCCTTGCACTTCACTACTCCATCTTCGACTCCAAGCTCTTGTCTTCCTCATGAAAATGTTTAAACCGGATTGAAGTGGTTTTCGGAAGATTAATCCTGACCCCGGTCTCTTCGAAATGATCAGCGTATTGGCGATGATTGGCCAATATTGATAGTTGGTTATCTAACTATCATATAACATCCACAAACAACCATCAGGCCTTAATAATTTCCCAAATCATTTATTTCTAAATATCTTTGCAAGATATTTTTCTACATTTCAACCCTTTGAAAATAGTTTCAAATCACCTTTTCTCTCGCGGAATAAATTTCCACTCAACCATTTTATTTTCACTGAAAATCACCAAGTCTTAATACTTTAGGTTTTTAAATAATTTAAATCACTTTATCCAAAAATATATACTTAAAACACTTAAAATAAAACCTACTTAAAACACTTTATTTAAAATACTAGTTATGAAATTTTATAATAATTTCTCATGCAAACTTAAGCCAAAACTAACTTTAATATAAAATTTATTCTATAAGGTATAAATATTAAATAATTATTTTTTAAATCATAATACTAGTTAAACCTTTAAAATAATTTACTTATATAATTAACTTAATAAGTATTTACTTTAAAAAAAATAAAACCACTAAATAATAATTTCTTTCTAAAACATTCTTTTAAAACCACTTTCAAACCTCTAGCTTATACTTGGAAAACTTTCTTTGAAAATATACTTGGCTTTTCAGGGAAATACACTTTCCATTTAAATATAACCATCTAATCACTTATAAATCCTGCTCGATTTATTTCCAATTTAATTTACGTCCCAATCCCGTAAATTTTCCTTTCCACACATTTAAAAATAAACTACTATTTATTTTTAAAACAAATACCCATTCCTTTAAAAATTCTCACCGTGAATTTATACTTTCAATATCCACCGATATCTTATTTCACTTTATAAACCTATTTATAAATTCCATAGTTTCATCTTCTTTTTAAATCACAGTTTCAAACACTTAATCAATTTTCAAATAGATTTTAAAATTTTACTCCTATTTTAAAGTAAATTCCTTTACTTATTTAATTTTATTTCAAAACCCATTAATTTCGGATTTTACCCCTTTATTATGATTTAAAATCTTGTTTAAACTGAAAATACCAATTTCATACTTTTTTCTAAAATTCTTCTTTGTCTCTCCCAACTCTTTTAAACGCTGAATTTAAAAAAAAATCCTTTATTCCTTTAAATAATATCACTTAATTTTAATAATTCATTTATTCCCTTTTATTCAAAAATCTCTTTTTCCATACTCGGAATTTATTTATTATAAATTAAAAATCAACTTTTATCATTTTCCAATACATTCTTTAATTTATCCAAATCCTCTATTATTATTTTATTTAAACATTCTCTCTTTATTTTCCTTCAAAAATATAATCTATATATTTTTGATAACTTAATATACCCAAATATATTCAATCAAAACATAACATCAAATATTCCATTTCCCAATAAAATCAATAATCTATCATAAATAATTAATGAATCATATCACAGATTATGAAAGCAAATTCAATGTTTTGAGGAATCCAGTTGGATCACTCCAACCTGTTTTTCCCTGCATCTACGGATGCTAGTACAATATAAAAATACCCATCCCACTTCGAGGGGGATATCGCCGTATAAAATGGTCTTCCGATATTATGCAGGACGTAAGGTCTCATCCCCTATATAATGCGGGAATATCAATCATTCCAATATATATACTATATATAATATCACATCCAGACTGATAATAAATCATTAATTCAAGAAATCAACTAATAATTTAAATTTTAACTATTTAAATTTAAATGGTAATCCAAATGAGTGAGATTTAACTCACCTTTGATTTTTGTTTTGCAACCCAATCCAAGCCGGCTTGTTTTCATCACGATTTTGGACTTTTTATAAACATCATATGGTTTATTAATATTTGAACTAATCGAAAAATCAATTATCATTTATAAATTTTATTTAACTAATAATTTAAATTTATAAAAAATTCATTTAATAAGTTGTTTTGTGCTAAAATAATTAAATAAGTTAATTATACAAATTAATCTTCATAATACATTATTTTGAAAGCAACTAGTATGTGAAAATATGTATATATGTTTTTATATAGATAATTTACATTTACACTTATTTTCCTTTGAAACCCATACACATATAAATCAATTTATATCGGTTAAAAATCTTATTTTGACATAAACTCTTCAACATTTAAAATCTCTATTTATTTTTTTCAAAATCTTTCTATATATAATCTTTTTTTTCTTGTCTGTCAACCTAAATTAAAGCAGGTGTGTATCTACATATATATATATATATATATATATATATATATATATATATACATTTAGATTGCACTTTTCTTTACTGAAACATATACATATATAGATATATAAACCTTTAAATTGAAATAATAATTTGTTTTATACATTACCGAGCAGAACAGAGACACCACGAACAACCAAGTCACGACCAGCAAAACGACACATGGCCCCCATCAATTCGCGTCAGATGGCAGTGACTCTGTCGCGAAACAGCCAGGCAACACGATCTTCATCCCATCAAGAACTTCCACGCCATCGAACCCTAGCCGAGCCGAAGCTCATAGCCCTATCATCACCGCCGCATCCTTCCTCCTCTTTTCGCGACCTGGAGTATGACGCGAACGCAAATCAACAACCCCACCACATGCTCGAGAATCCACTCGACTTCGATCCACGACTAATAAGCTCGCACGCACATGCGACACCTCCTAAGTGGATCGATTGCAATGCCCATGCTCGACCAGAGACCAAAAATTCTGTCGCCATTTCCCAATAACCCAAACGAGCTTGAAACCCTAGTCGACATTTCTTCTCGCGTTATCTCTTTTTTTTACTGGATGAATTGATTTCGATTGTGAATTATGAAGGGTAAGCTGGATTTATTTGAAGTGTCGGCCATGATTTTTTTTTCGACTTTAAAACGATCTGTTTTCTCGCGTAAATTAAAAGATAAGGCAGGGGAACACGACGCGATATTGAAGAGAACGTAGCGTGTATGTGATAGATGGTGCGAACCAGAAGAAAAGTGGCTATAGTATGAAAAGATACAGTTCTGATGTTAAATTAATTGACCAGTCAAAGAAAGTATATTTTATATTTATATTTAAATTGTCTCGAAATAGCAGCTCAAAATCTCAATCTCCTATCGAAGCTTGCCGTCATGCCCTTATAATGTTATACCCCTATTCTGAACGCAATGGAAAAGGTTTCGAGTTCTAATTCGATTGTATGGAGAAGATAGCTTTTTGGACTCAATTATTTTAATTCGATAATAAATTTCAGCGCGTTTATATACCGTACAATCACACAACAACTCCAATGCTATGAAAATTGAAACCCGATAATAATACACTGTTACGGATCCAATGGAGCTGGTTCCGTCGAATTCTGAGACTGTGCCTTCGAAGGCTATTTTAAATATCGATTTAAACTATATATTTTTATAACCAAACAAATCACCTTAAAATTCAATTTTAACACTTCTACTATTTTCAATACTATCAATATAAATTTTATAAGCCATTGAAATATTTTTAACAAGCTTTAAGTTCCAGATTCAATACTTTACCCAATTTCCACTTATTAAATTTAATTATCCAATAAATGGAGATATTTGAAATTTAAGTTATAATTAACTTTTCAAATTAATATCAATTAAATATCCCAATATCAAATGTCCAAAATTCTGGGTCGTCACAGGTGGCTGTGAGTCTAAGAAGAGGAAATGAGAGAGACTTGTCTTCGTTTGAATTAGAATTGATAACTTACATGTATTATAAGATTTTAATTTTCTTTTGCTAGTTATTTCACCATAATTTTTTTAAGCTTAGAAGCCATGAAAAGAAACATGAAGAGGAGAAGAAGATGATAAGAAAATGGTGAAAAATATGAGAAAGTGGATGGGTATTTATAGGAGAAAAATTGAAAAAAATATCTAATGGTAAAATTACTATTTTGCCCTTAGTCCACACCCCTCCTACCTCCTACACACGCACGGCAGCCCCCCTAGGCTAGAGATGGTGATAAGTGGTGATGGTGTAGAAAAGTTGAGTTGATGTTTGCTTTTTGGTTGCTTAAGTGTTAAATCTTAGGAAATTATTATATTATTTTGTAATAAGTATATATTTAAGTGTTTATGTGCACATATATATATATGTTATTATGTGCTTGTAACATGTATATGCATGTACATGTAGGTGCATGAGTGGATAACAATATTTCAAATGACTTCGAATAACTTTTTTTGTTAAATCGTTGAAAACCGGGAAACCAATT
Source organism: Allium cepa (assembly GCA_030765085.1). Classification (NCBI taxonomy): domain Eukaryota; kingdom Viridiplantae; phylum Streptophyta; class Magnoliopsida; order Asparagales; family Amaryllidaceae; genus Allium; species Allium cepa. The sequence goes on from CM060935.1 coordinate 564,567,862, forward strand.
ATCGGTCACATTTTCACTTACCAATTTATATACATATATTTGTAAAAAAAATTTAAAAATAAATTTATCATCGTTATTAATAAATTAAAATAATTCCATCCCATTTATAAAATAATATAAACTAATATCAATAATTATTTATAGTATGATATTATATCGATAAAGCGATATCGATTTTTTTCTTATATTTTCAAGTCAATTATTTGTCTTCATAAAATTATCAAAAATGTTTTCTTAACGCTTTATAACTATTTAAAATGAATTACTATTGTTTAAAAATAATTATTCGAATAATTATAATAATAATTAAATCTAAATTTAATTTAATAAATCAATTATTATATTTAAGGGCATTACTAACAAAGTCATAAATAAATTTAATTTTCAAAAATGCAATAAATTATTTTATTTCATATTCTTGTTAAAAATAAGAGTACGGATCTAGCTCTGTATGCGAGTTTTATGATTATAGGGTTGTATATCGATAAAACGGTTTTCGGCCATCTTATCGATTTAGTTAACGAGGAAAATACTTTTGCAAATATTTATTCAAAATATGATTATTATTATTTATTATCATTCAAAACAATATTATTCGCATTATAAAACATTTATTTGAATTATTTTAATAATAAATATAATGTATCAAAGTGATAAATTTGCGGGTCGTTACATAAAATTTGGGATTACACGTTTTCTCACTTAGAAAATTCATGGTAAATTCATATTTCTTCCACAAATTATGAAATTTAAAACCCATCTCCGAAATAATATTCCAAAAATCATATCAAAAATTTACAACATTTAGAGATCAAAGACATAGATTTTACTAAAATTATATAAAATTATCCAATGTAACCATAACATTTCCAAATGATTATCTAAGTCGTATGCAAGATAAACATCAACAAATCAATTTGGCTTTCATCGCAATCCGAATTATAACATCATACGATAAAGAGATGGATATATCATTCATGACGCAGCGGATATAACGGATGACAACGAAATGAAGATTTCGTGTCAAACTAATCGATGAAACGATTAGATGAAGCAATATAAATCGATGGATTAAAGATACCCAAATGCCCAAATCCGTTGATCTCAAGAGATACCGGATTCTAGCTATCTCCAACACGTTGATCGCGCATGATACCGTGTTAAAAGATCTACGATTCTTCTACGTTGATCTCGCGCACGAGATTCCGTGAATCGGCTTCAAATTCGTTGATTCGAGCGCACTCGAATAACCGAAAATGGAGAAAGGAGACAACGCTCAACTTCCAATTTTCAAGAGGCACAAAGCATTCAAACAAAGTTTATTCAAAAATCAACCAACTCGAATGATACAACTCACCCACTATTTATAGAATTTTACAATTCACACAACTCAACATAACACAGCCGACCTGATACAAGCCGACCTAAATCAAACGACTTAACCATACACGCGACCTACGACCTACAGTTACAACACACGACTTAAGGAAAATACAAACACAACACATCAAAGCGACTCAACGACCTACGACTTAAAATAGAACAACATACTCGACCTAAGCTTCAACGACATAAGGAAATAGCACATCTTCAAGGTCTTGAGCGACCTATACTGGGGCGTCTTAAGGAATCATCAGCGACATAAGCCAGTAGAGACCTAATGAAATAGAAAAACTGAGTGAATTAACAATTTGAGCGACCTAACTTGCTAGGTTGTGGCTCGTTAGGTCGTGGCCGCTAGGTCGCTCGCGACGTATATTAGGTCGTTGGTAACAATAAGCTTGTGAACCATGATGCGCTGCATCACTAGGTCGTTCGCGACATATCTCTGCACCACTAGGTCGTCCGCGACTTATCTTAGGTCGCTGGCAATCATAAGAATGCGACACTTGATGCGCTGCATCATCCTCCCCCGGTTGACAAGAATTCGACCCCGAATTCACACTTTCCTCTTCGTCGACAAACTTATGTTCATGATACGGAATCAAATGTTTGACATTGAAAACGTCTGCAGTGTGGATATGATCCGGCAGTCTCAACTGATAAGAATTATCATTGATCTTCTTCAAGATTTCTACTGGACCAATCTTTCGAGCTTTCAGTTTGTTGTAAGTTCCAACAGGAAAACGATCTTTCGTCAATACTGCATAAACAAAATCACCTTCTTTGAAGTCCACACTTCTTTGCTTCTTATCTGCCAGTTGCTTATACTTCTCATTTGACTTAAGCAGTTGTTCATGAACAATCCTGTGGCATTCCTGCAACTCATTTACGAAATCACAAGCTCGTTTAACAACCCCTTTCTGCCGTGAAACCATCGACAAATCCAACGGTCCTTTCGAAATTGCTGAATATACTACTTGAAATGGACTTAATCCAGTACTTCGATTAACAACATTATTGTGTGCAAACTCAGCTTGACATAACTTCACATCCCAGCTCCTCAAATTATCCTTCACAGGACATCTCAACAAATTTCCCAAAGATCTGTTCACCACTTCCGTTTGCCCATCAGTTTGTGGATGATAGGCGCTACCAAAATTCAGTTTAGTCCCAACCATCTTCCACAGACTCAACCAAAAATGACTTAGAAATCGAGTATCCCGGTCAGAAACAATGGTTTCAGGTAGCCCATATAGTCGATAAACCTCTTTGAAAAATAATTGAGCAACACGGGCTGCATCAGCTGTCTTCTTATAAGCTATGAAATGTGCCATCTTCGAAAATCTATCCACCACAACATATATAGAATCATTCCGTCGTTGTGTTCTTGGCAAACCCAAAACAAAGTCCATGCTAATTCAACCCATGGTCTAATAGGCACGGGCAATGGCATATATAGTCCTGCATCGGTAGTTGTCCCTTTGGAAACTTGACATATGTGACATCTCTCCATAAATCTTTCAACTTCTTTCCTTACGAAAGGCCAAAAATATGATTGAGAAATCAACCGCAAAGTACGATCTCTTCCCACATGACCTTCTTCACGCAATTCTTTCACAATCTTCATTCGCAAACTGCACTCTGGTATACACAAACGATTTCCTTTAAATAGAAAACCATCCACCAATACAAACTCATATGTCTTCCCTTTCTTAATTTCATCCACAATCTTAGCAAAGTAAGGATCCTCAACAAACAATTCTAGAAATACATCAAACCCCGTCACTTCAACTTTCATTGTAGTCAACAAATGATTTCTTCTACTCAATGCATCTGCTACACGGTTTGTAATTCCCGACTTATGCTTTACCACAAATGTAAACTGTTGCAAGTATGCGATCCATGAAGCATGCCTGGCTGCAACCTTATCCTGTCCCTGCAAATGCTTCAACGCTTCATGATCAACATACAACACAAACTCTTTATGAAACAAATAGTGTCTCCAGTGCTTTATGGCTTGGACGATAGCATAGAATTCCACGTCATAAGAATTATATCTCATCTTTACTCCCAAAAGCTTCTCACTGAAATAAGCAATTGGACGACCCCTCTGACTTAATACCCCACCAATTCCAACGTTAGATGCATCAATATGTAATTCAAACAGCAACTGAAAATCCGGCAAAACTAGAATTGGTGCTGACGTCAAAAGTTCCTTGATCTATTCAAAAGCAAATCCTGCTTCCTTCGACCATGAAATCTGCTTGCCCTTCATACAATCAGTAATAGGCGCCATCACGCTACTGAAATGTGGAATAAACCTTCGGTAGAATGATGCTAAACCATGAAAACTTCTAACTTCTGTTATCGTCCTGGGTTGTGGCCAATTTCTGATTGCTTCAACTTTACTTTGATCCACCTGGATACCTTCCTTGGACAATACATACCCCAAAAACAAAACACTATGCGTCATGAACACGCATTTCTTTGTTGCCACATAAAATTGTTCCTGACGAAGTATCATCAACACTTCCCGCAAATGTAGTAGATTTTCTTCGGTGCTCCTGCTGTATATCAATATATCATCATAGTATACCTCCACGAACTTTCCAATGAACGGTCGAAAGATCTGATTCATCACTCGCATAAAAGTACTAGGTGCATTCGAAAGACCAAATGGCATAACCAGCCATTCATACAACCCTTCCCGTGTCTTGAATGCTGTTTTCCATTCATCACGTGGCCGAATTCGAATCTGATGATACCCACTCTTCAGATCAATCTTTGAAAAGATAGCAGCTCCGTTCAACTGATCTAACAAATCATCCAATCTAAGCATCGGAAATCTGTACCTCACTATAATCTTGTTCAGTGCCCGACTATCGATACACATCCTCCAAGTTCCATCCTTCTTCGGCACTAACAATGCTGGTACTGCACAAGGGCTTAAACTTTCTTGTACGCGCCCTTGTTCAAGTAGCTCCTCCACCTGCCTTCTCAACTCTTCGTGCTCATTTACACTCATTCTATAAGGTGGTCTATGCAGTAACACAGCTCCCGGAACAAGACCAATCTGATGTTGTATGTCTCTCAACGGTGGTAACTCTGTTGGCAATTCTTCGGGAAATACATCTTCAAACTCCTTCAACACTGGCTTAACTTCTTCAGGAATTTCTATCGCTTCACTACTTTCACGTCCAATTAACAGAAATACTTCAGGCTCATCCTCCACTTCCTTGACAAATTCCTTCAAAGATAACAGAGTTTTTAGTTCTTCAATCTCCTCCAACTTGCTTTCATCTTGTTGTCGCTTTTTAGGAACTAAAGTGATTTTGGTGCCCTCGAACATGAAACTATAGCAGTTAGTCCTTCCATCATGTTGCACGGCTCTATTGTATTGCCATGGTCTCCCCAACAACAAATGACATCCATCCATATCTACCACATCACACCAAATTTCATCTTTATACTTCTTTCCGATGGAAAAAGTTACATAAGCTCTTCGATTAATCTTCACTTCCCCACTTTTCCTCAACCACGCTAATTTGTAAGGTTTGGGATGCTTTTCTGTCTTTAACGCTAACTTCATTATAGCTTCTGAAGAGACGATGTTATCACAACTTGCTGCATCGATAACAAACTTGCAAACCCTTCCCAAAATAGTGCATGTTGACTGAAAAATGTTACTCCTCAACCAACTAGTCTCCTCTTCCTGCTTTGGCGTCAAGCAAGATCTCCTCATCATTAAAGAATATCCTTCATCTCCTGACAATAAGTCTTCTTCCTCCTCAACTTGTGGTGAATTTGAACATTCTAATTCTGCATCCTCAACCTCAGCAACCATCACTCGCTTCTTAGGCTTCGGACATTCATTGCTCTTATGACCAAACTCCTGACAGTTATAACACTTGAAATTGTTGTTGACCTTGGTCTTAGCAACTTCATTGAAAATCAGTTTTCCAATAGCCTTGGAAACATTCGTATTGCTACTCGCCCCTTTCACTTGATTTTTGGAATTTGTAAACACACCACCTCCTCTTCTACCTTGCCTCTCCCAAGCTAGAGCCTTCTGGTGTGCTTCAGCAACGGATCTTGGATCAAACATATTCACCATATCCTGAAATTGCATTCTCAACCCTCCAACAAATCTAGCTGTCAACTGTTCCTCTATCTCCATGATATCATTTCTAGCAATCAGTTGATAAAACTCATCTGCATAATCATTCACCGACTTTGTTCCTTGTCTCAAATTCTGTAAGCGTTGATACATAAGAGACTGATAATTATAAGGTAAGAAAGTAGCATTCATCAACTTCTTTATTTTCTCCCATGAAACAATCTTCGACTTCCCCATTCTCTCCCGTGTAAGTTTAGTTTGTTGCCACCATGCCATAGCTCTTTTCCTTAATCGTGTAGCAACCAACTTAACTCTACGATGCTCGGGTACTTCTTTGAAGTCAAAAATTTCTTCAACATTTGATAACCAATCCAAAAATTCTTCCGCTATCATTCCTCCTTTGAATTCTGGAATTTCTGTCTTCATCCCCGACTCCCATTTACGATCATCTTCTACATCACGATATTGATTTCGCACTTGGTCTCGATCTCGATAATGAACAATACATCTATCACCATCTTCATCATAATCAAATGTACTTCGATATCGATCTCGACCATCAACATCTCTATGATCACGCATATCTCTTCTACTATGCCTTTCAGCATCACGATATGGATCATCTCCAAACTCATGTGGAGTTCTTCTCTCTTCATTTTTGTACTCATGGTATTCTCGTCTCATAGAAATTGATGATTCTCTTCTATTTCGGTAAAATTGTGGTGACACCCTCCTCGCTTCCGCAACCGATGGCGAAACTCTGTTTCCTTCATGGTTCGAGATTGGTGACCTTCTCCTTTGACTTTGATTCAAGTCATTCATCAATATCTCTAACTTTCCAATACCTTCACCAAATTTTTCATTGATACTTTGTTCCATTTGCTCAGCTTCTTGTCTACGATACACATCTTCAACATTTTGAAATCGATTAGCACGTCTCGGCGGCATGATTATCAAACAACAATCTCCAAACACACTTCACTCGGCCTGCACTTAGCTCGGCTAGGCTGGTAACCTCGGCCTTGATCTCCAACTTCTCTCTCAGCTCAAACTTCAACACTTCAACACTTCAAATCTTCTCCCAATAGGCTCGGCTTAGCTATGATTGGATAAGTCTAGCTTTGATACCAAACTGACGCAGCGAATATAATGGATGACAACGAAATGAAGATTTCGTGTCAAACTAATCAATGAAACGATTAGGTGAAGCAATATAAATCGATGGATTAAAGATACCCAAATGCCCAAATTCGTTGATCTCAAGAGATACTGGATTCTAACTATCTCCAACACGTTGATCGCACACGATGCCGTGTTAAAAGATTTACGATTCTTCTACGTTGATCTCACGTACGAGATTCCGTGAATCGGCTTCAAATCCGTTGATTCGTGCGCACTCGAATAACCGAAAATGGAGAAAAGAGACAACGCTCAACTTCCAATTTTCAAGAGGCACAAAGCACTCAAACAAAGTTTATTCAAAAATCAACCAACTCGAATGATACAACTCACCCACTATTTATAGAATTTTACAATTCACACAACTCAACATAACACAGCCGACCTAAATCAAACGACTTAACCATACACGCGACCTACGACCTACAGTTACAACACACGACTTAAGGAAAATACAAATACAACACATCAAAGCGACTCAACGACCTACGACTTAAAATAGAACAACATACTCGACCTAAGCTTCAACGACATAAGGAAATAACACATCTTCCAGGTCTTGAGCGACCTAGGGGCGTCTTAAGGAATCATCGGCGACATAAGCCAGTAGCGACCTAATGAAATAGCAAAACTGAGCGACTTAACGATTTGAGCGACCTAACTTGCTAGGTTGTGGCTCGATAGGTCATGGCCGCTAGGTCGCTCGCGATGTATATTAGGTCGTTGGTAACAATAAGCTTGTGAACCATGATGCGCTGCATCACTAGGTCGTTCGCGACATATCTCTACACCACTAGGTCATTCATGACTTATCTTAGGTTGCTGGCAATCATAAGAATGCGACACCTGATGCGCTGCATCAATTCACCTTAGTTTATTTTTGTGTGAAGATAATTGTCCTTGTTTCTTCATTAAGCTTCCTTCCTTTTCTTCTTCTCTGTTGAGAATGTTAATGGAGTTTGTGGTTCCTTTTCGTTTTCTTATGTTACGATAATATGGTCAAAATGAGTGGAAGGGGGAGAGTGTATTTTAAGGGAATAAAATATACACGTTATCTTTATTTCCCTATTAATCTCCTATATAATTCAGACCCTTTTTATTTCTTTTCTTATAAATCATTTTTCCATTTAAAGTTTGAAATTCAAATTATATCTATATGGAAATTATCTACAATGTCTAGCCATTTATATTCTCCCACGTTATTTATCTAATTATCTCTTAATTAAATATCCAAAATAATGTGCTACAAAAAAAAGGAATGCTGCAGGCTCCTCTCCTTATAAAAATCTCATCCTCAAAATTCCGATAATGAAAATCAACAAGCATATCTATCATGAATGTGTGTCAGAAACACATAAAATAAAGAATACTGGCATAACTACTAGTCAAAAGTCTATATGAAAATACAGATTATACAATCAAAATAATTCAGGATAATCCTTTATAATTCCATCCTCAATCTTCCAAGAACAGCCTCATTCATTGTTACTCCATTGGACTTTTACTAACTTGACTTTCTTATTCTAAAATCCTTTGTATCTCTATCAACTACATTTATATGTTGCCCAATGATATTCGCATCATGCTCCACTACATAATCTTCCAAAACTATTGGCTCTATAGTAGTCTTGGATCACATAAGTACTTCCTTAAGTGAGAAAATTGAAAAACATTATGAACTTCTTTCAAAATACCAAGTAACTCGATATAATATGCGAGCTCCCCGATCTTCTTTATAATGAGGAATGGGCCAACATATCTTGGAGCCTACTTCCTAGACTTTCCAAATCGCATAACACCCTTCATCGATGATATCTTCACAAAAATATAATCTCCAAATGAGAATTCCAAGTCCGTATGCCCTTTTTATGTAACTTCTCTGCCTAGATTGAGAATTTCTTCATCCTTGCTTGGATTAACTCAATCTTTTCAATAGCTTCTTTCACTATACCCAAACGTACCATTAGGCTATCACTGGTCTCCAACCACCATGCCGGTGAGTTGCACGACCTTTCATAAAGTTCTTTGAAAGATGTCATTCTTGCACTAGTCTAATAACTATTCTTATAGGAAAATTTGACTAAGGACCCTCCAAATTCTAATACACAAGCTCTAAATAAATCTTCGAGTATCTTATTAATGCTTTTCATTTACTCATCAGTCTGTGGATGGTAAGCGGTGCTCACCTTCATCTTGGTATTCAATACATCTTATAAGCTCTTCCAGAACTCACTAGTAAATAAAGGATCTCTATCACTTACAATGCTACTCAGTATTCCATGGATTCTTACAACATTCTTCATGAAAATTTTGCTAAATTAGTGTCGTCCTTATCAACTTAGCATGGATAAATTGTGCACACTTGGTCAATCTATCAACCATAATCTAAATACTTTCATTTCCCCTATCCAAACTTGGCAACCCATCGATAAAATCCATAGATATAGAATCTCATTTCCACAGTGGCACTTCTAGAAGTAATCCAATTGGCTTTTGATGCTCGTCTTTTACTTGTTGACAATTCATACATTGCCTCACCCATAAGTCTATATCTCTCTTCATTCCTTCCCGGAAGAAACTCTTCATTGTATCTTATTACATCTTTATATCTTCGGGATGAATAGTAAACTTTGATTGATGATATTCTATAAGAACTTCCTTTCTCAAATTATCCACATTTGGAAACACTCGTCCCTTCTTCCTTGACCATCATCTTTGGACAAGCACGAAGCCTTTCAAATCATCAATCTCACTTTCGACGTCCAGTCTCTTTATCCAATCAGCTAATAATGGATCATCTCTTTGCTTAGCAGCAATCCTTTCAATCAATAGCAGTTAAATTTCTAGACAAGAGATCATGCGATTATCTAGCTATAACTAGATGTCGACCTCATTCTAGCCCCACAAAAAGCCAATGCCCCTAAATCATTCCATTTAGTTAACATCGCTAGCACAACATTCTGATGTTTTCTACTAAGTGCATCAGAAACTTTATTTCCTTTCCCCGACATTTACTTTATCCCAAGGTCATATGCTGCCAAAAACTCCAACCATCTTTGTCGTCTCATATTCAACTTATTTTAAGAGAAAAAAATACTTCAAGGACTTGATCCATAAACAGTTCAAATCATTCTCCCAAAATGTAGTGCCTCCGCACCTTTAATATAAAGGTCATCTCTAGCAACTCTAAATCGTGTGTAAGAGACTTAGTTTAATGCGGTCGAAGCTGCCAAGAAATAAATGCAATAACTCTACCTCTTTGCATCAGTATAGCTCATAACCCTATTCCATATGCATTAGTATACACAACTAAATCTTGATTCCCAATTAGAAATAACTAATATGGACACATTGGTCAATGAATGCTTTAGCTTCTAAAATACGTATTCATATTTATCGGTCCAAACATACTTTACAGCCTTCGCAGTTAGTTTAGTCATCAATGTTGCTATATAAGAGATATCTTTTATAAATCTTCGATAGTAGCCAGCCAATGCCAAAAAATTCTAATCTCAATCACAGTCTCAGGTCTCTTCAAACTACTTATAACTTCGATATTTGATGGATCCATAGATAGTAACTTCAAATCTAAATCACATTCTCAAGTCTCTTCCTACTATTTATAGCTTCGATGTTTGATGGATCCACACAAATAGTACATTCTCTAAAAATATATATGTCCATGAATCTTCACTTCTCCTTCCCAAAAATGACATTATGAAAATTTCACCTTTAGCTGATGCCGCTTTAGTGTATCTAGCACTATTCTGAGATTAACTTTGTGATCTTATTCTTTCTTAGGATACATCAAAACATCATTGATAAACACTAATATGAATCTATGTAAATGCTTCTGGAAGATTCAGGTTATCAAGTTTGCAAAGACGGCAGGCTCATCGGACGGTCCAAAGGACACTACTAACCATTCATAGAACCATATCTTGTTCGAAATGCCATCAACCATACACTTTCCTCCGTTACACTCAATTGATGGAAACCCATTGCTAAGTCCAATTGTGATAACAACTTGACTTCACTCATTTAATCAAATAAATCAATTATTCTAGAAAAAGGATACTAATTCTTTATCATCTTTTCATTCAACTTTTTATAGTCACTGCATAACCTTAATGACTTATTCAGTTTCTTCACGAACACAACCACAACTCCCTAAGGCAAATTATTGGTCTAACAAAATTATTTCCTTCCAAATCCACCAGTTGAACCTTCAATTCCGTTATCTCGGTAGTCATCCTACCAGTGGTATATTTACGGGTTCAGTTCCAACTATGACATCTATTCGAAACTCAATAGCATGTTTCGATGAAACTCCCATAGTTGGTTCAAAAACATCCACATAACTATTACTATACATACCCAACTAATTTCATCCTCCATGCCTTCCATAGAACCCAATATCGTGAAGACGTTGAAACTTGATTCTTCTGATATGTATAAAATTCAATCATGTCAATCAAGGCGCCTTAGGAATATTACTTTTTCTTGGCAAAATATTCTAGCATCATACAGACTTAACAAATCCACACCTAGAATTATCCCAAAACCTACAAAATTAAACACATGCAAATTTCAAGAAAGCATTGACCTAACGTATCAAACTGTACATGGTCAAATCTCACTCTTTCGCAACCCTCGGAGAAGTAATAAGGTATCTCGGTTTAAGGTTTAACTTATCTACTAAATATCCAGAGATAAAAGAATGTGATGCTTTTATATTAAACAACAACTTAATAGGAATGTTGTGTATAAAAAGTGTACCTTCTAACAATGCCTTTCCCTTCTCCTCCGTAGTTTGTCCAAAAGCCATAGGTTCCAAAGCAAAAACATTTCCTCTTTCAACTTTGACCGATTTAGGAAACTCCCTTTGAAATGTCCTATCTTGTTAAATTATAACACCTCACACCTTTCTTCTCAGCAATCTTCTTGCCTTTACCAACACAACATTCGTTAACAAAGTGTCCTTTCTTATCATATTTATAGAAAGTTACTTCAGGTTTTCCCTTTTTTGGAACTCCACCCTTCTGAGCTCCATTCTTGGAAAACTTCCTTTTCTTGCATGGGAAACCTATAGTCTCTACAAACTTATTCTTCCCCAAAGAAGAAAGCAAATATTTTATCCACATATCCATTTTCATAATGACATCGAATGGATCTCTAAGGTGCGACGTTATTGCATGAGTATTAAGTAGAGTGTTAATGATGGGTTATCCATTTTTTGACAGCTCATCAAACATGGCATACTCCAGAACAATCATTCTCACCCTGTTCTAATTTTGAGAACTTTCTAAATAAAGTTTGGTTAGCCGCTTTAAATAGAAATTTCTCATCAAACCTTTATACGAAGCCATCCCAAGTAAGCTCCTCCTCCAGAACTCACATAATAACATTATTTGCTAATATGAACCAGCTCCTTGCAACTGCTTCGGTGCTAAACTCCTTTTATGACCATCATTCAACTTTAGATTAGTAAAAATACTCTCACGCCAAAGAAGCCAACCCAGACTCCAATAGCATTGTCGGTCCTCAAGCATGATTTTCCTTTTAAGATAGCATAATCCTAACTTAACGTATCATAATTGTTATGAGCAACCACTTCTATTGTAGCAGCTCCAGCATTACCTTCAGCCAGTCCATCCGCTACTTTGGCTTGCATTATTTTAACAAAGAAGTGGTACATTGTCCCCTTATCAACTGATGAGGCTTCAAGGCACACATTAGCATTAGCATTTGCATTAGCATTGATTGGTCGATTAACATTTCTAGCATTATCCCGAATGTTTCCATTGGTTATAGTACTCTCGCCTCTCAAGTTTAATCTTCCGCTTGTGGTACTCATTTCTTGTAATCCATATACGAGTATTCTTGAGATATAGAAGAATGCTCTAAGATAGATGGAAGAGTATAGATAGATATACTTATATATATATATATATATATATATATATATATATATATATATATATATATCAAATAACAAGTACCTTAATATAACGTTATCATATTCCCCAATCTTTATTCTTTCTATTTCATTTGGGTAACTTTTTTAGAAATCTTATTAAATTTTATGTAAACCTACGTTCTGATATCAAGTTGTAACATCTCACGTTTTGAGGCTCGAAAATAGATACTATTGATTTTGCAGTCATCCTTAGTATTATTTTGCTATGGCAAATGGCATTAGTATTATATCATTAACATCAAGAGCACAAGAATCTATAAATTTTAATAAAAAAATTCCTTCGTTATTTTTGCAAGTTCATTACATTCCCATTACATTACACAACCCTACGATTGCATCATTTAGATAAAATATATTAATTACAAATATAATTCCAAGAGCGACATATGAAGATGTCACCATTGAATGAATAAATACTTAAATATTTAACGGTCATAATACCCGTCATCACATATTTTTAAAAAAACAAAAATAGTTAATACTACATAGAAAAAATAACTCTAATTAGTAGTTTGCCTCGTGCATGTCTCCAGAAGCTTATCTATCAAACTTGAAACCAAACTCCCAGCATATCCAATTCAAATTGAGTGCCCGAGAGTTCAAGAGAAAACCAAAAACTTCGGGTCGGACAAAGACCTGGAGTGAATAATTTTATACCAACTCAAAATAAATTAGGTAACTAGTGTGACCACGCTGCGGAAGCACCGTACGAGTTTCCCCTTACTAATACCTCTATAATTTATATGACAATCATAACATATCTACAATCAAAATGATTTGAACACAATCATAATAACATCATGCACAAATGGATGGTAATGAATAGTCAGTTATTCACTAGGGTCAAAAGATCACACATTCGCATAATTATCTAATCCCATAAACGTTTCATTAAGCGGTTTACCTTTTCTAGGGTCAGAATGAACTTGTTTAAATTTTCACAGGCCAACTAAAAACTTACCGCGCTGACTCGAACAAAAATTTACCAGATAATCCAATAGTATTCTAGTCTGTTCAAAAGGAATAATAACTAGTTAAACTACTTAAAAAACTATATTTTTGTCTAAGGAAAACTTAAGCTGACATATAGTTAAATATTAATATTTCTCTTCACAAACTGATGCCATCGCACATTAAAAAGCCATCACATATCAACAATATAGGCCATCGCATGTCAATAGAATCATAGTCACCGCATATATACACTACATAAAGCTATCACATATTGACAAATATAGTCATCGCATATCAACCAAAATAAAGTTATCGCACGTTAAAGGTATATACGATTGCAAGTTAGTAAAATAAACAGGCATCGCAAGTTGAAAAAAGTAGCCATCATTAGTTAATAAAATGATGTTATTGCATGTTGATAAAAATTTCCACTGCAGGTTGATAAAACATATCATTGCATGTTGACAAATCATTATTATTGCAGGTTGATAAAACATAATCATCGCATGCTAACAAAACACCGCTGTCGCAAGTTGACAAAACTAGCCCATCACATGTTGAAAAAAATGATGCCAAAGCATCCTTAACTTTTAAAAGCCATCGAGCTGTTAAAAACAATGTCATTACATATTGATGAGCACCTTAGCTATCACATGACATTTTTGTAATTACCTGCAAAACTGATTTATTTTCTTTTAAAATAATAACTTTTTACCAAAACAATTTCTTTGTCAAATTCTCATTGGTTAATCAAAACCTTTTTAGAATTTTTCACCAAAACTAGAGTGAAATTTTCTCTTATTTCCCAAAATATTAATTTTCTATTAATTTTGCCATTAATTACCTTTATGCAATTAAAATTTTCTTTCACAAAACAGTTTATCTTAACTCAAAATTACTTGGAATAATCCGCAAAATAAGGATTTACCTCTTCAACATCGTATAAAAATTCCGAATAAAAATAATTATTTTTCATATTTTACATAATTAAAACCCTAAATTAATCTTTTTCTTAATTAGAAAATTCATGGTAAATTCATGCTTTATCCAAAAATTGTGAAATTTTAAACCCTCTTTAAAATAATATTTCAAACATCATATCAAATATTCAAATCACTTGGAGATCAAAAACATAATTCTACACCAAAATCCCTTAAGGAAATTACATAAAAATATCCAACGATAACCATAACACATCCACGTGATTATCTAAGTCATATGCATGTTAAACATCAAAAAATCAATTTGGGTTGCATCGCAAATCTAAACAAAACATAATATAATAAAGAGATGAAGATATTATTCGCCTTAGTTTGATTTTGTGTAAAGATAATTGCCCTTGTTTCTTCCCTTAAGTTTCCTTCCTTTTCTTTTTCTTTGTTGAGAATTTTTAATGGAGTTTTATGGTTTCTCATTTTCTCTTCGTTAAGATAATGTGGCAAAAATATATGAGAGGGGGAGAGTGTATGTTAGGGCAATAAAATTTATGCATTATCTTTATTTATGTATTTCTCTCCTTCATAATTAAGGTCCCTTTCATTACTTTCTGTATAAATTGATTCCCCATTCAAAGCTTGAAATTCAATTTATATTTTTATAGCAATCGTCCATGCTATTTATACATTTATATTCTCCCACATTGATTATTTAATCATCCCTTAATTAAATATCCAAAATAATATGCTATAAAATTAGGGATGTTACATTATAATAGTATTAAAAATATAAAGCTTCATTCAAACACTTATTAAGGTATTTTATTTCATCCACTGTAAGTATTTTACAATCGAGAGTTTCAAATAAAATATCTTGAACTCAAAGATATAATTCTCATAGAAAACGATTTTCTATATATAAGTACATTAGGAATAGAAGTCATATTTCTTATTCCATATTAAGCATCTACTAGTATCTTATACATTCATGTTTCTAGTAAAGGTGACCATTCCCTCTTAACTATGTCTATCTTACATATACTTTGGACATCTGCTTT
Source organism: Allium cepa (assembly GCA_030765085.1). Taxonomy (NCBI): domain Eukaryota; kingdom Viridiplantae; phylum Streptophyta; class Magnoliopsida; order Asparagales; family Amaryllidaceae; genus Allium; species Allium cepa. The sequence continues at coordinate 564,583,468 of CM060935.1, forward strand.
CCTTTTCAATCGAACCATTCAAAAGAAAATTCTTACTATAAGGTTGTACTGAGTTCTTTACAAAAGTGCATTTAGTCATCCGATATCGAATAAGTTGCACATTATGTAAACTGATTAAATTAACATTTCATAGATCAAATTCTTAGGTCCATCTTTAATCTATGGTCTAATGTTATATATAACACAGCAAGGTCCTTATTACAATCAATCTAATTAAATGCATGATCTCTTACTTTGTGGTTTACTTGCTCATTTCAAATGAACCAATTTCATCGAGATTTCGTATATTATGAGCACGACTGTTCATCATACAACTTAATTATATGATTGACTATGGATCAAATATCCACATTCTAGTATTTCTTTGGAGTTCAGAACTCAAAGAAGGCAACAAATATCTCGGATAAATGAACACTTAAGCGACCAAGTTATGAACATATTTAGCAAGGTTGTAAAAATCACTAGGTACACGCTAGAGGTTAGTACATGCTAGGGATTAATCGTCTAGGAGAATAATAATCGAGGATCAATTGAAGCTAGAAGTTTTTGATAACTCATGTATAAAAATTTAGTGCTTTATAGTGTCGGTTGATATGAATTGGAATTTTAGGATTTTGAATGTGCTTAGGAGTAGTCATGGAGGCGAGACCACCTAAAACTAGTACACTGATGCTCATACATGGAACTGAACTTTAAATAATTCCTAACTAATTCTTAAATACATTTTTTGATTCTCACATGATGTCGTATACCTTATCTATCTGGGCCTAGGTAAATCACTAGGGGTAAGTCTTGCGTAACGCCTAGGTGGGGCCTAGGCGAAGTCCTAAATGATTTTTACAACAGTGGTATTTAATAGTTGCATAATTAGGTGCTAGAATAGGTCTTTAAGTGAAAACATGACAAAGCATTTATTTGTAAGTATATATTTTATATTTCTTTGTCAATCCCAATTCAATTTTCTAATTTAACAAAATAATGAGTTAATTAAAATTTATTGATATATAGTTTATGAGTATATCATTACATATACATATGTGTATAACTTGCATGTGCAACATAATAATGTGTATATGTCTATCGTATACGTATATAGGCGTTCTGCATTTACAACCTATACATTTGCTATTCATATGTACATTGACTATTTCAAAGTATTATATATATGTATGCATGTATGTATACAAGGAAATTCAAAACAATTTTATATTTAACAAACAAACTTTTAAAATATACAATTTGATTAGAAAAAGTCAGTAAAATTAGATCCAAATTTAATATCTAAAATATCTATTTTTGATTTGGTGAAATATTTTAAATTCATATCTAGATCTAAAAAATTATGTAAAATATCTTTAAATTATTTAAAATAAACATATACCTATGTTATACACAATAGCTTTATTTTGAAAAAAATATTTTTTTAAAACAAATATGCTATTTGGAATTTGCATAAAAGAAATTTGCAAAAAATGTATTATTAAAGTGATATATATTTATATTTATTATCTCGGCCTGGTTTAATAATTTAAAATTTGAAACTATAAATATAGAATAAATATTTAATATATACACACATATTATTATCAAATAAACATTATTGACATTTATTAAACACAAAAATAATTATTTTATAAAATATATGGGTTTGAAAAAAATGTTTTTTATAGTATTATTATTATCGAAACTATTTGATATATTTAAAATTATTTTATATATATTTAAATATATGTCTCATATATAATGATTTAAAATTAGAAAACATAAAATTTTAAATTTTAAACTTAACAATAATATTTTAAAAATTATAGAATAAATTATTAAAATGTATGGCTTAAAATGATAATTTTTTTACAAATATTGAAACATCAATATTGATATTATATAAGCAGTTCGGTGTGATTTGAAAACAGATAGTTAAGGGAGACAACGTATGCGCATATGAAATAGTTATATAACCTAACTACACATGATATATATCAAATGGAATATAAAGAGAGTTTACACCTTAAAGAGGTTGCAATTAAACACACGTTGATTAGTGGATCTTTTAGACTCGGCTTGAATCGGTCACCGATGTTGTAAGTATCAAATGCACCATGTGATCCTTTATTATTTGATGTGCTTAGGATGTTGAAATTTTTGGCAATGGTAGGAGTAAGAAGGGGAGTTTGGTCAGTCTTGGAGAGAAGAAAAAAAAATCAAGAGAAGATTGTTAGGGTAGGCTTGGTTAAATAGAAAATGAGAAGGAGGAAATATCTCCTCCTTTTACTCTTTCTCAATTTTCCAAATTCAGGTCAAGAATTCAAACAACCCACTTTGATCTCTCTCTATGGTTACCCTCACATGGGCTTAGACTATACCAACTCTAACCCATTTAGTGGTTAACGTAATTTTAATCCTATTTAAATGAGCATCAATATCGTATATCGATACGTACATATATAACCTTTAATTATGCACCCAATTAATTAGTAATAACACCTAAAAAATTACTAATAGCATCCACTACATCAGATAAACAAAATTTTAATATTTCATAAATATTAAATAATTTAACTAATTTATAATAATTTTTAAACTAATAAATCATGTGGTATTTCAAAGAATTTATTAACACAGTTATGTGGCTCATAGATGTAAATTCAATCAGCGATTAATATCAAACAATTTGAATATTAATATTCACACATCACCTTATCTAGTGGTGTGACATTTTGGCCGAATTTATCACTTATACATTTTTATCGATGAGATCCTTTTTTCCAATTTCAATAGTGCCTTTTAGTGATGATTGTTTACACTAGTTCTCTTCGTCAACACTCTATCACATTAGGACTTAAGAAATTTGGTTTTGGTCAAAATTTCAATATCATCAATATTTAACTCTGTTACTCAATAAACAAAGTTTTTAGTTCAATAATAACATTTATTATTAACCATACTCCTTTGACCAAAGATTTTGATTTTGAGTTGACTACGGTTGACCGTGTACTAACCTCATTGAATCGAGAAGGCGAATTCTCTATTGAATAATGTTTCACTTCCACTATTTTAATTCAGACCCAACTATAGTCGCTCCTGGTTGACATGCCATGATTTAACTATTATCAAAGTGGAGCATCCACATTGAAGCTCAACAGTAATTCCAAGTCGAAAGAATTGTGTAATATCATCATTTTGTGATTTCTTATTTGACCTGGTTGTTATTAACCAACTAGAAATTCTCGGGTGATTCATCCCATAGTTATTCGATAACTATCAGTATGTAACCTCTTGGTGCCCCAAATGTCATTAGTATTACAGTGACTAATATTTGGAGAACAATATATACTCTGATCTCAATGGATGTACTGATGTCATTTCACGCAGCATCTCGACCATGAATATTTAAAACAAAACAATATGTTATTCTATATTGTGACAATTTTCTCATTATTACAACTTGTTGCGATTACTACCACATAACATATCATTTAAAATTTTCTGTTTAATATACTGAAATTAATTACTTAATTAATATATCATAATATAGAAATTACATAATATAAAATAATACTATTATTATGAGTAAGATTGATTATAGAGTTAGATATATGCAAAAATTTATAAAATTTTCCTAATGTATCCCTAACACTCTCAATCTTCCATTTGTGCTTAGGCTCAATTATAGAATCTCAATCTCATTCCCTTGATCTATTTCCCAAAACATAATCGTGACAATCCCTTAGTGAATAGATATGCTATACTTTCTTAATTATCTACTTCAATCAGTACCTCTCCATTGCTGATAACTGCCATTATCATGTGGATCTTTCAAAGTATGTTTTTTGACTTCTTATAATCCTTATGTTTTTTTCACAATCTATATCACGACATTGGATGAGATTTTGTAACACTCCTAATTTTTGTTTAACATTATTCAGGGGATTTTATTAGATAAATTAAATAGAATGATATGAGATGATAAGAAGAACAATATTTGTTAACTAACAAGATCGTGCCTTAAGTAATTAATTACAAAGATTGTTTTAAATATAGAATAGAAAGAATTAATGAGAGAGGCACAAGAGGAATAACCCCTGTTATTCATTCTCTAAACCCTCTCTCTCATTCATTCTCATTTTATTTTTCAAAATATCAAAACATAACCTAAAGAGACTAACCACTACTTAGAAGACAAGGAAGAGGAAATCGAAGAGAGAAGCTAAAGGAATTAGTCAACGTCAACTCTCATTCTCTCTTATCCAATGTAAGGTGAATAATAGTATTCATCTCATTTTTTATGGTTGTTTTTGGATAAATGGTTGATTTTCGAATTGATTTTGATTATATGTCATGCTTGGATTGATTATATCATTATTTGGTTGAATAATGATTTATTGAAATTTTTATGAAATTATTTTAATGGGTTTTAATGGTTATAACATAGATTTTGACCTTCAATTGACTTAAAATTTGAATATGTTGTGTAAAACATTATTTAAGAGATGAATTTTCAATTTCATAATTTTTCAAGTTCATATGAGTATTTTATGAATTTCCAAAGAAGGAAAAGGTATTTATTTTAGGTTTTAATTATTGAAAATAATTAAATTGATATCTTGGGCTTGAAATTTTTATGTAAGGAAAGAATATGGAAATTTGGAATTTTTATGATTTTTTTCCTAATGGTTATGGTTTTCTATGAATTTAATATTTTAGAAAAGTGTTCAATTAATATAAGATTAATCATAAACATTTGTAAAGATACTTGAGAAGGTAGAATAGATCTACCAATAATTTCTCAAAAGAATATGTAAAACATTTTGTTATCCAATGATAATTTGACACGAGGAAAATATTAGTGAAAAGTATTGGCTTTAAAAGGATGTAAAACAGTTTTATTTTAATTACACTAATGTCATTGTAGGTACTCGACACACCTGTTATGTCGATATTCGACATTTATAAAAGTCGATATATGGAATAACTATATAATATAATGTATTGATTTTATAGACTCGACATATACATAGGATGATGCATACGATATTTACTTAGTAGATATGTAATGTATTTGCTTGTATAAAAGTTTGGCACTAGGTATTGTAGGGGTTGGGTATCACAAGGTTGTAAAAGCTCGACACCCTATGGTTCGAGACTCAGTATTAATTTTTAAAATTTGACACCTCCTTTGTTTTATGGGTTCAACACTGTTTTAAAACTTGAAGCCTCTTGTGTCCTATTTGTTCGACACCAATGTTTTCAAAGGCATAGTAACCGAATGTTTACAAATTCGATAGCCCATATATTCTAGAAATTTGACAACCATATATTAGCGGCATTATAGCCGTATGTTTTATAAACCAAACAATACTATTTTTTAGAGGCTCGGCATAGTGACTCAACATTCCTATTTGAGTGGCATAATAGTCGTATGTTTTATAACTAAATAGCTTTGTTTAGTGGCTCGATAGCCTTGTGCTTTAGAGGCTCGACAACCTCGTTTTTGATACCGAATGGTTTAAAAAGCTATTTAAAATGATTTTTTTGGCACAAGATTTTGGCTAAGTAATAAGCTATGTTTTCCTTGCTTTAAAGACAGATTTTAAGTGAGTAATTATCTATGAAGATAAATGTCTTCAAGAAAATAAAATTGTGTTTTAGCCTGAGTTTTACATGGATTTTTCCATAGGAAGCATTACTTAAATTAAGTAATTTTGGGGCGCCAATGGCTATTGATTGAATATATGTTGTTGAATAATGTTATATGTTCTTGTTATCATTGATTAGTTAAAGTTGCGTATTTATCGTTGTCATACTCACGCTTACATGACCCAACACTGCATCTTGAGATTTGAGAATAGAATTACCAGTTAGGATGTTCTAGTGTAAGTATGGTCAGACTAAACACTTAAGTGGGTAGAATTGCATGCAGGAAATCAGTTAGATCAATTGTGTTAAATGCTCTGAACTGATCAAAAGATATTACTTATGGATTTAAAAGAAGATAGGATTGCAGGTGCGACTTGTGTAGGGTGGCGCTCCATGCTTCGGCTGTTAGCCTCTGGTTGGTAAAGGCCCGCGATTCTAGCATGTGGGGCTTTGTCAGTGGTGAGATAAAAGGATGTTTATGAACAGAAAGGAACTCGTAGCTCTATACGCTCACCAGAATATTTAAGTTGTTTTACTCCTAATCGTATTTGGAGGCACCTGACCGTGTATCTGGAGATTTTAAAATATCCGGTTAAAGTTTTGGCCCAAGCCAGTCCGATAGGTTATTGGTTGGTCTGTAAAACAATTAGGTTCATAATAACCCTATGAAAACTATGATTTGAGACAGAAGGTCTATTTTTTAGAAGGGTAAACCTTGAGTATGCATAACCATAAGATGAGAGACTAGTCAGGCTCACGCATGTTGCATGCATGCATATGATTATATCATATTTTGTTTTAACCATTGTGGTTGCAGATGCGTGATTTATGTATAAATTGACATATTTTGATAAGATACTAGTGAGGAGAAAATCCATTCCACTCAGTGACGTGGTCTCATTGGATATATATTTGGTTTGATATGATATATTATTATCCACATCAAACTTTTTATCTAATCCGAAATTTTTGTTTTTTGTCCGAACTCTCGGAGTAATACTCATCTGAGTAGGTCAGGAATATGAATTTTTAGGACACAAGCGGGCTAATAGTAGATTGGCATGCGGGCTGGCTCAAAATAAAAAAAATGTTAACATCAATAGCCACGGCCCAAGGATAACATATGAATTCAGTAAAACTCAAACCCAAATCACAAGAAAACAAATCAAATGGAGAAGAAGCTGACGTTAGTTCAAACCATGGTCACGGCAGGTGCATTTTCTGCTCTCTCTTTCTGGTAATTTATAAATCCATTTCGATAAATACTCATCTGTTTTCTTAATTCTGGAAATCTCCGTTCAAACATTTTACTTCATTTAGGTACGGCTTCATGTTTGGGAAAGAATCAGCGAGAAAGGAGCTTAATGGACTTATCGATGATTTGAAGAATAAATATGCTGCTGCTAATTCCACTACTGAGAGCAAAGGCGAGTAGAACTGAGGTATTATTCTGCTGTATTGGAATTTGTCATGTTTAACAATGCTGCCTGCTAGTTGTTTGCGGAAATGATTGTTGGAATATTTTAAATACATAAATTACTGAAATTAATTCTATGAATCAGTAATATTTCCGTTTTGAGTTTTTATTTAGTAGATTATACTTTTTTTTTAATGGATAATTTGGTTAGAAAAGCATGTGCATTTCAAATTTTATGCTACCAGTGATGTACTGTTTTATAACACCATCATTTTTGGGGCCAATCAAGAATATAGGAGCCAGGTTGTATTCGGAAGCAGAGAAACCACTCGAAGCAATATACAGAAGCTACCCAAACCATTACTAATCGTTTATATTTGTCGAGGACTAAGGTGCTGTGTCCATTTCCCTTTTGGCTTTTGTGTATCCATATGAAAACTCAGTACCCAAACCAGTACTATATATGAAATTTCTCTGTATGTGTGTGCAAAGCGCGTGCACGTGCATGTGTGTAGGGTGGGGATCGGTTGCACTTACGTTAAACCTCATTTCATGATCATATTCACTGAATGTGTGATCACTTCGAAAATTAATGTGCGTTCTAACGGTTAAATTAATTTCAGCATTTGAATTTAATTAACAATTTGAATTATAATTTTTTTTCTAAAAATTGATACGATGATTCAAGTTAACCAATTTTTTAAAAGGCGATCTTGATTGTCAGAGGAACGTACGTACAATGTTTGGGTTTCATTTTGAATTACATAGCTATAAAAAAAGTAAGGTGTAGTGTAAGGAGTGTAGCAGATCCTTATCCATGTGTGCATGTGCACACGTGTGCATGATGAAGAATCTTTGACGTCACTGTCACAAATTTTAAGTTGCAGTATCTCAATTGCTACAAAATTCTATGAATACGTTCATGTCAAGATCATCTTTACAAAAAGGGGATTTATTTGAATATTTTTAATATAATGAAATTGATATTTAACGGTTAATATTTATTTTCCGACGGTTAGTATTGGCTTATAATTTTGGAAGAATTGCAGACTTTTAACTGGTCTAATTTTTGTGGAGTTGATATATTTGATGTATATTTATATATTTAAAATTTTGTAGCAAATGAAATAGCGTAACTCAAAATAGGATAAACACGTTAAATGAATGCTACAAAAGAAATGGTAGATGATGTCAATGCACTTGATTCTAGGACTTCTAGAAAGCATTGATGGATTCCAAATGTAATCATCATGGGGTCTTAATGTACATATAGAAGTTAGTGGACAGAGATAGGACTGAAATGCTTTCTTGTATATGTGTAGAAATACGACAAATACGTCGTGATTATAAATGGTTAAAGGCTAATTTTATTAGCTCTCCTTATTTCGCATTTTCCACCCTAACCTTTAAATATTATACTCCATGTTTTCCGCTTACCATTGCACAGTATTCCACAAGTACCTCTGTTTCATTTTATTGTATTCATTCCAACTCTTTATCCATAATTGTTTCTTGCTCCTTCCTTTTCATGCAACAAGTAATAAAATTATAACAAAAATTAAGTTTGCAGTCAAGTGCGCTAAGTTCATGTAGAAACATGGAGTGTTTCGTACTAGTTTTAGATGAATTCCTAGTGCGCTTCATACTAGATTTTTTCATCAATCAAAAGCTACTAACGCGGTAGATTTCATTAGTTCCAAACTACTACTACACCAGGTTTCTATCCAATTCTAGTAATTTCGGCAATACATTTCTCTTACATACAAGAATGTATGCACTATTAGGAGAAAAAATAGGAGATAACTCGAAATCTTTGCAAAACAAACGTTAGGAAGTGTAATACATATTTGAAAATTAGAACAAACACCATCACCATCTTCAAAATTAATATAATCTTTTTTACTTTTTGATTTTTTTCCACTGTTTTGTTTTTTAGAATAAGAAAGTAGGAAATGAAACGTCGAATAGAAATTTAGATTTTGCTTGTGAATTTTTCCTACCGGTTTTGACTGGTTATCGGATGACTCTGTATTTCAGATGTTGTCATAGTCGTTGCTTGTAAGTTTTTTTCTCTAGTTCTTATTGGTTATAAAAACGACGTAGTGTAATTTTGATGGTAGTTATCAATCCATCAAATTGGGGTGTTTGAAGGGATTTTTTTTTTACCAATTATATCATTAGTACTCATAATGAATAATTAATTTGCATGTTCTAAATCAGATTAAAGAATAAATAAAAGAATATATATATATATATATATATATATATATATATATATAATATTACTTTCATAAAAATTCTTACAACAGGCGTATATTAAACTGTCGAACATGTATTGGTTGGTTATAATAACTTTTTATTTAAACCAATCAAAACCGTTACGGTCATTGACGGTCAAACTCGATAATTTCAAAACTTCTCATGGTCAGTACTACAAAACTTCCAAACTTGAGCTTTAATAAGGGTAAATAGTCATTATATTCTTTTTAATTTTTTAGTGGGGTGGGAAAGGCAGAATTAGGGGTGGTAATTGAATTAGCCATAGTTAGAAAGTCAGTGAAAACGACTGCCTTCTCTAGACCTCAGATGGCGGAATGACTATAAGAGTACTCCGAAAGTTAGGCTACATGTGTTTGTCTTGCTTTCCAATTTATTTCTGAACTCCCTTGTCTTCCTAGGTGTTTACCGAGTATGTAAATTAAGTTGAAATACATAATGAGAAATTAAAACGAAGAAAAAAGTTAAGGGCACAGGCACTAAAGCATGAATGATATATTGAACTTTTTAATATAAGCTCAAAGAAAGTGATTCATTGGATGGGCTTGTAGACCGATGAAAAACAAACACTAATTGTCAGTCTATAGTGATAATTGGCATAATTGGCATGTAAGTGAGTCACCACGATCCTTTCTGTTGCTTAAATGTTGCCTACATGTTTTCTCATTTGGATCAATCTTGAGTGGCATTATTTTTCTGGATCATTAGACAACGCCATTGGAAAAATCCCTACTTTTTAGTTGTCATTTATGTTTTAAATAGTTTGCTTATATGAATTTGGCAAAGCTGGTGTAACTTAGTGTATATACTGCTATTGGTTTGTCATGAAGCTTTAGAGCAGGTTGAAGTCCATATTGGAGAGTTCAATCTATTTCTAAAACTGAATCCACTGGTTATTAAAGTTTCAAGTAAGAAACGGTGAATTCTGTTAGTTCGGAAGCTTATATATGCATTCATGGTCTACTTGATAATATTACAAGCATGCTATCATCTCTGTGTTTAAAGTTTTGAATGCTTGGTGGACTTGATCTGATTTAAACCTCTTTAAGCTTGTACATAGTTTGTCCTCTATTTAAAACTTTCTGGCGACTAACATGCTATGGCTCTGAAACAAATCGAATCTCAATTATTAAGTGGCCGATCCATTGTCCCCGACTATGTGCCCCCGCCAACAATTCATTTCTAGTGGATTGATTTAATTGGTTATTTAATTAAATGGAATGGATGGTGGTGATTGCAAGGGACATGGAGTCCACAATAATTGGGCACAGGCGATCTAATTTGGTATCACTAATGCTTTTTTGTAGGTGGCCTCAGTATGGATACAAATTACCTTTTGCCCCATCACCTGAAGAAATATTTTTCCTCCCTTTTAACCTCCAAAAATTTCCACATGTCTCGTTTATGGATTATAAACATGCACAATGTGCAATAAACGTTTCTTGTTGATTTATTTATAAATTAGCAGTATAAAAATAAATGCTTTACAAGTTCTGAGTATTAGAGGCCATTTTTGTCATGTGAATCATTTTCAACATTTAATGGGAGCATTGCCAACAGCTAAAGTTGGTCACAAAGCAACTTTTTTTTTTTTTTTTTTTTTTTTTTTTTTTTTTTTACTTACTGATTGATACCTACTCAATCCCAACAATATACAAGTTTAAATGACATTTTAAATGGCAGATAAAAATATATGGTCACAATTACGATCTGTCATGAAATATTTAAGTATGACCGCAAATAGTTATCTTGTATTAAAAATATTGGATAAGAAAGCAAATTCGAAGGTTGCTTTGATTTGTTCAAATAGACCAACTAATGCTCTGTTGGGGTGAATCAGTAACTAGCGCACCCCCTGTTGGCAATGGTCTGAGTCTGAATCAGTGATACTGGCCCAAACTCTATTGTACTATTGGTACAAAGTCAAGGGCAAAAACGCACCAGTGTTGTGTACCAGTGGTACGAAGAAGAGTCTGAATGGTACCAACTACGAAGAAGAGTCTGAATGGTACCAACTACGAAGAAGAGTCTGAATGGTACCAACTACGAAGAAGAGTCTGCATACGGAAAATGTAACTTAAGTTGCTGTGCAGTTGTTTTAAATACCAGATGAAGCTCTGTTTACCGTATCACAATATGTACGAATGAGATTAAGCCTGTCTTAAAAAATTTAGGATATATTCTGACTTTGATATTTGAGTTTTTTTGTTTTATGTTTCTGGTATGTACACCAAGAGGCATAGAAAGGATCGTCCCTTTTTATTTAGCATCATTTTGTAGTCATTCAGACGGGCGGTAAATGATGCTAAATAAATGAGATATTGCACGTACATATATATATATATATATATATATATATATATATATATATTCAACTGTACAGCTAATCATTCTAAAGACTTGTCTTAGCTTTTCCTGGTAAAGATTTATCTCTGTTCAGACTTTATTTTATTTTCTTTCAATTTAAATAAAGGATTTTTTTAGTGATGTTTAGGTGGTTAAGATAAAGAAAGTTGAAATGGTATCTATGTATTTCAATACGTTGAGATGTTAAGCTCAATTTCGTTGTTTATGCAGAGAGATATTTTTCTAGTTGTCAATTCGTTTTCTCACCCCAAAATTCTACTCCTTTATTTATTTTTATTTTTTGGAGGACTGGCTATACACACTTAAGTGCATCTCGGTTTCTAATATTGAGGTCTAATAATTTAAAACTTTGTTTCCGTTGCAAGTCAACAATTCAATGACTACAGCTATGGTTCAAATAAACTTTCTTGATCATACAGTTGGATGTAATATTCATTGCGTGTATGGGAAGGCTTAGCCTTCATTTTCTGTTATTGTTTTTAGCGAAAATAACGACTTTAATAGGATATCAACGGCATAGCATTTCTGTGTTTGTTAGAATCTTAGGACAGCAATGTTTGAACAAGTTTGGTTTAAATGAACAGTCAAATGCCAATTATTTCTTGAAAAAGCATAACATTTATTTTATGCCTTCTTAAAAGTCTTTTTAAAGGTAAATACTCTGATATGGCTCATACGCATTCTACTCATTTTAAATCGTTGAGTACGGTTAGTTATGAACAAGTAAGCACCATTGTTATATTTATTTTCTTTATTTCATGGCTTGATCAATTTTGATACAACATCCTTCTCTCCAGGTAACGCACCTTTTCTATTAAATATCATTTTCAAGTTTGCTGCGCATTATTAATTAGCTACGCTATACGAAGACCGCAAATCCTTTTCCATGTATCTGAAGAAGTCTAATATGATTGTCTCTCAACACCAAAAATTGATATTGATGTATGCAGTCAATGATGTATGTTTATAGGCGTATGGCTTAATGACGTAAGGGAGCTATTGTCTTGTAAACCTTTGCTTGCTTGTAAAGCTGAAGCTGGTAGTACCGTCAGTTATTGTTAATTGAAGTGCATATATTTCTTTAGTGTATATTGCTCCTTTCACATTGAACATTAATATGGTTATGCGCAGAAAACTGTATTATTATGTTATATATACTAATTATGGCCTAATATTTGTTATATTTTGCTTTCACATCTACGTACGTGGCAGTGGGTACAAGTTTATCAAATGCGTTGCCACATCAAGAAATTAAGGAAATAGTACTACAAGTACATTATATAAAGTTAGACCACATTTTTATTTTGTTTCTGTGACTGTGGTTAACTATGAATTATGAGATGGGTGCATGCCATGTAATTTATATCTTGCGAATAACATAAACCCTAAGATTTAGAATTACATGATTGTGACATATGTAATGAATCAATAAAACATACCTCCAGACATCTCATATATGAATCAACAATGGTTATTGTCGAAAGCTGTTTCAATGGGTAAAGGAAATGGTTTCTCTCTCTTTTCCTATATCTTTCTTTATGTGTTTTTTCTATATCTTTTGTGATGGTATAAGGTTAATATTTATAAGTAGAGGGAGGACCAAATTTTCAGATTTGTAGACTTAGTCTTGATCATCCATCACGATCAAGATGAGAGAAATTAACGCTCTATATTATAACCGTTTTATTTAAGCATATTAATATGAAAACTCTTTAGATTCTATTGACCACAAAATGAGGAAGGAAACGGTCAAATTTCCTTACTAAATAAGGAAGGAAAATCCATTGATGTTTTCGTATTAATTTTCTTACAAAACGGTCAAATTTCCTTACAATCTACCACTTGGTCAATAGTAAAATCCATTAATGTTTTCGTATTAAGGTCATAAGGCGCGCATGATATGTTAAACTTTTCTTTAGTCAGTTATCATAAGTGTCTTGGCTAATCTAGTGGTCAATGGAAGTCATGACGTGTACATGTTATTTTGCAACATGCTTACTTCCATATACTATGACATTGATAACTAGACCGTAGATGAGCATAACTTAATGGTCACAAAATGTCTTGAAGCAAAAGACTGTTTCTGTTATCATTTATCTAAATATAAATGTGTACACATTATAAAACAGAAATAAAAGATGTCCAAATTATTAAGAGCTCAATAATTGTTATGTCTAGCTAAGTACAAAATAAATGACATAATAAGAAGATAATTAGGAACTATCTGCAAGACCCATGCTATCAGTATGTCTCTGAAAGGCCTTTGAAGGTAGTCCTTTCGTGAATATGTCTGCCACTTGTAAGTCTGTACTTATCGATTCAACAACAATTTTCTTTAGTTTAACATCTTGCTTCGGTAGTAGGTATTTCAGGTCCATGTGTTTGGAACCTTTGGTTATCCTATCATGCTTGGAGAAAAAGGTTGCAGCTTCATTGTCGCAGTAGACAGTTAGTGGCTTAGAGATAAAACTTAAAGTGCCAAATTGTGAGACAAAACTACGCAGCCATGTTTCCTGAATTGAAGTCTCATAACATGCTACGTATTCAGCCATCATGGTGGATTTGAAAAGCATCTTAGATTTCTGGCTTCTCCATGATATTGCATCTCCACATAAGAGGTACACATAGCCAAGAGTGCAGATCCTAGTGTCAGGACATCCAGCAAGGTCTGAATCAGAATAACCAGGTACATGTAGGTAACTTGATTTTCTATAGGTGAGCATGTAATTCCTTGTTCCCTTTAGGTATCTCAGTACCTTCTTTGCAGCTTTCCAATGAGCGATTCTTCGGTTACTTTGAAATCTACCCAGCATACCAACTGCATGACTGATATCAGATCTTGTACAGACCTGTGAATACATCAAACTCCATACAAGAGACGCATAAGGATATTTGATCATTTCTTCTCGTTCCATATGAGTCTTTGGGCACTGCTCAAGAACAAGTTTGTCTCCTTTCTGCAGTGGGACATGACTAGAGGAACAATTCGTCGTGCCAAATCTCTCAAGAATTTTGTCAATATATGCTTTTTGAGACAATCCTAAAATTCCTTGTGATTTATCACGGAATATTTCTATTCCTATCACATAAGAAGCCTCATCCATATCTTTCATTTCAAAGTTCGTTGAGAGATGATCCTTAGTTTCATGTAATAAACCAAGGTCGCTGCTAGCTAATAATATGTCATCAACATACAGAATCAAAAATATGAACTTGCTCCCACTGAACTTGTGGTATATACAAGGGTCAACTATGTTTTCTGTGAAATCGAAAGTAGTAATGATTTCATGAAACTTTAGATACCATTGTCTAGAAGCTTGTTTCAGTCCATATATTGATTTCTTAAGTTTGCAGACCATGTTTTCCCGTCCTTCAATTATGAAGCCTTCAGGTTGACACATGTAGACTTGTTCTTCCAAGTCTCCATTTAGAAAGGCTGTTTTCACATCCATTTGATGTAACTCGAGATCATAATGAGCTACTAATGCCATGATAATTCTAAGAGAATCTTTCCTGGAAACATGTGCAAAAGTTTCATTATAGTCAATGCCTTCTTTCTGATTAAAACCTTTGAAAACAAGTCTGGCTTTATATCGTTCAATTTTACCATTGCAGTCACGTTTGGTCTTGAAGACCACTTACAACTGACTGCTTTATGTCCTTGTGGCAATTGAACGATTTCCCAAACTAGATTACTATCCATAGATTTCAGTTCACCTTTCATGGCATCAATCCATTTAATAGAATTAACATCCTCAAAGGTTTGTGAATAAGAAATTGGGTCCGTAGTTCCTTCAGATTCTATTAGATAAAGCATATAATCATCATGAATAGCTTATCTTCTTTGTCTTTGAGATATTCTTAATGCTAGTTCCTGTGGTACTTCATCAACATTATGATTGGTGATAATTTCATTATGGAGTTGTTGATCATTTATTGGGTTTTCCTCATTGTGAACAGGTTCAACAATGGGATGATTCCCAATATCTTTCGAAATATAGGGTAAGATAATGGATACCATTGTTTCATGAATGACCACTTCTTGTTGTTTTATACTTCCACTGATTTCACCATTCTCATAGAATTTGACATTGCCGGTTTCAACAATTCTTGTACTATGGTTAGGACAATAAAATCTATATCCTTTAAATTTTTCTGGGTAACTTATAAAGTAACCACTGACTGTCTTAAAATTCAATTTCTTTTCATTTGAATTGTACAGTCTAGCTTCAGCTGGGCAACCCCAAATTTGGAGATGTCTTAAACTAGGTTTCCATACTTTCCAAAGTTCAAAAGGAGTTTGGAACGGCCTTACTTGGAACTCTATTTAAGGTGTAGACGGTTGTTCGTAATGCATCCATCCATAATGATATAGGTAAATTTGCACGACTCATCATGGATGTGGCCATTTCCATGTATGTACGATTTTGCCTTTCAGCTACACCATTCTTCCATGAAGATCCAGGCGTTGTGTATTGGGCAACAATTCCAAGTCTTGAAGAAGTCTAGCAAAATGTCCAGGATGTTGTCACGTTTTATCATACCTTCCATAGAATTCATCACCCCTATCTGACCCAATGATTTTCACTTTTCTTTCTAATTGCCTTTCGACTTCAGTAATGAACACTTGTACAGCATCCATCGACTGAGATTTTTCATGCAACAGATAAAGATAGCAATAACGTGAAAAATCTCGATAAAAGTGATGAAATATTTCTCTCCTCCAAAAGTTGGAATATCAAAAGGTCCACAAATATCTGTATGTATTATTTCAAGAAGTTGTGTACTTCTTGTGGCTCCTTTCTTTATGTTTTTTTGTTGTTTTTCCTTTAATACAATCAACACATGCTGTAATGTTAGCGAAGTCTAGGTCCGGTAGGACACCATCTTTCACTAACCTCTTGATTCTTTCACTGGATATATGACCCAGTTTTTTATGCCATAAGAAGTAAGAATCATTCTTGAATGACTTTCCTTTAGTTTCTTTTCCATGCAGAGTGAGTTGGATTTCAGTATTTTGTTTAAGATGAAGTTTATAAAGTCCATCAATTAATATTCCAGAACCAATAAGACTAGAATTTTTAAATAAACTAAAATTTCCATTTCCAACTTTAAAAGAATATCCAAATTTATCAAGTACACTTACAGAAATCAAATTACGGAAAGTAGATGGAACATAAAGAGTTTGATATAAATCTAACTGATAACCGCTATCTAAAATAAGACGAAAAGTTCTAATAGCTTCAACTGGAGCTTTATCTTTATTCCCCATGAAAATGAAATTCTCACTTGGGATTGTGGTTTGGATCGTAATGAATCCCCGCATAGAATTCGAAACATGAATGTTAGCAGCATTATCAATCCACCAAGTAGAAGAAGGTACATTAGCAAGATTTGATTCGAAATGACTTACGAAACCCATTGGGTCACCTTTCTTTTCGAACCATGCTTTGCGCTTAATACAATCTGCTTGGAAGTGTCCAGGTTTCTTTTAGAATTTGCAGACATCATCCTTTTTTTTTGGATGGTTGAGTGGTGTCATCAGATTTGGGTGGTGCTCTTTTATGCTGTGAATTGTTCTTTTTGCCAGCTTGTTTTCCAACCCCTTGAGTGAAATAAGCAACTTTAGTGCCTTGCGAGCCTTGCCTAGACTCCTCTTGAACCAGTTTGTTAGTTAATTCATTTAGACTCCACTTTTCCGTAATAGTGTTGTAATGAATTTTGAATGGTTCATACTGAGGTGGTAAGCTAGTGAGAATGAATTGGCGAGAAAAGCATCGTCCATAACCAATCCCAAGTTCTTAAGTTTGGCAGCAAGATTAATCATTTCAATGACATGAGCGCTCATTAAGCGAAAACCATCAAACTTCATGGTTACAAGATTTGCTATAAGTTTCCCAGTAAGGGATTTGTCTGCAATCTTGAACCGATTTTCAATGGATTGCAAATATTCTTTTGTGCTTTCAGTTTTGGGTAGGGAGGTTTTGATGTTGGTATCAATCACCATTCGCATAAACATCATGCTAAGCCTATTAGATCGTTTCCAATCATCATGGAGTTTGTTTTCCTCAGGCGTACTTGTGTCAGTAAGTGAGGCTGGCTTTTCCTTAAGGAGAGCCGTGTCCAGTTCAAGTACGTCCAAAGAAAACTCAACTTGCTCTTTCCATTCTAAGTAGTTGGTTCCATTGAGTATGACGATAGACGTAGCGTACGAATTAAGATTTGAGGGCATTGCAACTGCATATATAAAAGAAATGTAGGCTTCTTTATTAGAATAAAACACATGTCATAATAAGATGTTAGGTTTAGTGCCTCTTGTGGGTAGGCAGTAGAACCATACTCATGAAAGAATGATAAACATTAATGTTTCATGCGTTATTGTGCAAGCAGCAGCCGCCTGTGGACGGGACTGCATGCATCTGACCAGAGGAAACAAGGAAATTAAGCGCGGAAGCGAAAACTAAAATAAGAGAGAAAAGAGGAAAACCGGATCGAATCAGGTGGTCACCTACTTTTTTTTTTCTTTTTCGCATAAACATTTTCCATTCTTTCAAGTAAATTCCATATATTAATTTAACATATAAACAATTATTATGCAAATCATATATAAACAATTATCTTGCAAGTTCCAGATCATGAATTTAATGTCAAACTAGGAAACAATTGTTTTCAATATGTATAATTTTTGAAAAGTATTCGCATACAATAAGTTGTTCCATATTATACAGTAGGTCAAACATTAAAGTAGAAAAATTTAACTTTTGTGGAAATATAAACTTTCCAGATCCAGATCTAAGCATACAACCAATAGAACAATATTGATAATCATGATTCCTATAGCAAGTTAAATAATATGAATATTAAACTTGAATCATATTAACACTAATAATCATTATCATCATCATAGTAAAATTACAAACATCACATCATAGGTCTATGCTAGTTTCGTTTTATATATTGATGGATAATCATGAATTCTAAAATTATGCTAGTTTATAATTCCTTGTTCCCTTTAGGTATCTCAGTACCTTCTTTGCAGCTTTCCAATGAACGATTCTTGTGTTACTTTGAAATCTATCCAGCATACCAACTGTATGACTGATATCAGGTCTTGTACAGACCTGTGAATATATCAAACTCCCTACAAGAGATGCATAAAGATATTTGGTCATTTCTTCTCGTTCCATAGGAGTCTTTGGGCACTGCTCAAGAACAAGTTTGTCTCCTTTCTGCAGTGGGACAGGACTAGAGGAACAATTCGTCGTGCCAAATCTCTCAAGAATTTTGTCAATATATGCTTTTTGAGACAATCCTAGAATTCCTTGTGATCTATCACGGAATATTTCTATTCCTATCACATAGGAAGCCTCACTCATATCTTTCATTTCAAAGTTCGTTGAGAGATGATTCTTAGTTTCACGTAATAAACCAAGATTGCTGCTAGCTAATAATATGTCATCAACATACAGAATAAAAAGTATGAACTTGCTCCCACTGAACTTGAGGTATACACAAGGGTCAACTATGTTTTCTGTGAAATCGAAAGCGGTAATGATTTCATGAAACTTTAGATACCATTGTTTAGAAGCTTGTTTCAGTCCATATATTGATTTCTTAAGTTTATAGACCATGTCTTCCTGTCCTTCAATTATGAAGCCTTTAGGTTGACGTATGTAGACTTCTTCTTCCAAGTCTCCATTTAGAAAAGCTGTTTTCACATCCATTTAATGTAACTCGAGATCATAATGAGCTACTAATGTCATGATAATTCTAAGAGAATCTTTCCTGAAAACAGGAGCAAAAGTTTCATTATAGTCAATGCATTTTTTCTGACTAACCTTTGAAAACAAGTCTGGCTTTATATCGTTTTATTTTATCATTGCAGTCACGTTTGGTCTTGAAGACCCACTTACAACCGACTGCTTTATGTCCTTGTGGCAATTGAACGATTTTCCAAACTTGATTATTATCCATAGATTTCAGTTCATCTTTCATGGCATCAATCCATTTGATAAAATTAACATCCTTAATGGTTTGTGAATAAGAAATTGTGTCCGTAGTTCCTTCAGATTCTATCAGATAAAGCATATAATCATCAGGAATAGCTGATCTTCTTTGTCTTTGAGATCTTCTTAATGCTAGTTCATGTGGTACTTCATCAACATTATGATTGGTGATAATTTCATTATGGAGTTGTTAATCATTTATTGGGTTTTTTCTCATTGTGAACAGGTTCAACAATGGGATGATTCCCAATATCTTTCGAAATAGAGGGTAAGATAATGGGTACCCTTATTTCATGAATGACCACTTCTTGTTGTTTTATACTTCCATTGATTTCACCATTCTCATAGAATTTGGCATTGCTGGTTTCAACAATTCTTGTACTATGGTTAGGACAATAAAATCTATATCCTTTAGATTTTTCTGGGTAACCTATAAAGTAACCACTGACTGTCTTAAAATTCAATTTCTTTTCATTTGAATTGTACAGTCTAGCTTCAGCTGGGCAACCCCAAATTTTGGAGATGTCTTAAACTAGGTTTCCATCCTTTCCAAAGTTCAAAATGAGTCTTTGGAACGACCTTACTTGGAACTCTATTTAAGATGTGGACAACTATTCGTAATGCATCCATCCATAATGATATAGGTAAATTTGCATGACTCATCATGGATCTAACCATTTCCATGTATGTACGATTTTGCCTTTCAGCTACACCATTCTGCCATGGAGATACAGGCGTTGTGTTTTGTGCAACAATTTCAAGTTTTTGAAGAAGTCTAGCAAAAGGTCCAGGATGTCCCGTTTCATCATACCTTCCATAGAATTCCCCACCCCTATCTGACCTAATGATTTTCACTTTTCTTTCTAATTTCCTTTCGACTACAGTAATGAACACGTGTACAACATCCACTGGCTGAGATTTTTCATGCAACAGATAAAGATAGCAATAACGTGAAAAATCATCGATAAAAGTGATGAAATATTTATCTCCTCCAAAAATTGGAACATCAAAAGGTCCACAAATATCTGTATGTATTATTTTAAGAAGTTGTGTACTTCTTGTTCCATCAATATATAATGGTTGAGTTAATTTATAAACTATATGGTTGAGTTAATTGTCATTTCGGTTATGCTAACAAATAATCATCTTTTGTTGAGAGGAACTTTATACAAGTATGGATTCTTGTAAAATTTATATTACTAGTTTGAAAGTTCCAGCATCTTGCAATAAAAACAAAAACGGAAAGAAACCGACTATATTTATGTAGGGCTTGCTTGCGGCTATGGACTTTTCAAAAGTGCATAAATTAAAGCGGCCAAGTCTCACATGAGAGCAATAGTATTTGGTTAGATATTTGGTTTAAAATTCCGACCGGCATGCTAGAATCCTTCCCATCCCAATCCGGTTTCGACGATAACCGCACTGGAACTTGCCTCGAAATCCGTTTCCGTATAATACAATAGAAAAAAAAACATACCCATGAGAAGAGAGAAAGAGAGAGAAAACGACATCAAGTAGGAAGCGTGAGAAGGCGGCATAATTGAAAGGGAAGATAGATGCGCAACCAAAGAGGAGGTGGCAAATTGATAAAGGGTTTTTTTTTTTGTAATAATAGTGTGCGTCTTGTTCTTTTTTTTGGGTTGGGCTGAGTTGTGAAAATTTTGGGTTATGATTAAGTTGATAAAGAAGTACGAGCTAAAAATTTTAAGTAGTAAAAGAGTATGCTCTGGTTACATAGTAGTGAACTAGGATAAATAACTTGTATAAAATTATGTGAAGCTTTTCTTTTAATAAAATTTTGTAAAGGTCAAATTTTTTATACGAATAAATAATGTTGATCTACGTATTCATAAAAAGAAAGGGAATTCACAAAACGTTATTAAAGCGGACACTACAAGAACGGCTTCGTTTAGCTAAGACATATAGCCTCCGTCGACGCCAGTCGTCGCCTAAAGCCGCAACAAAATCACATGACGTCAGAAAAATAGCAATGACGTCGTCGCCATATTCGCATCGGTTGGCATCGAAAACCTATGAAAATAGGCCATCGCTAGCCATCACTTACCGACACAAGTCCGGAACCAGAAAGCCGTCGCTAGTCGACGTAAGCCTGAAACCTGAAATTTAAGGCAGAGCTACTTTTAAGCCTTCCAACCACACATTAAACGTTATATCTCAATCTCACTTCATTCCCAAGAAATATAAACTCAATATCACAACCAGTAACATCACATTCAACGTATAATCTCATACATATCACAAATAATTAAAAAAATGCAAATATCAATATTTACATAAGCTTTTATCAACTAAAACCAATATTTCATTGACCAACACAACCATATCTACACAAATACCCATGCTCATGAAATCCACACTTATCACAGTACACAACTATTGATAAAATATCAACTCCATCAACACATGTCAATAATTACACAACAAAACGATAAAAAATAGTCAAAAAAATCCGTACGTACTCATCATCATTGTCATCATCTCCCGACCCATGCTCATCAGGCATCCACCCATACTCTACTGCAAACGTCGCAGTCTCCTCATCCAGCAACTGCGTCAGTCCTCCGCCCTTCCGCCAGTCATTGAATTCTGCCATCTGCCGCTTCAACTGATCTATCTTTCTCAGCCTGAGATCTCCTATATGCCCTCTGGGTCATCATCGCATGTAAATTATTTGATTGGAAGTTATAATTTATGTTTCAGGATTAAATGTAATTTATATATTAGTTAATGAAGCAATTTATGTCCTGATTTTCATAACCATAACGCCTATTTCAAGTAGGCGGGTCAAAATGAGCATCCCAAATACAGTCCTCCTCCTCGAAGGTCAACTCACGGTCAGTGGACTGCGCCACTCGAGCTTTCTCCGCTTCATATCTCTCCTGCGATGACGAACAATAGTTTGTAATAATAAATAATAAAAAACTTATCAATCGTGAAGTAAAAAAAATTAAACAAATTTACCATCACAGATTTAGATTTTTCGTCCGTAAATTCATATGAAATTTTTCCCTCATCATCTGTGTGCTCGACGGCATGTGTGTGAGTGAAGACCTCAGTCAGTGTGGGCTCACGATTAAATTTCTAAAACTAAAGTTATGTATACAAATGAATAATGTTACCAATATGACTAAATTATCTTGCAACTATTTATAAACGCATTTTATAACTTTACCAATTCCTTGCGATGCTGTTGGAAGGACTTGACCTGCCGTAGAGCCCTGTTTGCACAGTTCTGCGTCGATAATTTCTATAAATTTAATGCACAATTAACTAACTTAATGCAAATAATATACGAATTTAAACAAAATGCAATAACAAAGTGAAATCATATAACTTACCCTCGACTCTGGAGTATCCCATAACTGCAGAAATTGAGCCCAGAGCCCCCATCCAAGATGGCTTCTTTCTCGCTTTCTTAGCTTTTGATATAGTGTCTCTATAACCGTAGAAAATAATTTCTAAAATTGATTTAAATTCTATTTGGATTAGAATTATAATATTGGATTTGCGAATGGAATTAAAGTCGATAAGTTTAAAAATTGAAAATTTATATATTAATTAAATAGTGAAAATTCAATATGTAGAAACAATGAAAATAATCAAATTTTGATTGAATATGAACAAAAATGGTTTCTAGCATGAACATAAATTCAATGCGATTTATAATCGAGTACGTAAGTTTTTAAAATTGAAATTATAAATGATTTTGACGATTTTGAAAATCGCTCGATTTAATCGACGAGTTAAAAATAACCTTCCGGGGCACAGTCTTGGAATTCGACGAAACAAGTTCCATTGGATCCGTAATGGTGCATTATTATCGGATTTCAAATTTCATAGCGTTCGGAGTTACCTTTGGTCGTACGGGATTGAAACGCGTTGAAATAAATATCGAAAATTTAATATTTTAATTCGATTCAAAATGCTATTTTCCACATACGATCGAATTGGGCTTCGGAATACGTGCCATTGTGTTCGAAATAGGGGTAAAACATTATAAATGTCTGGCAGCATGTCAATGTTGGAGTTGGTTGGAAAAATCATGTAAATTGAAAAAAATATTAATAAAATAATGTTATATACGTATAAAAATACTGTTTCGAACAGCAAAACCCTAACAAGAATCAACGTAGCCGCCTCCTTACTAATTAATGGCCGTAAACATCCCTCACTCGTCCACATTTATCTCTCCATTCGTCAACAATTAGAGAAATGTTTCAACGTGAAAGTGAAGAGCTCGGCGGGGTCTACGATGTGAACGGCTGTGATTGGATATGGCGCAGCGATTTGACAGTGGTTGGGGTTTGAAAGCGCAAAGTTCGAAGGCGCTTTACAAGGGCGACGGTGGACCGGGCTTGGTCGGTTTTTGGCCGAAGGGGGGGGGGCACGAGGGGCTTTCGAATGGAGGGTTTTGGTCGTTGTCTCGACGGATAGCGGTGGAGCGGCGATCGATGGAGCATCGCGATGTTGGGTTGTTCGAACGTCTTCTTATGTTGAAGAGAAGAAGGAATCTTGCGGCCTGGATTTTTGTTTTGAATTCAATGGTCGATCTAGGGTTTGTATTAAAAAAAAAGAAGTATTAAATGATATTCAATCTTTAAAAAAGTATATCTCTTACATACGAGGTCGGAATCTGGCGAGACAAGCGGTGCCGGAATCACAGAGACGAGCTATACATAGTGGAACAGATCAAGAGTCGTTTTGAGCTAGCGAAAATTTTAGGTTAAATCCAACGTGCTCGATTTAAGTTAAAATTGAAAGTTCGGCAACGTAAAAATCAAGGTAAGTTAATCTCACTCAATTTTTGGACTGCAGGTTTTAATTTTAAATAGTTAAAATTAATAAATGATTGATTGATTGAATTGATTCATTTTATCAGTTGGATGTGACATTATATATAGTAATGTGTGTATATACATATATATACACACATACATACATACATACATACATACATACATACATACATACATACATATATATATATATATTAGAGTGATGATATTCCCGCATTTATATAGCGGATGAGATCCTATGCATCCCGCATAATAGCGGATAACCCTATATACCGCGATATTCCACCTTGAAGTAGAATTGGTATTTTATGTTGTGCTAACATCTATGGATGTAAGAAAACAGGTTCAAAGGATCCAACTGGATTCTCCAAAAATGTTAAATTTAGTTGCATGTATAGTGATATATGTTTTGTTGAATAATCTGTGACGGGTTATTGTGTGATCTGAATTTATTAAATGTGATGGCAGTTAACGTGGATTTCTGATGTTTTTAAATACCAATTAAAAATATGGTTTAAATGGGTAAATAAATTGTAAACAGAGATTTTTGGAATAAAAGTATATAAAAGGATTTAAATAATAAATCCTTAAACGGTACTTGTTTAAAAATAAAACGGTTTTAAAAAAATCAAGAATTAATGTGTTTTTTAAGGATAAAAGCGAATTGGAAATCAGAATAAAATTGATTAAACTGGAGTTCATGTGAGATTTCCAAATTTACAGGATGAAACTGAAAATCAAGAAATTAGTCTTGTTTTAAAACGGGGATTTTAAATTATTAATTTGATAAATTTTAAAAGTGTTAAAAATATTCTGGAAAATTAGTTGTTTAATTATTTTAAGTTGTTTAAAGCATATTAAATTATAAATAGTTACTTCATAATTTTTTTTAAAAGATTTATTTTTATTTAAGAACTAGTTGGCATTTTTGTTAAAAAGGATAAATTGTTAAATATTAATATGGCTTTGTATAATAACTTTTATTTAAGTATATTTATCTAGATCAAAGTTGAAAATTTATTTTTTAAAAGCTTAAAAGTATTTTATTTGAGACAAATATAAAATAATAATAATAAAGTTTTGAGAAGTAATGGTATACTCGCGTGGCGTAAATCGAAGGCAGTGAGTGCCTGCAGCTAAGTTTTGAATTTCTCCGGGATAGAGACGTAACCATTGAGTTATGATCCATGGTTTGATACCGCAGTGGTGCTTTCCGCCTTAATTTAAGAAGGTTTTCAAATATTTTTGAAAGATAGTTTTTTTTAAAACGCGTACTAAATTTGATAATATAAGTATGTATAATTTGGATAAAGGGATTAATGTATTTAAATTTAAATTAAAAAGAGATTTAATGTTTTTAAGTGCAAAATGAAGTGTTGGTTGAATTGATTGTTTATTTGATAGCTAAATAACCGGCTATAAAATCTGGACTCAAATATAACTTTGGAAATATCTAAAAGAAGTACGGGGATTATATGGTACAGTTACTGTTCGGGGTGCTATACTATATGTATAAACTCGTTTCGTTCTTCTAGAACGTTTTTAAGAAACCGTCCACTAACGATTAGGAGGCGATCTTCGATCTTATTTTCGTCTATTTATTTCCTAAAGAACCGGAGTTGAGTTGACCAGGAATATTGAACGTTGTTTCGAAGAGACCGGGATCGGATTTGTGATTCAAAAACCACTTCGATCCAACGAGTATGTTTTCGTAATGAAGACAAGAGCATGGAGTCGAAGATGGAGCAGTAAAGTGCAAGGGCAAATCGCTACTAATCCAGAGGGTGATTCCAAAATGGCTGTGGTAAGAATAGTGCCTTCGGTTCCGTTCGGACCGGGAACGGACTTGTATGGTTGAATGATATCAGTACACTGTCATTGGAGGATAATGAGCATTCTAAGTGAATATTTCTAAAAAGGTAACGCTTAGCCTCAAGCCTCATCAATCGGGAATGACTGAAAATCAGGAGAGATGCAGCAAGGCTAAGTGGGTCGCTTCCAAATAGGGTAAGGTTATCTCTATCTAGAGTCCCTTTTATTCGACTGTGTGGCGGTTGCTGATCCCAACCGTGTGGTAATCTTATTCGGTCTATCCAGGTTAGGGGTAGACCGGTCTTGTGTAATAAGGGATCCTTGAGTGGTCCTCGATACGCTGTTCTAGACGTGTACCGTGATAGGCGGTACGCTAGTGCCTATTTATTCAATTGGAATCCATTCTTAATAAGCGTTGTACGGTTTTGATTGTGTCCAACTATGCTGGAACGTGAGATGCAAGCATTTCAGCTATTTGAATAAGTATTTGTACTTATACACTATTATAATATCAGAGGATTTTGATATGAAATGTTTTGGTTATCGTAAGGTAAAAAGTCGTTGTGTTTATTTGTGGCGTGGTCTTAAGAGATACTTTTGATTTTTGAAGGATTTTGAAAACTTTAATAATTCAATTGAGTGTGTTTTCTCACGCGCTTTTTCAGACCGACTCGGGTATTATTTTATTATAATGTTCGAGTTAGACCGAGTATTACAGGTTCATGATTGGATACTGTGGAGCTCAGAAGACGAGCTGAAGACCGAGACATATTCTCATACTTGTTTATTTCTGCTGCAGTGTTGTTTGAAATTAACAGCAGTTGTGAGGACAAGATGTTATAACTGTCCAGGCTGGTAATTATTGATTTGTGTACTTTGATGTGAGACATGTATATTACAGTTTTGCTTTGTATAAAGAGCTATATATATATATATATATATATATATATATATATATATATATTGTTTTGTCCGTTGTGAGATTCTGTTTTCTTTAGTTTCCTTTTTCTTCTATCCACTTTCTTTCACTCAACAATTTGTCTTTTCGGCACTTAATCATTCGGCATGTTGTACGTTGAGAGTATTTATGTTGATTTTCGGGGGTCATGAAAGGCGGGTCGTGACATACTCTTTCATGTGAATTGTTGAATTGAAACAAAAAATTTAAATCTTTTTTTTTGTTCAAAATTGAAGTAAATGTTGATTGAGGTAATTTAAAGTTTAGGATTCTTATTTTTTATTTAAGGGAGATGAATTTGTATGCTTTTTTATTAATGAATTTGTAGTTGTTTATTTGTTGTTTTTGCCGTAGAACTCAAAAAAAATGGATTTTTCGTATTTTCAGCTCAGGTCTACTTTGGAACCAGAACTGAATCTCCGTGATTTCGACATGGCGAGCGGAATATTAAACCGTGCTTCAAAAGACATAAATTGAGAGGAAAGGAAAATGTTAATTGAAAAATGGTTTTAACTCAATCTAAGAATATAATAGATCTTAACAATTAGCTATCCTCTTGATTTTCATTTCTCATGTAAATTTTCGTGTTTAAAGGAAAAAATAAATCCAAAATTCAATGCCTATAGCCCCAAAATTTATGTTCTGTGCTTTATTTTGTATTTAAATAGTCATTGTGTGTGTATGATCAATATCCTTCTTTATTTAAAGTTATTTATAGTCTTCTGATATCAATCACAAGTTTATAATTGATTCATTTGGTCGGAAAGAAAAATAACAAATATTTATATATAAACTTATGGCTGACATAAGGAAGCTGCAAATGATGCTAAACAGAGAAGACTATTAATCCTAGCTTATATACACACACGCGTAAGCTCGCGATGCTGGTCTGGTTCAATTTTGGTTCAATTTTACAACTAACCATTGAAAGGCTCGTGTTAGGTTTTGATGGTAACGATTTATCTCTGTTCAGACTTGTACTTTATTTCCTTTCAATCTAAATAAAGGAATTTTGTTTTAGTGGTGTTTAGGTGGTCAAGCAAAAAGAAAGTTGAAGTCATATCTACGTAGTTCAATACGTCGATATGTCGAGCATTGAAATTTCAATTTCGTTGTTTACGTAGAGAAGTTTTTCTAATTGTCAATTCGTTTCTAGAGCTTTGCTATTTTCGCCCCATAATTCTACTCCTTTATTTATTTTATTAGGAGGACTGGCTATATACACTTCAGCGCATCTCGGTTTCTAATATTGAGGTCTAATAATTTCATACTCTGTTTATGTTGCAGTTCAACCATTCAATGACTACAGCTATATATGGTTCATTTGTATTTTCTTTATTGTACAGTTGAGTGTAATATTCTTTGCTTGTATAGGAAGGTTTAGCTTTCCTTCTTTAGCGCTGTTTTTCGCAAAATGAACGATTTTCGCAGAATATCAAGGGTATAGCATTTATATATTTGTAAGAATGTTGGGACAACAATGTTTGAACTAGTTTGCCTTAAAAGAAATGCCAATGATTCCTTGAAAAAGCGTTGCATTTATTTTATATGTACAAGTATATACAAGTCTTTTTAAAGGTAAATACTTTGATATGTCTCATACGCACTCTGCTCATTTTAAATCGTTGCGTATGAAGATATATGGCAATTTATGTATTTTTTTGACGTTACGAACAAATGGTAGTTATGAACAAGGCATGCCTATGTATGCACTTAATTAAAATAGGATTGACCTGACAACTGGATCATCACCTTCTTCTATTCCAATAAAGTAAGCACCATTATTATATTTATTTTCTTTATTCAATGACTTGATCAATTTTGATACAACATGCTTCTCTCCAAATAATGCACCTTTTCTATCAAATATCTTTTTTAAGTTTGCTGCGTATTATTAATTAGCCACGATACACAAAGACTGCAATTCCTTTTCCATGTATACGAAGAAGTCTAATCTGACTGTCCCTTTAACACCTAAAATTGATATATGTATGCGGTCAATGACGTATGTTTATATGCGTATGGCTTAATGACGTAAGGGAGCTACTGTCATGTAAATGTTTGGTGGCTTGTAAAGCTGAAGCTGGTAGTACTGTTAGTTATTGTGAATGGAAGTGCCTATTTTTCTTCAGCGTGTATTGCTGCTTTCACATTGAAAATTAATACGATTAAGCACAGAAAACTGTATTATTGTGCTACATTAATGATTTAACTATAACAAAGGTATGACCTAATATTTGTTATATTTTGCTTTCACATTTAGTATATACGTAATACGCACGTGCCAGCCGGTACAAGTTAATCACATGTGTTGCCACGTCATGAAATTAAGGAAGTACTACAGACATTATATCAAAGAAGGACAACATTTTTCCTTTGTTTTCGGGACTTTTTAATTAATCATGAATGATGACATGGGCTCATGCCAAAGACAATTTATATCTTTATTGATTATTAAAATAGAAACACAAATTTTTATCGACCTTCAAATTCCAGAAATACTTTTATGTATATTTTTTTATTACTAATTGTTATACATTTGGTCATTTTCTTGTGTCAGCGTAAAATACCAAAAATGTCTCTCTATAAATATTATCAAAATTCAGTATCATTTAAAAATAGAATCTAACAATTAAACTTTCTTTACAAATTTAATTTTTCTTTTATAAATGATTATCAAGTCTTAATATCACTTAAAAATATGATCTAACAAATAAACTATTTTACAAATTCGTTTTTTTATAGATTATTAACATAATAAAATTTTAAACTAACAAAAAAAAATAGGCTTAGAAATAAAATTTCAAATTAACTATATATAATTCAACACAAAAATATGACTAAATATTTGCGGAAAACTTTTTTTAAATGTATTAAACAAATACAATTCGTACAAAAACAATTCATGTGTCTTAATCACGCACAAAGCGCGTACCGTAACGCTTGTATTATATAGTTGAGTTAATTGTCGTATCAATTATGCTAACAGATAATTAGCTTTTGGTGCAAGGAACTTTGTACAAGCAAAGACTATCTTAAACTGGTAATGAATGATCCTTCATAAACGTGTAAAGAATATGATGGTCTCGTGTAAAATTTATATTACTAGTTTGAAAATTGAGGCTTTGGAAGCAATCAAATGGAAAGAACCTTCAATTCCATCATCCAGTGCTTGCAACAAAAATGAAATGAAATCGACTATATTTATTTAGGGCATGCTTGGCGCTAGAGGCTTTTCAAGAGTGCATGGATTATAACGGTCGAGTCTCACATGACAAGACTGTCACTTTCAACAATTCAAAATACACACGCATTCGTATCCGAACGCTGGAAAAAAAAATTAAAATCTGAAAAGTGTGGATAGATTCGAATACGATAACATTTGCATTTAAAAGATATCTGTTCTACTTTTACTAAGATTGTAGTTGATGTTATCCATATCTAAACTTGTTTTTTATCATTGTATTTTTTGTTTTTATTATTTACATCAACATTATTACATAAAGTAATTTATATAGGACAATGGGAGGATCATTTGCCTTTTGTGGAGTTTATATATAATAATAGCTATCGAGCTATTCATGGCATGACAACGTTTGCAAAATTGTATGGAAAACCATGTAAGTCACCAACATAATAATTAGAGACGACCGACAAGGTAATACTTGGATTGGGTATAATCTATGAAAATTCAAAGAAAGTCAAATTGATACATAAAAGAATTAAGGTATCTCAGGATCGATAAAAGTTTTATGCCTAAGAGACATATAGATCTTGAGTTTATGGTTAGAATTTTGACATTTGTGAAAACATAACGGTTGAAAAGAATTAGGTTTGATAATTTAGGGAAACTTGCACTTAGATTCGTGGGCTCATTTCTATTATTGAACGAATATGGAAACTTGCATATAGAACCGATCTCTCCAAAAATATTCCAAAATACACAGTGTGTTTCATGTTTCGCACTTACGCAAGTGGGTACATGACTCGAGTTTTATACCGGAACAAAGTCAAGCAGAGAAAGTGGATATTGAACCGGATATTTCTATGCCTATAGAATTAATTTGGATTGTTGATAGCAGTGTTAAGGGACTTTGAAATAAGGTTGTTAAGCTTTTTTGAGTCCATTAGGGCGAAGATTCAAGAAATAACATTCGAGAGCTGGAAGAGAATACGTGCTTTCGATTCAGAACATTTTTCCAGTATGATTCCATCTGTTAAGTAAATTTTGTTTTCATATACTTGATTAGAATCTCATACTAGTATAAAACTTGTTTTTCATTGCTAGATATGTTTGATTTGCTTGTCTTGATATTGCGATGCCAAGTGTTAGTGGCGGGTCGCGTTGTCGTAAATGCAATGCGTTGTCATGTTCTTGATGATTTCGAGAAGAAACCCTTTCATAGGAGGAGGATGTAATAATATATGTTCAAAATTTAGTAATGAAGACAATTAATCAATCTAATTGAAGTTAAATGGACTAATGATCTAAAAAAATGAATTTTTAAATATAAATGAATTAGGATTAAGGACCTATTCTGTTGCATTTGTAACATCGTTTACATATAGAAAACAGATAAAGTTCGTTAAAATGGGAGTACGTTGCTGAAATGTGAAGAAAATAGAAGATAAGGGCAAAATAATCATTTAGGCAGAATTGCCTTTATAATTCTGAAATGAAGCTCTTCCTTCATTCACTTTCATTCTCTTCTTCTCCGTCTTCACAAAAGAAAAGTAAGGGTTTTAAAAGAGAAAGCATCATAACTTCTTTATCTCTTCTGTGAAAATTCCAAATTATAAGAAAAATCTAAATTATAGAGAAAATCTATTTAAACATAAATCGATGACACAAAACGTAACACAAGAGATTTTAACCAGTAGATCCCCACTTGAATTCCAACTTCCATATAAAGACAGAAGGATCTAATACCAATACCTGTGTCTGATTTTGTGTTTTACTTGATAGTCTCTTCCAAATTAAATATCTAAATTCAAGCTAAGAGATTACCTACAAATCTATTTCTTAAGTTCACATTTTGAAGGATTTTAAAGGCATTTTTAGAAGTCAAAGAAAAGCTTCGGATTGAAATTCGTTGGACCTGGAATTTCTTGATATTGTGTGAGTGTGGTTTATACCATATGATGTATGATCATTAATTATGCTAAGAAATCATGTTAAACATCCAAAGTTAGTTAGAGCTTAAGTAATGAACTTGAATTGAGATTTTAGATATGCAAATCTTGTTTAATGAACGTTTAAAAAAATTGAATATAGAATGTATGTGTTCAATAATTTGAGATAAATCATATTATGTTTGGTTTGATTGTTGAATTGATTGTTGGTTTGGAAATTGATAGAAAGAAAAGAGATGATTCATGAAATTTGTAGTTATCATTGCGAATGAGAATGTAGAGTTGAAATGGTGAATTAAGTAGTTAAACTTGAATGGTTGTAAGATCGGTTTATTGCATCAATGTTGATCGTCTAGTTCGTAGTTGCACTCGTTCAAATATTGAACGATTTATAACAAGGACATGAATTTGTGTCGAGTGATGTTAGCGCAGAGGCGCGAAAGATGGGAAAGAGAAATAAGAATGAGGAAAAGGAGGGAAAATTTCCACGAAATTCTCATCTATGTTCACTTGCATGAATCAAGCATTCAAATGTTTAAACTAAAATTCAGGAAATTAGTCCTGCATTATTCATATGTATTTTCAACCTTTTAAGAAGTTTGAAAGTTGGGTTAAAATGTTTGAAATATGGACATTTGAAGACCTAATTCGGATGTATGGAATGTTGTCAATTGGGAAATTGATTTTTGGTTTTGGACTAAGTGTTTTGAGATCTCGGGTTCGTTTCTACAGGACTAAGCTAGGTCACAGCAGGATAAATGAATGAATTTTAATTTTTTCTCATTTTTAGATCTTATTGGGCCTGTGAAGTCTAAATTATTTTAGATCAAATATAAAGAATTTTAAAATCTTTATTTTTTTATTTTTTTATATAAAAGTATTTATTTTATTTATATAATAATATATAATGTGTATGTGTATGAAATACACACATATATATGCATAGTTCACGTGCAACATATTGGTATTGTACATAGTTTAACGTGCCAGTATATTAGTGTTGGGACTTACACACAACAGACATCTTCTCCCGTCGCCTCGAAGAATCAAACACATTTGTTCTTTTATATGCAGACTTACTACCCATAATTTAATGTATTGTACACACACAGATATACACACACACACACATACATACATATATATATATATATATATATAACAATAATAATAATTTAGTTTATTTAAAATACTAACCAATTCAAAATGGACTAATGATCTAAAAATTGAATTTTTGAATATAAATGAATTAGGATTAAGGACCTATTCTGTTGCATTTGTAATATCGATTGCATATAGAAAACATATAAAGTTTGTTAAAATGGGATAACGTTGCTGAAATGTGAAGAAAATAGAAGATAAGGGAAAAATGATCATTTGGGCAGAATTGCCCTTATATTTCTGAAATGAAGCTCTTCCTTCATTCACTTTCGTTCTCTTCTTCTCCGTCTTCACAAAAGAAAAGTAAGGGTTTTATAAGAGAAATCATCATAACTTCTTTATCTCTTCTGTAAAAATTCCAAATTATAAGAAAAAACTAAATTATAGAGAAAATCTATTTAGACATAAATCGATGACACAAAACATGAAAGTAGATTAGTTTTAAATATTATATATATATAAATATAAAATTCAAATTTATATTTTAAATTTTATAGATATTTAAATTCATTTTAAATTTTAGAAATAATTATATTTAAAATATATGAATATGGCAGAAATAAATATACATAAAATATATTATTTAAGTAGTTTTTTAAAACATATGTGAATAATATATATAAATACACAAACATGTGTGTGTTTAAATTCGTTATAATATACATCATGTATATAAACAACACAAATGAATATCATATTTGAATATAAATAACATGTAAAATAGGAAGTTATCAAATTTTGAAGCCAATGAATAACACCTTGAATATTGAATAAAGCTCCTTTAGATTTGATATAAACTCCTTGAAAAAGTGCACCTGACTAGAAAAGAATGCCACTCCTTGAAATAAATAAATTTGATTGTATTTGATTTGAAAAATAAAGGGAGAATCCCTTTGAAAATTAAGGGAGCAGCCAAGATGAGTAGTAAAGAAGGCAAAAAGTTTAGTCAAAAAGAGAGGTGGTGAGATTTAAATAGACATCAGAAATGAGTAAAAACTAGAGACCCATATCTCTTTATTTGCACATTCCTTTAGCCAATTCAAAAGCAGAATTTTTGCATTGAAAACTTACCCCTTCCCCTTTTATAACCGGCTATGAAATGGGTCATATGCACCCACAAAATTTTTCAAATTCAATCAGTATATGTTTAACTTGAATCCAATTTAAATATTTATCAATATAGTATATTGATACTTATATATGTATCTTTTATGTACACACTTAATTAAATACTAGTTCAAATAAATCAATTAAAATTTAACAAATTTCTATTTCATACATATCAATTAATTTTGTAATAATTATAAATTAACTAAATCGTGTTGTATTTTAGAATATTCAGCATTATTGTTGTGCGACATAAAGGTGTAGATTCAATTAGCGATTAGTATCGAACAATTCGAATATTAATGTTCACACGTCATGTTAGCTAGTGGTGTGACGGTTTAGCCGAATTCATCGCTCATCCATTCTTCGGTAAAATCAATTTTCACCATTACAAGCAATACTTGGTAGTAAATATTATTTTCATCAATTCCTCCTCGTCAAGACTATATCACGCTAAGACTATATCAAGACTATATCACGCTAAGACTTGTATCAAGACTATATCACGTCAAGACTATATCACGCTAAGACTTGTGGAATTTGGTTTTGGTCAAAATTCCATTATAGCCGATATTCAACTTTTTCATAAAGTACTTGGTTTAATAATAATAATAATTATTAACCGTGCTACCCTGGTCGAAGACTTGACATTGAGTTGACTACAGTTGACCATGATATTAACCTTATATAATTTAGGGGACAAATTCTCTATTGAATAGTGTTTCATTTCCAATGCTTTAACTCATAGCTAACTATAGTTATTTGATAGATGTCGTGCCACGATTTAACTATAATCATAGTGAAGTGACCACTCAGAAGTTCAATAATATTCTCAAGTCGAAAAAACTTTGTAATATCATCGCTTTGAAATTTTCTGTTTGATCTTAGTTATATTATCCAAGAGAAAACTCTCGAGTGGGTCTTGCAAAGTAGTGTTTTATAACTGGTGGCCGGTTATGTAGTGCAGGAGGGGATGCTATTAGCAATGTAGC
The DNA here is from genome assembly GCA_030765085.1 of Allium cepa. Lineage (NCBI taxonomy): Eukaryota > Viridiplantae > Streptophyta > Magnoliopsida > Asparagales > Amaryllidaceae > Allium > Allium cepa. Next base: position 564,619,152 of record CM060935.1, read on the forward strand.
CGTTGACTATCACTGACGGTGGTTATGGCCACTAGTGGAAACAGTACCTCTATCGGCAACCCCAGCAGCCATGAGTAATACACCTTCCAACATTTGTAGAGCGTCGGTAGTCTATTCTCAATAGATGTGTCGACGTACTGTCTCGAAACATCTCGACTAGAAATATTTAAAATAATATAATATTTTAATATGACAAATTTCCCATGATTACGACACATTGTAATTATTATCACATAACATATCATTTATGGATTTCCTATTAAATATACTTAAATTAAATAATTATTTAACATAACACCATATGACAAGTATATAATAGAAAGAAAAACATCTATTATCTCGGACAAGATTTTATTACAAAGTTAATAATTTGCAATAAATTATAGAATTAACCCTAGAACATACCCTTAATTTTGTCAATCTCTCATTTGCATTTAGGGCCAATTATGGAATCTTAGTTTCATCTCTTCGATCGGTTTGTCAAGAGCAGACCGAGTTAGACCTTTTCGTGAATGGATCTACATTGTCCTTAATATCTACTCTTACAATTACAACTTCTTTCATCTCGATTAATTCTCTAATCTGTCTTGATTTATTATATGCTCCAGGTTCCTTTGTGATCTATTCACAGCTTTGTTGTCACAAAACAATATCATTGGGTTCTCCGTGTTGGAAATCGACCCTAGCTCACTCATAAATTTGTGCATCCAGATGGCTTCTTTAGCTTCTTTGTTGAGGGTGATGTATTCGGCCTCCGTCGTGTAATCAACTACTGTTTTTTGGACTTTTTCAACCAACAGCACCACCATTTAAAGTAAAATATAACTACATACAAACTTACTTTTGTCGATATCACTTTAAATTACAATATCGTCTACATTCAGCTTTTTTAATCCAAACAGAAAGTCCTGAGTTCAATAATAACGGTTATTATTAATTGTACTCCTATGACCGAAGACTTTGACTTGACTATAGTTGATCGAGATACTAACCTTATATAACTTAGGAGATGAATTCTTTATTTAACCGCGTTTCACTCTCATGATTCAACTCAGACCCAACTACGATAGTTCGATGGATGTTTCACCATGATTTTACCATAATCGAAGTGGAGTATACATAATAAAGTTCAGCGGTATTCTCGAGTCGAGAAAATTGTGTAGTATCATCAATTCGAGATTCTCTGTTTGACCTTAGTTATATCAACGGCACCTCTTGAGTAATTCATTTAATAATTATCAAATAACTATCATTACGTAACCCTTTGATGCTCCCAACAATCAGGACTAATAAATCGTGTACATTTGGAGAGCGTGACATGCTCTAGTCTCAATGGATGTACTAATATCCTATTATGAAATATCTTGATCGAGAGTATTTAAAACAATATGTTAATTTTTAAATAATTTCTATTAAATATACGTAAATTAAATATTTAATTAAGATATCATAACATGACAAGCATATAATAGAAAGAAATACACCTTTTATTTTGAACGAGATTTTATTAAAGAGTTAATAATCTACAATAAGTTATAAAATTGCCCCTAGGGCATTATTACAACCCTCTTTGGAACAGGTCAAAATTTCGATCCCGAAAAAGGCCATCGAAATTTAGATCCATTCTAAGGTAAGTTACTGGTAGAACTGAGAAAATACAATATAGAACCATAACTAAACTTCCAGACCTTACAGTGGATGGAACAAAATATAATAGAAAAGTGTACCCATTTATTTCAAAATCATAAAAATGTCATAGTACAAAATTCCATAAAAACCATAACATAATATTCGTTACAACAATTGTCTAAATACATAGGTAAACATAAAAGCAAGTAATAATAACAAATACTGCCACAACCCAAGCTTCTCCATCTCTAAGCATCATATCCGCCATCTTTCCATCCTTAACCTATGTTGTAATGGAGACGGAGTAAGAACAACAAGTGTCTGGTGAATAAAAACCTCGAGCCTTACCTTTTAAGTACTTGGGCAGTATATTTCAAAATAAGAATATGTCTGCAACATAAAACCATTAAAACGATTTAATACTTTTTTATAAGGTAAGGAGGCGGATCCAACCATTAATGCCTTTCATTTCCAAAAGCAGGTTTCCAGAATCTCAGATCCCAATCATACGTCATAAATAGTTAATAATGTGAGAGACGGTACCCTAACCACTTAATACCTTTTATTGGAAAATAGGCAGACTCTGGTCATTTAAGTCCTTAATTAAGCTAGACCCCATCATTTAATACCTATTTTCGAGGCATGCTCCTCAATGGTACTATCTAACTGACATCATATGGAATCTTTTAGGCCACTTAATACTTCAATTGTAGAAAATTGGCAGACTCTAGTCATTTAATACCTTAATTAAAGCAAACCCCATCATTTAATACCTATTTCCAAAAGCTAACCCCCTCATTAAGATACCACCTAACGTAGCCCCTTGGCCATTCAATACTTCATTTGGGGAAAAGAGACGGGTCTAACCACTTAATACCACAAAACCCTAAAGCAGGCCCATTTTCTTATAGTCCGTAGTCATAATGATGTCTCACATTAGTCCGACTATTCGTAGGAATTGGTAGCCAGATTAGCTGGGCAGATTTCCCCTTAAGAATTTAGGACCAACCTCGCGTCATTACAAATACTTATCGTAAGGATATCTCACATCAATCAAAGTGTGAAGAGCTGCCGTGGTCTCAAAGTGAAGGCAGACTTCCATCATGTAATTCTAATGACCTCGCATCCATATGACTTAACCATACATAAATTACTCTCTCTATATATATACGCACTCATCTTACCGTTTTTTAAATAAAACCTTATAAGAAATCTTCCTTACTATGCCTTAAAATAATAATTAAGCTATATAAGAGTTTTCCCTTATTTTCACCTAACAATCAATTACCTGCCTAATGGGGGAAATAAATGCCTAATTAACAATGCCATATGTGCAGCAATTATACGTTAATTACGCAAATAGACATAAATAAATATTTATGCCTAATAAATTCTAAACGCATGGATTTTATGCTTTATACTAGCGTTAAATGTTGATTCCCTAACCAAATATTTTTACAAGTCCTTTTTTTCAAATTCCCAATATTTTAACATACCAAAATAAGGGATTCTAATTTCCAAAATAGGGAATAATTATTCATAACTAAAAATGCAATAACAGACATAAATAAAATAGAAACTAAATTTATTACACCAATTTAATGGAATATCCTAAACAATAAAAATTGCAATCTAAACCTCATATTCTATTCAACTCCTCTTTTAGAAAGAAATAGATAAGAATAATTGGTGTAAACTACGAACAGAATACGTAATCTATTCTTATTTTATTGAAGAATCACAATTTGACCCAAAGAAGAAGAAGAAGTGGAATAGACTATGAAATTATCAAAAATTGCATAAACGAAACAAATTCCTTCAAGTTAATGTAAATAATTGAGAATCTCAACATAGAATTGACATTCCGAAATAAAATGGGATTTTGGGGAATTTATCTATCATATTTTCAAAATCCCAAAAATCCTAAGGCATATTCAAGTCCAAAAATAATACACTAACTAATTGCTGAAAAGAAATACAAAGGTTTTCACTCACAGAATAGCCTTAGCTTCGCCTTCCTTGGATTTGCATGGATCACAATCTCTTCCAGAATCTCTCTCTTTGATACACACACACACAATAGGGAAGATGTATATATATTTATTAGATTCGAAATAGCTGGAGGAGAATAAAATAAGAATATGTTGGAGTAAGAAGAAATAAAGAGAAAGTAGATTGGATTCTTAACTGAATTCTCTATGGAGTTTTTGAATATAATTTGGGGAGATAATAATGATGAAGTTTCATTATTGTTATCAAAACACTTGTGGATAAAAGTAAAAGGTCTATGGTCTAATTTATAGTGGTTGGAAATGCACCGGAACTGTAGAATGAGAATAGATTAAAAATGGGTAAATATGGAACGTGCAACTCATCAAAATAGACTCCACAACACGGAAGTGGTCGACCCCCATGCTCCAAGCGCTTGACTTCTACGGTCGACCCCTTGAGGTGTTGGGTCAACTTCTTCCCTTATTTTTGGAAGGTATATGTTTTATTTTACTGTTGCTTGATTATTTATTAATTTCATACCCCAATTGACTTTTAACATTAATTGCTAATTTTTAACGTTACTTAGCCCCCAAGTCTAATCACAATTGATTTCAAATTTCAAATTAGGGAATTATTTAATTATTTGAATCCTATTCAAATTATTCTAAATATAAAACTTCAAATGCTTCTAACTTCTTCGTTCGGGCTTCATTTTTAGCATATTATATATAGAAATTAGTTAGAATTCACCATGAACGCAATGGTATAACTTTCATGGTCAAATTCCAAATTTATTGAATTTCCCTTTTCTAACTTATCACATTTAACTTAATTTACTTCATTTATTTATGGTTCTTTATGGGGTGTTACATTCTTCCCTCCTTAAAAAGAATTTCATCCCGAAAGCTTTCAAGGGTGAACAGCGTAACGGATAATAAAATCCATGTTATACAACCAAGTTATCTACACAACCATCTATTCAACCAGTAGTGTAATGTGATTGTGTACTACAGACATACTAAGATGAGCTCAATCCTAGTCAATCCTAGTGTGGTTGCGTAATCATGTCATGAAAGTATTTATGTAAATATCCTAAACATGCATAAAAATTTCTATATGAGTGTAAAGCGGCTGTGAAAAAAATATAGCAACCATCTCCTACCGTCCAATTTAGCAACCATGGTGCAACCAAAATCCTAATTTTGGAGAGAATTTTCCAGAGAAAGGTTTAGTATGAAGAGTCCTTATGTCCCCCATCAGATATTCTCACCATTGTACTCGAATCAATCTAATTCTCTGTTGCGGAGCCTCTGAGTTCTGTGCTCTATGATGCATGCAGTGGCACGGGACACTATTAGCTCTCTGTTAAAATCCTCAATTGATTAATCTCTACAACAATTGCTATACTATTAATGTATTTCCTCAAATGCAAAAACGTCATGGACTCCAGTCAACATATTTTTTTTATATTTTTTCCTCATATTTGGAAAAAGGCCCAATAAATTTGGTACTAACTTTCTAACTACCCAAATCTCATAACCTTCACACGCTGCCTAATCAATTCAAACTTTTCAAAGTTTCGCAATACAAATCTGGTCCTAGTAGAATTTATCGACGGTTTTCCACCCATAGTTTGACGATTTACATGCCTTTCCAAAAAATGCTTCAAGGATGCTATACTAATTGTCCATTGATGACTACAATCCTAAGTGAATTCTACTAACGGTAAGTGCTACTCCTAAGGTTCCTTAAAGTCCAAGATGCAAGCTCTCAACAAATCCTCTAAGTTCTCATCCATTCCTTCAGTTTGTTTGTCGATCTTCAGTCGGTAAGAAATGCTCTGATTCAACGAAGTTCCTAAAGCTAGTTCCTAAAGCTACTAGAAAATCCCTCCAAGTTTGCTAGTAAACAAAGGGTCCCTATCACTAACGATTCAGAGCACAACTCCATAAAGCTATGTTGGATTGTCGCCCTCCACTACTTTTAAGAAAAATTTCTGCCACCTTCTTCTTAACCCTTGTTCGATAAGAAATTCCATTTTCATTTCTTTACATTTTCTCTTTTCCTTGCTTGGTGGCATTTTGTGAGCTAAATCTCTTATGTTTTCCAAAATCTAAATTTTTGAGATTGAAATATTTACACACTTTAGGACGCTAATCTAATTTCCTCATTAACTTCCAGTTTTATCTTTGGTCTATAGCTAGTTAAGCATTCCGTAAAATTTTCTTATTTACTTTGCTTCCCAACGTGTATCGAGTGGTTTAAGTCTCATTCATAAAGTCTACATAGGAATAAAACAAGAATATATCTTATACCACATCATCCACTTTTCCAATAACTAACGAAGACAACTGGCGACTATAATCCGAGAATTCCAAAAGAAATTTTTACAGGAAGTTGCCATTTATTATCAGTTAATATAAATGGTGTTGAGGTCCTAACACTCCTTTCTAAATTAAGATGAATTATCTTCAATATTTCTTGCCATTGCCATCCATTTTCTTAATTTTCCTTTTTTCGGTCTTTAATAAATGTGGTTTATTTATTGCTTCAATTAATATCCATTGCAACTGATTATTACAGTCAGAATTGGGCTATTTCCAATTAATCCTTCTTTAATCTTTTAACCTTCTTCAAGTTTCAAAATCCATTCATTACACAATTTTTTTCTTCCTCAAATGCAATTTCAAGTTTCCTTAATCAGTCCCCATTAGATTACTTTTTATCTCATTAGTTGTGATAACCTGGATTTTTAAAATCTGTTAATTGGATAATTAACTGATTTTAAATCATTGAAATACTGATTCCAGTTGGTTAAATAAATAAAATGTGATAAATAAAAGTATTGAAATATATATACAGTTTATATAAGTTGATTTTAATTTGAATTTGAAATTTCAAAGATAAACATTTTAAGGTAAATTAAATTTAGGAATAATATATATATATATGATTTTATTTGTATATAGTTGTTATTTTCATTTAAAGATCATATTAAAGTAAATAAAAGAAAGTGGTTACTAAATAAAAATTTAATATAAAGAGTTTTAGGGAAAACATTCAAAATATAAATAAAGTATATAAAGTATAGTTTGTATATTTGTATAACCATAATAAGTGTAATTGGGATTTTATATCATCTACTTTAAAATAGAAAAATATAAAAAATAAATTAAGTAAATTAATTTAAGGTAGATTTTTTTTTAAACATAAGACATTTTTATAAGAGCAAAGAGATAATATGATAAATATGTATATTTTAAAATGCAAAGACATTTATAAATATTATAGCTAAATTTAGAATATCATATAAATTCACATAAAAACATATAAACATGAATTTACAAATGTAAGCAAAATAATAGATTTAATGACAATTGTAATTAGTTACTTAGCATTTAACAAGTGTCTTTGTTGTTTTTATATATATATATAAGATTTAAATTAAGGTTATAAATATATTCCTATATCTTCTAGCTTCCATTTTTTTCAAAAGCTTTTACTCACACCAAGATTTAAGAAATAAAAAAAAAAAACAAAACCTGTGAGAAATAAGAACCAGACAGGAATCAAAGATTCAAAACATCAAGCTTTTGCAATCTGAAATCTGAGCTCAACACAATTCAAATCCAACTCGAATCAAGGCATATCCAGATTCAAGTAAAAAAAAATCCAGATCTGAAACAAATCAAACACTCGAAGCAAAGTTCAAAATCAAAACTGCTTCTTTAATCAAAGTATATACAGGTGAGTAACCTAACCCAACCTCCTCTGTTTTATTTTAGTGAAATGCCTGTCCGTAAACTTTTAAATTTAAAAGCTAAAGTAACAAAATATATGATGCATGTGAATCAATGTGTTGATGATTGCTTTGCATATTTATATGCATGTAAGCTTTGTGTGTTTCTGTTGTTGATTTTAAAACATCCGAGTTCTTAGTTTAGGCCTCTTTTTTAAAACTGTAAACATGAAATACCTTCAAATTTGATACATTTAACATATGGTTAACTAGTGATGCATGTTAGAAAATGTGTTTGTGTGATTGTCTTAAGTTCTGAGACAAGTGTATATGAATGAAGATACTGTGAATTGGTTATGCATGTCTAAAAGTCAAACAAGTGAAGATTTTCAAGGTTTACAGGCCTTTGATTGGTTTAAAATTCATTTCCATTTCTCTGATTCATTTTTGACAATAATTTCTTAACAAAGGATGTTAATTTAAACAAGATTCAAACCTTAAAAATAGTTTAAAGTTAAACATAGCAAAACTTCACTAGAAAATTTGGAATTACAGATAAAATTTCAAATGTGATAAATTTCCAACATCATAATTTATTTTTCCATGATTATAATTCGAATCCACTTTGAAAGTAATGAATTTTAAAACTAAAATTAAGATTTTTAATATTGCATTGAGTTAGCAATTTGGGAATGTTTGGAAACTTGTTTTTGGGAAATCCTGTTTGATCTAGATGATCAGGGAGGTCTTAATTCCCACTGGAGACAGTGGAGTGATCGGGAATGTTGGACAAAATATGGGGTGGAGCACCAGATCACCGTGGCAGTGGCAGTAAGGTACGGAAGTTTTAACCCTAGTTTTGGTCAATCTTGTATTTTTGGATGCTGCGGCATATCTAAAGCATTGATTCGCTTGGGATTTGGAAGGTGGTAGCGTGGATGAATCGCGGAGATATGGCCAGAGTAGGGGAGGCTTTGGTGGTCGGCGACATGGATGCGGGGTTGTTTCTGGTAATGGATTTTGGTTCGAGGTTCACCTGTGAAACTCAATTTTGTTTTGGGTCAGGTGGTTGCGTATGGATGATCAATATCGGTTGAGAGGTGGATCGCTGATGTGTGGGAGGTCTTGGTGATGATCGCGGCGGTGTTGGTCGCCGATGCATATGCACAGGCAAGAGTGTCAGTGGTTTTGTGTTAGTATGGGAAGATGATGTATCTCGGGTAGTAACACGAGACCACGGAATGATCGCTCGAGTTTAAACTCGAGTAAATGCCGAGTGTCTTTAAAACCTGATAACAGTTTGGTTACAGGTTATAATTTAAAACTTAAACTAAATTTGAAATGGAAGAGAACTCGGGTTAGACCCGAGTGGACTTCGGGTTCGACCCGTAGCACGTGTAATAAAATGTTTAGTAAAAGTTTGTTTTAGAGAAAATTTTTAATGAAATTTTAAAATAAAATCAGTTTAAACTCTATTATATAAATTACTTATAAAATGGTTGTTTCTTTAGCATTGTTTAAGAAGTTTGAAATTTTGTTTTATTTAAAAATTTGTTAAAGTTATTAAGAAAAAAACTTAGGAAGAAGTTTACCGTATAATCACTTAATTTTATTAATAAATGATAAGGGATAATTAATATATAATAAATCAAAAGGATGATTAATTGATCATTATGGGTTAATTTATTTGTAATTAGGGTTGTTAAATAATAATTGAGTTTTAGTTAATGGATAATTAATCAGTAAATTAAGGGTTAATTAATTGATTATAAAGTAATTAAGAATTAATTACTTTGTGTTGAAGGAAATAAATTGATAATTAAAATTTATCATTTAATAATTAAAGATAATTAATTGGTTTACTAGGTAATGAAAGAATAAATTACCCAGCTATAATTAATAAGGAAAAATGTGACTAATTAACTTGTTAATTAAGTAAAGATAGTCCCTTGGTAATTGATTAGGTATAATTACTTAATGAGATTGATAAGTGTAATTACTTGGTGGAGTAATTGAGGGATAAATTACTTAATGTACTTAATTAAAGGATTAATATAATTACTTAAGGAATTAATTAATTAGGGTAAGTAATTATAGGATGGTTAATTACTGATTGATAAGGCTGATTAATGGAGGTAATAATTAAGGATCATTAATTTATGTAATCAATAAAGAAATTAAAAGTTAATTTCTGAAATTGTTTGAGGATAATTAATGAAGGATGATTAATTAAGATGGATAACTAAGGATGATTAGTTAATTGATTTGTAATCAATTAATTGTTAACTAAAGGTAATCTAAGTGATTGAAGATTTATAATTAATTTAATTTGAGATAAATCAAGTAAAATTTGGAAACGATCCATCTTGCTTATGGATGATTTAATGATGGTTAAATATCTTGAATTTATTGATATCTCCGATATGAAATGTTTGTGTCATGATATGTTTGGGTGGACAATGATAATGTGGTTATTTTATGATAATGAATTGCCGGGTAAAGGCGACATCCGGTATATAAAAGTAAGTTGTATTCACTTAAATAGCTTGGGTTAAGGTGGTATTGAATTCGAAGAGATCGGAGTCGGACATTAGTAAATACTCGAAACCACTTTGATTCTTGCATATTGATACGTGAAATCAATAGGCTAGATTGAAGTGATTTAAGTGAATTGGATCCTTTTAGTCTAAGTTTTGGTACATAGAAATTAATGTGTGAAATTAGTGATGGCGATAACAATTTGTGAATTTGTAAATTGATACGAGTTACCCGGGTTTAAAATTAGTTGTATGCTTGGTGTTTCATGGGTTTACTCACGCTGGTTTCCAGCCTGACCCGGGTGTTGCTTTGATGTAATGCTCGGGTCAGACCGAGTATTACAGATTTTCAGGTAAGGACGTTCTGGAGCTAAGGAAACGAGCTGGATGGCAGGAACGTATGTAGAGTATTCCGTTGTGTTTTATTGTAGCTTATCTGGAGCATGATGAATTAAACTGCTCAGTGTTGTGTAAATACTGTAACTCTGATATATTAAAGTGTAATTTGACCAATACAATTTTCCTTTGTATAACTGCTATTTATTTAATATTATATTTTGATCCGCTGCGAATGTAAGAATCTGTGTTTTGGTGTTTTTGTTTTCTTCTATCTCTTTCTTCTTTTTCATAACTATCTGGAGTTTTCGGGATCGAAAATTCCGGGTCGTTACAGTTGGTATCAGAGCTGAAGGTTAAGCGTGAACCTTGGCTCTGGTGGGTGTACTCATTAAGGATAGGGTCAATAGTACCCTAGAATGAGTTGAGTGTGTGTATATATATATGAGAGAGCGTACCTGTTATTTTCTTATATAAAGATTTTAAATGATTTTATATAAGATTATATTTTGATATATATATATATATATATATCAATATTTCACTCTAATAAATATTAAGGAAATTGCCTGTTGAATTATTAGAATTAAATTAAGAAGTAATATAATACAACCAAACTGAAATTAAATAAAGATAAGTTTGAAATGGATTCAAACTAAAATTGAAACCTTGAATTGGAGAAGTATTTTAGAACAAGATGATAATGGATGGTTTTAGATATGATAATCTTGGTTATTATCATAAATGATTGTTGTGTGTTTAATAATAAGATGTGTATTAATGATTAAGCAAAGTGAAATGTTTTAAAGAAGTAAAATATTTAGGTAAAGTATGACTTATAAATTGAAATTGAAAATACCTAAATTGTGAAATTTTACAACTAGGTTCAGAAATTTGAAATTTTTTTCAAAGTAATAATAAATTAGTATTATTTGAATAAAAGAGACTTGTTGCAAACAATGGGTTGTTTGAAAGTTTGATTTGAATATAAAACCAAAGGTGATTTAAAATTTAAAAGTAGCCTGGTGTGTAAGGAAATAAATATGAAATAAACACTAAGGTTGAGTTTTAAATTTGGAATGAGAGGGGATACCCATAAGTGATAAGTTTTGAACTTATAAGTGGGAAAGAATTTTGAAAATGTGAAGATTAGAATCTGGAATGGGAATTCAAATTTGGTAAGGTTGACTGGATTAGTGAATTGAATTTAACTTTACGAAAGTTAATTAAGTTAACAAGCTACCTGAATTGGAAAATTTCAAGATGAAATTGGAATTTAACTTGGAAAGTTAAATGGTTAATATGAATTGGGAATTTGTGTGATCTCAAAATGGGTTTGAGATTTGGAAATTGAAAATGAATGGATGTTTTAAAATAAATTGAATGATATCATCCTATTGATGTTAATAATCTTTAAATTGTAAATTGGATTTGTTTTAAATGAATGAGAAATGAAGTGTGGTAATATATTCATTATTGAGATAAAAAAAATCTAACTTTAATTTGAAATTAAGGACAAGGGGTTACTTTGAACTGAAAATTTGAATAATGGCATTTGTAAATTAAACTTGTTTAAGAACTGGTTTCAAAACTGGAAGATAAAATTTAGGAAATAAATTAAAATTTTAAGATAAAAAAATTGTTTTGAATTCTTACTTGAACTTTGAAATAAGTAAGTAAAGATAATTTACAAGGGAATTTTAAAAATTAAACTCAGAATTTATTTGTATAAAGATTCAGATGGTTGATTTAAAATAAAGATAAAAATAAATAAAGATTAAATTGATTTAAGGGGTTAAATCAACATTTTGAGAATTTAGCTCGAATTTATATAACTTGAGATGGTTTAAAAATTAAGATTGAAATTGAATTAGTTTAAATTGAATCTGATTTGAATTAATTGGATTTGAGATTGAAGGTGTATAAGTTTAAAAATTTTAATGGAAAATTTGGAATTGGATTAAATTGAAATTATTTGAAATTGAAGTAGGTTCAATTGATATTAGTCCAAATTGATTGGAATAATTTGAAATTATAATTAAAGTTGAACAGGATTAAGATCAAATGGAATTTGATTGGATTGGAAAAGAAATCAAGATTGATTTAACTTGAATTGGGGTTAATAAATTTTGATGGGAATTGAAGTTCTTCAAATTGGAACCGAGTCAATTTAAATGGAAGTGGAAATTAAAATTGAATTGATGAGAATGGAGATTGGGAATTGAATAGTTTGACTCTGGACTATTTTCAAAATAAATTATTTTAGTACAAATCTATTTTTACAAACTATTTACAACTTTTCTTTTAAACCTAAAACTATCTTATACGTACACAATTATTTTTGGAACTGTTCAACAATTTTCCAACTGTTTTATAAACTAATTACTGTTTTTTCAACTACTATTATAAGTAATAATTATTTTACATCTATTTTGCAATTATTTAAAATTTCTATAACTATTTGACTATTTTCTAACTATTTTACAATTACTTAATTATTTTACAGCTATTTTACAAACTAATAGTTATTTTTCAACTATTTATTTATTTTCAACCTTTCAAGCTATTTTCTAAATATAAGCTGGTCGGAGTGCAAACTGTTTATGATTGAATATCCATTTGAGATAAGTATTAAAGTTATAATCCAATGGAATTGTAAGAATTGTGATTATATGGATAAAAATTAAAGAAAATGTGAATAGAAAGAGAAATTGATTTAGTTGATAATCAATGAAGATAATTACGTAGGATGTATGTATATTATTCTATTCGCATAGTTATTTGATCCAGATTCGAGCATAGAATTTCGAGATAGTTATATCGATCCGAGTGAGATTTTTCACTCGATTTTCGACGGCGAACCTGGATATGGATTGTTGATTTGTTCTGGATATTCTCTATCATAGTTATGGCTATATGCAAGGAGAATGACGGTTTCTAATCAAGAAAATAGATCTGTGTCCGCACTAGGAAGTCTGGTGGACGATACTAGTTCGGAAATGAAATTGTGTGATCGAGAGAGCGATCAGATTGGTATAGCGTACGGATGATATGTGTACATTGTACGGATTTGAATAAATTGATACTGGGAATTTGTGGATAAGAAATGTGAAATGGTTTTTGAAGTGAAAATATATTTCGTGAAATATATGATGAAGTAAAGTGGAAATTGGAGAATTCTATGGTAAAAAATTACTTTATGGAAGTAAGTAATTTGGTAAGTGACTTTATAGAGTAATCAAATTTGAACATTTGATAAAAAAAGTTATATATGTATATATTTGTTATGTAAGATAAATCTCCCCTTGTTGAATCTATTGCCAGAAGAAAATGGATTTTTGGAAATAATTGAAGTATAAAAGGAGTTTTATACAAGTTTGAAATGATCCAAAGTTTTAAAAATTATATATATATATATATATATATATATATATATAAAGGATCTTATGAGGATTTTAGAAAAGGTTTTGGGAACCTTTGGATTTGGAAAGGCTTTTGATTTATAGGTAAAATCAATATTGAAATTTGGAAAGCCTAGTTTGAGAATAATCGATTTTGGGATAATCGATTTTGTGTAAAGGAGCTTTGTATGAGATCATACTAGGTGTATGATTTGAAAGATACTATTTGTGTATAGTATAAAGTGTTTTGATAATGGCTTTAGGGAAAAAGGCGCTTCCTTGAAATGAACTTCTCAGGAGTGCCACCGGTTGGTGCTGCCTTGAGGGGGGGGGGGGGAGGGGGTTCTAAAGTTGATGCTGTGAGGAGTCCGGACAAAACTAGTTCCTGAGGATTATGAGTATTGTGTACCATAGCGAAAGTCGTGTGTGCCGCTGAGAGCCAACAGTCTGCGTTTGATTTTATATCGGTAGACTGCGACCTATGGTAACATCGCGAAAGTCGTGTGTGCCGCTGAGAGCCAACAATCTGCGTTTGATTTTATATCGGTAGACTGCGACCTATGGTAACATAGCGAAAGTCGTGTGTGCCGCTGAGAGCCAACAGTCTGCGATTGATTCTATATCGGTAGACTGCAACCTATGGTAACATAGCGAAAGTCGTGTGTGCCGTTGAGAGCAACAGTCTGCGTCTGATTTTATATCGGTAGACTGCGACCTATGTAGGAGTGGAGAAGTTTCATTTTGACAGCGAAAATCGTGTGTGCCGCTGAGAGCCAACGGTTACATGGACTTTTGCTGTGATGGCAACGTAACCCTAGAATGTAACTGCGATCTGTTGTGGGTTCCATGGCGTAATCGAGGGGCGCGGAGTGCCTACAGTTACATGGACTTTTGCTGCGATGGTAACGTAACCCAGGATGTAACTGCGACCATGGATTGGAGTGATGATCTCCAGAGCATTCTCACAAAGAAATTTCCTCTATTTTCAAAAACTGTTTTCTGAATTTTTTATAAAATTATTTTCAAAGTATTTTCACTGGATGTTGAAAACAGGTCTGCCAAGCACTTGTAGATTTTCAGTCTTACGCTTGATCAACGTATGACCGAATTTGTATGAGAACAAGGATGGACTGGTTGAGACATCGAGTTATAAAAAGTATTTTTTATAAAACTGATTTGTAATATTATATATAGTTTAAAAGTGTTTTAAAAATGATCAAAGGAAATTTATCTGATTTTAAGCATTTCAATAAATTCTGGTTTCGTTTCTTTTCGAGGACGAAAAGATTCTAAGGGGGGAGGAATGTGATAACCTGGATTTTTAAAATCTGTTAATTGGATAATTAACTGATCTTAAATCATTGAAATACTGATTCCAGTTGGTTAAATAAATAAAATGTGATAAATAAAAGTATTTAAATAAATAAGTTTGTATAAGTTGATTTTAATTTGAATTTGAAATTTCAAAGATAAACATTTCAAGGTAAATTGAATTTAGAAATAATATATATATGATTTTATTTGTATATAGTTGTTATTTTCATTTAAAGATCATATTAAAATAAATAATGGAAAGTGGTTACTAAATAAAAATTTAATGTAAAGAGTTTTAGGGAAAACATTCAAAATATAAATATAGTATATAAAGTATAATTAGTATATTTGTATAACAATAATAAGTGTAATTGGGATTTTATATCATCCACTTTAAAATACACAAATATAAAAAAAATTAAGTAAATTAATTTAAGATAGAATTTTTTTTAAACATAAGACATTTTTATCAGAGCAAAGAGATAATATGATAAATATGTAGATTTTAAAATGCAAAGACATTTATAAATATAAAAGCTAAATTTAGAATATCATATAAATTCCCATAAAAACATATAAACATGGATTTACAAATGTAAGCAAAATAATAGATTTAATGACAAGTGTAATTAGTTACTTAGCATTTAACAAGTGTCTTTGTTGTTTTTTTTATATATAAAAGATTTAAATTAAGGTTATAAATATATTCCTATATCTTCTAGCTTCCATTTTTTCGAAAGCTTTTACTCACAGCAAGATTTAAGAAATAAAAAAAAACAAAACCTGTGAGAAATAAGAACCAGACAGGAATCAAAGATTCAAAACATCAAGCTTTTGCAATATGAAATTTGAGCTCAACACAATTCAAAACCAACTTAGATCAAGGCATACCAGATTCAAGTAAAAAAAAATCCAGATCTGAAACAAATCAAACACTCGAAACAAAGTTCAAAATCAAAACCGCTTCTCTGATCAAAGTATATACAGGTGAGTAACCTAACCCAACGTCCTTTGTTTTATTTTAGTGAAATGCCTGTCAGTAAACTTTTAAATTTAAAATCTTAAGTAACAAAATATATGATGCATGTGAATCAATGTGTTGACGATTTCTTTGTATATTTGTATGTATGTAAGCTTTGTGTATTTCTGTTGTTAATTTTAAAACATCCGAGTTCTTAGTTTAGGCCTCTTTATTAAAACTGTAAACATGAAATACCTTCAAATTTGATACATTTAACATATGGTTAACTAGTGATGCATGTTAGAAAATGTGTTTATATGATTGTCTTAAGTTCAGAGACAAGTGTATATGAATGAAGATACCGTGAATTGGTTATGCATGTCTAAAAATCAAACAAGTGAAGATTTTCTAGGTTTACAGGCCTTTGATTGGTTTAAAAATCATTTCCATTTCTCTGATTCATTTTTTGACAATAATTTCTTAACAAAGGATGTTAATTTAACCAAGATTCAAACCTTAAAAATAGTTTAAAGTTAAACATAGCAAAACTTCACGAGAAAATTTGAAATTACAGATAAAATTTGAAATGTGATAAATTTCCAACATCATAATTTATTTTTCCATGATTATAATTTGAATCCACTTTGAAAGTAATGAATTTTAAAACTAAAATTAAGATTTTTAGTATTGCATTGAGTTAGCAATTTGGGAATGTTTGGAAACTTGTTCTTGGGAAATCCTGCTTGATCTAGATGAACGGGTAGGTCTTAATTCCCATTGAAGACAGTGGAGTGATCGGGAAGGTTGGAAAAATTATGGGTTGGAGCACCAGATCACCGTAGCGGCGGCAAGGTATGGAAGTTTTAAACCCTAGTTTTGGTCAATCTTGTATTTTTGGATGCTGCGGCATATCTAAAGCATCGAGTCACTTGGGATTTGGAAGGCGGCAGCGTGGATGAATTGCAGAGTTATGGCCAGAGTAGGGGAGGCTCTGGTGGTCGACGACATGGATGCGAGGTTGTTTCTGGTAATGGATTTTAGTTCGAGGTTCACCTGTGAAGCTCGATTTTGTTTTGGGTCAGGTGGTCGCGTATGGATGATCAGCATCGGTTGAGAGGTGGATCGCTGATGTGTGGGAGGCCTTGGTGATGATCGCGGCGGTGTTGATCGCCGGTGCATACGCACAGGCAAGAGTGTCAGTGGTTTTGTGTTAGTAGGGGAAGATGATGTATCTCGGGTAGTAACACGAGATTGTGAAATGATCGCTCGAGTTTAAACTCGAGCAAATGCCGAGTGTTTTTAAAACCTGATAACAGTTTGGTTACAGGTTATAATTTAAAACTTAAACTAAATTTGAAATGGAAAAGAACTCGGGTTAGACCCGAGTGGACTTCGGGTTCGACCCGTAGCACGTGTAAGAAAATGTTTAGTAAAAGTTTGTTTTAGAGAAATTTTTTAATGAAAATTTAAAATAAAATCAGTTTAAACTCTGTTATATAAATTACTTATAAAATGGTTGTTTTTTAGCATTGTTTAAGAAGTTTGAAATTTTGTTTTATTTAAAAATTTGTTAAAGTTATTAAGAAAAAAACTTAGGAAGAAGTTTACCGTATAATCACTTAATTTAATTAATAAATGATAAGGGATAATTAATCTATAATAAATCAAAGGAGTGATTAATTGATCATTATGGGTCAATTTATTTGTAATTAGGGTTGTTAAATAATAATTGAGTTTTAGTTAATGGATAATTAATCAGTAAATTAAGGGTTAATTAATTGATTATAAAGTAATTAAGAATTAATTACTTTGTTTTGAAGGAAATAAATTGATAATTAAAATTTAGCAATTAATAATTAAAGATAATTAATTGGTTTACAGGGTAATGAAAGAATAAATTACCCAGCTGTAATTAATAAGGAAAAATGTGACTAATTAACTTGTTAATTAAGTAAAGATAGTCCCTTGGTAATGGATCAGGTATAATTACTTAATGAGATTGATAAGTGTAATTACTTGGTGGAGTAATTGAGGGATAAATTACTTAATGTACTTAATTAAAGGATTAATATAATTACTTAAGGAATTAATTAATTAGGGTAAGTAATTATAGGATGGTTAATTACTGATTGATAAGGCTGATTAATGGAGGTAATAATTAAGGATCATTAATTTATGTAATCAATGAAGAAATTAAAAGTTAATTTCCAAATTATTTGAGGATAATTAATGAAGGATGATTGATTAAGATAGATAATTAAGGATGATTAGTTAATTGATTTGTAATCAATTAATTGTTAAGTAAAGATAATCTAAGTGATTGAAGATTTATAATTAATTTAATTTGAGATAAATCAAGTAAAATTTGGAAACAATCTATCTTGCTTATGGATGATTTAATGATGGTTAAATATCTTGAATTTATTGATATCTCTGATATGAAATGTTTGTGTTATGATATGTTTAGGTGGACAATGATAATGTGGTTATTTTATGATAATGAATTGTTGGGTAAAGGCGACATCCGGTATATAAAAGTAAGTTGTATTCACTTGAATAGCTTGGGTTAAGGTGGTATTGAATTCGAAGAGATCGGAGTCGGATATTAGTAAATACCCGAAACCACTTTGATTCTTACAGATTGATATGTGAAATCAATAGGTTAGATTGAAGTGATGTAAGTGAATTGGATCCTTTAATCTAAGTTTTGGTACTTAGAAATTAATGTGTGAAATTAGTGATGGCGATAACAATTTGTGAATTTGTAAATTGATACGAGTTACCCGGGTTTAAAATTAGTTGTATGCTTGGTGTTTCATGGGTTTACTCACGCTGGTTTCCAGCCTGACCCGTGTGTTACTTTGATGTAATGCTCGGGTCAGACCGAGTATTATAGATTTTCAGATAAGGACGTTCTGGAGCTCAGGAAACGAGCTGGATGGCAGGAACGTATGTAGAGTATTCCGCTGTGTTTTATTATAGCTTATCTGGGGCATGATGAATTAAACTGCTCAGTGTTGTGTAAATATTGTAACTCTGATATATTAAAGTGTAATTTGACCAATACAGTTTTCCTTTGTATAACTACTATTTATTTAATATTATATTTTGATCCGCTACGAATGTAAGAATCTGTGTTTTGGTGTTCCTATTTTCTTCTTTTTCTGCTATCTCTTTCTTCTTTTTCATAACTATCTGGAGTTTTCGGGATCGAAAATTCCGGGTCGTTACATTAGTTATAAATTTATTGCCCGTTAAATTTGTATTTAACGTCCATAAATCCTAATCTGTCAATTACTAACTAGTACGCATATAGTCGATAGCTATGTTACCTATATATATTCTAGTCGTTTAGCGTAGCTGTTCGATATCTATGTCTAACTACTAATTCAAAAACTAGAGGACTCATTTCCATATTTTAATTTATCGAAGCAATCCTTCCAAATATATTACCGTCATAAATTAACCACAATTGATATTTTTTCCTTATTTGAAATTATAAGAAATTATTTATTTTCTTATTATCAAAATAGATAGTGTAAACTACAGAAAGGAATATCCATCTCTTTCCTTTTGAGTGTATTCCTTGTTACTTCAAACAATGAACTTTTATATGTATTTTGGAATTGTATAATTTATGGAAATTACGTAGAAATTGCTCCACAATTAAAATATAGAAATTCATATCCTGTGGGCAACTTAATTCACAACCCAATTACAGATATGGAATATATTTACACTTTATCAATTTCTTTAAATAGAGATTCAAGACTGACTTCAAATTTCCAAATTGGGTTGTATATTCTATTTCTATTTTTTTCATATCCTAAAAAAACCTTAGTCTATCCTACCTAAGTCATGATCAGCATCTACTCCATAAATTTTTATAAAATCTTAACTTCTGCACACAAAATAAAATATCTTCATATCATAAACTTATTTGAAAATAACATTTATTACTTCATTTCTTGCAATACTTCAAGCATGAAGTATCAAATTCAGTATCTCCATCTTTGAAAATTTAAACTTTAATAAAAGCCTTTATCAAAGATGCAAAATTCTTTTATTCCCGAATAGGAAGAAAATAATCTCCCTTTTTAAAACTTTCCTTATCAAAATCTTTTTTTCCTTAAAAGTTAGACTTTCAAATTTATGACATTCAAAATTTTCTTGGTTTCTAAAAAATGAACTTTTGAAAAATTTTCCTTTCAATAACTTATTGAAATAAGGATTTTTTTCACAAAAGATTCACAACTTAATTATCGTTCCTAGACAATATATTACACCCAAGTTCAAAGAGGTTTCTAGCAACAAGAATTATCATTTACAAAATAGTACATTTTCCGCAATTATTATTTCAAAATAATAGTTATTTCCTTCTAAAGCATACAATAATATTTATTACCTTATCACTCAAAACATACTGTTATTTGATGAAATATATCTCGTAATTTTGCTCAAAAAATACTTTTCTTTATCAAGTCAATATTATTTTTATTCAAATAACTTTTATATTCAAATTAGGGAAAACATATAAAATTCTTATCTTTACATAAATTCTTCTCCTAATACAAAAACATTTAACTTATTTATCAATCATCATTTAAATCCAATCAATGGTCAATAGTACCTTTTATAACTTTACATGATTGAAAAATAAATGGAGTAGAGAAAGATAACTTCTATTATTCTATTACTACTTTCGATATCTCATCTGCTAGAATTCACAATTCTATTATTACCTAAATTCCAGCCATTATACTCTTCATCGCTTTGTGTGGGAACGCTCTCCTTCCTATACTATCGGACATTCCTTTCTTTCTATTTTCTATTTCTCTATCCCAAAATAGGTGTTGTTTCTATCTATAAACCCCTAAAAAGAGTTCTAAAGAAAGAACTTTTAGGTTTATAAACAAGGTAAAATAGAAGGATCAAAGATCAAAAATTGAAACTTTTTAATCAAATTAATAAGGTTAACAGATGAAAACTTTTCAAGTCATTGATCTATAATTAAAACCATCCAAAATTTTGTCTTAAAAAAATTCACAACTTTTAAAAATTGCATTGCCTTTCCAAACTTTTCTAAAACTAATGGTGGTATATTTCCAAAGCTGTTTAAAACCATATTTATATTTCCAAAAAAATTCAACTTATACAGCCTCTAAGAAGTTGTAGAGGGAGGAAGTTTCAAATTTATTGCATGAGAAATATAACATAGAAAAACAAAAGAATACAAAAATAAGGATTTTGAAAGAATTTCTAATCCAATCAAATTTTAAATTGAGAAGTTAATAAATGAAAACTTTTTTCAACTTCTCAAGTCACCAAAATTTTAAATTAACATAACCTACCAAAAATGTTTCACCATCCTTTTTCGATTTACAACCTCTTTTCAAAAATTTTACAAAACAAACTATGGTACGATTTAAAAGTGATCTAAAATTACTTTTTATTAAAAATTTATAAAATATTTTCATTTCAAAATCTTTTGAAAGACACTTTCAAAATTTTTAAAGGGTTTTTAAAGAAACTTATTTATCAAATTATGTCCTAAAAGGTACGTTTAAGTTTTGGTCTTTCTTTTAATCCTTCGTACTCCACCCTTTAAAAAGATAATTTCCTCCTTATAGTGATAAATATATTCCTTCTTTTGGAAGTTTTCTCCTTTCCTTACTTCCATATTTTATTGATACATAACACCTTCATATTATACCTCCATAAATGTTAAGTTTTATGTATTAATTATCAACCTAACAGATGTTTCCTTAAAGTCATTTATTTCCTATCATCCTTTGCATCTACGATTCATATTCCTCTTACCTTAATATTTGTAGGGCCTACTATGATAAGGAAGTCTAGGTCCTATAAAGAAATATAAATTTAACTCTATTTCTTTTCCAACTCATAGTTGCTTCGTCCACCCTTTCAGAATATGGTAGCAACTACTTCTATATTCGGAATTTATAGAGTTAAGTGTAAATTCAAACTAAGTATACATATATAGTATGATTTTTCGAAAAATCTTTTAAAAATTCTTTTTCAAAAATAACAAGTATGCCACTCATATGCATAGTATACATTCCCCATTGATGGGTAATCTAGGCTCTGATACCAAATGTAACAACCACTCGAAACATGCCTAAATTTCAACCTAGAAAAGGTCCATCAAAACTTAGATCTATTTTAAGGTATGTTGTTGGTAGAACTAAGAAAATAACAGTATAGAACCATAACTAAAATTTCAGAACTCACAATGGATGGAACAAAATATAATAGCAAAGTGTACCCATTTATTTCAAAGCCATAAAAATGTCATAATACAAAATTCCACAAAAACGGTAACATAACATCTGTTACAACAATTGTCTAGATACATAGGTACACATAAAAGCAAGTACGAATGACAAATACTACCACAAGCCAAGCTTCTCCATCTCTAAGCATCGTCACTGCCATCACTCCATGTTTAACCTGTGTTGTAATGAGGAGGGAGTCAGAACAACAAGTGCTTGATGAATAAAAAACACAAGCCTTACCTTTTCAATACTTGGGCAGTATATTTCAAAATAAGAAAATATCTATAAACAAAAACTATTAATACTGAAAGGAGTCGAGTCCAACCACCTAATACCTTCCATTTTCAAGATCAGGTTTCCAGAATCCAGTATCCCAATCATACGCCATAAACATCTAATAATGCGAGGATGGTATCCAAGCCACTTAATACCTTTTATTGAAAAATAGGCAGACTATGGTCATTTAATACCTTAACTAAGCTAGGTGCCATCATTTAATACTTATTTTCATGTCGTGCTTCTCAATGGTACTTTCTACCTGACATCATATGGAATCTCTTAGGCCACTTAATACTTCCTTGTAGAAAATCGGCAGACTCTGGTCATTTAATACCTTAATTAAGGCAAACCCCCTCATGTAATACATATTTCCAGAAGCGGACCTCCTCATTGAGATATCACTTAACGTAGCCCTTTGACCATTCAATACTTCATTTGAGAAAAAGAGGTGGATCCAACCACTTAATACCTCAAGACCCCAAAGTAGGCTCTTCATCTTATTGCCCATACTCATAATGACTCTCACATTAGCTCGACTATTCGTAATAACTGGTAGCCAAATTAGTTGGGTAGATTTCCCCTATAGAATTTGGGACCAATCTCGCATCATTACAAATATTTATCATCAGGATATCTCACATCAATCAAAGTGTACACAACTGTTGGTAGCCTCAAATTGAGGGTAAGCTTCCATTATGTAACTCTATTGACCTCACATCCTTATGACTTAGCCATACATCAATTACCCTCTATGTATGTGTGTGTGCACGCGTATGTATGTGTGTGTGTGTGTATTCACATACTCATCTTACCGTTTCATAAATAAGGCCTTATAAAGAATCTTCCTTATCACGCCTTTAATAATTAGGCTATATAAGAGTTTACTCTTATTTTCACCTAACAATCAATTACCTTCCTAATGGGGGAAATAAATGAAAATAAATAAGTAATAAACCATGTCATATATGAAGTAATTATAAGTTAATTACGCAAATAGTGATAAACAAATATTCACGCCTAACAAGTTCAAAACACATGGATTTTGTGCTCTAAACTAGTGTTAAATGTCAATTCCCTAACCAAATATTATTACAAGTCATTTTTCTTCAAATTCACAAGATTTCAACATACCAAAATAAGGGATTCTAATATCCAAAATCAGGGAATAAATATATATAATAAAAAATGCAATAAGAGACTTGTAAATAAAGTAGAAACTCAATTTATTACACCAACTCAATGGAGTATCCTAAACAATAAGAACTGCAATCTAACCTCGTATTTTATTCAATTCCTCTTTTACAAAGTAATATATAAGAATAAGTAGTGTAAACTATGAATAAAATTCATAACCTAAACCCCTTATTTTATTGAAGAATCGCAATTTGACCCAAATAAGAAGGAGAAGTGGAATAGACTATAAAATTATCAAAAATTGCACAAGCGAAACAAATTCCATCAAACTAATGTAAGTAATTGAGAATCTCAACATAGAACCGATATTATGAAATTAAAAGGAATTTTGGAGGATTTTATCTATCATATTTTAAAAAGCCCCAAATCCCTAAGGCATATTCAAATCCAAAAAAATACACTAAACAATTGCTGAAAAGAAATACTAAGGTTTCCACTCATAGAATGGCTTTAACTTTGCCTTTCTTAGATTTGCATGCCTTACAATCTCTTTTGGAATCTCTCTCTTTTGATACACACATAGGGAAGAGGTATATATATTTATTAAATTCAGAATAGTTGAAGGAGAAATAAGAATGGGTTGGGGGAAGATGAAATAAATAGAAAATAGATTGGATTCTTACCTGAATTCTCTACAAAGTTTCTGAATATAATTTGAAGAGATAAAAATGGTAGAGTTTCACTATTGTTCCCAAAAATATTTGTGGATAAAAGTGAAAGGTATAGCTTCTAATTTATAGTTGTTGGAAATGCATCAGAACCGTTGAATGAGAATAGATTGAAAATTGATAAATCTAGAATGTACAACTCATCCAAATAGGCTCCACAACATGGAAGCGGTCGACCCCATGCTCCAAGCGGTCAACCCCTACGGTCGACCTCTAGGTAGACCCTTTGAGGTGCTGGGATGACTTCTTCCCTTATTTTGGGAAGGTATTTATTTTATTTTACCGTTGCTTGATTATTTATTAATGTCATACCCTAATTAAGTTTTAACATTAATTGCTAATTTTTAACATTACTTAACCCCCAAGTCTAATCACAATTTATTTCAAATTTTTAATTGGGTAATTATTTATTTATTTGAATCCTATTCGAATTATTTTAAATCTAAAAACTTCAAACGCTCATAACTTCTTCATTCAAGCTCCATTTTTTTGCATATTATATATGGAAATTAATCAGAAGTTCACCACGAGTGGAATAGTATAGCTTTCGTAGTCAAATTCCACCTTTTATAGATTTTCATTTTCTGCCTTATCACATTAGTTTAACTTACTTTGGGGTGTTACATGCATACCCATAAATATGCCAATCTTCCACTTGCACTTGAAGCAATCATAGAATCTCAATCCCATTCCCCTTGATCAGTTTGCGAAGAACTGAGTGAGCTAGTCCCTTCCTGACTGGATTTGCTATGTTGTATTTGGTATCTATTCTATCAATCACAACTTCTTTATTAATGAAGAACTCTCTAATAAGGTGAAACTTATGAAGAATGTACTTTGACTACATATGCGTTCTTGGTTCCTTTGTGATTTGCATTGCAGCATTGTTGTCACAAAACAATGTCATAAGATTCTCAATATTTGGAATCACCCCTAACTCAACCATAAATTTGCAAATCCATACTACATCGTTTTCTGCTACGTTGAGGGAGACATATTCAGCCTTCATCGTTGAATCAACTACTGCTTCTTGCTTGTAACTTTTCCAACTAGCAACCCCCCATTTAGTGTAAAAACATAACTAAATACAGAATGACTTTCATCGATATCTTTAAGAGTTGGAATCTATATACCCCTTCACAAGAAGATCTACATTCCTGTTTATGAGGAATAAATCCTTAGCCTTTCTCAAATACTTAAGTATATATTTTATAGCAGTCCAAAGCTTTTCACTAGGATTAGATTGGTATCGACTTACGTATCCTAATGCATAGGCCACATCCGGTCTGATACATAACATGGTGTACAT
Organism: Allium cepa; assembly: GCA_030765085.1. Classification (NCBI taxonomy): domain Eukaryota; kingdom Viridiplantae; phylum Streptophyta; class Magnoliopsida; order Asparagales; family Amaryllidaceae; genus Allium; species Allium cepa. Next base: position 564,644,807 of record CM060935.1, read on the forward strand.
TATGGAAAAGATTGCAGATGCATACGATATCACTTTCATGTGTTCATTTTCCTCATCAGTATGAGGAGCATCCTTTTTAGAAACAAGGATACCATATTGTGTCAAAACGTTTCCAGGCTTGGAATTCTCCATACTAAACCTTTTCAGTATGTTATCTATGTACAGGGATTGGGACAATCCAAGCATCCTTTTTAGATATATCTTTGTAGATATTAATACTCTGTATATAAGCTACCTCTTCCAAATCCTTCATGAAGAAATTCTTAGACAACTACGCTTTTACTAATTGCAACAATGGAATGTCATTGCAAATTAGTAGTAAATCATCGACGTAAAGAACTAAGAACACTATAAAACTTCCTTTTTCTTTATGATATTCGAAGGCTTCCTTTATGTTCTGATAAAAAGCAAACTATCCGATTACTTTAGCAAAACATTTATTCCAACTTCTTGAAGCATGTTTAAGACCATAAATAGATCTTAACAACTTGTAAGACTTTCCCTCACTCCCACTGACCTCGAAATCCTCGGGTTACAACATGTAAGCAATCTATTTTAAATTACCATTTAGAAATTTCGTTTGCATATCCATTTTTCATATTTCAAAGCCATACAATGCGGCATTTTCTAGCATTATCTAAACATCACTACGGGCGAAAACATTTCGTTATAATTAACTCCTTGAATTTGATGAAACCCTTGCATAACTTATCTACTTTTATAAGCCTCTACTTCCCATCTACATTTGGCTTTTTATTAAAATTCCATTTTCACCCGATGGGTTTTATCTCTTTGGGTAAGTTATCCAAGGTCCATACTCTATTTTCATATATGGAATCCATTTCAGAATTTATAGCTGTAAGCAGAAATACGGAGTCTTTATTCTGCATGCTTGTCGGAATGAGAGAGAAGTGTTATCTTCTAAGATGCAGTCCCCATTTTCCCATAAACAAGAAAACCGTAGTATCTCTGGTGTTCGTGATTCCCTATTAGACCATTTAATAAGCTGTGTATTTTCGTAAAATGATAAATTTGGTTCGTCTACCGGCTTGGTTTCTGTGTTAATTTCTTGGATCTCATCCAAGTCTATAATCTCACCATTAATTTCTTTCTTTAGAAATTTCCATTTTAAAATGATAGCAAGCCAAGCAACAGTAATATTTTATTCCTTGGTATTGTATAAAAAATATTCCATTGAATTCTTGAGATATCCTATAAATTCACACAATGTCAAACTTGCCTTAAGTTTATTGGGACCAACGTTTTTAGCGTAGGTCAAATAATCCACATATCAAATACTTGAGTTGGTGTTTCTTTCCATACTACATCTCATGCGAGGTCTTAGACACATATTTAGTAGGCTTCAAATTCACCACATGCGCTGTCGTTTCCAATGCATATCCTCGATAGGAAAAAGGCAACTGAGCTTTACTCATCATAGAGCGAACTATATCTAAAGGGTTCGGTTCCTTCTCTCTAAAACAACGTTGTGTTATGAAGTATAAGGTGGAGTGATCTAAGTGACAATCCCATTATATTTTAAGTACCGTTGGAATTTTTGTCCATTATATTCACCTCCTTGATTAGATAGAAGTATTTTAATCTTATGGTTAGTTTATTTTTAACCTCATTCTCATGCTCTTTAAATTTCTCACAAACATCAAATTTATTCATTATAAGATATACATACCATAGTCTTGAGAAATCATTGCAAAAGTTACAAAATAAGAAGCATTATCTTTGGTCACTATAGGTGTTGGATCACAAACATCAATATGTATGATAGTTAAGAGTTCATTAACTCTACCATTGCTCCCACTAAATTGATGATTGGTCATTCTTCATTAACACATAACCCACCAGCATAAAATGATTCAGAATCAAATGATGGTAGAAAACTTTCGGTCTTCAGTATGTATAGTCGTTTGTCACTTATATGACCTAGGCTATAATGACATAGATAATTATTATTAATGTCAACATAAAAAGAATTATTCACAATGCACACATGATTAGAATTAAACGCATGAATGCCATTATCCAAATCATCATTGTGGATTTTATTTCCATAAAACGTAAAATTCATAACATTATCAGCATAATGAAGAACATATCCAGTCTCACACAATCTAGACAAAGAAATTATTTCACAAATAAAGTTTTTAACATAATAGAAATTATTCAAAATTAAATCTAATCCACGTAGAAAAGCCAAGTGATAGACTCCAACTGCAGTTGCATCTACTAGATATCCATCAGCATCTTGAAATCCCATTTCACCCTTTGCCACATTATGCCGATTCCTAAGTCTTTGTAATGAATTATAGAGATGAGTTTTAGATACGTTATCTAAAACCCAAGATAATTTATTAATTGCAAACCAATATTGAATCAAAAATATACCATTAGGAGTAGTGGAACCATTATCTTTCTCCTTTGACAATCTTTCGGTAATATGGAAAATTCAGTTTCAAATGCCACTTCTTGTGTCTATGGCACCTACCCTTGTCATTTTAAGCGCTTTTATTATTCTTCTTATTAGCTCACTTTCTCTTCTTCAAAGCAGTCAAAAAGGACGCCTTCGCTTTTGTTCCGAACACTGTGCCTTGATCCTAAGATAAAGTGCAACGACCCACAACTTTGGATATTTGAAATTGGAATATTTTATTGATTTTAAACATTTAAAAGTTAATTTTAACTTGAATTTCAAATGTGACTAATTATTGTGTCAGGAAATCAATTCTATGGTTTCGATGATAACAACTATACAATGGAAATCAAATGTACATATATATCTTTATTTACAGGTAGATGATAGAGTAACATCACCAAAGAGACAAAAACAAGACTCAAGAAAAGTATCAAATACTTCAAATCGGTAGAAGTTGAAAAGGAGTGGCACATACACAAATAAAGCAACATGCACAGTTTCAGACGTCTGAGTGCACAAGCCAGACGTCTGAATGTTTCCTCTGGTTTACAAATCAGAAAGAATCAGACGTCTGGTTAATATGATCAGACGTCTGGTTAAACTCTCTGGTTTACAACTCAGAAGGAAACATACGTCTGATAATAAACTCAGACGTCTGAATAGCAAACTGACGTCTGGTTAATAAACACAGACGTTTGAAATGTTACCAGACATAAAAATATATATGAAGGCCAGACGTCTGAGGGTACTTTCCAGACGTCTGATTATAGACTCGGCTGTGTAATTGCAAAGACTAACTGTCACATCCGAAAAGACACATTCGCTCCTCTTCACTGCAACTCTTCATCACCAACAGGAGCAACTATGCAACGATTGTTAATGGATGCAACTACACGAAGAATCTTTATAACACTATAAATAGCATCGGAAATTCAAGAGAAGATCTCACCTTACTTACTTATGCTCTTAATTCCTATACTCCGACTTATACCTGTTCTCTAACAATCAACTACTTGTATTTAACACTTCCATATATTCAGAACCCATTATTCAATATCCTCTAGATACACACACACACACACACACACACACACACACACACACACACATATATATTGGAAGCACTTGTACTCAATAGTCAACATTCGTGTTATAGAACACATTCTTGACAAAGAAACTCTGCTATTGTAAACCTGTTCCTCCGGGTCAAGTGAGGGTTAGTTGAAAGGAAACTCCGAAGAGGAGCTTCGAGATTGGACGTAGGACGGGAGGTCCGAACCAGTACAAAATCCTGGTGTGATTATTTTAATTTACGATTGCTATTATTATCTATCAAGTTATACTATATAGTTAGTTGTACATACTTGCATATATATCATATACGATCCGCTCATAAAGACTTTCAATTGGTATTAGAGCAAGGTTTTGATTAAATAACAGTAACACGTTTTTGAATCAATTTAATATGGCAAGTATTTTTCAAGAAGGACAATCCACTACATGACCCCCTTTTTTTAATGGATCTAACTATGCATATTGGTCGACACGTATGAGAATTTTTATGGAAGCTAACGGTCTTGAAATTTGGTTAGCCACACAAGATAGATATGAAGCACCACTACTGCTATGAACACTTGGACTGATGCACAAAAGACCTTAGCATCAAATAATGCTAAAGCTATGAACGTCTTATTTTGTTCTTTAGACACAAATGAATTTTCACGTGTCATGTTATGTACTACTGCATTTGATATTTGGCGTACCTTACAAATTACACATGAAGGTACAACAAAGGTCAAACAAACTAAGATTTCGATTTTGCAAAACCAATTTTCTTCATTTAAAATGAAGCAAAATGAAACTATTGTTGACATGTATTCTAGATTTCAAACTATCCAACATGATCTTGGCATTAGGAGTTAAATTCACTGATTTTGATTTAATATCTCGAATACTTAACTCTTTGACATCAGATTGGGAAAGGAAGGTTTTAGCTATAGAAGAAGCTAATGATCTTTCCACTCTCAAAGTTGAATAGTTGATAGGAAATTTAATGTCCTATGAAGCTAACTTGCAGGCACGAAAAGAACTTAATTCGGAGAAAAAGAATATAGCATTTCCAGGAACAAAAAATGATGACTCCGATCTAGATGAAAAAGAAATAGTTTTTATTGCCATGAATTATAATAAATTCAAGAAATTTAGAAAGATGACCAAGTTTCAAAAAGAAGGGAAGTCCAACACAACAAACATATCTCAAATCAAGTGCTATGAATGTGATCAATACGGGCATATGAAGAAGGATTGCCCTAAACTTGATAATGACAAAAAGAATAACAAAATTCAAAATTTCAAGAAGAAGAAGGCTTTCAAAGTAACTTGGGATGATTCAGATTCTTCATCTTCTGAAAGTGATAGCGATAGTGACAGAGAACAAGCTAATGTATGTTTTATGGCACAAACTGAAGAGGTATGTCCTGAACTTAGCTATGATGAACTATTGGAACTTAGCATGGAACTAGACGATAAATTTAGACAAATAAAAAAATTGAACAAAGAATATATAGTCAAAATAAATAGATTAGAACTTGATGTAGGAATGTTGAAAGATGAAAAAATTATTCTAAAAGAAGAACTTGAAATATCTCAACAAAAAATCAAAAATAATATGACAGAAAGTGAGAATATTTCTATAGAAAAAGAAAATTTGTTAAAATAAAATATTGATTTTAAAAATAGTATTGAATTGTTGAAAATTGAAAATATAGAGTTGAGAGAAAAATTAGATAAAATTACCAATAATGTGTCAAAATTTAATAAAGGTAAACAAGATTTGGAAAATCCTGTCAAAACCTCAAACCATCAGGTAATAAAAATGGAATAGGATTCAAAAATTCTTTTAAACAAAAAGAAAATAATGCTAAAAATAGTAGACATATAAAAGCTAAAACTTTCTCTAAGACTAAATTGAATACCAATAATATGAAAATTTGGATTCCTAAAACATATAATAATTTGATTAGACAAAAGCATATTAATAATTACTTAGAAAATGTAGTCATAATAAAAATTATATTTATAAAGGTACCAAACCATCTTGGGTATGGCTACCTTCCTCTAACAAATAGGACCCTAATAAAATATATGGGTACTAATTAAAACATTTTCTATTTTTCAGGTACCCAAAATAAAAAATAAGGAGAAATGGATACTAGATAGCGGTTGCTCCAAGCATTTGACCGGAAATTCAAAAATGTTATCAAATATAACATACATCGATAGTGGAACGGTAACCTTTGGAGACAATTCAAAAGGATATGTCATAGGAATTGGAGAAGTCATCAACTCTGGTATATCTAACTCTCCTAGTATTACAAATGTTTTATTAGTAGAAAATTTAAAACATAACTTGCTAAGCATTAGTCAATTATGTGATAAAGGTTTTCAGATAAATTTTGAAAAAGATAGATGTAATATTTTAGATAATAACAAACAACTCATTTTTGAAGGATTTAGAAACAAAAATATTTATGCATTAAACATGAATATAAATAAAAATTCAAACATATGTTTAACCGTCAAACATGACGATCCATGGTTATGGCATAAACAATTTTGTCATATCAATTTTAAAAGTATTAATAAATTGGCAAAATATGAGTCAGTAAGAGGATTACCAAAAATAAATTACAAAGTAGAAAATTTATGTGATGAGTGTCAAATTGGAAAACTAAAGAAAAGCTCGTTTAAATCTAAAAATAATATTTCTACAAAACAACCATTAGAATTATTACATTTAGATTTATTTGGTCCAACACAAGTACGGTCTATAAATCACAACAAATATGTGTTCGTAATAGTCGATGATTTGTCAAGATATACATGGACTTTATTTTTAAAACATAAAAGTGATACTTTTGGTATGTTTAAAATATTTGCTAAAAGAATTAAAACTCAAATGAATTATAAATTAAAAATATTAGAAGTGATCACGGAGGAGAATTTGAAAATGATCTTTTTACAAACTTTTGCAATAAGAAAGGTATAACTCATAATTTTTCTTTTCCTCGTACACCTCAACAAAATGGTGTCGTAGAAAGAACAAAATCATACATTACAAGAATGTGCATGAACATTACTAAATAGTAGTGGATTACCAAAACACTTTTGGGCTGAAGCTATTGCAACATCCTGTTATGTACTAAATCGAGTAACTATTCGCCCCATCACTAAACAAACTTGTTTTGAAATATTTTTTGGTAAAAAGCCTAAAGTATCATACTTTAAAACTTTTGGTTCAAAATGTTTTATATTAAATACAAAAGATAATTTAGGAAAGTTTGATCCAAAAGCCGATGAAGGTGTGTTTGTTGGATATTCGGAACGTAGCAAAGCATATACAATTTTTAATAAACGAAATAATACTATTGAAGAAAGCTTACATGTCTTATTTGACGAAAATCTTCTTAAACATCATACTAATGATGAAGAAGAAATTATTCCACTAACAAATTCAACAAACTGTATTACTAATGAAACAAATGGTCAAAATAACACTTTGATGTCATCTCCTAGAATTCTTAAGGATCATCCAATAAATAATATTATTGGAGATCTTAATTCAAGAGTAACTAGAAATCAACTCAATCATATAACCCATATAGCATTTATGTCAAACTTTGAACCAAAGAATTATAAAGAAGCACCAAATGATAATTTTTGGATAATAGCTATGCAAGAAGAATTAAATCAATTTGAACGTAATAACGTATGGGAATTAGTACCAAGACCTGAAGATCAATCGGTAATCGGAACAAAATGGATATTTAAAAACAAAGCAGACGAGAATGGAAATATTGTTAGAAACAAAGCACGTTTGGTTGCTCAAGGCTATAATCAAGAAGAAGGCATATATTACGATGAAACGTTTGCTCCAGTAGTAAGATTAGAAGCCATTCGTACATTACTTGCCTTTGCAACTCATAACAATTTTAAACTATTTCAAATGGATGTCAAAAGTGCCTTTTTGAATGGTTTTATTAAAGAAAATGTATACGTCGAACAACCACCACTATCTGTTCACGAAAAATATCCTAATCATGTTTTTAAATTACATAAAGCACTATATGGATTAAAACAAGTATGAACGTCTTAAAAATCACCTAATAGCCTCTGGTTTTCATATAGGAAAAATAGATACAACTTTATTTATTAAAAGAGAAGATAACGATATATGTACAAATCTATGTTGATGATATCCTCTTTGGTTCAACCAACGAAAAACTATGTAATCAATTTTCTAATATTATGAAAAATGAATTTGAAATGTCACACATGGGAGAATTAAATTTCTTCTTAGGTTTACAAATAAAACAACTCGAAAATGGAATCTTCATTCATCAAGAAAAATATTGTAACGATTTGTTACGACGATTTGAAATGGATAAAACATCAAGTAAACCAACACCAATGAGTACCACTATTCACTTAGAAAAAGATGAAAACGAAAAGATTTTGATGAAAAATTATATCGTAGCATGATTGGTTCTCTACTTTATTTAACGGCTAGTCGACCGGATATTATGATGAGTGTATGTCTTTGTGCTCGATTTCAAGCAAACCAAAAGAATCTCATCTAAGAGCGGTTAAGAGAATTTTACGTTATTTATCTGGCAATAAAGATTATGGTTTGTTCTATCCTAAAGGATCATCGTTTGAACTTGTTTCATATAGCGATGCAGATGTTGGTGGATGTAGAACAGATTGTAAGAGTACTGGTAGAACTTGTCATTTTATCGGACAATCTTTAGTTTCATGGTTTAGTAAAAAACAAAATTGTGTTTCTCTATCTACTTGCGAAGCCGAATACATCTCCGCCGCTCTAGCATGTGCGCAAGTAATATACATGCAACGGACATTAACGGATTTTGGTAAAATTATCACCAAATCTCCAGTTTATTGTGATAACACAAGTGCAATTAATTTATCAAAAAACCCTGTTAATCACTCATGAACCAAATATATAGATATACGACATCATTTTCTACGAGACAATGTTGAAAAAGGAACCATTTCATTAGAATACGTAAATACCGAAAATCAAGTAGCCGATATCTTTACAAAACCATTAAATGAACAAACTTTCTCTAAACACCGACGAATTTTAGGTATTTGCTCACTAAATGACCTTCTTCCTTAATAATATATATATATATATATATATATATATATATATATATATATATATAATATTTTTATGGCTAAAATTAGTCACCATAGTAATCACCATAATTTATATCATTGATTTCTGCACCTTCAAACTTTTAGAAAATTAGTTTGCCTATATTTAATATTTTCAGCATATAAATATAGCCAAACACAAATACTACATTCAAACAATTGAATTTTTTTTAATAATAAAAAGGAAGAATCAAAATATAACAATGTCGTCAGAAGATTCATATATATCTATCTCCATCTCAACACCAACAACGGACAGCTCGGTTGACACCCCACAACGACTTCCGACACCTACACCAAAGCAAGAGCCAACATATATGTGGTCTTCATATCGTACGGGTTTTACTCCTGATAATAAGAAAACTAAAAGTTCTCTATTTATTTCCCCTAACACAAAGGAGAAAATTGATGGAATCCATCATTACCAAAAACAACAGATGGATCTTCAACGAGAGCTTTATTTTGAACAAAAAGTTACAACACGAAGGTTAAGCTTTCTCGAGCAAGTGGCGATGAAGTTTTGTTCGTCCCGAAAGAACGATGTTCATGAACCTTTACCAAAATCTTGTAGTTCATTGGATCCATCTTCTTCATATCGTACTTCTTCAGATCTCCCACCAAGACGATTTTATGGCTCTCCACGGACTCACGAACGTGGAAATATATGGTCCCCACTTAGACCTTGGAAGGATAACGAGTCAGAAAATCCAAAAACTCCATCTCCATCTAAATAAATAAATTGTATTAAGTATTGAATGTATCTAAACTTATTCGCTATTATATTTTTACAATAATAAAGTTATTTGTTATCTACATTCGATATATAAGTGAAATCATCACACTTTAGTCATTTTTAGCCCATCTGCAATTTTCAGACGTCTATCAACAATTTCCAGACGTCTGACACAAGGATATACTATTCAAAATTTAGGAGTGTGCATATATCAGACATCTGATATACCCCCCAGACGTTTGGAATGTTTGTCTGTCTCCTCCAGATAAAATTCAGATCAATCCAGATGTCTGAAATAAGATCCAGACGTCTGCCTTAGTTTTCTGTTTCGAAATTAAACAAAAATAGACGTCTGTTTTCAATTCCAGATGTCTGAAAAATCTCACTGTATCTACAATTTTACAACTACGCTCAAAACCAGACGTCTGGGTCACAAAGCAGACGTCTGATTTTATCCTCTGGACAAAAATTAGGGAAAACCAGACGTCTGATTTTTGATCCAGATGTCTGATTCCCAATCGACCATTTAAAATTCAAGCCGATAACGTCATTTTTTCTTCTTCTATCCTAAAATTATTACATCCTACGATTTTCCCAACATCAATTTTCGTACCCAAACATTATCTTACAGCAAATATAATCAAGATGCCTCCTCGCACTAAGAATCCTAAAATGATGAAAAGAAAGCAAGATCAACCCACCACATCTTCAAATCCCCAGGTTTGCTCCGACGACCAAATCGAGCGGTGGATGAATAAAGCTCCTCATTCTATAAAAAGGTATGAAGATGTTCAAAAGAAGAAACTTCATATAGGAACATTCTATAATCTTCTTAAATTCCTCATGTATGATTTAGATGAACTTTGTGAAAATGCTGGTTTGGAAACCCTAATCTCGTTTACTCCTAATGATGTTCAAATAGATCAGTTAGCTATATTTTTATTCTACGCCAATCTAGATAGTACTTCAGTTTGGAATACCGAAGATGAGGACAACTGGCTATGGTCAAGCGTTTGTGGGAATACTATTCAATTAACTCCGGGTTTAATAGCCAGAAGCTTAGGATGCTCCGATACTGGGGAGGATTTGCACAACATTCCAGACATGCGTTTTAAGCCACGGAATAGTATTACTCATCAAATATGGGAGGACGAAATGCCAAAATTCGCTTCAAAATATTTACGTCCAAAAGCCCGACTCCTGACAAGAATGATAATAAATACAGTGGTTCCACGTATGGGGAGTCGCGAGCAAATAACGGAAATGGAGCACAAAGCTCTGTATGCTCTCCTTAATGGAACTCGGGTAAATTGGGAAAAATTCATCTTCGACGAGCTCAAACACTTTTGGACTCGCTCAAGGCCATCGATCATTTACCCTACCTATATTATGAGACTTCTTCGTGCACATAATATTCCTTCCTATCTATCGACGTTCGAAGAAATTTCTCCAAAATATGCTTCCACAAAATTCTTTTCTTTGATGCACCTACCAGAAATTCCTCCAGATATTATGTCCTTCGAAGATTGGACGCATAATCGTCAATCTCGAAGAGTCGAGCCTCCTCCTCAACCACACATTGATCCGTCCCAAGAGTAAGAACAACATCGAGAAGTCACTCCTCCTCCTCCCGCAACATTTGATTATCCGGGACAGGAAGAAATTATAGAGACTCGATTGGGAACAAATTTAAATGAAAGTATTCGAGATCTCACACTTCAAAACCAAATACATTATCCCAAAATCAAAAATATTTGCCTAGGCGAATTGACAAATTTGAAAGTTCATTTGCTACACGACTAGCCACAGTTGAATAATCTCTTTCAACTATTTTATCAGTTCTTAAAGAAGTTTTACAACGAGTTCGTGGTCCAACACCACCCTCTGAGGATTGGGCAACCCCTGTACCTTCTCCTCCTGCAAAACATTCCAAATTATTTGAGGATGAACCTCCAAAGGAAGCTTTGACATCTCCTTTAAAAACTAGCACTTCTACAAAAGAAGAACCAAAGGAGGGTGATACAAATCAAGCTTCACCAAAGGAGACTTATCCAAATCAAGCTTCTCCAAAGGAACTCTAAGAATTTAGGAATTGTAGTGTTTATATTTTGTTCAAATCTATGTATGTAACTTCTTAATGTTATTAATGAAAATTTTCTTTTTGACGATTGGCTTAAATATTGTAAATTCTTTTTCATGATGTCAAAGGGGGAGAAATATAGATAGAGTCATAAAACATTAAAAATAAGCACATATTCAGGGGGAGATTTCTAATATATATGATTACATTGAATAGTTGTCATCATCAAAAAGGGGGAGATTATTAGGAAATCAATTCTATGGTTTCGATGATAACAACTATACAATGGAAATCGAATGTACATATATATCTTTATTTACAGGTAGATGATAGAGTAACATCACCAAAGAGACAAAAACAAGACTCAAGAAAAGTATCAAAAGACTTCAAATCGGTAGAAGTTGAAAAGGAGTGGAAGAGACAGAAATAAAGCAACATGCACAGTTTCAGACGTCTGAGTGCACAAGCCAGACGTCTGAATGTTTCCTCTGGTTTGCAAATCAGAAAGAATTAGACGTCTAGTTAATATGCTCAGACGTCTGGTTAAACTCTCTGGTTTACAACTCAGAAGGAAACAGACGTCTGATAATAAACTCAGACGTCTGAATAACAAACAAACGTCTGGTTAATAAACACAGATGTCTGAAATGTAACCGGACGCAAAAAAATATATGAAGGCTAGACGTCTGAGGGCACTTTCCAGACGTCTGATTATAGACTCGGCTGTGTAATTTCAAAGACCAACTGTTACATCCGAAAAGACACGTTCGCTCTTCTTCACTGCAACTCTTCATCACCAACATGAGCAACTATATAACGATTGTTAATGGATGTAACTACACGAAGAATCTTTCTAACACTATAAATAGCATCAGAAATTCAGGAGAAGATCTCACCTTACTTACTTATGCTCTTAATTCCTATACTCTGACTTATACCTGTTCTCTAACAATCAACTACTTGTATTTAACACTTCCATATATTCAAAACTCTTTATTCAATATCCTCTAGATAGATATATATATTGGAAGAACTTGTACTCAATAGTCAACATTCGTGTTATAGAACACATTCTTGACAAAGAAACTCTGCTATTGTAAACCTGTTCCTCCGGGTCAAGTGAGGGTTAGTTGAAAAGAAATTTCGAAGAGGAGCTTCGGGACTGGACGTAGGACGGGAGGTCCGAACCAGTATAAAATCCTGGTGTGATTATTTTAATTTACGATTGCTATTATTATCTATCAAGTTATACGACATAGTTAGTTGTACATACTTGCACATATATCATATACGATCCACTCATAAAGACTTTCATATTCGACAGTTAATTTTAACTTGAATTTCAAATATCCAAAATTGCGAGTTGTTACATAAAGAATCAATTAATCTCAACATATAGAGCAGCTCCACGAGGCTTAAATTCAACTAGTAATTCAATATAAATGGCTCAAACTATGAAGCAAGAGAACCTTAGGTCAAGTACACTTGCAGCTCGTTACTTATCGCGACGTTCAAATATGAAATTCTATTATAGCCTTTCATTAATCGGACATACTCTCCACAAGCATGCCCTTCAACATCAACACACTGAACAATTTCTTAGTAAACTTGTACCTTGTGGTATGTTGTTCCCCAAATAATGGAATAAAGCTATCGAAGATTTTATGGACAAACACGTTTTTGTGCTGTCTTTACAATGGTTTATCTCATGTAGGCAACACATAAATTTAGACGATTTGTAGGTCCACGACCCATTTATTATAGGAAATTATTAATTCGGGATCTGCATCCTTAGTGGATTTTTCTCTTGGAGGTTTACTTATTGACTTCCATAAGCGTTTGTAGGTTAGGGATATTTTGATTGCTCTTACCCAGTCAATATAGTTAGGTCCAGTGTGCTTGTTATTTTCTAAAAATAACTTTGGAGCGGACAATTTTCTACAAATTTAACTTAGTAGCCTAGGTCGTTAATTCATAGAAAATATTCTTATTATATTACAAAGGTTAAACATTATCAAATCACCTATGACTCAATGACTTCAGCTATGTTCGCAAGCTTTCAATTACCGCCGCCATCATCAAATCTTAGCCAAGTTTCTCTGTCAACCCAAAAGAACTCAATCTCCATGGTTACGTCTTCTTCAATCTTTCAACAACGCTGCCTCCTACCTTAGATTTGACTTCAAAACCAACTCGGTGGGCACCACATTGCCTTCAAGACCATCGTCCCCATCTCTACTTAAACTCGTCATAGCCACCGACCCATGTCGACCTCTTTATTACCGCCCTTCATCGTTGCCACCCCACCATACTCAATAACCCTCGACCTGCTAGAGCTAAAATAAAAAAGGGTGGCGGTGAAGGATAAGAACACAACAGACCCATCTTTGGTTGATTTTTACATGGATAATGTACAACTTGCACCCTAATGGGTTCGACGTTCACAAAATCGAAAACCCATGTCCATTAAAGTATGGATTATTGGTTTGATATGCTAAAAATAAATAAATGCATATTAGAGCACTATCGGTATAAATTGACAACGAAAATAATATAGTATAATAAGACGTATTGTTACTGGTCAAAATTGACACTTTCAATATTTAGTGTCCTTGTCAATACCAAGCATGCATAAGGAAACCTGTCCTTCTACCGTCCCTGCCTTGCATCAATACTAGTCCCTCGAAAGCTAACATGTGGTTTATAATAATTAGGAGATTTGATTTTGGTGAGTGGTAAATTAAACACTTTATACACAGCACTAGTTTATGCTAATTGCCTTACATCACATGTTATGTTGTTTTATTTTACTTAGGTGTCTCGACTCCACTTACGCATATGATAGCCCCATCTACCCAAGGTAGACCATAACCACATATGTATATGTATAATACGTAAGTACCACAGTCCTTGTAACTCCTAGTAATTTAGTGTTAGTTATTTAATTAGTTAGTCGGTTGATTTAGCTTCAAAAATTGAATTTTTGCAAAGTAGACCTCGAAACTGCACCATTGCATCTGTCGTGAAATTCTAAGCAACTTTCATATTCGAAATTTTGCGATCGGAGTCTGAAGAAGTTATGGATGATAAACGAATTCGAAGCGGAAATAATTAATTAATAAAAACTAACATATATAAGAGGACCACAGGTCGACCCCTTCATAGCTGCAGTCAATCTAGAGCAGTCGACCTGGGGTGGTCGATTTGGAGCGGTCAACCTGGGGCAGTCGACCACTCCACACGTGCAAGCCAAGTTTTGGCTTGGCCTAAATGGCCTAGATTTTATATTTTTAAATGGATGTGGTTGATTCTAGCATCTATAAATTCAAGCCTAACCCTCCCTTCTTTTCTCATATTTTTTTTGGATAGAGCAGTGAAGCTCCTCCTTTTCTCATTCTCCACTTTCTTCCAATATTATAGAAATAAGACATTTGTATCCATACATGCAAATTGGAAAAGAATAGAAATAAAATGAAGGAGAAGAGGAAAAAATCAACATTATATGTTAATGAGGTATTTATATTTAGATGTATATCTATTTTCTATTCCAACTCAAAATCTCTGATCTCTTCTCAGATCTAAAATTCTAACATAGTTATATATCCTTCTTATACAGATTTCTTGGATTAAAAAGGATTTGGAGTTAAATCAAAGGTTTTACTTCAAATTTTGAGATTTGGAACACTTTTTAAAGGTGACTGGGAAATTTATATATTGTCTATGATTTTAAAATATTTCATTGGAATACTTCGACTTTTTATGCTTAAATCAATCTTATTTGTGAGTTGTATGCTCAATCTAGCATAGAAAATCATTGCTTACATATTCTTGTTTTAAATTTGATTTGAAATAGTGTTTACACCCTGATTTGGAAATCAGTCCCAAAGATTTTAGAATTTGAACGGTGTATAGTTTTATTCCAAATCTGTACTTAGGGTGTAAAATATAATAGGATTTGAATTATTGTCTTATTAATGTTGAATTATAGATTTCTATAGGTTAATTTATAGGAAGAACATCTGTTTGATTTTTATAAATTGGTTTATTTATCCAATTTTCGAAGAGTTTGATTTAACAAGGAATACATGCAAATGAAAGGGAAGAAATATGTAAGGTATAGATTTATCTGCTGTAGTTTACACTGTCTATTCCAATATTCATTTCTTGTAATTTCAAATGGATTCCTTATATTAGCTTTTGTTTTAAACTAATTTAGGGAAATTATAACGAAAAATCTTCCTAAGGAATCTAATTCTAGCAAATTAAATCTAGAAAACATATTCCAGTTAAATATTTATGGCTAGAATATATTTGGATATAAGTTGGTAGTCTATATGTATTTATTATGCTGATAAATGAGAATAAAATCAAAATAATAGCATTGAATTACGTATACCGGTCACTTAGGATTGATTAATTATAATATGATAGGAAAGCGAATAGAAGGATTAGGAAAGGTAGTAATTCCTATTAATGGGCAATAAAATTAAGAGTTGTCAATAATTAAACCTCAATTAATAGGTGATAAATGTGAATTGTATCAGGGGGTTACATTCAATTAATATGGTATAGAAGGCAGTAATTCCAACTAATAGGCAAATAAATGAGGAATGTATTAGGAATTATAATTAGTAGGTGCAAATGGATTTATGGGACTGAAAAATATGGAAGTTAGATAAATAACCATCGAATAGTTGTAAAATGTAACTAATTGGATATTTGTAATTATACATAAATGCCTTAGGAAATGTCTGCTAGGATTATTATCTACAAATCAACATTTATGGATTATTAGAAGGGCATTTATCAATAATTAAGTATTTAAGGTAAATCTCATTGCCTTAAATAAAAAGGAGATTAATAAACTAATTTCTATATTTTACCTAGGAATCCCATGATATATGACCTAAATCTTGTATAAGCTTATGATAGTTATTTAGACCTAGTTGATTTTGATGCTAGATCCGTAGAGCCACATGACGGAAGACTGTCCTTCACTTAGAGGCTAGCGACGGTCATGTGCACTTATTACTGATGTAAGATATCAGCAATCATAGGATACACGAGAGATAGGACCTGCTTTGGGGTTAGAGTTATTAAGTGGTTGTTTGAGGGTCTGCATCTTTCCTAACTAAAAAGTACTAAATGGTCCAAATTAGTAAATAAAGAGCGGTGAGGGATATCTCCTAAGAGGTTTGCTTCAGGTTTGATGTATTAAGTGGTTGTAGGGCCTGCTTCTCTCCTAAAAAAGATGTACTAAGTAACCTGGTGAGATTCCAAACTAATGATTAAGAGTGATGGTGGATATCTCTAGAAGGGTTCGCTATAGGAACGGGGTCTTAAGTGTCATTAGATCATAGGTTCCACCTCTTTCCTATAAAAGGAGTACTAAGTAGCCCAATGAGATTCCAAGTTATGTCAACTAGATAGGACATGTGAGGAGTCCGCCTTGAGGTTTGGTATTAGATGATGTGGGACTTACTTAGAATATAGGTATTACATGGTTAGAAGTCCGCCTAGTCCTTATTGTGGGAAATGCGGATTAAGGATCTTAAGGCTAACGACAAACACTATAGTGGGGGTGAATAATGTTTTAGAGAATTGTTAAATCTTTTTGAGTTTTTGTTAATTTAAACACAAATGTATGCAATATTCAAACACTGATATGATCACAAAATCAAACGCAAATGCAAATATAAAGTAAAAGCAGTAAAGGAAAGAATACACCGGATTTTATACTGGTTCGGAGTTACCCTACATCCAGTCCCGCACACAAGTACAGATTTCCTTTCAAAAACATTCTTTACAATTACACCCTCGATTGCAAGGCTACGAGGTACACCCTCCAGAATCACAATCCTCTGGGTAGAGAAACTTGATTTCCCGGGAAACAAGTTCACCCAATTGATTTTCCAGGCTACAATCACACCTTTACAATTGATTGATTTTCAAGGCTATAATCACACCTTTTCTCGCTAAGTTGATTACAAAAAGCTTATAACTCTGAATAGCATTGAGGATCTTGTTTAGATAGTGATAGAGAATCAAACTAGAGATAATCTAGTTAGATTCAATGTTGATTTCGGTAGAGTAATGATAGGAATTTGTATATAGAAATGTGGAAGAAGAAGAGGAGTGAAAAACAAGAAAAACTGTGTGAAAATTCATTGAAACTAAGCCCTATTTATAGAGGAACAATAGTCATGTCCATTCATGAAGAGTTATGACGAATAGACACTTCTTTTGAAATTTAAATTTTGAACTCAACTGACACCATGTCGACATGGGATACATGAGTATGTCGACATCCCAAAGGGATTTTTGGTGTTTTGATTTTCTTTGAAAATAACCTTTATTTTATATTAAAACTATTTTAAACTTTATAAATATAATTGACTACATTTTAAATACATAAGTAAGTGTAAAGAATAATATATACAAAATTTTACTATAATTTTATATTTAAAATCTAAATATAAATATTTAAAAGTTAAATATATTATATTTAAAAGATAGTTTAAAAAACAAGGATAATTTGATTTTGAAATTAAAGATTATTTTGAGGCTAAAAGTATTTGAAATCAGGATAGATGTTTTTGATGCTTTTAAAAGGAAGGTTTTGAAATCATTTTGAAAACAAGATATAATTTTGAAAAATCATTTTGAATAAAAGGTTAGCGGATACAAAACAATGTTCCACTAGATTTTTCGCAGGTTTCATCCTCTTAGGGTTCCATCCCTTTAACAGGCTCGAAGTGGATTCCATTCCACGAATAAATTGAATTCTAAGATGCCAGTGCTTTTCTAGGAGTTTTAACAAAATTTCTAATTAAAGAATAAATTACTTGAATTTTTGAACTCTTGATAATCTTGATACTCATGAGTCTTCAGTCTTGATATCTTGAATCTCTATACTGTACCGTCTTCATTCTTGGTACCTGCATGGTTAAATCCTGCATATACATATATATCTAAACTTATACTGTTAGTATTTATATTTTATAATCTATTCTAAGGTTGTTGTCATCAAAACCATCATCTCATGGACCAACAATCTCCTCTTTTTTTATGATGACAACCTTTGTTTATAAAATATTACTTCTATCCTAATAACTCCCCCTTAATCTATGCCTAACTACCCTATTTTATACTTCTCCCCCTTTGTCATCAACAAAAAAAACTAACTCTAAACTACATAACACTAAACTATATAACTCCCCCTAAATCTAATACTCCATGATGTGTGATTATAATGATAGTGTTATCATAAATAATCAATACTTAGATCTAATAATAAACCTAATCCTAAACTACTAACTATTCTAAGTATATGATAACCATATAGTTATATTTATTAATAGGGAAGAAGACATATAAGAACACAATTTATTTATTAATCATATAGTTATATTTACATTTTCATTATAAACGTAAGAAGGAATAAACAAGAATGGTAAAGAAAGAGAAGAGACTAATGTGTGTTTTTGAACATAGGAGATCTATGAATCGAACAATTTGGAAAGTGGAAACAGAAATTTCCACGTTGTTCGACAAGATTCCCATCTTTGTCAAAACACACTTCTCCAACGCACACGACTTTGTCGTCATCTTCCGCATGCGCTTCTTCCATGGGTTCTTCTTCTACTTTTTCTTCTTCTTCTTCGCTGGCCTCTTGTTCTTGATCTCCTGAAGAATCTTCGTCAATCAAGATTGGGTTAGCATGAATGTCCATTAGGAATTTTTGCAAATTCCTAAGGATTTTGCCTTGCCTTTCTTGTTCCTTGGCCATTCAAAGTTGCATTACTTGAATTTCAGTCATTAACTGAAGTGCATCCTTTAGAGAATCCTCCATTTTAGTCACACGAGCGAGAGTAGAACGTTGAAATGGACCAGACGTAGGAGAGGGAACGAAAAGGTTGATTTTATGTTTGATTTTGAAGAGGAGGCCATTGATTATTTGATTTCAGAGAAAAGAACAGAGATATAACAGAAAGGATGAATAAAATTTCAAAAATGTGACGAATATATAACCAACTGTTTGAATTTTGGTGGGAAAAATTTCAAAAATTTAAAAACGTTGTATGTCGACATAGGGTAGAGGGGTATGTTGACATGGTTCTTGAAATTTTTGCCAATTTAATTTATTTTGAATTAATTTTTAATTATACTTTGTTTATTTATATTTTATATTTTGGTTATTGAACAAATATATAATTCTCTTCTTAATTTAGTAAATATAGATACATTTAATGGTTTTGTTAAGATATCATCAATTTGATTCTCAGAATTGATATAATCTAGAGTGATTACCTCCTTACTTATATTATCTCTGAGAAAATGATGTCTGATATCAATATGTTTAGTTCGAGCATGTTGGGTAGTATTCTTGGATAAATTTATCACACTCGTATTATCACAATAAATTGGTGATTTTGAAAATTTTAAGCCATAATCTTTTACAGTTTGTTGCATATATATTACTTGAGAAGAAGCCAAAGCAGCATAAATATATTTTGCTTCAGTTTTTGATAAAGAAACTATGTTTTGCTTTTTACTAAACCAGGAAATCAGAGAATGCCCCAAAAAGTGATGAGTTCCACTTGTACTTTTTCGGTCTGATTTACAACCAGCATAGTCAGCATCACAGTAAGATATTAAGTCAAAAGAATCGTTTTTAGGGTAAAATAAGCCATAATCAGAGGTGTGTTTAACATATCTTATGATATGTTTTACGGCTTTGAAGTGGGTCTCTTTAGGTTGAGATTGATATATTGCACAGAGACAAACACAATGCATGATATCAGGTCTACTAGCAGTAATATTGAGTAGTGATCCAATCATTCCTCTATATAACTTTTGATCGACATCTTGAGAGATCTTCTTTACTAAGGTACTCATTGGTTGACATGGGAGTGTGTTTTCCACTTGCAGTAGTTAAACCAAATTTATTAATTAGGTCTTTAGAATATTTTTCTTGACTAATAAAGATTCCATTATCTAATTATTTTATTTGTAATCCTAAAAAGAAATTTAATTCACCCATATGACTGATCTCAAATCTTTTGTCATTATTTCAGAAAATTCTTTATTCATTTCAAAATTAGTTGATCCAAAAATAATATCATCTACGTAGACTTGAACTAGTTGAATATCATTTTTATTTCTTTTAATTAAAAGAGTATTATCTACTTTACCAATTTCAAAATTTGATTGCAATAGATAAGATCTTAGTCTACCATACCAGGCTCTAGGAGCTTGTTTTAGACCATATAAAGCTTTCTTAAGTTTGTAAACATGATTTGGTAATTTATCATTTTCAAAAAGTGGTGCTTGTTCAACATACACTTCTTATTTTACAAATCCATTTAAAAAGGTACTTTTAACATCCATTTGAAATAATCTGAAATTATTATGACTTGCAAAAGCAAGTAGAGTCCTAATGGCTTCTAATCTTGGTACGGGAGCAAAGGTTTCATTAAAATCTATTCCTTCTTCTTGACAAAAACCTTGAGCGACTAAACGCGCTTTATTTCTAACTACCTCTCCTTATTCATTCATTTTATTTTTATAAACCCATTTAGTTCCAATTATAGTTTTTTTTTCAGGTCTAGGAACAAGTTTCCAAACTTCATTTCTAGTAAATTGATTTAGTTCTTCTTGCATAGCCAAAATCCATGAATCATTAGTTGATGCTTCTTTTGGATTTTTTGGTTCAATAGTTGATATAAAATATACATTACTCATTTGACTTAGTTGATTTCTTGTTTTAACTACAGATTGCATATCTCCTAGTCTATTTTTAATAGGATAATCTTTTGAAAGTTTAGCCCTTTTATTAGGATGATTAATTTCATTATTAGTTTCAGTTGACTCTTGATTTTGAGTAATTAAATCATCTTCATCATTTGTATCTTCAAAATTTTTGAAATTTTCACCGAATGTCACATGCATTATTTCTTCGATGGTGTTAGTTCTTAAATTAAATACTCTGTACGCTTTACTTCTATTAGAATATCCGATAAAGATACCTTCGTCGGATTTAGGATCAAATTTATCTAAGTTATCTTTAGTATTTAAAATAAACCATTTACTTTCAAAAATTCTAAAATAAGATACTTTAGGTTTCTTTGAGTGAAGAAGTTCATAAGAAGTCTTATTAGTTAATGGTCTAATTAAAATTCTGTTTAAAATATAACATGCGGTAGCAACTGCTTCTGCCCAAATATTCTTTGGTAATTTACTGTCTGAAATCATAGTTCTCGCACACTCTTGAATCGTCCTATTTTTATGTTCTACTACTCCGTTTTGTTGTGGGGTTCTTGGAAATGAGAAACTGTGGGTTATTCCCTTTTTATTGCAGAATTCCTCAAACTTTTCATTTTCAAATTCACCACCGTGATCACTACGAATGGTTATAATTTTTAAAGAAAGTTGATTTTGAATTCTTTTTGAAAAGTTCTTAAAACATTCAAAAGTATCTCTTTTATGTTTCACAAATATTGTCCATGTAAATCTAGAATAATCGTCTACAATTATAAAAACGTATTTACTATGATTTATTGACAGAATTTGAGATGGACCAAATAGATCAAGGTGAAGTAATTCAAGAGGTTTGGAAGTTGAAATCATATTTTTAATTTAAAGGAACTTTTTCTAAGTTTTCCTAATTGACATGCATCACATAAACTATCTACTTTAAAATTCATTTTAGGGAGACCTCTTACTAGATCATGTTTTCACAGTCTAGATAAGAGTTTGAAATTCAAATGCCCAAATCTCTTATGCCAAATCCAAGGGTCACTTGTATTCGCCAAAAGACATAAGTTATCATTTGAAACTTTCATACTAAGAATATAATTATTCGTTTCCTAACTCCCTCAAATATTATGTTTGAATTGTTATCTTCGATATGACATTTATCTTTTTCAAATTTAATTTTATATCCTTTATCACAAAGTTGACTTATACTTAGCAGATTATGTTTCAGGTTCTTAACTAGCAAGACATTAGTAATAATAGGAGTTTTAGAGTTACCGACTTTGCCGATGCCAATCACATATCCTTTTGAATTGTCTCCAAAGCTAACCAATCCTCCGTCTTTGTATACTATATCATTTAACATTTTTGGATTTCCAGTCATGTGACTAGAACATCCACTATCGAGTATCCATTTGTCCTTTCTGATCTGCATAATTTGTCCGTTATGTATTAATTCCTCAATAGCCATAAAGCATGATTCCTGCACATCAAACAATTTTGGTAGACAACTTGAATTTGAACATTGATTATATGCAGACTCAAAAGACAATGATGATCTGAATATTTCTAAACTAGTATTAACAAACATAGCCATTTTAAAACTATTTCAAAAATCAGATTATGAAACTTGCAAAACCTTGCTCTGATACCAAATGTGAGAAACGTGGATTAAGGATCTTAAGGCTAAGGACAAACACTAGAGGGGGTGAATAGTTTTTTAGAGAATTGTTAAATCTTTCAGAGTTTTTGTTAATTTAAACACAAATGTATGCAATATTCAGACACAGATATGATCACAGAATCAAACACAAATGCAAATATGAAGTAAAAAGGGTAAAGGAAAGAGCACACCAGATTTTATACTGGTTCGGAGTTACCCTACATCCAGTCATGCACACAAGTACGAATTTCCTTTCGAAAACAATCTTTACAATTACACCCTCGATTTCAAGGCTACGAGGTACACCCTCCAGAATCACAATCCTCTGGGTAGAGATACTTGATTTCCTGGGCAACAAGTTCACCCAATTGATTTCCAAGGCTACAATCACATCTTTTACACTTGATTGATTTTCTAGGCTACAATCACACCTTTTCTCGTTAAGTTGATTACAAAAAGCGTATAACTCTGAATAGCACTGAGGATCTTGTTGAGATAGTGATAGAGAATCAAACCAGAGATAGTCTAGTTAGATTCAATGTTGATTTCGGTAGAGTAATTATAAGAATTTGTATATAGAAATGTGGAAGAAGAAGAGGAGTGAAAAACCAGAAAAACTGTGTGAAAATTCGTTGAAACTAAGCCCTATTTAAAGAGGAACAATAGTCATGTCCATTCGTGAAGAGCTATGACAAATAGACACTTCTTTTGAAATTTAAATTTTGAACTCAACTGACACCATGTCAACATTGGGTACATGAGTATGTCGACATCCCAAAGGGATTTTTGGTGTTTTGATTTTCTTTGAAAATAACCTTTATTTTATATTAAAACTATTTTAAACTTTATAAATATACTTGACTATATTTAAAATACATAAGTAAGTATTAAGAATAATATATACAAAATTTTACTATAATTTTATATTCAAAATCTAAGTATAAATATTTAAAGGTTGAATATATTATATTTAAAAGATAGTTTAAAAACAAGGATAATTTGATTTTGAAATTAAAGATTATTTTGAGGCTAAAAGTATTTAAAATCAGGACAGATGTTTTTGATGCTTTTTTAAAAAAAGGTTTTGAAATCATTTTGAAAACAATATATAATTTTGAAAAATTATTTTGAATAAAAGGTTAGCGGATACAAAACAATGTTCCACTAGATTTTTCGTAGGTTCCATCCTACTTAGGGTTCCATCCCTTTAACAGGCTCGAAGTGGATTCCATTCCACAAATAAATTGGATTTTATGATGCCAGTGCTTTTCTAGGGGTTTTAACAATATTTCTAATTCAGAATAAATTACTTGAATTCTTGAACTCTTGATAATCTTGATACTCATGAGTCTTCAATCTTGATATCTTGAATCTCTATACTGTACAGTCTTCATTCTTGGTACTTGCATGGTTAAATCCTGCATATACATATATATATCTAAACTTATACTGTTATTATTTATATTTTATAATCTATTCTAAGGTTGTTGTCATGGAAACCATCATCTCACGTACTAACACTTATAAGGTATTAAGTGGCTTAGGTACCGTCTCTCACGTGGCTACTATTTTATTGGCGATAGTTGTGTAAGTATGGCTATTTGATATTATAAAGTCTTAAATAGTGGTCGAAGGTCTCTATAGCTAGGACCAATAGATCAGCAACTATGATGCTAGGAATCCATCTTAGAGATAGGTCTTAAATGATGGGGTCTGCCTCATTTGAGGTCTTAAATAGCCAAAGTCTACCTATTTCTCTTTTAGATATATTAAGTAGCTGATGGAATTGATAATAGTAGGAGTCACTTCATATTTGAAAATATTAAGTGGTTGATGGATTTAGGAAGTATTAGTGGGTTGATAGGCTTCGTCGGCCTTATATACCTTGGGAAAGGGTAGGTAGATAAATCATGCGTGCAATATTAGGTTAATTTAGTTAACCTTAAAATAGTAGGCATAACCATTAAATGGAAATCAACTGGAATAAATTTATGTTATGGACATTGTATAGATTTTTCAATCACTAGAACGTTGTTCTGACCCTCTCCTCAATACAACCCACATGATAGATTTAGAAGAACATGTCACTAGAGCTAGACGTGATTGATTTTTGGAGAAGCCTTTTTCTCTCATATGCTCAATGCTGATGTGGCAATCCGATATCCAAGGAATACCCTTAATTCCAAGGTAGTAGTCATAATATGTATTTATATCATATTATTATTTGCACAATGAGCTTAGATTTTATAAATCTTTGATAATGCTCATTCTTATTTGCAAGTACCAAATCCAATGATATATACTCTTATGCACTTGGGTTTTGATTTTGTTGAAATTTGGGCTCATTAAAGTGCAGATTGTTACATTTGGTGTTAAAGGTTTGGTTAGTTGATCGAAGGAATTAGGAAAAAGATGATAGAACATATTCGTATTTTCTATCTATCATTATCATCTTTGCATTTGACTCGAATAATTCCTACTACAGCATCATTATGGTCCTACCTCGTAGGAGTGGGAAAACGACTATGAGTTGGAAATATTTTAGAGTTCAAGATTCTCACGTCGATCATGAACTACCCCGTAGTGCGTTAGGCGATAGTTTGAAAGAGCATGAGTATGACATATGGTAGAATCCCAAAGATTGGAGGTGTTCGACTTAATGATTAAGATCTAGCTACCTTGTGATTTTGGATTTTGAGAGTTCCAGTCGAAAATACACATTTATTCTAGATGGGTCGGAAATTGGAATCTGTATATCGCAACTGTTTGAAAATGAATTCTTGCAAGGGTGCATTCTCTGTCACCTCTTTGATGGCAAACTAGATCTTTTTATTTGGAGAAATTTAGTCATTTTCTTACACTACCCTTTGGAGATAATTTCATTGTATATATATTTTTGAAATGCTTCAAAATATTGAAAAGGTTTTCAAAGGATTTTGCTATTGGATCTATCTGGAAAGTTTGTATTTAAAAAGGTTCTTGAAACCCTAAAATATTTGTATAATGTGATAATAAAAGTTTGATTTTTAAGAAGTTTTGGTATGAAATAGAGTTTTTATTATTTATAAAAAAATATAAAGGAGCATATATTTAGCTCAAAGATTTTTTTTCGGTTTATAAAATCCAGGTTTCTAAATTTCTCTCTCTATTGTGACGGACAAAATAGGAATGGCGTTTAATTCTATTAGGGTTTGTAGAAGAAGTGTTGTTGTAACAACCCAAATTCCAGTGCGTCCGGATTTTTCGCAAAAATGATAAAATCCAAGCCCACTGAAGCCCGAGTTAAGTATTTGATATCCAACAAATAGACAAAGATAAACATATCAGAGCTCAAGTAAATATCTAACAGCGGAACTGGCCAAAATATAATAGTTAGTAAATACTCACTAAGGCAATAACACTTTCTAAACAAGTGTCACGAAGAGGGAAAATCTCTGCCGTCTATCTAACCTATGGGATGATACAAGGAGGCGGTCAGAACTAAAGTTCTAGTGAATGGACAAATTATGCACTTCTAAGCATAATTCTATATATACCGTTCTATTTCAATTTTCTGTTATATTTGGTTTATTGGGTTTATAATAATCTCGCCTCTGTGCATGAATCATACCCATCTACTCCCTAGTAGATTAAGATCTAATAATCAATATATATAGCTATATGCCCAAAGACCGCATCAATCCTAGGTATTACCCATAGCACCTTCCGTATCCTCCTCGAAAAGGAATCCATCGTCTCGCTTATAGAGCGTATTGTAATTACATCCGCAAAGGATAGCTTCGTGAGGCCTACAATACAGATGTTCTATTGTCTACTATGAAAACGTGAAACAGAATCCGCACTAGCTTATACTAGTGCTCGGACATCTACAATGTACCACCCAGTGCATACCTTGAGGACTACACGTAATCGCTCTGTCTACTCCCTGAATTCCGCAACAAGGTCTATCTTGTACAGAACTCAATCGGGGATTTTCTATTTCTGTAAAGGTCCGCTTTGTTAGGCCTGCAATACAGATATTCTACTTGGCCTGTCTCTTTTCTCAATGTGGCTATGGCCGCATGTAGCCCCCCTCCTCAACTAATCGAAGGACCTTTCAAGAGCTAAGTGGTTGTGCCCTACTATAAACAATCTAAACATCCAATTGGTTGTGCCCCTCATCCAATGTCTCGGTACTGAAAGAATCATTGGCCGGTTGGTTTAACTCTAGTCTTTCCCGAACTCACTCTGACTAATGATGGCTGATATCCTCATATGGCTATCCTTATGGGTCCTGCCTACTATAACCTACTCACAAACTAGAGTATGATATCATATGAATATCCTACTCCATCATGTCCTTTTGACTGCCTACAAAGGTTCGCTTCGTCAGGCCTGCAATGTAAAAGCAGTTAAGGCATACTCTCTTAATAGAACACCTACAGACCTGCCTCCGGGGGTGTAGCTTCGTTAGGCCTACCCTAGAAGGCCATCCTGGAGTATTCTCACGTCACGTTGAAGTCCCGTACTTCCTTCTATCCCAAAATAACTATGTTGGACGTGCACTTTCTGTACTAAAAATATACGATGTACTGCTTCGTTAGGCTCTTTATCCAGATTCCCTTCGGGATGCTCCAAACGCACCTTGCCATTTTATTAGACCCTACAATTAATCTTTTATCATGCGTTTAGTTTACTTTTCTTATTCCGTTGGCTACTTATTTTCCCTAATCAGCATGCCCAACCCCACCCATATATGAGACCATCGGTCCTAGACTTGAAAGGGAATGATGCCAGTACGAGCCACTTCTATTATTTTGCTTATTAACTTAATCCAAGATTTAAATTTGATAAAATAAGCCTCTTCTGTTTCTTTCTTTTTATTTATAACCCGTGTGTAACAATTATACTTGCAATTGTCACTTTTATATTCTTTTCTTCCTTTTATAACCTACATGTTATAAATGTAATCGCAAGTGTCTCTTTTCTATTCTAGTATGTCTTATTTTATTATGATACTAAATTTTCTTTAGTTCTCTCATATTACATAACGGTCTCATCTTGGGTCTATGTCCAACTTTAATAAAATACTTATCATAATAACTGCTTTACTTTTTACTCTACTATTTGCGCAATAAATGCAGATCTAGCCACATTTTCTATTTATTGTTTCTAATCTTGTTAAATAATTAACTTGATTATTTATTCTTCTCTAGTTTCTTTAATGCCTCGCATTATTCTCTTTTATTCTGGGAAGTAGTTCTATACTATTTGGTTGGTCACAAAAACTATGCTAAAATCCATTTTCATATTTTAATACTAAATATTGCTATAAACGGTAACTCATAACTGCAAGATATTTCTTTTATTGTTTCTTTAATTGTTAGATAATGCAAAATATAATAAAGTCTCTATTTTGCGCTAATTCCATTTTTTGCTTTTATTCTTGCAATTGTGTTTACCGTTTTTCTTACAATATTAAGTTATGGAAATGTGTTCCCTTTTCTAAACCAGATAACTAATCTATCACTAACTTTCAAATCAAGTTATTAGATTTCCTCTTTTTATTTCATTCCCCAAGTTTTAACATAATTTACTGTAAATTTCTCACTTTTACGCTTATGCCTTTCTCTATAATTTTTAAGCCTAATATTACTTATATTTGATTGGATTCCTTTCTTTTTTCCATATAAATAACATTTAAATATAAGTACACTTCTCTTATAAAATTTATGGTTTCACCATAACTAACTAGTAGAATAATTACTGAAATTAGGTCAAATGCTGAATTAAAATATTTAACAGGAATCTAACGAAATTATACATATTCAACATAAAAGATATATAATTTAAATCCACTTACTTGTCGTCCTTAGCTTTAATCCCTGACCTTCTTGGATCCACTTCTAAGACGTCTAATATTTTTATTAAAAAGATATTCTTCGTAGAAATATTTTCCATTTAGGGTTCAGTCTTAGGAAATGAACCCAATTGGGAGAAAATCTGATTATGAGAAAATAGCTAGGCATAGTGTTCTATTTATATTGAATCTAAATTATAAAACTTCACAGGTCATCGGATTTTAGGATTGAATCTAGTGCAACCACATCACAGGCTTGCTGCAAATCGTTGGATCTAGAAAACAATGCTCGAGATTGCGCGAAAATCAAATTATAAAACTTCGGCACATCCCTGGACAATTTCTCTTCCAGGGCAAAGCGCGAGTTGTCTCGTATGCTTTGCGGGTCAACCTATGGGTCGGCCCGTGGGGTCCTATTATTTTTTCCCGTTTAATTGTTTACATATTTATATAAATCTGATTTCTTTTTCTTCTCATAACTACTTCATACTAATCGGATTTTGACAAGTTATATATGAAAATTGATCAGCAAATCACCACGAACAGAATGGTATATGTTTCAAGGCCATATTCTGACAATTCCAAAAATGCTTGTTTTCACTGTTCATCGTTATTTGATTATTTAATTGTCTCAAAATGCGGGGTGTTACAGTTGGTCTACCCATTAACTATTAGAAAGAATATTTCTGTATAATGCAAAATAATAGTTGGAATATTTTCTGGTTTTTGGTAGTATTGTTGGTTGCAGCAGTTTTTGTTGGGACAATTGTGAATTGCTTGAGAATGGTTTATAACTAGACGGTTAGCTTTGACACCACCGTGATGAGGACAAGAATTTTTTGAATTGTGTCGATTCACTAGAGATAGTGCGAAACGATTATTACTATTTAATCCGGCCCCAACTGGGTCCAAGTTCAACCAATGGCCAAAGCCCATCTAGTGGTTGACCAAGAGTGGCCTACTAGTCAACGAGTTTTGGCACAATCTAAACCTAGAACGTGACTATAAAAGTCACATCATAATTCCCCCAGTTTCATTCTTTCATTCCTCATTCTTCAACCAGCCAAACCTAATCATCATCCTTCTCCTATAAAGTAGTAGCCTCTCTCCTTCATTCCATCACCAAAACAATGCCGTTTTTCTCCCTTTCCTTGGAGCAGCAGCCTAGTCTCTCCCTTGCCCTAGTTTTTGAGAATTAGATCTTTCCCCACCACCACTCTAGATCTAACCCTATTTCTTCCCTCCGACCACTTCTTAGCCCATGGCACCTTCTTGCACTGTCGGTTCTTCCTCACACCATCCTAGTCTCACCCCTCAAGAGGCCACTTGGCTAGTCCAGAATGAGTAGAAGATTTTTTCGCTTTTGAGCTAAAGGATTTATTCTGGTAGGACTTGCAACGATCCTCCACTTCAAGACTTTTGAGCGGTAATTTTACCATCGATGGATTTGCCTTTTTGATGCCATGTTGGCGTAGAGTTTCGATGAAGATCCTTTCGGAGGTGCAGGATGTTCAGATTGGGCTATCTAATGATGATCTCGCTGAGATTTCAAAGGTTTCCATGGAGAACATGACTTGGATGATTTGGAAATGAACTAGAGCAACAGATCATTTCCTAGGTTGTCTGTGTTTGAAAGACTAATAATCTAGGTTCGACAGCCCATCTGGTCGTGTGTATCATTCAGCATAGTGTCATCCCAAAGATTGGAAGTTACGACCAGATTTATCGTATGGGGTGGAAGACCACCTATACTATTATTCGGGAATCGTTGTCAGTTGGACCCACACCTCTTATGGTTTATTTTTTCCATCAAAGACTCAACATTCCACGAGGTTACTTTTCTTATTATCACCTATTCATTCTCGGCTTCAGGTAATATGGGTGAATCTCCACGAAGAGGCAATTTAGAAGGTTTCTTCTTTCATCGATAGATCCTCCCTTAGGAAGATGGCGATTCTGAATCCGCCAGCAACACCAGCAGTGCCAATGGCATAAGATTGGATGTATAGCTACCACGATACGACCATTTAAGGGTCGCGGCAATGGCTCGAGCTCCATTTATGGAGCAAGACGTCTCATAGTCTGTAGAGCGTGTTTTAGGATTGACGGTGTTTTTGTCTTTTCCATTTCAATATTTGTTCTTTTCTTTTAGGTTGTTTGGATTATAACTGTTAGTTGTCTCTGTAAAAGGCATATACGATATTATGAGAATGTTCACATTGATTTACTGTGCTATTATTTTTGGATATGTGAGTGTGAGCTGCTTTTATACATGCGTAACGAAGACACAATATAAATACGAAAATCTCATAAAGACACTTAACTGACAATGTAAATATATGACTGGGAGTTTAGAAAAGTTGGAGAATTTTGGCAAAGGACAGGGTAAAGTTGTTTTGGTATCATGGATCATTGCTCCAATTCCTTAAAAGCTATTTTTTTGAATAATAGATGTATTGACATTTTTTTTATAAAATAACAAGTCTTGTGAGCTAAGGTTAGTTGTGGGATTTTAGAATTTGGTTTATGCGTTTCATGCATAACTGACTTCCGACCATGCTAAATTGTGACTTGATTTATCAAAATTTTTAAGGAGAAAAATATTTTGAAAAGTTTTCCTTGATTTAAAAAGTTTCTCTTTTGAAATTGTTTTTGGATTGGAGTTATTTTCGACTCTTAAATGATTTTTAGAGTTTTGTCCAAAATTTGATTTCAAGAGAAAATGTATGTCCAAATATTTTTGAATTTATTTTTCAAATGATGTACAAATTTGAAAAGTGGGTAAAAGTTTTGTGAAATCTTTGATTTTAAAGGCCACATGTTTGGTGTATGGAAGGCAAATAAAGCTATGATTTGTGGATTAACGGTGCATTAGGATCAGCTATATGGAAATAGCTATAATAAGGGAAAAGTTAATTTAGGCTTGGAATTCCTATTTCCACACCTTGTTGACGACACACGCAAGTCTATTTTTAGACTCAGTTCCATTTTAGAGCATGGAAACATGCCTCCTTATGCATTTTATGCTTGTAAAATTTGGAGTAAATTTGGGGCAGCGAGGAAATTTCCACTATACAATGGGAAAATGGTAGCTTTAAGAGTGGTAAGAATGTACAATTCTCCACTTGAATTCCTTTTTTTAGCATAAGAATGTCGTTTAGGAAGTGATATTTCAATGCAATAAATGTTTGGTTGGTAGGAATTGGACGCAAATTGGTTGCACATTGGGGATTTTGGTGAAAAGTTTTTTCAGAATTTGCATACATAAAGAACTTCCAATATATTTAGAGGATGTTCACACCATATCTTCAAAAATGATTTCAGAAAGAAAATCATTCATATAGAATGGCCCGATTTAGAATCATTCTGCATAAAATTTTCTATGTTGTGATACACTATGCACTTGTGCACATTGGTTGGAAAAGTGGTTCTAAAGTAATTGATTACGTAGTCTAGGATAATTGTGAACTAGAACCATGACTTATTCAATGGTATGATTTTGGGGACGAATTTCTTTTAAAGAGGGAAGAATGTAACACCCAATATTTTAGCGCTAATTATTTAAATAGTCAGTCAGTTATTTTAGCTCCAAAAATGAAATTTGTACAATAATGGAATTTAACCCAAAATTGGCATCACTGCGTTCATGACGAAATTCTGAGTGACTTTCGTATTCGGAGTTTTGTAGTTGGAGTCCAAACGGAGAATTTACAGATGATAAATGAATTCGGAGCGGAAATAATTAATTAATAAAAATTAACACACACACATATATATAAGGGGACCACAAGTCGACCCCTTCATAGAGGTGGATGATTGGGGGCGGTCGACCTCGCCACACATGCAGGCCAAGTTTTCACTTAGCATAAACGGTCTGGATTTTGTATTTTTATTCTGACGGATGGTTGATTCTAGCCCCTATAATTTCAGGTCTAATCGTTTCTTCTCTTCTCATATATTTTTGAATAGAGCAGTGAAGCTCCACTAATTCTCATTCTCCATTTTCCTTCTAAATTATAGAAATAAGATATTTATATCCATACAAATAAATTATAGAAGAATAGAAATCAAATAAAAGGAGAAGAAAAGAAAATCAAAAATATGCATTAATAAGGTAATTTATATTTTGATCGATATCTATTTTCTCTCTCAGTCTCTTCTCAGATCTGATATTCTAACTATATTTATACCCTTTTTATATATATTTCTTAAATTAAAAAGGATTTGGAGTTAGTCACAGGTTTTACTTCTTATTTAGAGATTTGGAGCATGCCTTAAAGGTGAGTGGAAAAATTATATACATTTTATGATTTTGAATCTATTCCATTGGCATACATATGATTTTTATGCCTAAATCAATTTTATTTATGAGTTGTAGGCTTAATCTATCATAGAAAACCAGTGTCTACATATTCTTGTTTGATTTGGAATAGTGTTTACACCCAGATTTGGAAATCAATTGCAAAGATTTTAGAATTTGAATGGTGTATAGTTTTATTCTCGATCTGTACTTAGGGTGTAAAATATTAATAGGATTTAGATTATTGCCCTATTTATGTTAAATTGTAGATGTTCCATAGGTTAATTTGTTGGAAGAACATCCGTTTGGTTTTTATAAATTGGTTTATTTCTTCACTTTTCATTGAAAAAGATGATGTTTGATTTAACAAGCAATATATGCAAATAAAAAGGAAGAGATTTGTAAAGTTCAAATTTATTTTCCGTAGTTTACACTGTCTATTCCAATATTCATTCCTTGTAATTTCAAACGGATTCCTTTTATTAGCTTTTGTATAAACTAATTTATGGAAATTATAATAGAAAATCTTCCTAAGGAATCGAATTCCAGCAAATTAAATGTGGAAAGCATATTCTAGTTAAATATTTAGGACTATAATATATTGAGATAGGAGTAGGTAGTCTATATTTATTTATTACGCTAATAAATAAGTATAAAATTTAAACAATAACATTGAATCATGTGTGCAGCTCGCTTATGATAGATTATTTATAGGTAGGATAGGAAAGAAAATAGGAGGATTAGGAAAGGTAGCAATTCCTATTAATGGGCAATAAAGTTAGGAATTGCCAATAATAATAGGATATAAAAGGTTGTAACCCCAATTAATAGGCAATAAATATGAATTGAATTGGGGATTATAATTAATTAATTCGGTATAGATGGCAGTAACTCCAACTAATAGCCAAATAAATGAGGAATCAATTAGGAGTTACAATTAATAAATGCAAATGGATTTATGTGATTGGTAAATATGGAATGTTAAATAAACAACTATGTAATAGTTATAAAAAGTCACTAGTTGGAAATTAGTTATTATACATAAATATCTAAGGAAATGTCTGTTAGGATTATTATGGACAAATTGACATTTATGGATTATTAGAAGAGGATTTATAGCTAATTAAGTATTTAAGGTAAATCTCATTGCCTTAAATAGGAAGGGGATTAGTAAACTAAGTCCAATATTTAACTTAGGATTAATACTACAACGTAGAATATACGACCTAAATCTTATATAGGCTTAGGATAGCATTTGGACTTAGTAGATTAGGATGAAAGGTACTAGGGTCACACGACGAAAGACTGCCCTTCACTTATAGGCTACCAGCGGTCATGTGCACTTACTATTAATGTTAGACGTCACCAGTCATAGGACCTATGGCTACGTGAGAGATAAGACCTACCTTGGGGTTAGGGATATTAAGTAGGTTTTTTGAGGGCCCGCCTCTTTCCAAATTAAAAAGTATTAAATGGTCCAAATTAGTAATTAACAGCGGTTAGAAATATCTCCAGAGGGGTTCGCTTTAGGTTTGAGGTATTCAGTGGCTGTTGGGTCCGCTTCTCTTCTAAAAAGAAGTATTAAGTTGGTGAGATTACAAACTATAAGAGTGATAATGGATATCTTTGGAATGGCTCGCTTCCGGATTGGGTTCTTAAGTGTCATTAGATCATAGGGTCCACCTCTTTCCTACAATATATATATTAAGTAGTCTAATGAGATTCCAAGCGATGTCAGATAGATAGTACCTGTGAGGAGTCTGTGTTGATGTTAGGTATTAAATGATGTGGGACCTGCCTAGAACATAGGTATAAAATGGTTAGAAGTCTGCCTAGTCCTTATTTATAAGGTATTAAGTGGCTTAGGTACTGTCTCTCACATGGCTGCGATTTTATTAGTGATATTGTGCAAGTATGGCTATTAGATATTATAAAGCCTTAAATAGTGATTGGAGGTCTCTGTAGGTGTGACTAATAAACAAGCGACGATGATGCAAGGAGTCCACCTTTGAGAACAGTCTTAAATGACGGGGTCTACTTCCATTGAGGTCACAAATGATCAAAGTCTACCAATTTCTCTTTTAGAAATATTAAGTAGCTGATGGACTTGATGATAGTAGGAGTCCGGTTCATATTTGGTAGTATTAAGTGGCTGATGGATTTAGGAAGTATTAGAGGTTGATAGGCTTCGTCGGCATTTTATTCCTTGGGAAGTGTAGGTTGATAAATCATGTGTGCAATACCATGTTAATTTAGTTAACCTTGAAATAGTAGACATAACAAATAAATGGAAACCAATCGGTATAAATTTATATTATGGACACTATATAGATTTTTCAATCACTAGAATGTTGTTCTGACCCTCTCCTCGTACAACTCATACGATAGATTTTAAGGAATAGATCAGTGCAGCTGGACGTGATTGATTGCTGGAGAAGTCTTTTTTCTCTCATGCGCGATGCTGATGTGGCAATCTAATATCCAAAGATTACCATTAATTCCAATAATCAGCAGTTATGTCCTATTATTGTTTCTGCTTTGAATTTAGATTTTATAAATCTTTGGTAATGCTCATGCTTATTTGCAGGTACTAAATCCAACTATCTGTACTATAATGGACATGGGATTTAATTTTATCAAAATTTGGGCTCATTAAAGTGTGAGCTGTCACAGGCCCCCTTTGGACTAGGATACTATCTTCGCTAGTATCCATAACCCAACATTTCGTCAGCATCTATTATCATTGAAGTACCACATTAGTTTAGCTGTATTCTACCTTGCCTTTGGGATTTACTTATTTGTCTGTTTCCTATTATGGACTTAGCTCCATGGACTATAGAGGACTTAGCTCCTCAGACTATAAAGAACTCAGCTGCTCGAACTACCCCATTCATTTTGAGAGACCATACCTACGGTTATCTAGCCTTACCCCTAACAAGCAAACTAGAAAACAATTATGGTGGTGGACGACCTATACATGGCCTACACTAGTAGAAGGTGTAGCCCGTTTAGGTGTAACCCTCATCTTTTCATACATACATACTTGTTTAATTTTTATGCCTTTAATGTTCTATTGTTCCTAATATTTCTTTACCTGTTTACGTGTTTACTTCTTTTCCAATTTAAGGTCGTTCACCACTTTCTCTTAAAAGATCTAAATATCTTTTCCTATTTACTTCCATTTCTTTTTATTGAACTTTTCTTTTTATTCCTTTTTTTACATTTAATACCCTCCCTTGTTTAGAAGATCTAAATGTCCTTAAATCCTAATAGTTTATTGTGATAACTTCTAATTTACATTTACTTGCCTAACTCATTTAATCAACAAATCTGGAATTACAATATAATTTATTAAATTTAGGGACTATTTCTACCCAATATTAAATTTAGCGACCACTACCGTCTAATACTTCTCAGATTCAAGTTTGTGCAATATTGAATGCAAGTTATCAATCATAGAATATATAGGCAGAGTTTGTAAATTCAAATGACATATATAATTAGGCCTACAATCCCAATTATACATTTAGGCATACAGAAATAGATTTAAAGTGATATAAATCTGATATTATATAAAAAAATATAATTTCTCACTTACCATTTTAGCTTTCCAGATCTTCAAATCCAATCTCTGTTATTCAGTTTGACTCCCTTTTCTTCCTATTTGAATACATATACCACAAGCATATATATATATACCTATCGGAAATGTATATCAGAGAAGGGATTCAAATTTAATTTAGATTTTAGAT
Organism: Allium cepa; assembly: GCA_030765085.1. Classification (NCBI taxonomy): domain Eukaryota; kingdom Viridiplantae; phylum Streptophyta; class Magnoliopsida; order Asparagales; family Amaryllidaceae; genus Allium; species Allium cepa. The sequence goes on from CM060935.1 coordinate 564,681,601, forward strand.
CCGAATTTATTATTTACCTTGGCTTTGTCGATTTGATTCGACCTTATTTGTAACGACCCGCCTTTTCGTACGCTTTAAATCGACGATAAACCACACACGTCAGACTTAAACCATATAGAAGGGAGGATTGTTATAGGGTAAATAAGAAAAAGCTGATAAATAAATAAAACAAAACAGAATCTTGCAGCGGAACGATAAAATATAATAATGAATTATATATTTCATGAAGCTGTTTTACAAAACATTTGATTATACTTATACCATATGTATCAGAATTACACATACCAGAGAATATTAATAATACGGCGGAATACAATAGTGTAGTGGAATAATATTATAGATAATATTAATACACTCTTCGTTTTCGTTCTCCGGAAATACGATCTTCCAAATCCTGAAACGCTCAGGCTGACTCGAGCGAATTAAAAAGACAAAACACTCGAGTCAAAACTAAAAGATCTTATGCAAGTTAAATCAACAGTAAAATATGAGTGGAACGGCGTCAGAGATATTTACGGGGTTTGACATCTCCTATCCAGTGTCTAACGTGTGTGCAATAACTTAAGAGATGCTCAGGATTTACATCTTCTAAGGGTCCGTTAAACTATTTACTATGCAGTAGTATGTCGCTATTATAATAATGTCTATAGTAAAATAAACTTACTTTTAAATTGCGTTAAGGAGTGACCCAATATTCCCCTTAACACGTAATAGTCCCAGTAGTCCATCCAATATCATAGTCCCTCCTGATCGGGAAGCCACCAGAGGATACCACACGGGCAATGGAAGAAAACCAAACTCATACAAGGCGCGATAGGGTAGGTGACACGGCACACAAGGCAATGCCAGGGTAGATATACCAATTACGCACACGGGCGGGTGGTAACGCGTAGCAGCTACTACCGTCCACCTCGAGCCACACCCTTAAATCAGAAAAACAAAAGTGGCCACCGAATAAATCCAAAAGTCAGAGTATAATATCGAAAGGATGTGTCCGATCAGAGGAATGACCTCATTGGCCCGAGATCGCTCATGTTTTAGTCATCTTATGCCAATTCACGGGAGTCGGGTCCACGTATTTACCTCAAAGGAAACACTGCCACCATCCTACTTCATTCTGGAATCTCCACTGCATACACGGTTGTTAAAGTGGTTTTCGGAGTTGGCAGAGAGTATGACAACTTCCGATCCCGGTCTCTTCAACAACCAAACGTTATTATAACACCGCGGTCATTTTAAAATAAATATACTTCAAAACCAGGATATAATATTCATTTCAAAACCATAAAATGCGATATCATTTCCATTTTTAAAAAACTCAATCAATATGATATCATTTTTTATTTCAAATCAATATAATATCATTTTTTTACCTTTTTTTTCAAAATCAAAGCACTTCCAAATTATACACTTAGAAACCAAACATTGAAATTTTAATACCTTAAAAACATAATGCTTTGAAATTCATAACTTCGAAGTACTTCAATTTCGATAAAACATTTCAATTTCAATATTTTTCAACTTTGAGTATTAAACAATTTCAAAACTAAGGTTGATAATTACGATTCATCAATTCAATGTTCTGTTATTTAGTTTTGAAATATTTTACATAATAAAGCCATTATCATTTAAATAAACTCAAATTACGAAAACTAAATCTTGCATTCAATTTATTTATACTTAAAATAGTCATTTAATTCACCTAGACCCCAAAATCAAGTTATAATAATTATACCTTTAAAATTCCCATTTTAAAAAATTTCACATCAACCCTTTTTGAGTTTAATTATCAAATAATTTCAATTTCATATAATCTCACATTTATCTCAATTTCAAATCAAATTTATTTGAGTAAAATTCTTAAAAATTTGATTCAAATCAATTTCATATTTATCTTCCAACCTTAATTGTATTTAAGTCAATATAAACTCTATATACAATATAATTTAAATGAATACTTTAACCATATTATATCTTGATAAAAATCAAACTTTATTATTAAACTTCTTTTATACTTAAAACAATTTTATACATAGCTTAAAACAAAGAATTTAACTATATATAAAATAACATTTATACAATATCTGAATCAATATCTCATAACACCATATATTTCTTTGCAAAACGATAGAAATCCTTTTAAAACATTTTTATATATAGACCACGGTGTCTCTGTATAATTTTCTACCCTATGGTCAAGTGATACGGATATTTCTCATTTCAATCCGTAATTTAAAATAAAAATACGGTTATATATCATTTCTAACCGCACTCCCAAAAAATAATGACAAATCAATAAAGAACTTGCTTATTTTGATGATATAAATAAAACATCCATTCATCCATCATAGAATCATACATCCATCACAACCCTCACCCAAAACAATCAATCAATATCAATATATAACTGATAATATATAACAGGTAATTAACAGGAAGTTATATTCAATAATAAATTAAATAACGATTTAATTTAAATAAATGCAATTTGCTAAGATGATGATTAAAAAATATACAAACCAGTCATAAATAAATTCATAATCATAACATAAATTAAATTTAACGAAAATAAGAAATTTTAGAAGTTGTGAGTGAGTTAAAACACTTACCTTTTGAATTTAAATTGAATTTAAATCCAATTTAAACCCAAAATTTGAAAAGTCTCCAAATCTGTCCAAACAAGAGCCAAAATGTCCGGAATTCAAATACGAACCTAGCGGAGAAAACCACGCATGCATTGGTATTCGTATGTAAAAGTTATAGCGATAATTATGTTTGAATTTCAATTTTAAAAATTAAAATAGAAGAACCAATTACCTCCCCCAACACTTTCCACGTCACCCTTTATCATGCTTACGCAATTACCTTCTAGTATTCGAACAAAACCCTAGCAGAAATAAATGCGCTCGATCAGATGAACTGCAGCCACGCAACCCAATCACACGCCGCCGATCGTCGCCCACGCCGCTACCTCGGCTACCATCTCGACCTGACTCATGCGCTGCCTCGCCGACGACGACGAAAGCACAGCCGCCACTCAAAAAAATCGAACCCTAATTCACGAATTCAGGCGCCTTCGACCAAAATTACCCCACACGACCACCGCTGCCGAGATCCTATAGCCAAGCACGATGAAATCCATATCCCAATTTCGCAAATCGAGGCCAAAATCAAATATCCCCAAATCGACGTTTAGGATCCGCGAATTTGAGCTTTGACCGAGATTCCCAGTTGACTCGAGCATCGATTGCAAAAACAGAAACTACGCGTAGATTCGTATCGATGAAATCTTCGATATATATATTTTTTCAAATTTTTCTGAGGAGTTTGAATTTTTGGATTTGAATTTGATTTGTGTTTGGATCTAGAATTTGTTTGTCTGCCATTAAGTAAGAGGGGGAATAGAATGACTTGTACGTACAGACAAATGAGAAATAGAGGTTGGCTGGGGTTTATAACAGGGTATATATAGGCAAGGTTGAAATAGAACAGATGGACCCGATTTAAAAACGCGTTGATCAATGAATGACCCGAAAAGCCCGTTCTGACTCCGGAACGAAATTGGGTCAATCCGTATATCAAAATAGATGTTTTAAAATATTTTAAACGCAATGGAAAAGTTTTCAAGTCACAAATTCCATCGTATGAAGAAGTTATGCTAAAATCAATTTATTTCAAATTGATTTCAATTGATTTCAGTTTAATTGATTTCTGAGCGTTTCGAGTCCGTACAATCGAACAACAAGTCCGATCTATACTAAACTTGAAATCCTACAACAGTTTACCGTTACAGATCCGATGAAACTAGTTTCATCGAAATCCGAGTCAGTGGCCAAAATGGCTATTTTTACACTAATTAAATAAATTAATAATTAATTAATTAAATCAAATTTCCAATTTAAATTCTAAAATTGACAATTCTTATCATTTTAGATTTCTTAATCATTTACAATGATTTAAACAAATTTAGATGTCAATTTAATGTTGATTCATTCATCAATTTCAGCGTTAAATTTCATTTTTATTACATTCAGAAATTATAAATTTAATTTACAATAATTCCAACTAATTTACTTTTCATTCTATTATTCAATTTATTATTATCAAACGGATGAAATTAACATTGGATTCAAAATCTATTATCTTAATATTCTCAGATTTCATCTAAATCTCTATTAACGTAATAATTAAATGTTTAATTTCATTTATTTACAATTAATTCAATTATTGAATTTTACACTTCAATTTAATTAATAAATCTTGCTTTCTATACTTTAAATCAACCAATAGTCATATTATAGATGGAATGGACATTACTTTCAAATATTATCATAATTTACATTAACAAAATATTTAATTATATTTATTAAAATTTATTTCCCAATTTACTAAATAAAATCAATTAAAATCTTGCAATTGTGCATTCACTATAATTCCCACATATATTGAAATTTTGCCAAATATAACATTTACATTACTTCCTATATTGGGATTTCATTTCACATTAATGTAACATTTATTTACATTTATTTTAATTTAAATTTCAAATTAACAAGCTAATAAATTGGTAACATACAAAATCATTACCGTTAACCTTTTGTCTCATAAATAGGCTTTTATTACTTACAAATCAAAGTTATCATTTATTTTCATTAATTGGCCTTTCATTCAATTCATAAATTATTAACTTCAACTAGCCTTGGCTATATCTTGGCACATTAATATTTCCCAAATCTACTAATTTCAATCAATTAAAACTTCACAATTGTTTAAATTAATTGGGATTGCACTACATTTATTATTTATCAACTTGCTTTAACCTTATTACCTAAATTTACATTCAGTTACTATTGAGCAATATTATTTCATTCGTTAATTCAACACTTACTCTTAATTACTCATTTTCTATTTTATAACCAAGGGAAACAATTTATACTATTACATTTTTTTAATTGTGACATCACTTCAATTGTCAATAATTAGTTTTAATAACCATTGCTACAATTCACTATTAAATTTACTTCAACATAAATTATAAAAAAATTATTTATTTCTAAGTTTAATTACAAAAATCTTAGTAAAATGCCAAATTTAATTATTGAATCTTACGGGTCGTTACACTCTCCCCCACTTAAAACTTTTCGTCCCCGAAAAGGAAAAGAAGGGAAAAGAGAAACTTATAAATCAGTATATATTATTCAAAACATTATATTCATAACAATAAATTTACAGAATAGGATAATTAAATAAAATATGTAGATTTATAAACAATTAAATCTTTTGTATTCAAATTAATAAGGTTTGGTAAACATTTTCAAAATATTTTCTAAGTCTAAAATTTACGGAAAATTTTGGCAGAGTCTCCTTTGTACGGAGTTAATATCAAATATAACAATATACAACAAATATTCAAAATAATATATATCCCAACACGGGAAAAACAATATAATAACGATATAAAACCGTAATCCGAGAACATACCTATTTGTCGCGCAAACAACGCTTAAATTACGAAACCAAAAGCAGTAGCAATTGCTTTCATAACCTGTATTTCACTTATATAATCTAAAGAGTTAATAATTATATAAAATGAAATGTTCAAAGTCGTTTCAACCATAAACAACAAATCAGTGTAATCACCAATCACTTGCAACAAGGCATACAACCATCACATAGAATCAACACAAAACAATCATTCATTCATATCAAACAAAATGAATAGTTGCTCGGGTTCAAAGACTTTAAATTTTACGGAATGAAAATAAACTACTAAGTGCACCATTTACTCAACAGTCTTAGATGGAACTAATAGATTATTTATTCATCCAAACAAATTTGAAGTATCCTTGCCCAAACAACCATAAACCAAACAACAACGATTTCAAACAACAGATTAAGTTTGTTCTTATTAATTCCATTCATACATTTGTTGTTTTATTTCCTTTCATTCATATAATGGTTTATCTTTTTATTTTACATTTATTTCTTGCAAATTTTTATTTTTTCCATCCACTGATTTAGTGTTTATTTCACTTATTTGCACTTATACTCATATAAATTCTTTTTATTTATTCGTATCAAATATTTTTTTTTATTACATTCGTTTTTTTCCAACTTCATTTAATTTCATTCTTTTATTTCTTAATTTCATTTATTCATTTATTCGTAATACTTACCTTCTATTATATTTACTTATAGTTACGTTCAATTATAACTTAAGTTTATAACAATTAGAACATCAAATTCTTATTAATTAAAGAATTTCCTTGAATACTTCCATTATTTCAAATTTTTACTTGTATAATATTCTATTACATTTTCTTATTAAAACATTGTAAGTTTTATTATTTGTTAAGTTATATATATATATGCTTTTAAGAATGCAATTGAAAGTTACACAAGTTTATTTTATTTCTTTTAGTTAATTCATGTTCAATAATTTTATCTTTTGTCTTGTAAGTTACAATCTCAACTTTCTTTTAATTTCCTTTATAACTTAGCATTAAATCTCTCATTTCATTTAGATGTTTCAATCATTAGTTAAATCCCATTTCACTATATTAATTAAACAATTAATTAATGAAAAATTTAGAACTAAATACCGGTATAAATTTCAGATCGTTGTAAAATAATAGATAAATATATACACTTACACTTTATATATCCAATTATATTTAAAACAATTTAAAATTTATATTTGTTTATCAAAATAAATCTGCAGTAGAACTACTACCATGGCCTTCCCACTTTGAAACTCGAAAATGAATATCGATGATGCGTGCACTCATCATCAAAATTATTTTTCAGCGACAGAGAGGGGAGTACAAGTTATTTCTTTCCAAAATCATCTTTAAAACAATTCTTTTAAATCTTATTGAAATATCTTTATCAGAAGTATTTTCTAAATAATATTATTATTATATTCCAAAATCATTCGAAAGAAAGTTTCAAAACCCGGAACTTACGTCCTAAATTCCCAATTTTATTTATTTTATTTTCAATCTCATTTCAACTATTATTTATTAATTTCATTACTTAAGAACCAATATATTACAACCAAATATAACCTTTATAAAAATTTATTTAATATATAGAAAATGTAATAGGCAAAATTATTTCATCCACCTATATTAAACAAATATTATGTCGGTATGTCCTATTAAATGTTTAGAAATCCCTATTAATGTCATAGTGTCCCATGCATCAACCAGAATTTATAAATACAAAACGGAACAGATTAACACAATATTAAAACCTTTTTATAACACTAACAAATACGCTCTCTTATATATATACACTCAATGACTCATCATAGGGTATTACTACCCTATTAGTAAAGAGTCAAACCCCACAAAGCTAAGGTTTATCGCTAAACCAAAGCTCTGATACCAGATGTAACGACCCGCCTTTTCATACGCTTTAAATCGACGATAAACCACACACGTCAGACTTAAACCATACAGAAGGGCAGATTGTTATGGGTAAATAAGAAAAAGCAGAGAAAGAAATAAAACAAAACAGAATCTTGCAGCGGAACAGTAAAATATAATAATCAATTATACAGTTTATGAAGCTTTTTACAAAACATTTGATTACACTTATACCATATATATCAGAGTTACACACACCAGAGAATATTAATAATGCAGCAGAATACAATAGTGTAGTGGAATAATATAATAGATAATATTAATACACTCTTTGTCTTCTAGAGATACGGTCTTCCAAATCCTGAAATGCTCAGGCTGACCCAAGCGAATTGAAAAGACAAAACACTCGAGTCAGAACTAAAAGATCTTATGTAAGTAAAATCAACAGTAAAATATGAGTGGAATGGCGTCAAAGATGCTTACGGGGTTTGACATCTCCTATCCAATGTCTAACGTGAGTGCAATAACTTAAGAGATGCTCGGGATTCACATATTCTAAGGATCTATTATACTATTTACTATGTAGTAATATTTCTCTATTATAATAATGTCTATAGTAAAATAAACTTAATTTTAAATAGCGTTAAGGAGTGACCCAATATTCCCCTTAACACGTAATAGTCCCAGTAGTCCATCCAATGTCATAGTCCCTCCTGATCGGAAAGCCACCAGAGGATACCACATGGGCTATGAGAGAAAACCAAACTCGTACAAGGCGCGATAGGGTAGGTGACACGGCACACAAGACAATGCCAGGGTAGATATGCCAATTACGCACATGGGCTGGTGGTAACGCGTAGCAGCTACTACCGCCTACCTCGAGATACACCCTCAAATCAAAAAAACAAAAGTGGCCACCGAATAAATCCAAAAGTCAGAGTATAATATGGAAGGGATGTGTCCGATCAGAGGAATGACCTCATTGGCCCGAGAACGATCCTTTTTCAGCCACCTTATGCCAACTCACGGGAGTCGGGTCCACGTATTTACCTCAAAGGAAACGCCGCCACCATCCTACTTCATTCTGAAATCTCCACCGCATACACGGTTGTTAAAGTGGTTTTTGGAGTTGATAGAGAGTATGACAACTTCCGATCCCGGCCTCTTCAACAACCAAACATTATTATAACACCGCGGTCATTTTAAAATAAATATACTTCAAAACCAGGATTAATATTCATTTCAAAACCATAAAATACGATATCATTTACATTTAAAAAAAACCAATCAATATGATATCATTTTTTATTTCAAATCAATATAATATCATTTTTTATCCTTTTTTTTCAAAATCAATGCACTTCCAAATTATGCACTTCGAAACCAAACATTGAATTTTAATACCTTAAAAATATAATGCTTTGAAATTCATAACTTCGAAGCACTTCAATTTCGATAAAACATTCAATTTCAATATTTTTTAACTTTGAGTATTAAACAATTTCAAAACTAAGGTTGATAATTATGATTCATCAATTCAATGTTCTATTAATAAGTTTTGAAATATTTTACATAGTAAAGCCATTATCATTTAAATAAACTCAAATTAAGAATAACTAAATCTTGCCTTCAATTTGTTTATACTTGAAATAGTCATTTAATTCACCTAGACCCCAAAATCAAGTTATAATAATTATGCCTTTAAAATTCCCAAGTTAATAAATTTCACATCAACCCTTTTTGAGTTTAATTCTCAAATAAATTCAATTTCATATAATCTCACATTTATCTCAATTTCAAATCAAATTTATTTGAGTAAAATTCTTAAAAATTTGATTCAAATCAACTTCATATTTATCTTCCAACCTTAATTGTATTTAAGTCAATATAAACTCTATATGCAATATAATTTAAATAAATATGTAAACCATATTATATCTCGATAAAAATCAAACTTTATTATTAAACTTCTTTTATACTTAAAACAAAGAATTTAACTATATATAAAATAACTTTTATGCAATATTCGAATCAATATCTCATAAAACCATATATTTCTTTGCAAAACCATAGAAATCCTTTTAAAATATTTTTATATATAGACCACGGTGTCTGTATATAATTTTCTACCCTAGGTCAAGTGATACAGATATTTATCATTTCAATCCGTAATTTAAAATAAAAATACGGTTATATATCATTTCAAACCGCAATCCCAAAAAATAATGACAAATCAATAAAGAACTTGCAGATTTTGATGATATAAATAAAACATTCATTCATCCATCAAAAATCATACATCCATCACAACGGTCATCCAAAATAATCAATCAGTATCAATATATAACTGATAATATATAACAGGTAATTAATAAGCAGTTATATTCAATAATAAATTAAATAACGATTGAATTTAAATAAATGCAATTAGCTGAGATGATGATTTAAAAATATACAAAACAGTCATAAATAAATTCATAATCACAACATAAATTAAATTTAACAAACATAAGAAATTTAGGAGTTGAGAGTGGGTTAAAACACTCACCTTTTGAATTTAAATTGAATTTTAAACCAATTTAAACCCAAAATTTGAACAGTCTTCGAATCCATCCAAACAAGCGCCAAAATGTCCGGAATTCAAATACGAACCAGGCGGAGAAAACCGCACGTGCGTTGGTGTTCTTATGTCAAAGTTATATTGATAATTGTGTTTGAATTTCAATTTTAAAAATTAAAATAGAAGAGCCTATTACCTCCCCCAACACTTGCCATGTCACCCTTTATCGTGCGTATGCAATTACCTTCCAATATTCGAACGAAACCCTAGCAGAAAGAAACGCACTCGACCAAATGAACTGCAGCCACGCAACCCAATCACACGTCACCGATCGTCACCCACGCCGCGACCTTGGCTACCATCTCGACCTGACTCATGCGCAGCCTTGCCGACGATGACGAAAGCACAGCCGTCACTTAAAAAAATCGAACCCTAATTTGCTAATTCAGGTGCCTCCGACCAAAATTACCCCACACGACCTCCACTGCCGAGATCTTATAGCTAAGCACGACGAAACCCATATCCCGATTTCGCAAATCGAGGCCAAAATCAAAAATCCCCAAATCGACGTTTAGGATCCGTGAATTTGAGCTTTGACCAAGATTCCTGGTTGACTCGAGCATCGATTGCAAAAACAGAAATTCCACGTAGATTCATATCGATGAAATCTTCGATATATATATTTTTTCAAATTTTTCTGAGGAGTTTGAATTTGATCTGTGTTTGGATCTAGAATTTTCTTGTCTGCCATTGAGGAAGAGAGGGAATAGGATGACTTGTACATACAAACAAATGAGAAATAGAGGTAGGCTAAGGTTTATAACATGGTATATATATGCAAGGTTGAAATAGAATAGATGGACCCGATTTAAAAACGCGTTGAACGATAAATTGCCCGAAAAGCCCATTCTGACTTCGGAACGAAGTTGGGTCAACCCGTATATAAAATAGATGTTTTAAAATATTTTAAACGCAATGGAAAAGGATTCAAGTCGAAATTCCATCGTATGAAAAAGTTATGATAAAATCAATTTATTCAAATTGATTTCAATTGATTTCAATTTAATTGATTTTTGGGCGTTTCGAGTCCGTACGATCAAACGACAAGTCCGATCACTACTAAACTTGAAATCCTACAATAATTCACAGTTACGGATCTGACGAAACTAGTTTCGTCGAAATCCGAGTCAGTGGCCAAAATGGCTATTTTTACACTAATTAAATAAATTAATAATTAATTAAATCAAATTTCCAATTTAAATTCTAAAATTGACAATTCTTATCATTTTAAATTTCTTAATCATTTACAATGATTTAAACAAATTTAGATGTCAATTTAATGTTGATTCATTCATCAATTTCAGCGTTAAATTTCATTTTATTACATTAAGAAATTATATTTAATTTACAATAATTCCAATTAATTTACTTTTTATTCTATTATTCAATTTATTATTATCAAACGGATGAAATTAACATTGGATTTAAAATCTATTATCTTAATATTCTCAGTCTTCATCTAAATCTCTATTAACGTAATAATTAAATGTTTAATTTCATTTATTTACAATTAATTCAATTATTGAATTTCACACTTCAATTTAATTAATAAATCTTGCTTTCTATACTTTAAATCAACCAATAGTCATATTATAGATGGAATGGACATTACTTTCACATATTATCATAATTTACATTAACAAAGTATCTAATTATATTTATCAAAATTTATTTCCTAATTTACTAAATAAAATCAATTGAAATCTTGCAATTGTGCATTAACTATAATTTCCTCTTATATTGAAATTTTGCCAAATATAATATTTGCATTACTTTCAATATTGGGATTTCATTTCACATTAACGTAACATTTATTTACATTTATTTTAATTTCAATTTCAAATTAACAAGCTAATAAATAGGTAACATACTAAATCATTACCGTTAACCTTTTGTCTCATAAATAGGCTTTTATTACTTACAAATCAAAGTTATCATTTAATTTCATTAGTTGGCCTTTCATTCAATTTATAAATTATTAATTTTAATTAGCCTTGGTTATATCTTGGCACATTAATATTTCCTAAATCAACTAATTTTAGTCAATTAAAACTTCACAATTGTTTAAATTAATTGGGATTGCACTACATTTATTATTTATCAACTTGCTTTAACCTTATTGCCTAAATTTACGTTCAGTTACTATTGAGAAATATTATTTCATTGGTTAATTCAACACTTACTCTTAATTACTCATTTTCTTTTTTATAACCAAGGGCAACAATTTATACTATTACATTTTCTTAATTGTGACATCACTTCAATTGTCAATAATTAGTTTTAATAACCATTGCTATAATTCGCTATTAACATTTACTTCAATATAAATTATAAATTTTTTATTTCTTTCAAAATTTAATTGCAAAAATCTTATTAAAATGCCAAATTTAATTATTGAATCTTACGGGTCGTTACATTATTCCTTTTCTCAATCATTCTCTACTATTCTCAATTTGTATATACGTTTGTAAACTATGACTATTTTTAAGAATTAGGAATTTTGTGGGAAAAAGAAAATGGTAGAGCTCTGATGTTGCTCTAGAAAATATGAGAAGCAAGATTAGATCTGTATTTAAAAGGATTCGAATCAATGCTAGCCATTTGATTAAATTATTTTAAATCAAGGCCATTCAGCTATGTTAGAATTGTACATTTGACATCTCAACTGGTCGACCATCATCCCCTACAATTCGACCGCTAGCGGTCGGCCGACCAAAGTTAGGGGTCGATCGATCATATTTAATTATGGTAATTAATTGTGCACATTTTATTTTGTTAATTTATTCCCGTTTTCATCCAACCGAGATAATTTATTTCCATGCTAACTTTTCTTAAACCCTAAGCAACTGTTAACGTTAATTTTCTGTTAATTACATTTTATTTCCTTACTTACATATATAATTATTCCTGACTTTAATTATTCATATGTTAATAACCTTTTCTTTTGAATTTCGATCGAAAACTTTATTTATGAAAATTGGTCAGAAAATCACTATAAACTAAATAGTGCAGGTTTCATTGCCAAATTATAACTTTTATGAAATCTCCATTTTTCGGCGTTATTATTTAATAGTTAATTTCCTTTTAATTAATGATCGTAAAAGTTATGGGGTATTATATTCTTCCCCCTTAAAAGAATTTCATCCCCAAAATTCTTTAAGGGTATATCATGTAACATAACATGCAACCATCCCAAACTGACCAACTAATTAGTGTGCAACCAATTTTGCAACCAATCGTGTACAAATGCACAGTGTACCACAACATGTAAGATATTCGTATTGAGCAATTTTAATCAGCATTTCCTATATGAATGCATCTTTTAAAACAATTTTCAAAAATATGACTTAAACAACCTATATATACTGGTAGTTCTATATATATACATGCAAAATTTGAAAAATCAAAAACTTCATTTTGCAATCAAATTTTCTTGCACTTCTATGAATAGAAGTATAGTTCAATTAATTTTGCATCTAATCCCTACCATCCAATACCTAGAAGCAATTTTCTAACATCCAAAATTTTAAAATTACGATTTTCTAAGTCTATTACTCTTATGTTAAAGAAAAGGGTTTAGATGGAGAATTTCACATTTTCATCCTTCTCTTGTGTACCCTTTTCCACTGTACCTTGGAACTTTGCTTTTGCTCCCAATCCTTTTCAAAATTTTCCAACTATAGTCAAAGTAAGGATATTTACTTTGAAAATTTTAAAATTTTAAAACAGATTTATTTAAAACAAGTTTGGTTTACCTATTGACATGGCATGGAAAAAGAGATTCTATCGCTAAAACAGCTTTTCCCCTTTATCACTAACTACCGTTTACTTTTACTATCATTTCTGCTATACAATAGAATTCATACTTGTTAACCCATCAAATTTTTCTTAAGCTAAGCATATGGCATTTCAAAATCAAAACTTTTCCTCTTTTCTGTTCCAAACCTGTAACGTCTGCGGATTTTCGTTGCCGAAAAACCGAAATGTTATGGGTTTAAAAAGAATTTAAGAAAAGAAAAAGAAAGAAGAAGAGAGAAGAAGATAGAAAAATAGGGAGGAGAGAAAATAGAAAATTTTAAAATAGAAGAAAAAGAGAATAGAGAACATAGAAAATAGAAAACAGAAGAGAATAGAACGGAACAGGAAACAACAGAACAACATCAGAATCTCACAATTCGCAGCGGAACAACATATAATAATAAATGAATAATCTTTAAACAAAGAACTATATCAGTTATTACATTACATTTCATTTCATTACATCATATCATCAGAGTGTACAACAACAACAACAAACAAACAGTGCAGCGGAAAAAGAAATACTATATAAGTAATATGCCATGCCATCCAGCTTGCCTCCAGCAAATCCAGAATATCTTGATAAACCTAACTCTTGACTGCCCGTGTGGAAATTGGTGGGCACCCAGAGTTTAGGAAGGAAAACAATAAACTCCGAGTCAGTCATGTGACTGGTGTGAGAACTCAAAACAGTTTATTTACTTTAAAATCAAATATAGAGGAATATTTTTAAATTCAATTCGTAATGCTTTTAAAAATGAGACTACCATAAGGCCTCCCGCACACACACACAATGCAAACGCAGAATCGGAGGAGATTTCTCCTTATGATAGTCAAAGATGCTTGATACGCATTTAAAATAACATTTGATATTATTATTAGTGCATAGTGTAGGAAAAATTCATTTCGAAAGTAGAATATAAATCTTAGCCAACATACGACCATTATCGTATGCCTACTATAGCTATCATCCAAACAGTGTTGCGACACCATAAGTGAATAATAGGTTCTACAACTAATACCGTACAAGTCACGTATTGTTTCTTTGGATTTCCAACGAATGATCAGGCCAAGGAACTTCCCATTGCCACATGAGAATGCCTCTGGATGGACATCCCCGAGAACCAAACCGGATCTCTACCAACACAAGGCCGGGTTACCCCTAACTGAGTAACAACTGACCGAATATGCCATCCCCCGGTCCTTTGGGACCTTTATCACCGAGCGCTCGTAATCAATTCACACAATCATAACAAAGTGTTTTCAACATGAGTAAGTATCTGGGCTCCATACCATGATACCACCCTTTTCCAGAAGGAAATGGACACATCCTAAAGGGTGCTACCCCTCATAACCTTGCTGCTTCTTTCCTGTTTTGACCATTCACGGGGTGTGAGGCTCGACGAAGTCACGTCCACAAAAACATACTTTATACAAAAGCCATGCTTTGGGTCAACAAATGATCAACACAATGATCACAAGGATAGACGATCAAATAAACGATCCTATCACAAATAATCAACACAATGATCATTTCAGCATCACTCAGCATGTCACATTACCAAATTGGGAATATATCGCTGATAACATTCAACTACATAACCTCTGAGCACGTACGTCTCAGAGAAGGGTGTTAAGCTAAAAGAATAAATTCTCCGCCACCAACAGAAATATATTTGAAAGAAATCGGCTTTATATCTCAACTTGTAATGTCAGACATACAATCCATACAAGTCTGTTCCGGGCTCGAACAAAACCGAAGGCACTTCTTACGAAGCCCTTGCAATCCGGGTATTCACAATCCCGATCGAATTTCCCATCACTTAAGGAATCTCTATACCAGGAGCTACCCAGTGCAGAGACAATCGATAGGTCATCCTATCGCTTTCACAAATACTCGGTCTTCAACACCGATCTTCAAATGCAATTCACAACGACGTATCACATATTCGGAATGGGTTATACGACCCCATGGTCCTTTCCCGGTTAACCCGAATAGTGAGCGCTTATTCAAAAATAGGTGTGACATTCAAATTCAATCAAATCACATCAAATACCCATTCAAAGGTAAATATTGATAGTCGGTTATTGAACTATCAATTGATATGCACCCATCACCAAATTCCAAATAATTTTCCAAATTATTTATTTTCCAAAATATCTTTACAAGATATATAATTTTCACACTTCAAAAATAAATCAATATTTATTTTCAAACAAATTCTACTTTTCATTTATAAATTCCATAATGAATTTATATTCCAAAATATTCATGCATATACGATTTCAATTATCCATTTTCAATTTATCTTCAAAAAGATAAATTCTAAATATTCATTTCATATTGGAAAACATTTCCATACTTATTAAACATAAGCAATTCACAAATCTTTTTATTTTCAACACTTAGAAAATATTCAATATACTTAAATCGAATTAAGTATATATTTCATTCTTTAAGGAAATCATTCACTTAAACATATTTATTTGGGCCAAAACGAATGTTGCGTAAAACATCGTTACAACAACCCAAAATCACTAGTATAGGGATTCGAAATTAAAATAGATATATAAATCCCAATACTATTCAAACCATTTCCTTTCGGAAATCATTTACTATAACAACAGTGTTATAGTCCACCATTTCCTTTTATTTCTCGAAAACGTCTATTTCAACAATAAATGTTGAAATCTATGGTTTCGAATCTCAACATATTTTAAAACATCGTTAGATCGTTTTAATTCTATTTAAAACATTCACATTCTAAACATTTCTTTAACGTATTATTCACTATTCAAAAACGTGAATATACTACGTTAACAAATTTCATCAATTCTATGCATTTTATTTCAAAGGATTATTCACGGTCTAAAAACGTGAATATAACTCCATACATAAGTTATAATAATTTACTTATCAAAATAAGTCATTTCGAATTTATAAAACAACGTTTATAAATTCCATTTCTATTTATTTATAAAAACTTCCTTTTTATAAATTCTTTTATTAACCTATTCCAGTTTATAACTCAATTATAAACTAAAAGTTCATATTATAAGTTAAATACTTATAAAACGATTATTTTACAAAATCGTTCTTTTTAAACTTCATAATTATAAATCTTATAACTTATAAGATTTAATTATTTATCCAAAATATATTCTTTAATAACTTTATAAATTTTATAAACCTACTGCGTATAAAATTTCATTTATAACTTCACCGTTTATAATTCTATAAATTTCATTCCTTAATGAAATTCATTTTCACTTCATTCAAACACTTATAAAAACTCTTTTTATAATGTCAATATTTCAATTTATAAATATCCATTTATAAATCTCTTATATAAATCAATTCATATTAATATTAAAAAAAACGTCTTTAAACTCCTTTAAAATTTCATCCTTTTGACTTATAAAATAATCAAACTTCATAAACCCTATATTTAAACTTTTATAATATATTCAAAAATCCCGATTTAAACTATTTTATAAAATCATTAATTCATATTTCTCAAAAATCAGCTTTTAACTATATTCTCACAAAATCATAATTTTATAACTTTGAAAATTATAACGTTTATTTATTTAAAATGGATCAATTCCAAAAATATTTTATACTTCAAAAATCACTTTAAAAATCATTTTAAAATTCCAAAACTTGGTCCAATGATGCTACATACCAAATAGTCAATCACGACAACAACGATATCATATATCAATATGATAATCCATCAAATATCAAAATATCTGAAATCAAATAAATACTGTTGAGGAATCCAGTTGGATCCCTCCAACCTGTTTTCCTGCATCCAAAAACATTAGCACAATACCAATTTCGCTCCAGTACGAAATTATCGCGGTATATGTTCTTATTAAATATTATCCGCTTAATAACGGCGTAATAGGGTCTCATCCGCTAAAAAATACGGGAAATCAATCAACTGCAATATATACATATGCCAATATATATATATATATATTGATATTATTTATAATACCAATTTCACTGTTTATGAAATATTCGCGGTATATGTTTTTATTAAATAACATCCGCTTACTAACGGCGTATAATGTCTATTTTAACAATCAATAGATATCAATCAACATTCAAACATGCATTCAAATATTTTAAATCTAACTATTTAAAATAAAATCGAAACTATTCGATTGAGTGAGAAGTTCTCACCTTGATTTTAATTTCCGTTTTAGCGATTTATTTCGAATAAAATTAAACGGACGTTTAATTTTACCCAAAATTCTCACTAACTCCAAACGACTCCAAACCAACACCATCGCGTAGTGCTCGTCCATACGATTCCAACGCAACTGATTTTGCATTTTTTCGACCTCGTATGAAAAAGATATGAATTTTTGAAGTTTGTACACGATTTATATACACAAATTTATAACTAACTTTAATAATTTAAACCCTCAACCATTCTTAGCCACAAGATCCATCACCCATGCAAATCTGGCCGTGCATAGCATCTTCCCCCTCTCGTTCCATCTATAGACATTCACACGCAAGCTTGAACCCATATCCAAGAATTAGGGTTAATTAATTCTTCCTCCACGTTCACTTGCAACTCGATCAGGGAGCTTCATGTCGTAGCCCAACTCCAGCACCATGCTCGGCCTGAATGGCTCAAGGCTCGGGCCCCCCCTCCACCTAGAAACGCGTGCGTGACTGGCCATGAACGGCCCCCTGTAGCTCCTCCCACGTTGCTCCGTTTTCGATCATCTCCGTATGAAATTAAAGCTCTCGTCGAGCTCTACAAGTTTCATGTTGAACACCTTGGCTAAATCTTTGTAGATTGAGAGAGATTGAGGGGAAAAGCTTGTGAATTTCTGGCCATTGGTTGTATAAGTGGCGGCTAGGGTTATGAAATTAGGGTTTAGTTATTTTTTTTATAAAATTATGAAGAGTGGTGGTGTATTTATAGAGAATCGAACGACACTATTCATCCGGAAATTCCGAACTCCGATTTAGGCGCCGAAACTGACGTACCTAGGGTTTATCCCGCGTTCCGGACACAATGGAACAGGTTTCGGAAGCTAATTCGGAAGTATGTGCGAGTTATGGCTGTAAACGCTCAATTTGAATTAAACCGATTTAAGCGATTTTCTAGGCGTTTTAATTCGTACCGGACAAACGGTAAATCCAGTTGACTTGAAATTTGAAACCTTACAATAATATCATATTACGGATCCGATGAAACTGGTTTCGTCAAATCCGAGACTTTTTGAAAAATGGCTATTTTAACTCGCTAAATTTAAATTAAAAACAATTCGATGCGTTTCGAGCGGCCACGATCAAACGATAACTCCGATTGACACGAAATTTGAAATCCGGTAATAACTAACTATTACGGATCCAATGAAACTAGTTTCGTTCAATTCTGAGACTGTTCAAAAATTGACTATTTTCACTAGTCGATTTAAATATTAAAATATTCAATTTTCACAAATTAACTTTTAATTCGATTTTAAAAGTTCTAAAATATCATTCTAACTTCAATATGATAAAATAAAATTTTACAAATCATTTTCAATCATATTTAACCCAATTTTCAATTATTTCCATAATTTAACATATTAAATTGTCGATTTAAATTATTCAATTAAATCCAATAATTCAAATAAAAATTTATTTGACTTAAAAATTCACTTATAAATATTTAAAATTAACTAAATATTCAAATTTCAATTAATAAAAATTCTGGGTCATTACAAAACCTTTTCAAATTAAAATTTTAAAATAGTTAGACAATCTTCAAAGATTAATTTTTTTCAAAGTTTTCATAAAAGCATTTTATTTTTAAAATCAAAAGATTTGAACAAAAATTCTTAAAATTAGATATCCTTTCTTTTAAAACAATTCATGCTACATCCTATGCAATCATGGTTTAGTCAATAATTTAGCATCTATAATGGACTCTATTCAATTACATGGTAAGTGTCAATTTTAGAAATTTTTTCATTTATAAATTTTGGCTCTTAAGACGTAACACTTCGCATTTTTACATCACTTAATTAAAAAGAAATTTATTAATAAACAATGAAATGTATAATTTTTGCAAGTGTCAGAATTTGGTTACAAAACTTGCACCATTGTGTTCGTGGTGGTTTTCTAATCAATTTTAATATATAATGTTTTTCGATTAGAGTTCAAATGAAAATAGTTATTAACATTTGAAATTTTAGCTTCAGAAATAATTATATATGTAAATACGGTAATAGAATCAATTACGTTAAATGATAACATTAATGGAGATTTAAATGTTAATATTAAACTAAAATCTTAGGTAATTTATAAAGAGGAAGTACTGAACAAGATCAATTAACGAAGGAAATAAATAAAGAGGATAACTGAACGAAGAAAATAAATCAATCAAATCAACTAGCGTTCAAAATCAGCCAAGGTTACACTACATATGTCGATCCATGGAGGGCACATGTCGACCAGAATCGGTCGACCCATGGTTTGATTTCAGCGGTAGTAAATTTTGGCTGTATGGCCCAGGTTTGAAATGATTTGATCTGATGGTTAGCACTGGTTTAAACCTCCATAAATATAGACCTAGGGCTCCATTTCCACCTCATAATTTTCTAATGAGTGCGGAAGCTCTGTTGCTTTCTCTTCTTCTCCAAAAATCTAGATTCATATAAATAAATAATTTTCATATATACACTTTGGAGAAGGATAAAAGATGATAAAGAATAGAAAATAAGTTCAAACCAAGTCGCAACATCAAAGGTAAACTGTAAATATGATTTTAAGCAATAAATTAATTTAAATCGGTTCTGTCTATTCCAAACTCTAATAAGTCTATATGTAAATGTTATTTGTGGATCCGAATAGGGAGTCGAAATGAGGAATACAGATAACATAGATTCGATCTAGAGAATTGAGTGTGCTTAAAAAATTGAGTGGAAATATTATATGTTTTTATATAATATTGGACTATATCATTGCAGAACAATTCCTACATTCCCGAGAAATTGAATTTAAGTTGCAAATAAATTCTTATTTATATAATATATATAACGTTGAGATTTACACTTGCCTATGAAATTCATATTGATGAATCAATACTTTCTTGTCATGAACCTAAATTAGAATTTGATATGAAAATGATACTAAACTACATAATGATTAGAATTGGTATTTATACGTCGGATATGAATTTGATAAAATCTTGATATGTTGCTTATATTAGGAATTTATATCTATACATCAGATATGAATTTGACGAAATCTTAGTGTACCGCATAATGATTAAGAGTTTAAATTTATTCGATGGATTATGAGTTAAATTGAAAACAAAGCTTGTTTTGGTTTTTGGGTTTTAGTGACATTTTAATTCACTGGAATTTATATGTTCCAAGTAAATTTCTATATATTATCAAGTTTAAAATAAATCAAAGTGTGACATTTAAAATGACAATGAATACATACATACATACATACATACATACATATATACATACATACATACATACATACATATATATATTTAAAGAAAGAGATGTATAAAAAAATATAGTTGCCGTATTTTGTACCATCATATTTCAAGAAATAAAAAGATAATATCTTGTAATTACAACATCTGCTCTTTGGATAAGATATGGAAATTAACTGTGTTAACATTTAAATGATAAATGTTTAGTTCCAATGTATTAAAATGTAGTAAACTTTAAAAGTTGAACATTAATATATGAATGACATAAGAATACCAATAAGATGGGAAACAAAGAAAAAGGAAGTATGGGAAATAGACAAGAAGAAATAGAGAATAATATGGGAATAGAAATGGAAGATATAATTGATCAATGAATTAGCAATAGTATTAAGAACTTGATAAAAAGAAGCGGTAAGTGAACTTGAAGAAGAATTGTAAAAGACATAATAAAATAAAGACCTAGGGTCAACTATAAGAATTGTATATGCAATGAAAGTAAAAGAATTTAAGAATGAGAATATATATATATATATCTGTGTGTGTGTGTGTGTGTATAAGGTCAGTGGGTTTGTACAGTAGAAATCTGTCCACCGTAAGAGGCTATCAACTATTGTGCAACATCATACAGATATAGGGTATGTCCAACCATTGGAACCGCGAAGAGTATACGCTTGAGTATTTTTAAAGGAGGGTATTTCCTTGATTGCGCTAGGTAATCTAAACAGATGATGAGCGGGATTGTGCACTATGTAGCGAGTGTTGGTACCAAATTTAGAGGTAGGGCAATTATAGGGCGAGAACGTCATCAGTCCCGAGCAATCAACGGGAATGACAGGGTTACACCTAGCGGGTCTTCTTCTATAGCCTACCAGGGTGGATAATGTTGGATCATGCACCGACACAATTGTTTGTTAGTTTATTTGATAGGGCAAGGCTAGTTAACCTATAATGATATTTCTTTAAAGCATGGATGGGGTAGTTAGTGGAATCGAGTCCACATCAGAAAGTAGAAAAAGGTGAAAATCTCCAAAGAGAATATGGTGAAATGTATGAAAAGCCATCAGAAAGAGTATGGCGAAATATATGAAAGGCTGCCAGTAAGTACTATAGAACTTCCTCGAGCTATATAGTGATGAGATCATGATACGATGAGGCGTCAGATCGTGATGGGGTATTGAACGATATAAAGTCAAGCTAAATGGTAACGAGATAGTGTTATGTATAAGATGTATAATTCACTAGTCACCGGAATGTTGTTCGAAATCCCTCCTCATTACAACCTACATGGTAATTAGAAGGATAGATACTAGTGTTTGGCATGTTCAGTGCTGATAAGGACACTTGATTTTGAGAAGTGTCAAATTTTGGTCAGTACTTATGTTATTTATTATATTTTAGTTATTCCATCTAAGTTATTTCGTTAGAGCTTTGATATGCATTCTTTTGTTTTATTTACAGGATATCACATGATCCGTGCTTTGGGGAACTTGGGTTTTCGATTTAGCGAAAATTCTAGCCCATTGGGGTGTGGGTTATTTCATTTGGTATCGAGCATAGGTTAGCTGATCTTGCAAAAATTAGGAAATGTTGAGTGAACGTATTTGTAGTCTGTCTATAAATATGATATACGTTAAACCTAATAATTCCAACGGTAGAATAGTTACATATGGAAAAATCCATAAAGCTGAATGGTACATGACTCCCTAGTCCGGCCTTTATAGCCCAATGATCGTAGATCGCCATATGGTTGTCGATTTTATGATGTAAAATAGGTCTAGATAAAGGGAAGCTAAGAATCTATATGTTGTAAATAATGGGAGATGGGGAAGTTTTTAAGGAAGGGTGTGAAATGATCACTCCTAATTAGTAGTTGGATTTTCAATATTGAGAAAGGAACAAATTAGTAAATGAAAGGAATGGTGTTCATAAGGGAATAATTAGAAATCCACTTTGAGTCCAACCCGATAGAAACTAGTTTTAAAAGTTGAGAAATATATATATATATATATATATAGTTGGAATATTTGAAAAAGCAAAGAATAAAATGTAGGATTTTGGAGAAAAATATATGATATTGGATTTTGAAAAAGTATTTATATAATAAAAGTTTCATTGGAAGTTAAATTGAAAAGTTTCCATAAAATGGTTTAATAAAAGCAATTTGTTTGAGAAAATAAAAATGATAGAGCGTTATAGCTCGCTAGTTACTTTGTAAAGAAGTAAAGTGTAAATATTAAGTTCAAATAGAAATAAAGATTTGAAAAAAAGTCTAAAAATTTCAATAAAGGAAATTTTATAGAAAGATATTTCTTTTGAAAGAAAAATAGTAGAGGAATATAGCTTGTGGGTTTTCTGTAATGAAATTTTTTAAGTTGTAATGTAAAATTTTATGGATGAGCAATACAAAATGGTATAATTTGGAATATAGGTAAATAATACGGAAATGAAGATTAGGAACCCTAAAATAAGGCCGTAGGCTAATGCATTATAATGGTTCAAGTAAGAAGATGGTAAATTAAGAGATAACAATTAGAATAAGTGCAGTTTAGGTAGAAGAGTTAAATAGTAGAAAAGTTATTAAATATAAAAAGAAACGAGGTTTGATTTATGGTAATTAGGTTAGAATTTGATGTATTTTAATCTATTGGAATGAAAAGGGATAACAATATAAGTTTCTACGAATCAATCAAGTTAAAAATAAAGGTGTTTTTTTAAACAACAAGGAATGTAAGAAGTATCATTCCTTATAATTTCACACAAATTTGGAATTCTCTTCTAAGTGATTCATAGGAAATTGCAACGTTAACAATTCCTCTCAAAGGGGGAAAGTAGTTCCAATGCATCGAAGTATGGGATCTGTAAGTATAGTAAAAAGGACAATAATTGGAAATTATAGGAAATCGTGAAAAGAAATTTTGCTAGTAATCTATTAGAAGCAACAAAAGAAATTTAAGGCAGAAGGAAAATGGACCTTTTCCATTGTTGTGTACATTTCAAATATCTTTTAAAAGTCACTCTTTCGTCACACTAGAGACTCCACTAAAGGTTGAAAGTTGGGATAGAAAGAATAATAGAGTGAGAGTTGTTTTTATTTACTTTGTTATTATTGTTTAGAAATTTATAATAGATATTTTGAAAAAACTGCGAAGTGCAATTTTAGAAAAGAATGGTTTAGTACAACGAATAAGTTTTTGAAGGAAAAACTCAATAAACAGTTAATTCCAATTTTTCAAAAGTAAAAGTTTAAAAGATCTTTAAAAAGAAAAGGTTGAATTGAAATAAAAGGGCAAGAAGCTGTTAATTAAGTTTTATTAATATTCTCTCTCAGGTTTTATGAATAAGTTAAATTCAAAGATTGTAAATTAAAGTTTTTAAATGGTTAAAACACTAAGTATTTTTGAATTTAATAAAGGGTTTTAAGTTGTACTATTAAGGGAAAAGGTTTTCGGATTGAGCGATTGAAAAATTTTGAGGTTCTAATTAAAAATGCATAAAGACCAAATTAAGATTTTAAATATGGAGTAGATAAGAATTAGTACCTAGGGAAGACGTAGTAAAGGATAAGGCTATAAAGAAGGTAGCAATGATTACTCATGGAAAAGTAATACGGAACCCTGTAAAGTGTAGAGGATAATGGTAAGAACCTACGAGTACTTTATTAGACATGAAAGCAAGATTTGAGAATACGATCAAAGAATTTGGATTAAGAGAAGATGGTAACAAAGGATTATGTGGTGAAAAACACACAAGGAGGATATTGGCAAACTCAAAGTTAAGTTACGAGGATTTCATAAGGATGACACGTTGGAAGGTCTTTTCAGTTTGAGTACGAAGTGATAGGGTCATAATATCATTAGTGTTGGTTGATGTTGAAGGCAAACTTCTAGTAGTTGTTCTATTTTGATTGGGTTGTAAGCATCAGTTGTCCTTATTGGTGGTAAAAGCACATATGATATTACAGGAAATGTTTCTTTTGTTTTGTTTTCCAAGGTGGACTGCAATGTTATGGGAAAACAATAAGATAAGGAAACTTCAAAAAATATGGTCATCTAATGTATAAGGAAAAGAAAATCGCAGAGACTAGAAGTTAAGAAATTAATTACGAAAATTTACTTAAATACCACTAAAATGAAAATGAAATAAGATTGATAAATTTTAGTAAGCGAAGGGCAGGGATGGAATGTTGAGTAACCATGGGTCAATGTCCCTATACCTCGAAGGTTGGAATTTATAATTAAACTTGATTACTGGTTGTTATTATAAATAATAGAAAAGTTTTTGGAACTTAAAATTTATCAGGTAAATTAAGAAAACACTATAGACACTAGACCATTGACTAAACCTCAATTTCTTGAAATGTGGAAAATATTGTTTTGAAAGACCTAACATATATACTTTCGAAAAATAAAATATTTCTACAAAATGTTTTGGAGGATTTTTTTAGTATAAATTTATATGTATATTTTAGAAAGTAATATAAAAATATTTTTTAATTGAAAAAGAAGAAATTTTCAAATTTTGAAAATGCCACACGCTTGACATAGAAGAATAGCTGACAAGTTGGCCATATATGGATTTTACTGTGTTATAGAGATGACTGTAAAATAAAACATGGTTAGAAATAAAGGAGAAGGCTATTGTTAGGGAATCAATTTCTCTATATTTTCATAATAATAAAAATTTAATTTTTTTAAATATATCCCATTTTAAAAACTTAAAAAGAAATCGACTTATGTAAATTTACTTGAAAAAGTTGGAAAGGAAATATGGAAAAAAGAAGATTCCAAGATAAAGAGGAAATGGTTACATAAGAGAATGATGGAAATGTGGAATTTTCCATAAAGTCCATTTCCTGCCACCAGAAAATAGGTTTAGAAAACTAGATTTTTCTAAATTTGGATGTTAGTAATGCTGTGCTAAGATTTAGTTGGCAAAAATTACACGCAAAACTTTGTTGAGCTATACATATATTCGTTGAAGTATGAGAAAATTGGATGTATGGTTTCGAAGGTTGCATACATGTAGAACTGTATGTATATTTAGGATGTTAGCATCATGTTTCCAAAAATTGGTTTAAAAGAAAGCATTCATATAGGAGACACCAATTTAGAATTGCTAAGTTTTCATATTACATATGTTGTGATACACCGTGCACTATACACGATTGGTTGAAAAATTGTTTGCACCCTCATGATTTGTTAGCTTAGAAAGGATGTACGATAGGTTGCATGATCAAGCTCCTAAGGAATTTTAGAAATACATTTAGCGTAGGGGGTAATGTAACACCTCGTGTTTTTACGTAAATTGGTTAACAAGAAATTTATTAATATGTGGTGAAATATTGGATTTTTGCAAATGTCAGAACTTGGCTACGAAACTTGCACTATTGTGTTCGGGCGTTTTTTGATCAATTTTCATATATAATGTTTTCCAGTCAAAGATCAAATGAAAACTTTATTTACGTTTGAAGTTTTATCATTGGGAATAATTATATATGTAAATATGATAATAAAATCAATTAACGTTAAATGGTAGCATTGATGGAGATTTAGATGTTAACATTAAATTAATATCTTAGATAATTTATAAAAGAAGAAAGAATTGAACAAGATTAATTAACAGAGGAAATAAATAGGGTGGATTATTGAACGAGGGAAGTAAATCAACCAAATCAATTAACCTTCGAACTCAGCCAAGATTACACTACATAGGTCGACCCATGGAGGGTACAGGTCGACCAGAAGAGGTTAACCTAGACCATTGAGCGGTCGACCCGTGATTTGATTTCCACGGCAGTAAGTTTTGGCCTTATGCCCCGGATTTGAAATGGTTTGATCTGAATGTTAGGACTGGTTTGAACCTTTATAAATATGGACCTAGGGCCTCACTTCCAACTCATAATTTTCTAATGAGTATGAAAGCTCTGCCACTTTCTCTTCTCGTCCAAAATTCTAAATTCATAGAAATAGATTTGATTTGCACATGTATACTTTGGAAAAGGATAGAAGACGTTAAAGAATAGAAAATAGGTTCAAACGAAGTCATTACATTAGAGGTAAACCATAAACCTTATTTTAAGTAATAAATTAATCAAATCTCTTCTCTCTAAACTATACTCTAATAGATCTGCATGTAAATGTTATTTGTGGATCTGAATAAGGAACCAAAATTGGGAATATAGATAACAAAGATTAGATCTCGATTAGATATAGAGATTTAGCAGAGCTTAAAAAGGCGAGTGGGAATATTATATGTTTTTATATAATATTAGATTATATCGTTTCAGATCTATATATATATATATATATTGTTGAGGTTTACACTTGCCTAGAAATTCATTTTAATGAATCGATATTTTTTGTTATGAAATTAAATTGGAATTTTTTACGAAAATGATACTGAACCGCATAATGATTAGAACTGGTATTTCTACGTCGGATATGAATTTGATGAAATCATAATTTACTATGTAATGATTAGGAATTTATATTTATATGTCAGATATGAATATGATGAAATCTTATTGTACCGTGTAATGATTAGGAATTTATATTTATTCGACATATTATGAGTTAAATTGAAAATAAAACTTGTTATGGTTTTTGGTGTTTTAGTGATATTTTAGTTCATTTGAATTTATATTGTTGTAAGTATATTTCTATATATTATCGATTTAAAATAAAAAAAATGTATATCATATGAAATGATAAGGAATATATATATATATATATATATGCCTATGAAAAGAAGGAGATGTATAAAATAGGTATAATTACTGTATTTTGTACCATCTATTTCAAAAAATAAAAAAATTAATTCTTTGTAATTACAAACACTGCACAAACTATTCCTCTTTGGATAAGATATGGAAATTTACCGCGTTAACATTTGTATGATAGAAGTTAGTTCCAATGTATTAAATTATAGCAAACTTTAAAAGTTGAACGCTAAGGTGTGAATGAAATAAGATTACTAAGAAAATGGAAAACAAACAAAGAAAAAGAAATAATGGGAAATAGGCAAGAAGAAATAGAGAATAATATAGGAATGGAAATAGAAGATAGAACTGATAAATGAATTGGCAACGATATTGAGAACTTGACAAAAAGAAGCGGTAAGTGAATGCGAAGAAGAAAGTAAAATACATAATGAGATAAAGACCCAGGGTCAACTTTAAGAATTGCAGAGGTAATGAAAGTAAAAGAATGTAAGAATGAGAATATATATGTAAAAGTGATATGTATATAAGTAGTCTCGAATATGGGTTTATGACGGCTGTGACTTATTATAATTTAATATATAAATTATACAAAGAAAATGATGAGGGTCATTAGAGTATGTTGGAATGCAAGTTCAATGAGGTTACACAACAGAAGTCTTTCCACTGTAAGAGGCTAACAGTTGTTGTGTAACATCATACTGATATGGAACATGTCCAACCATTTTGACCCATAGGGAGTAAACACTTGCTTATAGATGAAGGGATACTCTCAGGATAGAGCAATCTACTTCAAATTTATTTTCCGCAGAGAGTATTGTCTTGATCGCAGGAAATCTAAATGGATGATAAGTAGGATCGTGCACTATGCAGCTGGTGTTGGCACCAAATTTAGAGGTAGGGCTATCATAAGGAGAGAATGTTATTAGTTTCGAGTGGTCAACGGGAAAGATAAGGTTACACCTAGTAGGTTTTCATTATAGCCTAACAAGGTGGGCCATGCTGGGTCATGCACCACCATAGTCATTTGCTAGTTTTTTAGATAGGCATGGCTAGTTAACGCATAATGAGATTCCTTCAAAGCGTGGATGTGGTAGTTAATGGAGTCGAGTCAACATTAGGAAGAAGACAAAGTAAAAATCCATAAAGAGAATATGATGAAATGTATTAATGGCCATCAGAAAGAGTATGGAGAAATGTATGAAAGGCCGTCAATAAGCACTATAGAACTGCCTCCAATTATATGGTAATGAGATCGTGATAAGATGAGACATTGGATCCTAACGGGTTCTGAACGAGAGATACTAGCGGGGATAGTATCTAGGTCCATTAGGAGACTATGGGATATAAACAAACACTCATACACCTAGATATAAATCTATGAAAGGTAGATGAGAACGGTTAGTGCGCTGCTATGGAGTTGAGAGTACTAATAAAATGTAAATAGACATAACAAGAAATAGTGAACAATCGACATAGTATAGTGTTACGTATAAGATGTATAATTTACTAGTCACCAGTACATTGTTTTGACTTCCTCCTCATTACAACCCATATGATAATTAGAAGGCCATGTATTGGGGCTTGGGGTGTTCGGTGCTGCAAGGACACTAGATTTTGGAAAGTGTCAAATCTTGGTCAGTACTTATGTGATATTTTATATTTTAATTATTCTGCTGTAAGTTATTTCGTTAGAGCTCAGAAATACATTCTTTTGTTTTATTTGTAGGATACCAAACCAATGATCCGTGCTTTGATGGACCTGGGATTTCGATTTAGTGAAAATTCAGACCCACTAAGGTATGGATTTTTACATAATACATAGGGATAACGGCCCGCAGCATCGCAACAAATTTTCTCTGTCCTTCGCTCGTCAAAATTTACCTCACTAACTTTCTTACCTTTTGGGACTTAACTTTTAATTTTCTTTTAGTAGCTAATTTAATAAATTCCTTAATTTATTTTATAAATTTCCGACCCTTCATTTTTTATTGCAGTAGTTAAGTATCTACATGAGATTTCCTTACTTACAAAGTTTTGCAATTAATATAACAGTCTATCCAAACAACCAATTTTCAAAAGGAATATTCCTCATGGTGTCTTATGCTTTTTATACAGCAGAAAGAACTAATGCTTACAACCCAAACCTAAAAACAATTATTAAAAGCTACCCTTCAACGTCAACTGACATTTACGATGTTATGGCCTCATCACCTCACTAAAATTAAATGGACCTTTCTAACATGTCATTCCACCATAACCCACGTATCTTAACTTCCTTTTGGCTTCTAATAATTAAGGTCTATCCATTACTTCCGTTATCACAACCATGGGATGGACTATGCATCTCCACACCGCAGTAGGTATGAAATATAAGTTATGCACATTCAGATAACTCATTGGAAAATTGACTTGGAAGAATAATTTTTCCACCATATATCTTACCTTCCTTAACCTCGTTTCTACCAATGTCATCTATGTGTGTTTGACGTCTTATTACCCTCTGCTACTATCTACTCTTATTTAAATCTCTTGATAGTATTATCAAATTTTTGGTATTTACTTTCTTTAACCTTGACCTTTCTTACGAACTTGTTCTAGAACTCGTAGAAGTGTACTTTAATGCCATTCATCATTCCTTTGTGGGTTCTTCTTATGGTTTGCACATATATCTTAATAAAACATACCTAAGCTTACCAATATTCCTTATATCCAACGAGGTTTCATTATTTCTATTCTACCGGCATTCATCGTTATTCTACTCATAGCCTTGACTTTTACCCTGTCTTACCTAGGCAATCATCCCTATTTACTCCATATAAAATTTAGGTTTGGCTTGTGCCACCATTTTTTTTCCAAAAATCTAAAACTTAGAGTTTTGGAGTACTTAATCCTAAAAATTTATCTTTAGAAGTACAAACTTGGAAACTTTTTATTAAATTCAAAATTAACTTAACGTCTTAACTTTTAAAACTATAATTAATTTTTATATAATTTCTTTTCCTTTTTCTTCAAATCAACATCTTCTTTTAAACCCTTTTTCAACAACAAAGATTTTTACTTCTTAAAGTTGGAATTTTTAACTCAAACCATTTATTAAGTTTTTCTTTTAAAAAACTCAATTCTAATACCAAACCATTTCTTTTCAAAATACCGTTTAAAATGTTTTCGAAAAATCTTTTAAAATTTTAAATAATAAAAACTGGAGTAGATAAGGATACTTCCATCCTGTTATTTTTCTATTACTCAATCTATTTCTGCTTCCAATCCTCGATGGAATCTCTATATCATGTGAATGGGACGTTTTAAGAGATATGTGCAATCAATGTACACTACCATGGAAAATATCCGTTTTCCCTTGTCTTGCCTCTAATCACTTTCTAATATTATATTCTTTATATAATCTCCTAATGTTATTTCTAACTACTAACATTATTTTATATATAAATTTCTATAGCAACGCTAAAATT
Organism: Allium cepa; assembly: GCA_030765085.1. Classification (NCBI taxonomy): domain Eukaryota; kingdom Viridiplantae; phylum Streptophyta; class Magnoliopsida; order Asparagales; family Amaryllidaceae; genus Allium; species Allium cepa. The sequence continues at coordinate 564,713,046 of CM060935.1, forward strand.
CGAACACTTCATCTTCGAATATCAAAACGTTTTGAAATACAATAAAGTGTTATAAATGTGATTTGATAATCTTGTTGAACATCATTTAATTGATAAATAATGAAAAGAAACTTGTTTTTGAAATTTTTTTATGAAAATATATTCTTCAAAGAAAAATCGATAATGTGATTGAAAATCGATTTATCGGTAAACAGCTTTTTGATCAGTATAAGTTGTTTGGACAACTTATGCACTTGTCCAATAATCAAATGAACATATTTACAACTAATTAACACACACACACACCCCTCTTTATAGAACTTGGAATGATTTAGAAGATTCTATTAGGATAAGAGATATTATAAGAGGGGTATAAGTGTAATATGCATAAAGGAGAATTGACATAAAGGAGAAAAGATCGGAGGTGAAGCTTAAATGGCATGGCGGGGGGAGAGTGCAAGCTTAGAAAATACCATTAATAACCTATAAAAGGAGGGGAACATACTTAGTTAACATTCACAAAAATTTGCAAAGCTTAAGGGTGGAAATCCATGTCTTCTTCTTTTTCTTCGTAACAATTTCCTAAAGAAAAATAGTTGAAAATCAAATTCAAATCACTTCAGACATTGAGTGAAAGTCTTATTACCATATTACAAAACCTTCTACCTAGTTAGAAGTTGAAAAAGCAAAGCCATACTCCCCCTACCATTGGGTCATGAGCATTGAGAGTGATAAGGAGGAGAAAGCAAGTGCGAAGAAAAAAAGGAAAAGAAGGAAAGGAGGTTGCTAACTTAGGTTTGGACATGAGTATTTTAAGCTTGGTTGTTTTTCGGGTTTAAGGCGAGCTAACTAAGCGCTTGGATTAAAAATATAACTCATAATTGCTTGTTTTTTGTTTTGTTAAAGTTGTTTGAATTAACTTGGACATATGACGAAATCATTGATTTCAATCCTTACTTTTAAGTAAGTGGCACATGTGTGGACTTGAATGGACTTGAACGGACTTGTATGACATATATCAAGACCTTGGAACAAAGCACATAGGTTTGAATGTGACATAGATTTGAAGTGCACTTATAACGATAGTCGCTATAGATACAGTTTGGAATTGCCTTGTTTTAGGCCATTTCTATGAAAATTTATAGAGAGACCCTTAGGGGTTTCTCCTCGTATTTATAATATTTTATATGTATGTTTGTTTCTATTAAAGCCTTAGCTAGTAAAATTTTTAAGTAACATCTCGAAAATGACCAAAAAACTGCCCCATTTAGACTTGATTTTTGGACTTAACAGGTTTGAAAAGATATTAAATTTAGGTATATTGTTTCATTCTTTTTGCAAGTGTTTATTAACTATTATTAGGGTATTTTAAAATTAGTTTGAGATATTTTTGAATATTAATAATTAGTTGTGAATTTTTAAAGAAGAGATATTTTGTTAATTGCATGTTCTTTTTTTTAGGTTTTTAAGAATTTCATAAACTTGTTATTCTCAAGTAAAATTTTGGATAAATGTTTAAAACCTAATATAAGTACTGTCAAGTATTTTTAAAGTATATACAAATGTTTTCAAAAAGGGTGAGAATTGCTTAATGGCCAAATGATTGATTGTTTAATTACTAGTTAAAAAGTAATTAATCATGCTTAAAACTAAAAGCCAACGAAGTTAGGCTTATCTACTATGAGAGTTAATGGTATCGAGTAGGGATGGAGTAATAAAGCTCTAACCTATTGGGAATCCTTCTTGACCGAGAAATAGTAAGTTGGAAATGTTAGAAACGTGTTAGTCATCTTGATTTCTTATTGTTTATGGAAATCATAAATACTATACTTAACACGAAAAGCAACGAAGCAGATTTATCTATATCTAGCTTCACTCTTGAACGAGGAATGGTTAAGTTGGAATGCCGAAATGAGTTAAGCGTACAAATTGTGATTTGTATAAACAATTGTTTTGACTAGATAATTGATTATCCGATTATCGAACTTGACTTAAAATTGACTTAAGAAGTAATCGAAAGATTTCACAATTTTATACTAATAAGAAGTCCAGGGAGGAGTATTATACAAAATGCCTTTAGCTTTCACTTACTTCTGAAAAACCCAAAATTGAGTTAGTTTGAAATTCATCGATTGGTTTTGGAGGGTCCGGGATTGGTAAGTGTTTTACTTACCGAATACTACTTCAAAACTATTATACAAGTTATATGTTTTAGAAGCTCGAATCCATGTAGTGAGTCAAGATATTCTCTAGATGCTCAAATAAATGTCGGGATTCATGATTTGTTTGAGATATGGGAATCCATTTTGGCATTTGTGTTCTATTCGAGTGGTGAAGACTCATGTGAAGGATGCTGAATGTGACCACGACATCGAAAATGATAGAAACAGAGTAGTATGCATAGCCTGGGGTTATGCTTACTCACGATGAGGTATATCAACTACATATCTAGAGTATCCTATTCGATTTGTTTCGCACGGGAGTTGATGGTACTTGTTTCCACATGGTTCTATACGTTCGTGCATGGGCTAGTTGTGTTTATCTTAATGGTATATTTTATCTAAAGATATACGTCATTCAGAAGGTACTTTCTAACCCTTCAGTAGGCTCGCCTCAGTTTATCTAGGGATGTCTTCAATGGAAAATCGCATATGGCAACATACCTTAGAGATTTTAAATGTAATCTAAATATGTTGTGGTATGACCAATGTAAGCATCACAACTATTTGACATGATTATATGATACACCCTAGACATTATCTATCATATCATTATGTTAAACTTAATAAATGGTTGGTTTCTTTTAAGGAAAAAACTGTTACAGGAAACCATACGGTCTTAATAGTTAGTGTTACATGTTACATGTATCTTAGGTTATCTCATACTATGCTTATGTCTAACGCTAGGTTTTTTTGTTGCCTTAAATTCCTTACATACTTTTTCAAGTAGACTGAGTATGGCAGGTTTTAACTTGACACTTTACAGTTTAAAAGATGAGACGGTGGCTTCCATTATCTATCTACTTCTGTTTCCATTAATCTATTTTAGCTATGTATATATGAGCATTGTGAGGACAGGCAGTTTTAACTGTCCAGGCTGATGATAATACTTAGCCATGTATATATCAACATTGTGAGGAAAGGCAACTATAATTATTCTTTTGATATTATATATTATCATTCCTGCATTATGAAACCAACATGATTGGGGGTTCTCACATTGATCAACATATGACAAAGCTTTGTCTCTTACCTCTACACAATCCTTTACGGGTTAATTGCAGTTGATAGGCTGGCCATAAAATGAGGAAGGAGGTTACCATTTATTGTCACCATCTAAAATAGGGTGAGCATTACTTTTAAGAGTATAAGGATGAGTGAACATGTTGCTTTGGTTGGGTATGTCTTATTAGAAATAGGGTAAGCGACATCCTAGAATAAGTCAAGTGTATACAAGAGCGTATTTGTATTTCTGTAAGAAACCTATACTGTTTTTTGGCTTTCCTTAGGAACAATCTCTTTCTTTGAAATAACTATAACCTTTAATATCTTAAATATATTCTGTTATGCTCAGGTTGTACATCATGATTGCTAGAGCTACCAATGTTCGAGGAGGTAGTGGTAGAGGTGGTCAGGGTAGTACAATAACAAATGGTAGAGATCGAGCAGTGAGGAATGTTGCTCCATTCGGGAATCAAGGGTGGATATTGTAGAGGAGGTCATGCATGTCAGGCCTTAGTTAAACATTTCTTTGGTCTGTCGCGATCATGAGAGGCTAGGTGGAAAGAGGTTGGTGGTACGGAGATGATCATAGAAGTACAAACTTAGATCAAATTATGTGATTGAATATTTAGGGATATGGAGCTAGATTACGTGATGAAGCGTCGGTTGGCGTAATGACATCTAACAAACGCAACTATGGATTAGTAGGGTTTTGTCACTACTAATGTCCAAGAGAACGATGTCTCTTGGGCCCACTTTAAGGTGGGATTCAAGATGAAGCTTGTCTTAGAAGCTGGGAAGACTTTGTTGTTTAGGAGATTCCTTGACTTGAAGCAGGGGGTCATGATAGTCGCAGAGTATGATAACCGATTCACTACCTTATCTCGGTTCAAACTTGATTTGGTAGATACGCCATTGAAGAGAAATGAGATGTTCATAGTAGGGATGCGCCCAAAATTCAAGCGAAATATGACTAATCACATCATGGGATCTTATGTGGATCAGGTAAATTGGGTATAAGGTTGAGAGTTTGGCATAAAGCCATCTGTTGTTACACCAACTAGGGATAATAGTGGAAGTTCCAATGGCCTAGAGACATTTCTTTTTAGCTTTCCACAAGTGTGGGAAGAAGGGGCATTTCACCTGGAACCGTACATCGGTTGGGGGAAGACAAATGGATAAAGCACCATTGGTTAAGGCACCTATTGTTGAGGTCCTGAAAATAGAGCCACAAACATCCAAGACTTGGTTTATTCCAAGGAATGGTTGTTATAACTGCCATTAGCCATATTATTTTGCTAGAGAGTGTCCATTGCTCTAGACGGGAGAACAACCTTAAGCTTTTGCACCCGCTTCGGCACCTTCCACTTGTAATGGGGAAGCAAGTCCTGAAAGGTACTCTATCTATTTTTGGCATTCTCATTCGTGTCTTATTTTGATACTGTAGCTTCTCTTAGTTCTATATCTAGTATTCTTTTTGACAAATTAAAACTTGAGCTGGTTATAGCTTTAGATTCTATTTGTCGAACCCTATTAAGGGCTCGGCCAGTCCTTGTATGATCTATTTAGGAGTTTCGATTTCTTGTTTTGACCAACTCTTTCCTTTCATTCTATATATTTTGGTATTTATGGGCTTTGATGTTTTGCTTGGGATGGATTGTTTATCCCGATATCGTACAGTTCTCGATTGTGTGAAGAGAACAGTGTCTTTTAAAATTGGGGGAGGAAACACTCAAGTAATTTATAATAGAGAGCCTAGTTTACTTATATGTGGTTTCCTTTATTCTCTTAATGTGTAGAAGAAGAGTTGGGTTCAATCTTGGTTGTTTGGGAGTTTAAGGATGTCTTCAAAGAGGTTTCAGGTTTACCACCACATTGAGAGATCGAATTTCGCTTTGATTTAGTTAAAGATGCAAGGCCTATCATATTGCATGTTTGTAGACTTTCACTAAAGGAGAAGTTGGAGCTATATCCAATTTAGTGAGCTATTGCAGAAGGGCTTGATTCAACCAAGTTGTTCGAGGTGGGGAAAGCCCGCATCTTTGCTATGAAAGCGGACAGTTCCTTAAGATTGTGTGTAGGTTATCGCGAGCTCAATAAGCATAGGAAAAAGTGTCCTTTCCTAGGATAGATTACTTGTTCGATCAGCTTTATGAAGCTTGAGTATTTTCTTAGCTAGATCTTGCTACAAGGTTCCATCAGTTGAGGGTGGCAGAGGAGAGTGTACCCTTGACCGCTTTTAGATCCAACTAATCACATAATTAGTTAGTTATGTCATTAGGCCTAACTAATGCTCCAGCATATTTTGTAGACTTAATGAATCGAGTTTTCCAAGAGGTGCTGAATAAATTTGTTCTTGTTTGTATCGATGATATTCTGGTCTATTCTAGGACTGAGGAAGAACATTCACACCATCTAAAGATTGCTCTAGAAACATTAAGAGAGCATGTGTTAAAGGCTAAGTTCTCAGAGTGTCATTTTTGGCATTCAGAAGTTAGGTTCTTAGGTCATGTTGTTTCGATGGAGAGTATTTGTGGATCTCACTAAAGTTATAGCCGTACATGACTGAAAGAGATCGAAAATTGCAAATGATATTAGGTGCTTTCTGGGTCTAGCGGGTATTACAGGAGATTCATATAGAATTTCTCGAAAATTGCCTTCCGCTTAACGAATTCGACTAAGAAGATGCCAAATTTGAGTGGACAGATAAATGCGAGCTAGCATTCATAGAGTTGAAGGAAAAGTTGACTAGTGCTCCTGTTCTTACTGTGTCATATGGGAGTGAAGGTTTGACTCTTTACACTGATGCGTGTGGAATGAGTCTAGGTGTTGTGGTAACGCAACATAGAAGGGTTATTGCTTATGCAAGTCGGTAGCTCAAATCGCATGAAGCGAGGTATGAAACTCATGATTTGGAGTTGTTAGCAGTGGTATTTGCATTAAAAATGTGGAGGCATCATTTGCTACGTGAAAGGTTCAAGTTATATATGGATCATAAATCTTTGAAATATCATTTTACGCAAAAAGACTTTAAACATGAGGTAGAAAAGGTAGTTGGAGTTCCTTACGGCCTATGATCTGGATATATTGTACATGCCGGGGAAAGCTAATATCGTAGTTGATGCACTAAATAGGAGGTATGTAGTTATGTCAAATGTTGAGGTTTATTGGACTTTTATTAGTCATATCGAAGAAAATCAACTTAGAGATCTTCATTTTACTAGGGTAGCTTAATGGTTAAGCGAGAATGAGGTAACGAAGAGCTGCCGAGATTTGAGGTGGATGGTCATGGAATTTTGAGAGTGATCAGGTTGGAAGTTCTGGTAGAGAGTTACCATTCAAGATTGACGATACATCCTAGGGTCATTAAGATGTATCAAGACTTAAAGTGGACGTTCGGGCAGAAGGGCATGAAGAGGGATGTTTCTATCTTTGTAAGAAGGTGTGCTAACTACTAACAAGTGAAAGGCAATCACCAGAAGACGGCTGCACCGCTTCAGCCACTTGAGATTCCTACGTGGAAATGGGAGCAGATTTCTATGGATTTCATTGATGGATTACCTATGTCGAGAAGAGGTAATGAGGATGTGTGGGTTATCTAGGATCGACTGACCAAGAGCGTACACTTCTAACCTATTAAAACTATGAGAATAGCTTCTAGGTTGGCTACGTTATATGTTAAGGAAATCATCAGATTGCATGGTGTTCCTTATGATATGGTGAGTGGTAGAGATTCGATATTCAGAAGCTAGTTCTGGAAGGGTTTGCATGAGGCATTAGGTCCGAGATTAGTTTGAGTACCGCTTATCATCCACAGACTGATGAGCAAACGGAAAGGGTGAACCAAGTGTTGGAAGACTTGCTTCGAGCATGCATTTTAGATTTGGGTGTTCGTAGGAAGAACACTTACCATATGTCGAGTTTTTATACAAAATTATCAGGCCAGTATCAGAATGACACCATTTGAGCATTGTATGCAATGCCTTGCAAATCTCCATCGTGTTGAGTAGATACCGAGGATCATCTTGTGCTTGGGCCAGATATGATCCGAGAGGAGTCAGATAAGGTTATAGAGATTCAAAAATGAATCAAGGAAGCGTAGAATCAATAAAAGAGCTATGTAAACAAGAGGCATAGAGACTTGGAGTTCTCAGTTATAGACTTTGTGTGTGCAAAAAATTTCTTCAATGAGAAGTGTAGACCAGTTTGGAAGAGCTGGGAAGTTTCTCCTCATATATAGGGCCATTCCCAATTCTAGAGACGATTGGTACACTCGCATATAGAGTCAAGTAACCGATTAGGCTATCAGGTGTGCACAATATATTTCATGTGTCGCATTTGCATAAGTTTATGCATGATCCTTCGATGATAATGGAAGCATCATAGCAGGAGGACTTAGAGATTGAGCCAAATTTGACTGTATTGAGACATACCATTTGTATTATGATATGAAGAGATTGAGGACTAAGGTTTTGAAGTTAGTCAAAGTACAATGGAGCAAGGATGCTGGAGATTGTATGTGAGAAGCAGAGGATAGTTTAAGGGTGTCCTATCCAGATTTATTCTTAGACTAGATATTTCTTATCTTAGTATCGTATGTCTTTTGTAGTGTACTCACAATTTGAGGTGGAGTCACTTAGTATGCATGTGGATTGCAGTTAGTTTGTATATAGTTTCAGCAATATGCTATATATATAGATATACACTTTATTCGTCTATCCTTTTTTATTATCGTTCTTATTTGAATTTCTAGGATGAAATGTTCTAAGTGCGAGAGAATGTAGTGACGTTGAAATTCGAACACTTCGCCATCGAATATCGAAACGTTTTAAAATATAATTAAGTGTTCTAAATATGATTTTATAGCCTTGTTAATTTAATTTATAAATAATGATAAGAAACTTGTTTTTGAAATTTGTTTATATAAATATATTCTTCAAAGAAAAATCGATAGTGTAACTGAAAATAGGTTTATCGATAACAGCTTTTCGATTGATATAAGTTGTTCAAATTCTTGTGCACTAGTCTAATCATAAAATGAACACATTAACAACTAATTAACATACACCCCTTAAATTTTGGAATGATCTAAAAGCTCCTATTATGATAAGAGATATTATGAGAGAGGTATAAGTGCAATATGTATAAAGGAGAAGTGACATAAAGGAGAAGAGATGAATGGAGAAGCTTCCATGGCATGGTGAGGAGAAGGGTGAGTGCAAGCATAGGCAACACCATTCTTAGCCTATAAAAGGAGAGGCACACCCTTACTTAACATTAAAAAAATACAATGCTTAAGAGTGAAAATCCATTTCTTCTTATTCTTCTTCATAATTTCCTGAAACAAAATATTTGCAAATCAAATCTAAACCACTTCAAACTTGGAGTGAAGCCTTACCACCACATTACAAAACCTTCTACATAGTTAGAGGGTGAAAAAACAAAGCCACACTCCCCCTATCATTAGGCCGCGAGAATTGAGAGTAATAAGGAGAAGGATGCAAGTGCTAAGCAAAGAAAGAGAATGAGGGAAATGAGGTTGCTAGCTTGGGTTTGGACTTGATTGCTTTAAGCTTGGTTGTTGTTTGTTGGGTTTAAGGTGAGCTAACTAACCACTTGGATTAAAAATATAACTCATAATTGCTTGTTTTTTATTTTGTTAAAGTTGTTCGAATTAACTTGGACATATGATGAAAACATTGATTTTAATCCTTGCTTTGAAAGCAAATCGCATATGTGTGGACTTGAACGGACTTGAACAGACTTATATGACATGTAGCAAGACCTTGGAAGAAAGCACATAGGTTGTAACTGAAAATAGGTTTGAATATGACACAGATTTGAAGTGCACTTATAATGATAGTCGCTATAGATGCAGTTTGGAATTACCCTATTTTTGGCCATTTCTATGGAAATTTATAGAGAGACCCTTAGGGGTTTCTCCTCGTATTTATAATATTTTATACATATATTTGTTTCTATTAAAGCCTTAGATAGTAAAACTTTAAGTAACATCTTGAAAATGTCCAAAACCACATTTGTACAAAACTACCCCGCTTAGACTTGATTTTTGGATAAAAGGTTTGAAAAGATATTTAAGCTTAAGTATATTGTTTCATTCCTTTATTAACTATTATTAGAGTATTATAAAATTAGTTTGAGATCTTTATGAATATTTAAGAATTAGTGGTGAATTTTTAAAGAAGTGACATTTTGTTAACTGCATGTTCTTTTTTTAAGTTTTTAAGAATTTCATAAACTTGTTATTTTTATGTAATATTTTGGATAATTGTTTTAAAACCTAATATAAGTGTTTCAAGTATTTTAAAAGTTTATACACATGTTTTCAAAAAGGGGTGAGAATTTCCTAATGGCCAAATGATTGATTATTTAATTACTATTTAAAAAGTAATTAAAAAACTAAAAGCCAACGAAGTTAGGCTTATCTACTGTGAGAGTTAATGGTTATAGAGTAGGGACGGAGTAATAACCTTGTCAGGAAGTTGGTCTCAGTTTATCTGGGGATGTCTTCAATGGAAAATCCTATATGCGAACATACCTTAGCGGTTTTAAATTTAACCTAAATATGTTTTGGTAACATCACAGCTATTTGATATGATTATATCCTATACCCTAGACATTATCTATCATATTAGTATATTAAACTTAATAAATGGTTGGTTTCTTTTGAGGGAAAAATTATTATGGGAATCTGTACGGTCCCCATAGTTACTGTTCATGTTGCATATATCTTTGGTTTTCTCATACCAGACTTATGTCCAACGCTTAGTTTTTTTGTTTTCCTAAATTCCTCACCTACTCTTTCGAGTTGGCTAGCATGGCAGGTTTTGACTTGGACGCCTCAGATTTCAGAGTAACCCTTTGTAGTATTCTTTTGATATTACATATTATTGTTCCATTGTGAAATTATGATGTTTTGTTATTCCTTTCTTGTTCTATTCTTTTTTGTTTTACCCTATCTTTCAGTCTTTTCGCACTTAGGTGTTCGGATATTAGTGTTGACATTGAGGGTCGACAAGTCGGGTCGGTACAATTTCCAATAATGTTAATACGATTTTAATTTTCTTCTACGCAAACTGCCCTTATTTAAATTGCTTCTGTTCATATAGCTTTCCTCTCAATTTACTGTCTTCTTTGTTGGAACACTGTAGTGCGTTGACCTACTGCTTTATTTTCGGGTTCTAATCTTCTTTCTCCTTTTATTTACCTCATTTAATACTAGCACCACTTCCTATTGTCAACCCCTAAAAAGGATTTTTTTCTACTTAACAGTTTTCATCTAGAAAAATCAACGAGCTATATAAAATATACCGTTCTTTTTTTTTGAAAGAATTAACTTTTTTTGTTAAAAACTCATTTCGTATTACTTTTTGTTCGACAAATTTTAAATTTTACTAGATTTTATTTAACATAGCTCAGTTTTTTTTCCATAAATTTAATGTTTAATTTTCAAAACTAAGATTTTTCCACCTTGAAATGATTCCTTTGAAAATCGTTTTAGCTATATTATTTATATATTTTCTCAAAATTTTATATTAAATTCTTTTATATAGGATTAGACTAAGAGCACATTTTTATTCATCCCTTCGTTTGGACTTTCCTTCTTTTCCACTTACTTTCTAACATATCTCCCTTTTCCAAGTATGAAAATTCGACTATCATCTTAGAATGATTACTACACAGCTTCTTTCGAGAATTTATTTCTGTCGGATATCTACAACATATAGACTCTTAGTTTCCTCTTATTCAGATCTAATGTACATCATCAATCGGCAATCATATGGGGATCTACAACTATTGGGCTATTAGGGCCCATCTAGGTAGTCGTGTACCATCCAACTTTAGGGACCTTCCATATGCTACACTAATGATTTTCACAAGTCAATGCCTTTCCATATGAACTATTTCCCATAGGGTAATTGGGTATGTTTACATCTTCCACTTCTTCCTTTGTTCTGACTCATAGTCAACATATTCATCTTTTCAACGTATGGTTGCAACTACTCTATAATCAGAATTTATATGATGTCGCGTATAATAATTTTATAACTTTATTTAAAATGAAAATATTTCACTCATAATTTCCTAATTTTTAAGATCGACAAACCTAATCGCTGATACCGTATATGACAAATCGCACCCTAGTGGACTCGAATTTTCGCTAAATCGAAAACCCAAGTCCACCAAAGTATGGATCATTGGTTTGTTATCTTGCAAATAAATAAATGCATATCATATAATTATCAATATAAATTCATAGGAGAAGTAATAAATTATAATAAAACATATAACTACCGACCAAGATTGACACTTTCAATATCTAGTGTCCTTGTCAATGCCGAGCATGCATAAGGAAACTGTCCTTCCACTATTCCCGCCTTGCACCAATACATGTCCCTCAAAGCTATCCTGTGAGTTGTTGTGACGAGAGGGTCAGAACAACATTTTGGTGACCAGTAAATTATAAACTTTATACTTAATCCTAGTTTATGCCGATTGTCTTCCATTACATGCTATGTCGTTTTATTTTACTTAATCGTCTTGATTCCACGTATATGTACGATATGCCCCATCTTCCCAATGTAGACTATAACCATATACATAATATGAAAGTACCATAGTCCTTAAGATACTATCCCCACTAGTATCCATAACCCAGCACCCCGTCACGATCCATCATTAACAATGTATCATGTCCTCATCGTCGTGCATACCAAGAAACTCCCACAGTCCCTAGTAACGACATCGTAGTAGTTTAGCAGAATTCTATCTCGCTTTAGGATTTACTTACTTGTCTACTTCCTATTATGGACTTTGCTCCATGGACTATAGAGGACTCATCTCGTCGGACAACCTTATTTGTTTTGAAAGACCTCACTTAAGGGTTATCCAATCGTGCCCTTAATGAACAAACAATCAAACAACTATGGTGATGCATGACCTAGACGTGACCTACACTAGTAGGAGGTGTAGCTTTTTTTGGTGTAGCCCTCGTCTTTTCACTGATCGCTCAGGATCGATGACGTTTTCGACCAATGTATAGCCACTACTCTATAATATGGTACCAACACACTTGCATAGCGTCGATCCTTACTCATCGTCCTATTTAGATTGCCTAATGGAATCAAGGTAATACCTCTTACAAATGATTGAAGAAGACGTTACTAAGGTATTCCTTCATCTATACACAAGCGTATATAATTTCATGGAACCTACAGTTGAATATGTCCCACATTAGTATTATTTATACACAACTGCTGGTAGCCCCTTGCGATAAGCAAACTTCTATTATGTGGCACTACTAGCCTCTCATTCCAACTCATTCTAATGACTATGTCATTCTTATACATCTAAGTTATTTACTAACTTTAGTAATTCACACCCGTCATAAATACATATTTGAGGCTATGTATATATATGTATGTATGTATTTATACACACACACAGATATATATATACATACATACATACATACATATATATATATATTCATACTTGTTTGATTTTTACACCTCCAATGTTCTACTGTTCATAATATTTCTTTACTTGCTCATGCGTTTACTTCTTATTCAATTTAGGGTCATTTACCACTTTCTTTTAAAAGATCTACATATCTTTTTCCATTTACATCCATTTCTTTTATTGTATTTTTCTTTCTCTTCCTTATTTTTACATTTACTACCCTCCTTATTTAATGAACTTTCCATACTCTTTTTTTAAAATTATTACTTGCTTACCTTTTCATCATTATTGTCTTGCTTCTATTACATATATATTAATTATTCTCTTAGACTGTTATTTTCATCGCATTTAAAATTCTTTAATTAATCCTTAGAGATTTATACATTCTAATGCGTTGGAACTACATCTCCCTAACCCTACAAATTTCTATATTTTATCCAAAAATGGAATTTGTGTTATGTTTGGATTTACAACGAATTACCTTTTCGTGGTTATTGAAATCGATAATATAAAATATGGTAAATATCCTTATTTTATAAATCACTTTCTTTTAGGCCTATACCTTGTTATTTCAAACGTAACAATTTTATTTATGAATATGAACTTGATAATCTATAGAAATTTACATTGCAATGCCCAACATTCCAATAAATTAAAATACTACTTAAATCTTAATAATTTATTGCGATAACTTCTAATTTACATTTACTTGCATAACTCATTTAATTAACAAATCTGGAATTACAATGTAATTTATTAGATTTAGGATTACTGCTACCCAATACTAAATTTCGGGACTACTGCTGCCTAATACTTCTCAGATTCAGGTATATGGAATATTAAATCCAAGTTTTTTTTTGAAAATTGGTTAACCTTTATTACTACTGAAACAGGCCGAAGCCCAATGTATTACAAGGAATATTTGATACTAAGTACAGAACACAAACCTCCCATTTCTACCCCACTTCCATAAGGTTCACTAAATAATCATGGCGGCTCCCGACTCTCTACTAGATTTCCTTCAACATTTACCTTTCACTTCCACTTCTCCAGTAGTGATTTTTCTTGTTCCTTTAGGCTGGTAATCAATCTTTTGTTAATTCGCAGCATCATCATTTTAACATCTCGATCTATTTGTGCATTCACTGATTGAATGTTTGCTTCTTTCCTGTTAAAAGTCATGTTGTTCCTTTCACGCCAGAGGTTCCAAATGGTAGCTGCGAGGCAAATTTTGAATATTTCCTGCAGAAGGTTCGCACCGTTTCTCCAATTGTTCAGGTAACCAATTTCCTCTTTTACTTTTTTGACTTCTGTAGACCCTATACACTTCATTTTCTAAAAACTCCAAACCAATTTAGTGAAATTACATTCAAAAAACAGATGTTCATGGCTCTCATTCTGTTCATAGCATAGGCTGCATGTAATTTCTTCTATAATCCCCTAGTTATTTAAACGATCTTTTGTTGGCAGTCTGCCGAGAATCGCTTTGTATGCCGTGTGTGCGATTTTTGGGGTAACCGATTTACTCCAGATTAAATTGTACCACTCAACTGTTTGATGTTTATATCTGGTAATCTCCATTGTTTAATTGAATTGAAACTTACCTGTCTTTGAGTGTTTCATGCACCATTCATCCCGTTCTTTTTCTGGATTTATTGGAATATTCTGAATTTCCTGAGTAAAATTTCTTGTGACAATTTGTTTTTCACATCTCCAATCTCCTTCTTCAATGATGCTTGAAACAACACAGTTAGGTTGTCCATAATCAGAAAAACCTTCCATTCCTAACCTGTCTATTGGGCTTTTATTATTGATCCATGGATCTCTCCAAAGATCAGTTGTATTCCCATTGGCTATTTTCCTTTCAATTAGAGGCTTCAAACATTCTCTATATTTCAATATGTTTTTCCATATTACAGATGCATTGTTATCCAGAGAGTCTGTCCAGAAATTTGTTTTAATGTATTTGGCTCTCATCCATTTTGGCCATAAATTCTCTGATGATATTATATTCCAAGCCAGTTTGATTCCATATACCTTTTTGAGTTCAAACAGATTTTTGAGACCCACTCCCCCTTCCTTTTTGGTCTACACAATTCTTTATAACTGATTTTATGTAGTTTCCCCCTCCAAATGAAATCAGCACATACTGAATTGATTTTTCCCAGAGAACAGTCCGGAATTTGAAAAATTTGGAGCCAGTATCTGACTTTAGAAGTAATTACTGTGTGGACTAGCTCCACCCTTCCAGCAAAAGATAGTAGTTTGGATCTCCATCGTTGTAGCTGCTCTCTTATTTTTCCTATCAGTGTTTCACATTCCTTATCTGTAATTGAGTTACTAGATAATGGAATGCCCAAGTATTTAACTGGGAGATTCCCTTCTGCTACTCCAGTTCTATTTAACAGATTCTGCTTGTTCTTACAAAATTTGTTAAAATAACATTTGGTTTTACCTTCATTTAGTTTCAATCCTGCATACTTTTCTATTTGATGGAATATTTCTTTAAGCTCATCAATTGCCTGTATAGAAGCTTTCATGACTACTAGTAAATCATCTGCATATATAAGGTGAGTTACCATTGGTGAAATTCTATACACAGGGACAATCTTATTGTTATGACATGCTATTTCCATCTGTAGGGAAAACCACTCCATTGCTACTGCAAATAGGTAAGGGAATAGAGGATTCCCTTTCTTAGACCTCTGTTGCTAGAAATGTGACCTCTAGGAATTCCATTAATCATAATTGAGAAAGTTGGGGAGAAAATACAACACTTTATCAGCTTTAAGAGGCTCTCTGGAACCCCCATTTCGTTGAGCATGTGAATAACAAAGTGTCTATTCACTTTATCATACGCTTTGTGTAAGTCTATTTTAAGACATATTCTGTCTGCTCCTGGTTATTGAAATCTCTAATTAGTTCATGACAGAGAGTTTTCAGAAATTAATCTCCCTTTTATAAATGCATTTTGGTTTTGGGCAATCAAATTTGGGAGTACTTTGTTTAGTCTAGAACATATAATTTTACTCAGAATCTTGTACGAAACATTGCAGCAAGATATAGGCCTGTAGTCTTCAATTCTATTTGGTTTTATAATTTTTGGAATAAGGGATATAAAAGTGTGATTCATTTCTTGTATAAACTCACCACAGTCCAATGCTTCTTGATAAGCTTCCATCATATGTTTTTTCAGGTGTTCCCAGTGCATTTTGAAAGCAGCTGCCCCCATACCATCTGGTCCAGGGCTGGCATCAATATGGATGGACTGAACAGCTCTCTTCAGTTCCCTTTCCGTAATCCTAGCTGTGAGCATGGCGCAACCTCTTGAGAGATTTTCCTTCTACACTGAACTACAGGTAAATCTTGCATTGAATCCCCATTGTATAATTCTGTGAAATATGTTATAGCTTTGTTTTCCATTTCCTTTAAGTCATTCACTAAGTTTCCTTCCTCATTTAAACAGTTCAGGATGTTATTGTATTGTGTTCTTTGTGACATTTTGGTGTAAAAATATTTAGTGCATTCATCCCCCTGTGTTATCCAGTTTCCTTTTTCTTTCTGTTTGATTTCCATTGATTTTTTATGCATTTCATCTTTAAGTCTTCTCTTCAGCTGATAAAATTGTCTGTTGAGTTCCTCATTTAATGGATCTTCATCTAGAGCGTCTTGTACACCCTGAAGCTATTTTTGAGCATTTGAAATAGTATCCCTATTTTTTGGCCTCTTTTTGTTCCATTCTTTGAGTCTGAGTTTCATAGTCTTGAGCATCATTATGTATTTATACATTTTGTTGCCTGGAGGATGTATGATGTTCTCTATACTTAAAGCCTCTTTGTATCCTTCTATCTGGTGCCAATTATTTGCATATCTAAATGGCTTACCCTTATTGTTCCCACTTTCATTATTAAATTTAACAAGTAAAGGGCAATGATCACTAGTCGAACTAGGAAGTACTATAGTTTGTAACACAGGGATTGTATTTATTAGCTCTGCATTACATAAACATCTATCAATTCTAGAAGAGATATTTTTCCCTCACCACTCTTCCATGTGAAATGCAGGCCTGTGTGGGATGTTTCCAGTAATCCACTTGCAAGTACACATTCATTGAATTCTGCTAGTTGGGCTACAGTCAGTGTATTTCCTCCTATTCTTTCTTTGGTTTTTAATACTGCATTGAAATCTCCCAGAACTAGCCATGGTTTTGTAATTTGACGAGAAAGATTTATTATTTGTTTCCACAACACTAATCTTTCAAAAGCCAAATTTTTTGCATACACAAATGTGATATATATTTCCAGGCCTCCAATATTTTTAAAAAACATAGTCAATTGTTGCTCTTTATTATCAACTACATTTCCTTTCCATATATTATAATCCTATAGCACAAGGATTCTACCTTTCATATGTTGTGTGATATTGTGCTCCATACTCCACTGATTTCCTACCTGATTTTTAAATAATTCCAAACCGCTGTCAGAAAATTTATTTTCCAATAAACCTTCTATATATGGCTTATGCAAAGCCATTATATTGTGGAGGTCAAACTGACGAATGTCATTGTTTAGACCTCTCACATTCCAACATAGAATTGTCATTTAATTTTACTGGATTTGTTCCTAGTCATTGGAGCATCTCCTGCCACAACATTTTTTGAGGTCTCTGACTTTGTTTTGTTGCTAAACATGTCGTTGTAATTCTCATTTGCTTCTGTATATTTGCTGATGTCTTCTATATCATCATCACTTTCTTCTACAGATGACTCTATCTGGATATTCATCTTCTGAATTTCCTCCAAAGATTCTGGAAACTTATCCTCCTCCTGTATTTGATCCATTCCAAGGTTTGAACTCAGATTTGACTCCTGATCCATCACTGGATGAGTTGCTTGCACTATTGCAGAGCCCTCATCACTAACTGTCTTCTGCCTATCAGCATCATTTTATGTGTAATCTTTCGAAGCTGTAATATTTTTTGGGTTACTGGGTGGGGAATTTTGTATTTTGTTTTTCTCTACCCATACTTGTTCTGGTTTTCTTTGTTAATACGGTAATATAAATTAGAATGGCCAAAGCACTTACAAGCGGTACATCTAGGGGGAATAAACTCGTACTCTATCTCCTGTGTGTATACTACTCCCTTATTGTTTTTAGCTTTAAAATTTGCTGGTAGGGAACTTTCTGCCTTTATTTCAACTAGTACTCTAGCATAATTGATTCTTTTCACCTTTCTTGTATTCTCATCTATTGCCAATGGTTTTCCAATTATGCTCGCAAGTTTACTAAAACATCTAGCATTCCATAGAGTTAGGTCAAGTCTATGCATTTTAATCCAAACCGGATACGATGATAGCATTTCTCTTTCAAAATTGAAATCAACCTCCCACCTTTTCATTGTAATAAGTTTACTGTCCATGAACCATGGTCCCCTTTTAGAATTTTTTCAAAATCCTCTTCTTTTTCAAATTTTATAAGATAAAAACCATTACCTCTAGGAAAAACGTCCCATGTTCCTTTAGGGTTCCAGACACGTTTTATGTAAGCATTCAAGTGGACGATATACGGTCTCTTTCCTGACATATAGATGTATATAGAGTTCTCCCAGATTTTTTGCGCTTCAGCATAGTCTTCCTCATCAATTAGTTGATAGATGTCTTCTCCTTCCACAATTGGTTCGATGTAATCTAATTCGCCTTTAATTTGAGCCTGATTTTCGATCGCTTCAACCCAAGATCTAGGGTTTGATTTTTTATTCCTCTGTAGAACTGCCGCAAACGTTTCCTTACCACCCTCTTTCTCCATGCCCTTCCCCTTACGTCTCACCTCTATCCATTCATCATCTCCAGGATCAAACATAGTGGTGGTAACAGGAATCGGAAGATTTGGGTTTAGATTAGGGTTTTCGGTCGCCATTAGATCTTTGCTTTCTGATTACTTTTCAAATTTATCCAAAGATTAATATTATTAAATCCAAGTTATTAATCACCGAATATGTAAGTAGGATTTGTGAAATCAATTCATATATATAATTAGGCCTACAAGTCCAATTTTACATTTAAGCATACAGAAATAGATTTACAACGATATAAATCCAATATTATATAAAAATATATAAATTTCCTTTCAACTTTTTAGCTTTCCAAATCTCCAAATCTAATGCTGTTTATTAAGTTTGACTCCCTTTTTTCACCCTATTTGAATACATATACCGCATACATATACCTATCATAAATCGAGATCAAAAAAGAGATTTTGATTTAATTTAAATTTTAGATCCAGATTTATAATTTACCTTGGCTATGATGATTTGATTTGATTCGACTCTATTCTTCTTCTTAATCATCCTCTACTATTCTCAATTTGTATATACATATGTAAACTATAACTAATTTTAAGAATTAATCATTTTGTGGAGAAGAGAAAATTGCAGAGCACCAATGTCACTTCATAAAAATATGAGAAGAATATGAGGGGTTAGGTCCGTATTTATAGGAGCTCGAATCAGTGCCAACCATTTGATTGAGTTATTTTAAATACAGGCCATTCAACCATGTCAGAATTGCTCATTGATGTCTGAACTGATCAACCACCGCCTCCTTACCAGTCAACTACTAGTGGTCAACCGACCAACATTAGGGGTCCACTGATCGTATTTAATCATGGTAATTAAGTGTTTAAATTTTAGTTCGTTAATTTTTTCGTTTTCACTCGACCGAGATAATTTATTCCCATGTTAACTTTTCTTAAACTCTAAGAAACTATTAACATTAATTAATTTCTATTAATTACTTTACATTTTCTTAACTACTATATACTTATTTCCGATTCGAATTATTCAAACGTTAATAACTTTCTCGTTTGAACTCCTATCGGAAAATTTATATATGAAAATTGATCACTAAATCACCATGAACCCAACAATGTAGGTTTTATTGCCAAATTCTAATATTTTTGAAAGCTTTATTTTTTAACATATTATTTATTAAATAATTTCTTTTTAATTAATGTTTGTGAAAATTATGAGATGTTACAGATTAGTATTTGGTGTTTGGCTAAGACATATCAAGAACTCATTTTCCCGAATGCACTTTGGCATACTTCCAATTTAAGGGTCAATACATTGTAGAACATTCATCCAATCAACACTTAAAATTGATACCATACTCCCACAATCTTACAGATAAGAGCTATGTATCGCTTTGAAGATCATCCGCTTCCGTTAACATAGATTTTTTGTTGACGAATTATATCCGAGACACAATTCCATCATATGCCGATGCTTATTTTTTAGCCTGAGCAAGCTATCAACATGGAGTGCATCCATATACTGTGCAAAAGATACAAAACAGACACTCCTAGACCGGGTCGCATATCGCTGGCATGGTCGGCTTATTAAATCCGACTTGTCAACACACATCAACATCCGACATTGAATTTAAATTATACCTGACCATGCTTATATCTTAAGTTTGTAGTACAGAATGGAATCTCTCAGATGTTCAAAGAATATCTTTACCGCTGCTATGGGCTCTTCTACACCTTCGACAACAGCATTTACATTTGCCCTGGCTTCCACTTCAACTCCTTTCAGAGCTAGAGAACTTCGATGCCAACCTCATCAACCTTTGCCACTAGCTCCTTATGTTCCGCTGGGAGATAAGATCATTTTGGATCCTAACTTGGGCGACATTATGATCCTCGACAACCTCTTGGATTCTGCAAACACAACAACATCCCTTTAAAGGAAACTCTAGCTCAATTACTATTTCGAAGGCCACTCAATCTTCTAGAAGTTATACATCTTGCAATAGATACGTACCTCTACAGAGCCGTTCCGCCGTTCAACCACTTCCTATGGTTGACGATCCAAATTTTTAGACTCTTTCCGACTCAACTGCATCTAAATAGATATGTTGATCTAAATTGCATAGGCTCCCACCGAGGCTTTCCTTGATTTTAGCTCTACGGACTTGATAAAGATACCACCACTATCATCAAAGAGGACCAAGTGGAGGTAATCTTCTCTATATCGGCTAGGTTTGAGGTTGTCAAAATTCACATATCGTACTGCTTTTGCTCGTCAATGACGTTGCTACTCTAATTCTTAAGCGATACAACCTTGAAGATCCATGCTTTATGCCACGCTCAACTTCTCCTACTCTTCAGGTCATATCTCCAATTTCTAAGAGATGACAAGTTGAGGCACCTATAAACACCTCAAAATCAACTCCTAAAGGTATATCTTTGAACTCACTTGTCTTTGAAAAGCTTCGAATGCCCACTTAAGATGTTTCCAAACTTCTCGTCTCTATTTGCCATCTTGTAGATCAACCTGCCATCGTGGTGATTGTCTTCCAATGATTGTCCCTCCTGTGACTGCTCTTGTTAATATACCAGTTGTTATCTCACCGTTCTTCCCAATTTTCCACCTCCTCCACTAGGTCTACCTTTGATCCCAATGCCGAGAAGATTAATGATTTAAGTAAGTATGCTTTGGATGAAATTGATGCAACCACCGATGAAAAAGATGCAATCACTAGTATAACGAATTGTATTTTATGAATCAAAGGATTACAAAATACTAATATTATTTTCATATTAGGTCGTATAGTTCTCAAATTTTGAGTAATGTTGAGTAGTTACATTTTACACCCTTAAAAATTTATTTGACCATTTTGACCTTGAAAACTTGTAAATATTATAACTTTTGACAGGAGCTAAATTTGGATCTGAAACCACTTCGACGTGGAAGATATGATGCTTTCTCAATCCGTATAGTGGTCATATTAAATTTTTGGACTTACTATAGTGGATATATAACCATTCGAAGTTAGATAGGTTTAGGACTAATTAGTTAGTAATTAAGGTTAAGCCCGAATTAGGCCCAATAACCTATTTTGGGATTAGGGCATAATCAACTGATGTGACAGCTGCCTAATCATTTTTCTCTATTTCCCAAACAACTTTAACCTCCATTAGTCTTCTCTTTTGGCCAATAAGCAACCTTTTTCTTTACTTTAATTAGCGAGATCACATCATTAAAAGGTAATTAATGAATGGATTAAGGGATTTACTACTTGGGCATCTACAAAAATGTGAGGATTACTATTCATTTTAGATTCACTTGAATTTTTGTGCATTTGGTTGGTTGGTGAGTGGTTTTGACACTTCTCATTTTCTATACTTGTTAATACAGATAAAATAAGATATTTTAAAATAATTTTTATACTTTATAGCTTGAGTAGATCTAGATCAAAACACCCATCTAGTTTTTAAATGAATTTGTGTTTTAAGTGATTTTAAGTCAAAGTCTATATGTGTTCTTATGGGTAGGCAATTTCAGAAATTTTAAGATCTAGGATTTGTTGTGATGTAATTCTATGCTTGGATGATGTGTATGCATATTATATGATGTATGAATACTATATTTGTTGCGTGTTTGTATGCTTGTTTGGTTGAAACATCGTTCGATAGGTAACTTATAGTTAGGGTGTTCCATCCAGTTCAAGTCTTGTATGCATATTATGGTTTTACACATGATGAAGGATCAAGTAAGTGGGATGAAGGTTACAAATGAATTGGATTCACAAAGGATTTGTTTGGAAGTAAAAAAGTGGAGTAAGGATGATCGATTTTATGGGTCAGATAAGATCCATCCAAATTGCTCCAAATGAAGTGCAATCAATTTAGGATGTCAAGAAACATTCCTATAATCTATATTTCAAGTTTCAAATTGATTAGGGTTGATTTGCTCAATTTATAGCCAATAAAAATAGGATAGCCATGTGAAATGAGATGGATTGGTTATGGAAAAACTCAAATGAAACTTTAGGCCGAGATGGGGAAACACGGTGCGAACTTTTGGGGAAATTGAAGGCAATTTAGAATGGTTAATATATGTGTCTAAGTATTGGCAAAACATGTCGGTACGTACTCTTATGGGTTGGTATGGAACCTTAACTTTTTGAGTGATGGGCTTTCAAGCAAGCATGGTAACGGCTTCAAGCGGGAAAGAAGGTACTTTGGGCTTGGATATGAGAAAATCTGGACCAAGTATGGGAATAGTGAAGGAAAATGGACGGGTGATGGGTTAATACCAACCCATCCCTTATACCCCATTTGGACCATCAAATTTGACTTCTTTGGACCAAAGTTAAATTTTGAGGGATGCTAGACGTGGCCTGAGAAAACTATGCATAAAATTTAGTGGAAAATTTAATTTTATATCTTAAGATATGACGAATGAAAGATTCACAACGTATGGAAGTATATTAAGATTACTTCAGGTCAAACATAGGAAAATTGGGAGATTACTCTAGGCCAGACCAAGGTCAATTCAATGGATGCTTCAGGATGACATAATTATACTCTACGACTTACGATGGATGTTTAGAGCCATTCCACACTTAATGACTAATGATAGGAGTTGTATGAATGTCCATAAGTATAAGCCCTAGGATACAGACTTGTGAGGTGGATATAGGACGTGCTCTAATTTTGATATGACATGTGCAAATGGACCATTGATAACTGAAGGTTTCAATGTGTACTAATAAAGAAGGCATATGTGAGGACACTCACCTAGGCTAGGACGTGCCCTAAATTCTCCATACGAGAGATTTTTCTTACCTTAGACTACTAGGAGCACGGTCTAGTTTATAGCCTAATGAGTAGCACGGATTTGAGTATCGGGTTGATCTAGATGTTGAGTAGTCTCTAGCCTAGGATGTGGTCATATAAGATCATATATCTAACACACTAAGTGAGTGATGTGAGAATGGATGATGGATATTATGTCGGTTTTGTTTGCTAGAGATGTCACATGACATATGTGTCATTGATGTGGATATCTAGACACATATTTATACTCTGATGTATAACACACCCATGATGATTATAATGCAGAACTGCATATATTTGATGTTACGTGTTAACTTTTTAAATGCAGAGACAGGGCATGTATAATTCTCTAAACCCAATCTCCTACTATATTGACTTCCATAGTATTTTGAGGTTTTCTACGACCCACCTAACTATTGTCTAACTTGAGATTTTTTTTTTGCTTCTTATTATTTTGTGTATTCTTAAATGAGTGGATTAAGGATAAGAGCTTAGTGAGCACATGGAGCTGTACAGATAGGAACAAATGGCTATGTTTTCGTATACTATATTTGGGCTCGTTACTAGTTATTATGCCGCTTTGCAGCATTGTGGAGCTTATCGATGCTATTATTTAGACAATTTTCATTGAATTATCAATTGATGTATTACTCTATCGCTTATGATGTATAACCTTCATGGATCTCTGCACTCTAATATGGTTTTAGTTCATCTAGTTATATTAACTATCTCTTTTACTTTATATCTGAGTGCATCATTATATTTTATTCGATGTGCTCTAATGTATACGATAGTTCTGATTTGGAGAATTTAGTATTTTACCACTTGACAATTGTCCTAAATTGACTATGCACCATGGAAACACATTCTACGGGTTATATTAGGTACTAAAGGTGTGGGGGTGGTCGTCATATTTGGTATCATGGCATATGTTCTTAGATAACCTAAGTTGATATTGGAATCCACTAGTGAGAAGGAGGATTTATCACCTTAGAGTTGATCGAGTGTATTTGAGAGTGCGTACTTATTATATTTTGATTTTCAATACTATATAGTACTATATATATAGTATAAATTGCATTGCATATATGAGTAGTACTTATGTGCAATTCCTTCTACAAGGACTAATCATCATTATTACAGATCAAAGGATGAGTCGTCATTCGAGGAATGCTGCTAGAAACACTATTTTCTGAAGCGGAGGAATGACCCAACTCTGGAGGGCTAATCCTAACTTGTAGAAATGGTTCTACACCATGATGAGGAACATTCTGCAAATGCCCATGTGGGTGCTCCTATTGTTATTAGTGGTGGTGCTCCAGTGTAGGCACCCAGAGTCGATTTTGCTAAGCTGAGTAAGGACTTTGCATGTCTTGGTGGCAAACCGTTCCGAGGAATGGAGTTGGCTATGGAAGTGCAGAATTGGATAGATATCTGTGAAAGAATCTTTTATGACTTAGAGTCGGATTATGTTATACAGAGAAGGTTGGCCTTTGGACAAATCTAGGGCAGGACTATGAATTGGTGGAATGCTCTTCGAGCAACAACTTCTGAGGATCTGTTCACTTAGGACAAGGTCAAAACCAGATTTGAGGATATATTTATACCAACAACTCAGAAGTCGGTTCTATTCTATACGTTTGTAGGGAAACTTGTCGGTCTTCGAGTATGTAGCTAAGCTTTAGTCTTTGTTAAAGTACAAGATATCTTTCATCAACACTCTATTAAAGTAGAATGAGAGGTTCATCATTGGCTTGAATGACTATTTGGGAGAGAGATTGGTAGGCAATATCAATGAGACCTTTGAGAAGATAATTGAAAAGGCTTTGAGACATGCTGGCCTTTATCCATAATCAAATACCGTTGTTCCTAAGGAGGAGCCAAAGCTACAATCGGATGGGAAGGTAAAAGGAAATGGAACAATGATAATATGAAGAACCAGCTTCAGTACATAGACGGAAAGAAGGAGATCAAAGGTGGACCAACTTTCTACAACTGTGAAGTGAAGGTCAACTTCATAATGTTGAAGGAAAGAAGTTATTTAACTGCACTAAGCTAGGGCTTATTCAAAAGGCAAGTCCAGAGCTGTTAAAGCAAAATCAGGTGGTGAAAGCGTATGCTCTCAATGTTGTCCTGACTTCATCGAGTGCTCCATCAATGAAAAAAGGGGAAAGGCATCGTTGTTCAAGGTATTGTTTTCATTTATAATTTTTCTATAAGAGTTCTGCTTGATAACGAGGCTTCACAGTCCTTTATATCCAGTGACTTTGTAACAACCTGCACCTTAATAGACCTGAATTTCGACTAAATCGAAATCCAAGTCCAATAGGGTATAGATCGTTGGTTATGGTAACAAGTAATAAATATTAGTATATTAGAGAGCTATTTACGTAAAATCATAGCTGAATAAAAAAATATAATAGGGCATATATACTGACCAAGGCTACTACCTTAAAATCAATATTATTTCTTTAGTATCTGATTGTCTTGCTAGTGCCAAGCATGAATTAGGAAACTTTACCATCTATGGTTCCGTCTTGCACCAGTAGCATGTCCCTCTAAGTTTGTCATGATGGTCATAATGAGGAGGGGGTCAGAACAACATTTCGGTGAATGAAAAATTACATACTTTAACCATAACACTAATTTATGCCGATTGATTCCTATTTAGTTGTTATGTCTACTATTTACAGCTAATCCATTTAATCCTATGTGCGCGTAAGATACACATAGACTCCTCGGAGGTATAACTATATATATGCCTATACAAACATATATTTAAATGTTGCACTATGCAAAACCCCTGGTCACTTAATGCTTCTTAAATAGGGATAAGGAAAATCCAATGACCATTTAAAATCTCAGCCCCAAAGTAGGCCCTCCTCAACATAAATGCTAATCATTTGATCCTAACTATAGAGACCGATGACTTGTATATACAACTTTATTATCTAATTTTTGTATTATAGGCACATTTCAATGACTCGTCTAAGGGTTAACTTGACTACCTCCGACAAACAAACAACTAATTAATTAAACTTTGAGGTCTGCGCATATCCTATATGGATTCTACGCTAGTAGGAAGTGAGATCCGTTAAGGCATAACACGAGTCTTTGCTATCGATCGCTCAAGACCGTTTGGTCATAGCCTATATGTTATCCCTTACTACCACTAAATATCGATCCAATAACAATATTGATATGGCCCTTCTACATTACATAACCAAAATCTCATTCAGTCCAACCTAATGTAAGTCAAGGAAAATGCCCATTCGGTTACTTAATAACTCTAATTAGAGATAAAGCAGACCCATTTTCCTAAAAGTGCCAAGCCATTTAATATTTCAAATCCGAGGTAAACCCTTGGTATATTTTCCCCTACATATAAGCAAACATATATCCCTTCCTCATAGGTTCTATGGTCGGAGATATCTCACATCATTAGTAAGTATACACTGTTGGTAACCTCTAGGTGAAGGGCTTACTTCTTTTATGTAACTCTACTGACCTCGCATCCCAACCCACTAACCCAAACAAATTACCCCAAGCCTAAGTATTGGGTTAGGTCCACTAATTCACGCCATCCTAAACGTATTGTTAAAGGCTATATAATTTTTTACTATGAAAATTATACTACCTCCTGCATATGATTCCTATCATGTACGCTTATTCCATAAATGTCAATTGTCCATAATAAATGGTCATTATTACTCTAATTGGACAATCTCTAATGACATTTATTTATTTGTTCTAATTAAACCTATTATGCTTATTTCATGTCCCTATAATGTCATATTAAATCCTTTAACCAATCCCATAAACACATTTGTATCCCAATTAATTTTTGTAACCCCCTATTAACTGGACATTTATTGCCCTATTGATTTTGGAGTTACTATCTCTTTTCCACCTATACCTCCTATGTAGCGGCCCTGGCTCGACCTTCGAAAATCGACACCAAATATGACACTCGTATTCTCATGCCGCAGATCCAAACGTCGAATTTGGTTCGCCGGAGCTTATAACACATTAAGTATAACAACACAGCGGAAGAAAAAGAAATGAATATCAATATATACAACATTGATACAACATCTAGATATACAACAATGATCAATATCAGAGAAACAAAAAAATACTACAGCAGAAAACCCAATGGATTAGCAGCGGAAACAACTAGAACTTGAAACTCCAGAAGAAACACTAATATCAGCAATCTCCATAGAGAGCTCGAACCACCATCAAGTTGCACCAAGCTAAGCAAGTCTCGTCCATGAATCCAAAGACTCCAATATCCAAGATCTCCAAAGAATACCAAAGAGAAAGCCGAAAGCTACCGAATCGATATCTATATCTACTATCTGAAAAACCAAACTCTAGATTGCCCGTGTGGAAAATTATGGGCACCCAGAGTTTAGAAAGGGAACAATAAACTCCGGGTCAGTCATGGGACTGGTATGAGCAAACGAAAAAATTTTATCTTTTAAGAAACAACAAAAGAATTTAAATTGAAATCCGCAATGCTTTTTGGAAAATGAAATTATCGTAAGGCCTCCCGGCACACACACAATGCAATCACACACTTGGGGGAGATTTCTCCTTATGATAGTCAAAAATGCTTGATACGCGAAAACCATTTGATATTATTATTAGTGCATAGTGGAAAACATTTTGAAAGTATAATATTAATCATATCCAGCATACGTACCATTATAGTATGCCTGCTATAGCTACCATGTTAGATGGCAGGTTCTACAACTAAAAACGTACAAGGCACGTATTGGATGATTAGATTTCCAACAAATGATCAAGCCAAGGAACTTCCTATTGCCACATGGGTACGCCTCTGGAGGGACGCCCCGAGAACCTAACCGGATCTCTACCAACACAAGGCAGGGTTACCTCTGCAAAAATAGGTAACTACTGACATGAGTATGCCATCCCTCGGTTGTAAACAACCTTTATTCGAGGATCCTCAATACCAACCATCACAAAGTAAAATATTTTTGCGTTATCCACCTAAGTTAAGTATCTGGGCTCCATACCATGATACCACTTCTATCCAGAAGGAAATGCACATACCCTAAGGGGCGCTACTCCCTATAACCTTGCTGCATTCTTCCTGTTTTATACCACTCCCGGATGTGAGGTCCAACGAAGTCTCGTCCAAAAAGCTACGCTTTTCACAAAAGCCATGCTTTGATCAAAAAATGATCAGCAACACTTCGTATACCACATTACCAAATTGGGAATATATCACTAGTAACCATCAACTACATAACCTCTGAGCTCATACGTCTCAGAGAAGAGTGTTAAGCTAAGAGAATAAATCTCCGCCACAAAACAGAAATGTATTTGATAGAAACCATCTTTACATCTCAAAGTGTAACGTCAGACACACATCCATACAAGCCTGTTCCGGGTTCGAACAGAACCGAAGGCACTTCTAAAGAAGCCCTTGCAATCCACAAATTTCTAATCACGTCCGGACTCCCCATCACAATGGGTGCTCAAATCTCTATACCGGGGCCAGTCGGTGCAGAGACATTCGACAGGTCATCCTTTCACTTTCGAAAGTAACCGGTCTTCACCACCAGTCTTCAAATGCTATCCATATCGTCGTATCATTCTTCGGAATGGGTTATATGACACAAGGTCCTTTCTCGGCTAAACCGAATAATGAGCGAAATATTTAAAAACATATGGTAATGGGATTTCAGTTAAGTCACAACTTTAAAACCCATAACTTTTCTTTCAAATGGTTTAAACAAATTACCATTCACAAATCTTTTATACAAAAAGATTTACTTCCAGAGACCTTTCAATGGTTTAAACAATTTCCACACTTTAATCTTTTAAACGAAAGATTCACTTTTAAAACCCCTTTTTAATTTAAAAAAAGGTTCACCAATCTTTAACAAAGATTTATTTATAGCCTTTCAACACAATTCCATTTCAAGTTGGATTAACTCATCCGGTCTTTAAATCAAAGATTCATTTTATAGCTTTCAAAACCATTTCCAAAGATTCATTCATAACTTTCAAAACAATTCCCGTTTCAAATCTTTTATATATAAAAGATACACCATTTAAAAATCCTCTTCAATTTCAAAATAGAGTTCAACTATCTTTCACAAAGATTCAATTATAGCTTTCAAAACCATTAAATTTCAAATTTGAAATCTTTTCATCATAATTTTGGAAATTCTTTCCTTATAGAAAAGCTATTATTATTTGAAGCCACTTGTTTTCGTTTCGGAAAACCCAATTATATTTGCATGAGTTAAGGCCTTTCAAATATAAACTTGGGTTAAATTCAAATTCCCAAAACCATACTTTTAAAATGGTTTAAAAACCCATATAAATACCTTTTATAACTTGTATAATCTTTTTAAACCAAAATTTCTAAATCATTGAATTCAATTTCAAATATTGAATTCAAACTCAAACCAAAATATTTCAGATTTCAAACTAAATCAAGTTATTTAAAATAACTTTTATCTTCAAAACTCCTTTTCAATTATTTTTCAATTTCAACCCAATTTCATTTCCAAAACCATTTGGATTCAAAATTCAAACTTTAAAACCATTTCAAAATATTAAATTCAAATATCTGTGACTTAACTGATTTCCTCGTGAAATCCATATTTGTGTGTATAGTGTGGTCCAGGGGTTTTACACACAATAGTGTGACAACATCAACCGTTACATATTAAAATACAGCAATATATTTGATAAGCGGCATGAACTATAACGCTTATCTTTCATTCACAGATCACAAATATATATCACAGACAATAAATTACATTACAGATAATTAATTTCATCACAGAATAAATTACATCACAGTTCACAAAACAAAATAATTCATATCACACAATATCACAAATCAAGTACATCATTCAATTCAAAGCACTCTATAGAATCCTAACATCCATGAGTAAGATCAATTAATTATCTGATTTATTTAAATCAGATTAATTACTTATGAATAAATTTCTAATCCTAGTTAATTAATCATTAACTAATTACTAACCATTTTGATTAATTACTCTTTAATCATTAATTAACCTTTAATTAATAAATAATCCTTTGATTAATTATTCTTAATTAATTTCGATAATTAATAAATTAATTCTTACTTAATTATCCTTAATTAAAATAAATGATTATCCCCAATCACTTTCATGAATTAATTAACCTTTATTAACTAATCACATAAACTAATTATTCTTTAATTAATTATTATTTTTATCACTTGATTAATCAACCCTTGGTCATTTATTTAATTATCATCCATTACTTTCATCAAGTAATTATCTTTAAGTAATTAATTCCCCTTTTATCACTTAAATTAATTAATTCACTTTTATTTACTTAGGACTTTTAATTATTAATTAATTCCTTAATTAATCTTTAATTTAAAAAAAATTAATCTTTAAGTAATCAACCCTTTAATTATTTTCATTAAGTAATTAATTACATTAATCTATTTGATTAACTTGAAATTAATCACGATGATTAATTTTCTTTAATTTCTTTCATCAATTTCTATTTGAAATTACTTAAGAAAATAATTATTCAAAACTCAAAAACAATTTTAGATAAGTTTTTAATTTAAAATCAAATCTTTGAAAAACTTGACTCAAACTTGTTTATAATTTAAATTCAAAAACTTGGTTTATTTTACTTTAAACTTATTTATTTTTATATACTTTAAAGATTAATTTTTGAAAAACTTACTTTACCTTTAAAAGTTCAATACTTTATTTTGTATTTGAAGCCTTAAAGAAACCCGAGTCAGCTTCGAGTATTACCCGAGACGATTACCCCTTTGCTTCGAGTTTTCTACAAAACAACCCGAGAGCCACATTTTTCCAACTAGAAATGTTTCTAAGTGTTTCTACACGGCGCGCTAACGTTTTACTCGAGTTATAACTCGAGTTCGAACCCCTCTCTCCCGATACACGCTTCGAGTCGAATTCTCATTTTTTTACGTGCCTGAACTCGATAATCTTCCTTCTTCCCCAAATTCAAAACAACCCAGATGCATCCCATTGCGCGTGCACGTGCACCACTTCCCCAACCACCTCCGATCAAGTCGCCACCCACCACCAAGTCGACGTTGGCCCCCCTACGCTTCCTAAACACCCAGAAATTCAAAATTGCCCCCAAATCAAAATCGAGCATTCCCATGCTTCCTGGAACCCAACCTCAACACCAAAACCTGCCCCGTGGAACTACCTCTGGCCATCTGAGTCGTCGCCACTTCATCCACAACTTCGTCGCAACGTGATGCTACTAACCCCCTCGGTCCGATGACCTAAATTGCCTCGACCACAACAAAACACGTCCATCTACTTCATCGGCAAATCTGGGTTGTTTAACCCTACCTCAATCAACTCCTGTTGCCATGGCGATTTATAAATTCAAACGCCATTTTTCCAAGCCTCGGCAACCTTCCAACAACCTCCAGTAACAACCACGAGATCCCACCAATTTCCAGTCGACAGAAAATGCCCAAAAATCAAAAATCGATCAACTTAAAAATGCTCTCTCAAATCATAGCCAAAAATTTAGATTTTCATCTTAAAAATCATATTTTACAGAATTGATTCTTGTTATAAACTTAAATCGGAAATTTACAAGATTTGATTTAACATGATTTTAACCTGTCTACTGTAAATTCATGATTCCAGCAGATTCTTAATCCCATTTTGCTTGAATATGTTTTTAAAACATAGATTGAGGTTAAACTAATTTATCATGTTTGAATATCATAGTCTAACAAAGATCTGGCGTAAAGAAATTTTTTTTATCAAAACCATACTATTTAGACTAATAACCGAGGTGATAAAGATCAACAGCTATGTACACTACATATATATGCAGAGGCTTACTTATATACATACATGCAAAGCAATTATCATCACACAATCGAACAATTAGCATAACATCACAATGTATCAGCCAAATCAGGCTTTAAAGAGAAAGTTGCTCACCTTGGTCATTGCAGAACAGAGACAGTTTTTTTTTTCAAAACTGGAACTTGTATTTTCATTTTTAATCTGCATATTTGATTTGTTTGAGTTGGTAGTTGATCTTGCATGCTTGAACTTGTTGAATTGCTTTCAGAATGAATCATTCTTGAATCAGATTCCAGAACTTGAGTTTGATTTCTGGATTTTGAACTTCCAGGTTTTTAAGATTTGTGATTTTCCTTTCAACTTGATATCCAGGTTGTCCCTGAGATAATTTGTTTTTTTCCTGATTTGCTTTGAATTTTTCTAGTATGTAGTTTGTATCAGCTTGTTATTGTTTTTAACTGGTTTGAAGATGAAGAATTTGAGTTGCTTTATTGGTTTTTGATTTTCAGTTTTAAGTTT
This sequence comes from Allium cepa, assembly GCA_030765085.1. Classification (NCBI taxonomy): domain Eukaryota; kingdom Viridiplantae; phylum Streptophyta; class Magnoliopsida; order Asparagales; family Amaryllidaceae; genus Allium; species Allium cepa. The sequence goes on from CM060935.1 coordinate 564,745,737, forward strand.
GAGGATGAAAGAAAATTTTCTTTTCTACTGAATTGAGAAATCATTTTTTTTTCTTTATGTATATTTTTTTATAAAATTCTTTACTAAAAGAAAGTAGCTATATTGCCACTTCTTCTTATCATTTCTTACACTTGTTATCTCATAAGCTACAAAGCTTACACATATAAGTTTATATTTTACTTATTCAAATTTGTCAAAAACCCATTAAAATATGTTTAAATCCTTTTGTTAAATTTAATCATAAATTTTGTTTTAACCCTATCATTTTATAAATTGCTTCATATTCACATATGTTATTCACAAATTATACTTATTATGTTTTAAAGGTTATACATTTTTTTTAAAAATAATCTCATTTTATAAATTTACAAACCAATTTTACATTTCTATCAATTTAGAGGAAATGATTTTAAAACTAACTATACTTTAATAAGTAACACATATATGTATATTATAAAATTTAGCTTTTAAACAACATTCAAAATCTTTACTATATTTAAACATTTCAAATAATATTTTGAATATAACTTTATATTATATTTCTTATTCTAATAAATGTTTCTCTTTATTAATCATTTATATAATCTTTTTAAAGCAAAAGATGGTTTTACAATTTAACTTCTCATGAATAAATAATTTTATTCTTAATTAGCCTTTGGAAAATTTATAATCAAATTTAAAACTTCATTTTCAAATTATAATGCATAGTTTAAATAAAATTAGAAACAAATTCTTATTAGCTTAAAATAAAATTTTTAAATTCAGTTTATCTCTAGAATCCAATTTATTACTCAAAATATTTATTCTTGAATTTTCAAATTCCAAATTCAATTTAAAAATACATATCATTATTTATTCTGGAAATTTTCCAATTGATTCAACTTTTAAATCTAAAATTAAAAATTAATTACCAATAATTTCATAATTTAATTCCAAAGATTAAATTAATTATCAAATTATTTTTAGCTGAAATTCAGGAATGTTGCAGATTCCCCCCTTAGAAAATTTCGTCCTCGAAATTTGAAAGTAGGGAGACAACCAAGGATGGATACACAAAGACAAAGAGACAGTTTCCAAATCAAAGTGGGTATCTATTCTGCATTTGGCTTACCAAATCAGAATATCACTAATAATTATGAGAACGAACTTATCCAGTACATGACACTCGGATCACTAGATCTACGAATATACAGGGGTATTGATTAGTTCAAAGGATAACTAATCCCTCGTAGAATATATTGAGACCCAGAAGAACAAATGAATGAATTTAATCTTCCATAATTCTCAAACACTGGGTATGGATTCCAAGCACAAGTCGGAATACCCCAAAGAATAGACAAATATATGGATACAATTCCAAAACTTTTAGTTTAAACAACCAAAATATACCTATCAACCATAGCAAACAATTCATCCAAACAAACAATTCTGACCCATCTGGAGTTTATGTCCCATGCAAAATCAAAGTTTCTTCTTGGAGCTGCCAGGAACCATCAAAGAATTGAGAAGACGAATCAAGGAGATTGATAGAGAAAGTTGTTTCCGCTATTGCAGGGTACTGACTATTTATAGCGGTACTTCCCTGTCCCCTACCTTGCTCTCTTCTTGCACTCATACTCATTATTAGTGGATAGTAAGAGAATTTATTGAGGCATATAGGCGGATATCTTAGGGATATACTCATTCTAGGGTATACTTCATCCTATCTCTAATGAGTTAATTAATGTGTTATACTCCTGAGCTAAAAGTTCAACCTTCAGCTCTGATACCAAATGTGATGACCTGACTCGACCTTCGAAAATCGGCACCAAATACGACACTCGTATTCCCATGCCGCAGATCCAAACGTCGAATCTGGTTCACTGAAGCTTATAACACATTAAGTATAACAACACAGCGGAAGAAAAAGAAATGAATATCAATATATACAACATTGATACAATATCCAGATGTATAACTGCTTTCACTGAGAATTGAACTCAGGGACCTACCGCTTGGAAGTTGAATTTGAGAGTTTAGAGATTCAGATTGGAAGAGTCATGGAGAGACAATCAAGCAGAAGGCCAAGGCCAGAGCAGAGTCAACAGGAAGGGAGTCAAGAGGCTTCCTCAGGAGCAAACCAAGCTTCAGCCTTCATCACCAGGGATGAGATAGAGGCTATGATGAGAAGACAAGAAGAGATGATCCAGAACTTGCTTCAGCAAATTGGGCAACTTGGAGCACAAAACCAAGGAGCAACTGGAGTTCAGAACGGAGCAGGACCATCTGGCGTAGCACCAGAGCTAGGGGGCACTCACGCAGAGCATGTTGATCCGATCCCGGGAAGAGAGATGGGGGCATCCGAGCCACCTGGTAGCAATAGAGGAATAAACGTTCAGCCAGGGAGGCATACGCATGAAAACTCCCGCGGACTCGGGGGGCAGGTCGAAGGCAGTGAACGAGGACTACAGCTTGGAGACAATGACAGATTAGCAGAGATGGTTAGAAGACCTATGAGAGGCGGTTTAGTAAACAGAGACTTGGAAGATGTAAACAGGAGTCCTTTTTCTTCTGCGATTAGGATGGCTAGGAACCCACCAGAATTCAAGCTGCCATCAGTAGAGATGTACGATGGGAGGACAGACCCTGCGGTTCATCTTACAAAGTATATGAGGCACATGGAAGTGCTGGGGACATCACAGGAGGTCATGGCCCGGTGCTTTCCATTGTATTTGATGGACATTGCAGCATTATGGTTTAGGCAACTGGAGAGCGGCTCCATAGGAACGTGGGCAGATTTAACTGAGAGATTCATGAGGCAATTCAGGGTTTATATTGCGAGACCCAAGAATGTGATGACTTTGGCAACCTTGAAGAAGAAAACCGGAGAGACTTTGAGGAGCTTTCTAACGCGATTTAATGCGGCGGCAGCATCAGTGGATCGACCAGATCCATCTACGGTCATGATGGCGGCTGTATCTGGAATAGCTGATAGTACAGAGTTCAAAAATTCATTAACCAAGGACCCGCCTATGAATCTGGGAGAGTTCTATCATGAGGCTGAAAAGTTTCTGCGTTTGGAAGATGCTAGTGCAGTAAGAGAGGAAGAAGATGACGTTTACGCAATCAAGAGCGGAAACCCACCTGGAAAGGGTGCGGAGACTAGCAAAGGAAAGAGAAAGGCTGAGGATAATGATGACAGGACAAAGCGGCTACGAAGAGAGCCACGATTCACCACCTATTCAGAGCTGAATGAGAGTTTGGAGCGAATCTACCATGATACACGAGAGCAGGTTCCGTATCGTAGACCAATGCGAAGGGATCCAACCTCTAACGAAAGAAAATCAGATAAGTTTTGTGTATTCCATGGATTAAACGGTTATAACACTAATGATTGTAGGCATTTGAAGGACGAGGTGGAAGGGCATATCAGGAACGGTATGCTCCTTCAGTATGTGAGGAGGTGAACTCCAGCTGTGGAGCCAGAGCGACCACCGTCTACATCGGCTAGAGGTGACCCTGGATCGGGGCACCGTTTGATTATCCATTGATTGCTTGATTAAAATAACGATGAACAAGTTGTAAACCTCTCGCTAACACGGTTAAATCATTTACATATGTGAGCGAACGCGCACGATCCATAGGCATGCTCTGAATGACTACCAGCCGCGTTATAGTAAGAGTTTACGCTTTGACATCTTCATTCTATTTTTTGCTTTGATTTTGATTTGAACATTTAAATTCTTCCTATTTTGACATTTCTGCTGTAAGATTCATATGATTATTACTTTAACATTTACAATTCTATGGAAAAATTACTTGTATGCCCGTGGATCGCGAACGGTCCACGAGCACCTCTTGCATGGCAGCGAACTGCCGAAGTCTTTGATTCGGAAACTCCCCCAAACAATAACTCTGGCACTGATATTATTAAGTCCCCCCCGGGCACACTCATTCACCTCGAACGGCACCCGACCTCGAACGGTCACAACTCGCCTCAAACGGCACCCGACCTCGAACGGTCACAACTCGCCTCAAACGGCACCCGACCTTGAACGGTCACAACTCGCCTCGAATGGCACCCGACCTCGAACGGTCACAATTCACCTCGAACGGCACACGACCCCGAACGGTCACAATTTGCCTCGTACAGTCACAAACTCGCCTCGAATGGCACAACTCATCTCGCCACAAATGGCTCGATCGTGAAAGGTCGCCATTTGAGGTCCACCTCATGACCGCCAACAGTCGCACCTTACCACGAATAGCTCGACCTCGAACGATCGTCATCCGAAGTAAGGCGCTTGACCGCGAACGGTCCCCTTTCATCTTTTGCCGCGAACGGCACCGGCCGTGAACGGTCACATTTCACCCCAAGTGGCTTGATCGCCAACGGTCGCCATTTGAGGTCCGCCCTCTGACCGGGCTCGGTCGCACTTTACCTTGAATGGCTCGATCCCGAACGGTCGTCATTTGAAGTAAAGCGCTTGACCGTGAACGATCACATTCCACCGCAAATGACTCGATCTCGAACGATCGTCGCATGGATTTAGACGCTTGACCGCGAACGGTCGCACTTCAACTCAAATGACTTGATCGCGAACGGTCGTCATTTGAAGTTAGGCGCTTGACCATGAACGGCCGCGCTTCATCCCAAATAGCTCAATCCCGAACGGTCGTCATTTGGGGCCATATAAAATATCAAGCTCTTTACAGGTTGTCAACAGGATATGAACATCCAGCTCATGGCATTACAAAACACGCCTTCCTATCGCAAGGCATGTTTTGGGGGGCAAAGTGTTATCCCATTTTTGGTCAAAACTGGAATATCAATGTTGTGTGCATTTCCACCACGACCGAACCAAGAAGAAGCAGCCAGCAAGCGTATATAAGTCTGGGATTTCACTCATGATTCAAGTATAAAAGTCCATTCGGTATCAAAGGTTTAAAGTTTCATTCGGCAATGTAGAGCGAAATCTCATTCGGCATTCAAGATGCCTTGGTTCATCCGGCATTCCCAATACAAGAGCTCATTCGGCACTCCCAAATATAGAAGTTCATTCGGCATTCCCAACTCCACTGCCGAGCCAAACCTCAGCCTCCACCGAACCATCTCATCTCCATGACCAAACCAGACCTCGCCTCGCTACTTGCCGAATCAGACCCAAGGCACCACATGCCGAACCAGAGGCCTTTCCACCTCCCACCGAATCAACCTCCTTTCCATCCACTACCAAGTAAACCACCGGACCAACACTCCACTCAACCTACCACCGGACCAACACTCCACTCAACCTACCACCGGTCCAACCATCCCAGCTACGACCGAACCAAGCTCCGCCGAACCAGATGTGCCAGGCTAGATTGCTTCAGCCCAGGCCCACCAGCAGCTATATACATCCAGGACCCCTGCCCCCAGCCTCACTATATAAATAGAGGGGCAGGGGTACAACAATGGAGGACAAGTTTGAGAGCTCAAGCACGGATAGAACTTTAAAATAACTTTCAATTACTTGTAATCAAAGCTTTGTACTTGTAATCTGAAGGGAAAAGGAGAATAACATATAAAGTGGACGTAGGCACGTTCTGGCCGAACCACTATAAATCTGTGTGTCTTTTACAGTTTAGTCCCTGCTTTTTACATATTTGCATAAATCACCCAAATCGCTAAGAACAACATATAATCAACTAAATCATACGACTTGGAGGTGTTTGCCCATTTTTTGCGCAGACAATAACAATGATCAATATCAGAGATACAAAGAAATGCTACAGCAGAAAACCCAATGAATTAGCAGCGAAAACAACTAGAACTTGAAACTCCAGAAGAAACACTAACAGCAATCTCCATAGAGAGCTCGAACCACCATCAAGTTGCACCAAGCTAAGCAAGTCTCGTCCATGAATCAAAAGACTCCAATATCCAAGATCTCCAAAGAATACCAAAGAGAAAGCCAAAAGCTACCGAGTCGATATCTATATCTACTATCTGAAAAACCAAACTCTAAACTTCCCGTGTGGAAAATTGTGGGCACCCAGAGTTTAGGAAGGGAACAATAAACTCCGGGTCAGTCATGGGACTGGTATGAGCAAACAAAAACATTTTATCTTTTAAGAAACAACAAAAGAAATTAAATTGAAATCCGCAATGCTTTTTGGAAAATGAAACTACCATAAGGCCTCCCGGTGCACACACAATGCAATCGCACACTTGGGGGAGATTTCTCCTTATGATAGTCAAAAATGCTTGATACGCGAAAACCATTTGATATTATTATTAGTGCATAGTGGAAAATATTTTGGAAATATAATATTAATCTTAGCTAGCATACGTACCATTATAGTATACCTACTATACCACTTCTATCCAAAAGGAAATGCACATACCCTAAGGGGCGCTACCCCCTATAACCTTGCTGCATTCTTCCTGTTTTGACCATTCCGGGGTGTGAGGTCCGACGAAGTCTCGTCCAAAAAGCTACGTTTTTCACAAAAGTCATGCTTTGATCAACAAATGATCAGCAACACTTCATAGGCCACATTACCAAATTAGGAATGTATCAGTAGGAACCATCAACTACATAACCTCTAAGCTCATATGTCTCAGAGAAGGGTGTTAAGCTAAGAGAATAAATCTCCGCCACAAAACAGAAATGTATATGATAGAAACCAGCTTTACATCTCAAAGTCCAACATCAGACACACATCCATACAAGTCTATTTCGGGTTCGAACAGAACCGAAGGCACTTCCAAAGAAGCCCTTGCAATCCGGATAATTTCTAATCATGTCCGGACTCCCCATCACAATAAGTGCTCAAATCTCTATACCGAGGCCAATCGGTGCAGAGACATTCGACAGGTCATCCTTTCGCTTTCGAAACTATCCGGTCTTCACCACCTATCCATATCATCATATCATTATTCACAATGGGTTATATGACACAAGGTCCTTTCCCGGCTAAACCGAATAATGAGCGCAATATTTAAAAACATATGGATAATGGGATTTCAGTTAAGTCACAACTTCAAAACCCAAAACTTTTTTTTCAAATGGTTTAAACAAATTACCATTCACAAATCATTTAAAAAAAAATTCTTCCAGGCACCTTTCAATGGTTTAAACAATTTCCACACTTTAATCCTTTAAACAAAAGATTCACTTTTAAAACCCCTTTTTAATTTAAAAACAAGGTTCACCAATCTTTAGCAAAGATTCATTTATAGCCTTTCAACACAATTCCATTTCAAGTTGGATTAACTCATCCGGTCTTTAAATCAAAGACTCATTTTATAGCTTTCAAACCATTTCCAAAGGTCCATTCATAACTTTCAAAACAATTCCCGTTTCAAATCTTTTATATATAAAAGATACAACATTTAAAAATCCTTTTCAATTTCAAAATAGGGTTCAACTATCTTTCACAAAGATTCAATTATAGCTTTCAAAACCATTAAATTTCAAATTTGAAATCTTTTCATCATAATTTTGGAAATTCTTTCCCTATATAAAAGCCATTATTATTTCAAGCCACTTGTTTCCGTTTCGAAAAACCCAATTATATTTGCATGAGTTAAGGCCTTTCAAATATAAACTTAGTTTAAATTCAAATTCTCAACGCCATACTTTTAAAATGGTTTAAAAACCTATATAAATACTTTTTTTTAACTTGTATAATCTTTTTAAACCAAAATTTCCAAATCATTGAATTCAATTTCAAATATTGAATTCAAACTCAATCAAAATATTTCAGATTTCAAACTAAATCAAGTTATTTAAAATAATTTTTATCTTCAAAACTCCTTTTCATTTATTTTTCAAAATCAACCCAATTTCATTTCCAAAACCATTTGGATTCAAAATTGAACCTTAAAACCATTTCAAAATATTAAATTCAAATATCTGTGACTTAACTGATTTCCTCGTGAAATCCATATTTGTCTGTGTATAGTGTGGTCTAGGGGTTTTTCACACAATAGTGCGAAAACATCAACCATTACAGATTCAAATACAACAATATATTTGATAAGCGGTATAATCTATAATGCTTATCTTTCATTCGCAGATCACAGATATATATATCACAGATAATAAATTACATTACAGATAATTAATTTCATCCCAGAATAAATTACATCAAAGTTCACAAAACAAAATAATTCATATCACACAATATCACAAATCAGGGACATCAATCAATTCAAAGCACTCCATAGAATCCTACCGTCCATGAGTAAGATCAATTAATTATCTGATTTATTTAAATGAGATTAATTACTTATGAATAAATTTCTAATCCTGGTTAATTAATCATTAATTATTTACAAACCATTTTGATTAATTACTCTTTAATCATTAATTAACCTTTAATTAATAAATAATCCTTTGATTAATTATTCTTAACTAATTTCAATAGTTAATAGATTAATTCTTAATTAATTATCCTTAATTAAAATAAATGATTATCCCCAATCACTTTCATAAATTAATTAACCTTTATTAACTAATCACATAAACTAATTATTCTTTAATTAATTATTATTTTTATCACTTGATTAATCAACCCTTAGTCATTTATTTAATTATCATCAATTACTTTCATCAAGTAATTATCTTTAAGTAATTAATTCCCCTTTTATCACTTAAATTAATTAATTCACTTTTATTTACTTAAGACATTAATTATTAATTAAATCCTTAATTAATCTTTAATTTTAAAAAAAAATTAATCTTTAAGTAATCAACCCTTTAATTATTTTCATTAAGTAATTAATTACATTAATCTATTTAACCTGAAATTAATCACGATGATTAATTTTCTTTAATTTCTTTCATCAATTTCTATTTGAAAATACTTAAGAAAATAATAATTCAAAACTCAAAAACAATTGTAGACATGTTTTTAATTTAAAATCAAATCTTTGAAAAAATTGACTCAAACTTGTTTATAATTTAAATTCAAAAACTTGGTTTATTTTACTTTAAAACTTATTTATTTTTATATACTTTAAAGTTTAATTTTTTAAAAATTTACTTTACCTTTAAAACTTTAATACTTTATTTTTTTTGAAACCTTAAAGAAACCCGTGTCAGCTTCGAGTATTACCCGAGACGATTACCCCTTTGCTTCGAGTTTTCTGCAAAACAACCCGAGAGCCAAATTTTTCCAACTAGAAATTTTTCTAAGTGTTTCTACACGACGCGCTAATGTTTTACTCGAGTTATAACTCAAGTTCGAACCTCTCTCTCCCGATACACGCTTCGAGTCGAATTCTCATTTTTTTACGTGCCTGAACTCGATAATCTTTCTTCTTCCCCAAATTCAAAACAACCCAGATGCATCCCATTGCACGTGCACGTGCACGTGCACCACTTCCCCAACCACCTCCGATCGAGTCGCCACCCACCACCAAGTCGACGTTGGCCACCCTGAGCTTCCTAAACACCCAGAAATTCGAAATTGCCCCCAAATCAAAATCGAGCATTCCCATGCTTCCTGGAACCCAACCTCAACACCAAAACCTTTCCAATGGAACCACCTCCAGCCATCTAAGTCGTCGCCACTTCATCCGCAACTTCGTCATAACGTGATGCTACTAACCCCCTCGGTCCGATGACCTAAATTGCCTCGACCACAACAAAACACCTCCATCTACTTCATCGGAAAATCTGGGTTATTAAACCCTACCTCAATCAATTCCTATTGTCATGGCGATTAATAAATTCAAACGCCATTTATCCAAGCCTCGGCAACCTTCCAACAACCTCCAGCAGCAACCACGAGATTCCACCAATTTCCAATCGACAGAAAATGCCCAGAAATCAAAAATCGATCAATTCAAAAAATCTCTCTGTAACATTTCCATTTTTAAATCAAATTGAAATTGGAAATAAGTTTGATTTTTGGAATTTAATTATGGTTTAATCTGGTGTTTTCCAAAATTTAATAGATATTTGTTTGTTTGTTTATGTAAATGAATGTAAATATGATTTTTTAAATAGAACTTTTAATTGGAAATTCTAAAATAAATATTTTGAATAATATTTTAATTACAAATTTAATTATTCTATTTATTTGAAGATTTGAATAAATATATACAAAGATTGTAAATAAAGGAATCAATTTAAATTCAACAGATTGATAACTTGATTCATTAATAAGAAAAAAAATGTTTTTATCTTTAAAATAAATAAAGATTAATGATTTGGAATTCGAAAGTGAATATTTTATAAATAAATTATAATTTGAAAATGTGAATTTGAAATTCAAATGTTATTATATTGGAAAGTTATATTTTTAAATTAATATAGTAAGAGTTGTTTAAAACTAAATTTCATATTATTTAATATACTTATCACTTGGAAATCAATAAGGATTTAATTAAGAGTTTACATACCTTCTTTTAAAATTAGTTTGAACTAAATATATATATATATATATATATATGAGTGTAAGAAAATAAAATAGTTAGTTTTATATGTAAATAAATACTCAAGCTTTGATATGAAGATATTTTAAAAGAAATAAGATTTAAAACTACAAAGTCAATATGTATATAAACAAGAATGAAAGTTTTAAAACTCGCATATATGTATGTATATATATATATATATATATATTTTAAATAAATATAGTTATAAATATAAAAGAATAAAACATTAATCATAAATGTATTAACATGAAGGTTTAAAAACAAAATGTATAAATTAATTGAAACAAGGTTAAAAACATAAAATAACTATATGTTGACAAGTGTTAATGTAAACTAACAAGTGTAAACAAAGAATACATGTGGCAAAATAATTTTTTCTTTTAAATTTTTTTTAAAATATGAAAATCATATAAAACATAAATAATATGAATTAAAGAGTAAAATTAGGTTGCATGTTTTCTTTTATCTTCACCCTCAAATCTGAAAATGAAACCATGAAATAAAAAATAAAAAATAAAACAAAGGTTGTCTTAGATTCAAAAGCAAAGAAACAAATCACAATGGGAAAACAGAAGATTAAAACTTGCAAAAATAAAATTCTAAAGCAAAAGCAACTTCAAATTTAAAGCTATAAGATCAGATCAAACATGCAACTGCAAATTCAAACAGCCTTCAATTTGAAAAGCAAAAGAAGAATCAAAAGTAATTTATTTCAAAACACTAACCCGATCAAAAAGGAAAAATCAAGACAGAGGAAATGGAAATCTGGAAACTAGAAGCAAGAAGCAAGAAGCAAGAAGAAAAAATTCAAAATCTGTTCTTCTGTCTTCATCAATACAAGGTGAGCAAACCTTTATCACTTATATATATACTTGAAGTTGCTTGTATGTTTGTGAATGAGCATGCCTGAATGTGTGAATACTAATTTTTAATGGCTTGTGCATGTCTGTATAAACAGACTTATTATCATTTTGTTCATATATAAGTTCCATTTCTCTCCAAATTAAACTTTTACTGCCATACAACTAATGTCTGTAACATTATAGATTGAATTTTAAAAATAGTGTTAAGTAAAAACAATTAGTGATACTCTGGAAAAGGATACACAACGGTAGAAAAGAAATTTGGTCCAAAATTGTATATCTGGAATTCAAGCTTCAATTAGATGAGTGAATTCGTGTTGAAAAAATATGAATTTTGGCATAAATATCTCGATTTTTAATAACAAGATTGATGAGGAAGATAGAGTTGAACATAATTCATTTTTTGGCCAACTGCCGACGATCTATGTCAAACGGAGGCTCGCGTTCGATGTTGAAGGTAGCTCAAGAGCTTGGGATTATCAGAAAAATGTTCAATAAATTTTTATTCCATCGTAACGATTGGTCGAAGTCAAAATAGGGTTTTGGCTATGGGTTGCTCTGGAAGGTTCTGTAAAGCAAATTCGTGGACCATGGTGAGTAATAGATGATCGGACCAGGGGGAATGGGGCTGTGGGTTATCGGAGCAGTTGGGGTTGTGGTCGCGTGGCATCCAGAGGTCTGTGGTGGTGGTACTAGAGAGTTTCTGGTGGTTTTTCTGATGGGGTGGTTCCAATTTTTTTAGGGTTGGGTTACTCGATTGTATTCTCGAGTTCGATTCAGGCCCCTGAGTGTTTGGGTTAGCTAGTGGTGTTGTCGATGACTCGCTGATGGCCGGAGTGATGATCAGAAGTGGCGAGCCGAGGCGTACACGTGCACGGCGTGTAGTGAGTGCCAGTGAAAAAAAATTAAGGAAGAAAGACATTGAACTCGAAGTTATTCTCGGGACGAACGCGTGCTGGTGTGAGTTTTACTCGAGTGGATTTATTAGTGCGCGGGGTTAAATACTCAGATAAATTTAAGTTGAAGGATTTTAAGGCATACGGGTAATTCTGGGTTGAGTAAAAAGGGAAAAGACTCGGGGGAAACACGGAGAGAACATGAAAAGGATCGAGTTTGCACTCAGGAATTTCTAAACGTTGTCTCACATGGATATTGAAAGAGTTTTGAAATTTAAAAATAAAACAAGTTTTAAAATCATACTCTTAAAAACAATTTCTTTTATATGATAAAAGTTTAATTAATTATTGGTTGATAGAAGTTGTGTAGTTTTTAACTTAAAATTAAGTAAGTTTTATTTTCTTAAGTTGTTTAAAATAATTTTTAATAGCTTAATTAAATAGTTGATTTTATGGATAAAGGGTTTATCTTAAAATAATATTTTAAATCTCTAGTTAACTTAAAAGTTTTTAAGTTAAATTATATGATAATGATAATTTATTTCGAAGTATTAATTAATGTGACTTCTTAAAGGTTGATTATTTTAATTAAAGATCGATTAATTTATAAATCAATAATCAAAGATGATTAACTGCTTAAAAATAATTACTTAAGTAAATGTGATTACTTAATGGTCAAATCAAATTAAGTGATTAAAGATAATCACTTATTGTAATCAATTAAATGTTAATTAATTAAGGGTTGATTAATGAATGAAATTAATTAAAAAAATTTAATTAAAGAATAATTAGTTTATGTAATTAGTTAATTAAGTTAATTAATTTGAGAATAATTAATTAATTAAAGGTTAATTAATTAAAGAATTTAATAAAAGGCTAATTAATAAATTAATAATTGAAGGTGGATTAATTTCTAATTTATTAAGGTAATTAATTAAAAATAAATTAATTGCTAGTTAATTTATGGTTAACAATGATAAGTGATTAAGAATAATCACTTATTTTAATTAATTAAGGATAATTAATTAGTATGATGAATTAATTAAAATTTAAATAATTAATAAAGGTGGTTAAGGGATGATTATTGATTAAGGGTTAATTAATTATTGTAATTAATTAAGAATTATTAATTAAATGGTTTGTAATTAATTAAAATTAATTAACTAAGATTAGTGACTAATCTGATTTGAATTAATCAGATAATTAATTGATATTACTTATGGATGTTGGATTGGATGATTTAATTATTTGATATCCCTGATATATGATGCTTTGTGTTATGAATTATCCTGATTTGTGCTGTGATCTGTGATGTAATTTATTATCTATGATGAACTTATATTATTCATCCATGGTCTGTAAATAAAGATAAGCATTATAGATTATGCCGCTTATCTATATTTCTGTGTTTGAATCGGTAATGGTTGATGTTGGTGCACTATTGTGTGTAAAACCCCTGGACCACACTATACACACACAAATATGGATTTCACGGGGAAATCAGTTAAGTCACAAATATTTAAATTTAATATTTTGAAATGGTTTTAAAGTTTGAATTTTGAATCCGCATGGTTTTGGAAATAAAATAAGGTTGAATGTGAAAAGTATTTGAAAAGGAGTTTTTGAAGATAAAAGTTATTTTAAATAATTTGATTTAGTTTGAAATTTGAAATATTTTGAGTTTGAATTCAATATTTGAAAATGGAATTAAATGAATTGGAAACGAATTTAAAAACTATTAAACCTTTGATTTAAAGATAGAATGAGTTAGTCCAAACTGAAATGGAAATTGTGTTGAAAGCTATAATTGAATCTTTGTGAAAGATAGTTGAACCCTATTCTAAAATTGAAGAGGATTTTTTTTTAAAATGGTGTATCTTTTATATATAAAAGATGGAAACGGGAATTGTTTTGAAAGCTATGAAAAGAGTCTTTGATTTAAAGACCGGATGAGTTAATCCAATTTGAAATGGAATTGTTTTGAAAGGTTATAAATGAATCTTTGTGAAAGATTGGTAAACCTTTTTTCAAATTGAAATGGGTCTTACAAGTGAATCTCTTGTTTAAAAGATTTAAATGTGGAAATTGTTTAAACCATTGAAGGTTTCTGAAATGAATCATTTTGTTTAAAAGATTGGGAATGGTAATTTGGTTTAAACCATTTGAAAGAAAAGTTTTGGATAATAAGTTGTGACTTAACTGAGATCCTATATCCATATGTTTTTAAATATTGCGCTCACTATTCGGTTTAGCCGAGAGAGAACCTTTGTGTCATATAACCCATTCTGAATAATGATACGACGTATATAGATAGCATTTGAAGACCGGTGGTGAAGACCAGATATTTTTCCAAAACGAAAGGATAACCCGTCGAATGTCTCTGCACCGACTAGTCCCCGGTATAGAGATTTAATCACCCTTTGTGATAGGGAGTCTGAACGTGATTAGGGATTATCCGGATTTGCAAGGGCTTCTTCGGAAGTGCCTTCGGTTCTGTTCGAACCCGGAACAGACTTGTATGGATGTGTGTCTGACATTACACTTTGAGATGTAAAACCGGTTTCTATCAAATACATTTCTGTTTGGTGGCGGAGATTTATTCTCTTAGCTTAACACCCTTCTCTGAGATGTACGGGCTCAGAGGTTATATAGTTGACGGTTACTAGTGATATATTCCCAATTTGGTAATGTGGCATATGAAGTGCTGCTGATCATTTGTTGATCAAAGCATGGCTTTGTAAAAAGCGTAGCTTTGTGAACGAGACTTCGTCGAACCTCACAACCCGGAATGGTCGAAACAGGAAGAATGCGGCAAGGTTATTTGGGGGTAGCGCCCCCTGAGGGTATGTTCATTTCCTTCTGGATAGAGGTGGCATCATGGTATGGAGCCCAGATACTTAACCTATGTGGTTTCTACAAATTTATTACTTTGTGGTTGTTGGTGAATCCTGGGATAAAGGTCGGTTACGACCCGGGGATGGCATATTCGTGTCAGTAGTTACCTAATTACAGAGGTAACCCGGCCTTGTGTTGGCAGAGATCCGGTTAGGTTCTCGGGGCGTCCCTTCAGAGGCGTACCCATGTGGCAATGGGAAGTTCCTTGGCCTAACCATTTGTTGGAAAATCCAAAGAAACAATACGCGTCCTGTACGGTTTTAGTTGTATAACGTGCCATGGAATGTGGCGATAACCTGCTATTGAACATGGTAGCTATAGTAGGCACACGATGAAATATTGTATGCTGGCTAAGATTAATATTTTACTTTCGAAATGTTTTCCACTATGCACTAATAATAATATCAAATGGTTTTTGCGTATCAAGCATGCTTGACTATCATAAGGAGAAATCTCCTCCAATTCTGCGTTTCCATGGTGTGTGTGGCGGGAGGCCTTATGGTAGTTTCATTTTCCAAAAAGCATTGCGGATTTCAAATTTAAATTCTTTTGTTTGTTTTAAAGATAAACTATTTTTGTTTGCTCATACCAGTCCCACGACTGATCCAGAGTTTATTGTTCCTTTCCTAAACTCTGGGTGTCCACAATTTTCCACACGAGCAGTCTAGAGTTGGGTTTTTCAGATAATAGATATATATATCGATGCAGCAGCTTTTAGCTTTCTCTTTGGTATTCTGTGGAGATCTTGGATATTGGAGTCTTTTGGATCCATGGACGAGACTTGCATAGCTTAGTGCAACTTGATGGTGGTTTGAGCTGTCTATGGAGATCGCTGATATTGGTGTTTCTTCTGGAGTTTCAAGTTCTGCTTGTTTCCGCTGCCAGTTCATTGGGTTTTCCGCTGTAGCATTGTTATCTTATATCTCTGTTATTGATTCATTTTGATATCATTGTTGTATATCATTGGATATTGTATTCCTTATAGTTGTATATGATATTCATTTCTTTTTCTTCTGCTGTGTTGTTTACTTGATGTGTTATAAGCTCCGGCACGACTTGAATTTCAACGTTTAGATCTGCGGCATTTAAGTACAATGGAGTACGGATGTCGATTTTCGAACGCTGGAATTTGGATCGTGACACTCTCTCAGATCATAACTAAAAATTTAGATTTTCATCTTAAAAATCGTATTTTACAGATTCGATTCTTGTTATAAACTTAAATCAGAAATTTACAAGATTTGATTTAACATGATTTTAACCTGTCTACTGTAAATTCTTGATTCCAGCAGATTCTTAATCCCATTTTGCTTGAATATTTTTTAAAACATAGATTGAGGTTAAACTAATTTATCATGTTTGAATATCATAGTTTAACAGAGATCTGGTGTAAAGATTTTTTTTTTATCTAAACCATACTCTTTGGTCAAATAACAGAGGTGATTAAGATCAACAGCTATGTACACTACATATATACGGAGAGGCTTACTTATACACATACATGCAAAGCAATTATCATCACACAATCAAACAATCAGCATAACATCACAATGTATCAACCAAATCAGGCTTTAAAGAGAAAGTTGCTCACCTTGGTCAATGAAGAACGGAGACAGGGTTTTTTTCAAAACTGGAACTTGTATTTTCATTTTAAATCTGCATCATTGATTTGTTTGAGTTGGTAGTTGATCTTGCATGCTTGATCTTATTGAATTTCTTTCAAAATGAATCATTCTTGAAACAGATTCTAGAACTTGAGTTTGATTTCTGGATTTTGAACTTCTAGGTTTTTAAGATTTGTGATTTTCCTTTCAGCTTGATATCCAGAATTTCCCTGAGATAATTTGTTTTTTTTTTTGATTTGCTTTGAATTTTTCTAGTATGTAGTTTGTATCAGCTTGTTATTGTTTTTAACTGGTTTGAAGATTAAGAATTTGAGTTGCTTTACTGGTTTTTGATTTTCAGTTTTAAGTTTGAGGATGAAAGAAAATTTTCTTTTCTACTGAATTGAGAAATCAATTTCATTTTTTTTCTTTATGTATATTTTTTTTATAAAATTATTTACTAAAAGAAAGTAGCTATATTGCCACTTGTTCTTATCATTTCTTACACTTGTTATCTCATAAGCTACAAAGCTTACACATATAAGTTTATATTTTACTTATTTAACATTTGTCAAAAACCCATTAAATTATGTTTAAATCCTTTTGTTAAATTTAATTATAAATTTTGTTTTAACCCTATCATTTTAGAAATTGCTTTATATTCACATATGTATATTCTAAAATTATACTTATTATGTTTTAAATGTTATACATTTTTTTTTAAATCTCATTTTATAGATTTACAAACCAATTTTACATTTCTATCAATTCAAAGGAAATGATTTTAAAACTAATTATACTTTAATAAATAACACATATATGTATATTATAAAATTTAGCTTTTAAAAAACATTCAAAATCTTTACTATATTTTAAACATTTCAAATAATATTTTGAATATAACTTTATATTATATTTCTTATTTAAATAAATACATCTCTTTATTAACCATTTATATAATCTTTTTAAAGCAAAAGATGGTTTTACAATTTAACTTCTCATGAATAAATAATTTTATTCTTAATTAGCCTTTGAAAAATTTATAATCAAATTCAAAACTTCATTTTCAAATTATAATGCATAATTTAAATAAAATTAGAAACAAATTCTTATTAGCTTAAAAATAAAAATTTTACATTCAATTTGTCTTTAGAATCCAATTTATTTCTCAAAACATTTATTCTTGAATTTTCAAATTCCAAATTCAATTTAAAAATACATATCATTATTTATTCTGGATAATTTTCAATTGATTCAATTTTTAGATCTAAAATTTAAAATTAATTACCAATAATTTCAAAATTTAATTCCAAAGATTAAATTAATTATCAAATTATTTTTGGCTGAAATTCAGAAATGTTACATCCTAATCCTATAATTTGCTATGCTAATTATAATTAGATGTCCCAGTTATAACTAATGCAAATATTGATGTATATTATGCTACATAGATATATTTTATTTTTAATCGATAAGTGCAATTCTACGTGTGTGTATGTGTGTGTTCCTATTTCTAACTATTAATTCCTAAATAAGAATATTCCTTCCACGTTTTAATTTATCAAAGCTATCCTTTCAAACCAGATTTCCATTATTCTTCTATAAATTAACCAAAAGTGTGACCTTTGATTCATTTGAGATTTCAAAGAATTTTCTCTTTTCTTTTATTCAAATAGACAGTGCAAATTACAGGGAAGAACATCCGCACTTTACACATTTCTCCATTTTTGGTATATGCTTTATTATTTCAAATCACGCACTTTATATACATTTATGGAATTAAAAAAATTATGGACATTATATGGAAATAGATACGATGAAATTATATCCTACCCCAAAAAATTAAAAATATAGAAATTTGCACTTCAAATCAAATTAGGGCAATCTAAACTAATACTAATTTATATTATATATATATATATATATATATATATATATGAATATCATTATTGAGTTGTACCATTGTAAACCATGGATATATGTATGAATATTTTGTACTTTTACCATGATAGTGGATAACACTAGTACGTTTGATATGCGTGGATTGGGAATTCATGTGTATGCTTAAGGTAAGCATGGACTAGAGGACAAATCTCTACTGAACCTAAATTGATTTCAGATGCGAGTTCCTTTAAGGAGGGAAGATCGCAATAACCTAAATTTAAATTTAATCAAATTAATTAGCCAAAAGGCTAAGGCGGGCTAAATAAGCAAAGTAAGGGAAAATAAATTAACGAAAAAGGGGCTTGAGTGCCCAAGCCTAATTTATTGTGGGACAATTAAATATTACTCTTTTCCATTCATTCATTTCATCCTACTCAAAATAAAATAAGAGCTAGAAAAGAACTTTAATGGTGGGGATTAAAGAGGGCAAAGAGAAACAAGATAAGAAAGACAAAAGCTAAAAAGGTTAAGATAACTAAAGCAAGACATCTTAATGATCTAGGTGAGTAATATTTAACATATCTATACCGATCACTTATATATGGTTTCGGTTCAGATTTGTATGTTTTTAAGTAAGATGGGGTTCATATAGATTTCTATAAACAAATATAAAGGGTTTAATGACTATTTTGAGGGAAGAACGGATGAACATGGGATGTTTAGATGAGTTTCTCCCACTTTAATATTCTTGAAATCTGATGAAAATTTTATATAATGTTCAAATAATTATTTTAAAGATAGGTTTTTAGTTTGAGAAATCTTTAGTTTGAGAAATCTCTTAAACCTGCATGATTTTATATGATTTATTAAAGGTGCGTAGCTAGAGAATATATAGGGAAAGATGTTAAAGGTTCAAATGAAGATCAAAGTATGTTAGAACAAGTGTTCATGAATTTTTAAGGCATTTAGGAAGAATTTCTATAAGGAAAATAAAATAATAAGCATTAAGTACAGCGCTGGGCAAGTGGGAACTGAGGGGATGTAACACCCCATAAATTTAACGACAATTAATTAAAAATAAATAAATTAATTAATAACAACATCAAAAACTAAAATTCCACAAAATTCAGAAATTAGCTACGAAACCTACAACATTGAATCCGAGTCGGTTTTATGATCGTTAGATTTAAGGAGTATTTTAATTCGTTGGAATATAGTGGGCAGCAAAATGAATTATTATAGGCTATCAAGTTGAGATTTATAAATAAAAGTGTATCATTTGAAATGAAAAGGAATACATGAAAAAGAAAGAGATGTATAAAATAGGGACATTTACTATATTTTGTATTGTCTATTTCGACAGCTATTAACAAGATAAATCTTTATAATTCCAGAGGTAACGCAAATTATTATTTTGTGTAAGATATAAAATTTACGGTAACCTTTCCATTAGGTAGAGACGTAATTCCAATGAATTAAAATATAGAAATCCCTAAGGATAAATTGAAGAATTATAATTATGATAAGAACGGTCCTAGAAACGAATTAATACACACATGCACACACATTTTACGCAATTTAAACAAGATAGAAGTTAAATAAAAGAAATGAAAAGGTAGGAAACTAATAATTTATAATAAAAGGGGAGTAGAGATAAAAATGTAATAATAAGGAAATAAATGGGAAAAAGACATTTATATCTTTTATAATCGAAGCAGTAAATGGCCTAAATTAAATAAGATGTAAATGCACAAGGAAATAAAGAAAGTTATTAATAGTAAACGATGGAGGTGAAATAATTAAACGAGTATGAATAAACACACACACACACACGTGTGTGCGTATGTGTGTGTGCGCATGGCCTTAAGTATTCGTTTATGACGGGTGTGGATTATTAAAATGAATAAATAACTTAAATGGATAAAAATAGCATAGTCAATAGAATTGGTTGGAATGCGAGGTCATTAGTGTTAGACAATAGAAGCATGCCTACTATAGGGAGCTGCTAGCAGTTGTGTATACATTATACTAATATAGGACATATCCAACTGTAGAACTTGAATCATATACGCTTGCGTATAGGTGGAGAAATACCCCTGTAGGGTCTGCTTTAATCTTTCAGTAGTGGTATTGCCTAGATTGCATTATGCAATTTAAATGGGATGGTTAGCAAAGATCGGTGATATGTTACTATGTTGGTATCATATTAGGGAGTAGGAGTTGTACATAGGTAGTGATCGTCATCGGTCCATAGGAGTTGGCGGGAAAGATGGGGCTTACACCTAATGGGCTACACCTCCTACTAGTGTAGGTCGCGTTTGGGTCATGCACCGCCATACTTGTTTGCTAGTTTATTTGTTAGTGAGTCCATAACAATCCATGGAGTTGAGTCCAAAATAGTCCATGAAGTTGAGTCCATGGTCCGAGAAGCCGAGTCCTCTATAATCCATGGAGCTGAGTCCACTATAGTTCGAGGAGCCAAGTCCTCCACAGTTCATGAGGATGAGTCCATAATCGGAAACAAAGAAATAGAGAATCCCCAAGGCGACATGGATATGGCTAAACTAATATGATGCCGTTATTAGGCACTACGAGGAGTTCCTTGGTAAGAACAACGATGAGACGTGATGTTGTGTTGATGATGGATCCTGACAAGGTGCTGCGTTATGGATACTAGCGGGGATAGTATCTTTGTCCGAAGGTTGAATGTGGTATATATATAGTTATGGTCTACTTCAAGTAGATGGAGCATATCCTATGCGTACACGAAGCCAATATGACTAAGTAGAATAAAAGGACATAACATGTAATCGAAGGCAATCAATATAAACTAGCGTTATATATAAAGTGCATAATTTACCAGTCGTAGAACGTTGTTCTGACCCCTCCTCATTACAACCCACGTGATAGCCTTTGAGGGATAGGTACTGGTGCAAGGCGGGAGCAGTGGAAATACAGGTTTCCTTATGCATGCCCGGCACTGACAAGGACATTAGATATTGGAAATGTCAATCTCGATAGGTAGCTATATGATTTACTATACTTTACTATTCCTCTATGAGTTATATCGATGGTTTATGTATGCATTTATTTATTTATATGCAAGATACCAAACCAATTATTTGTACTATGGTCGACTTGGATTTTCAATTAGCGAAAATTCAGGCCCACTGGAGTTGGGTTGTAACATTTGGCATCATAACTTAGGTTAGTCAATCATAAAAATTTGGATACGATGAATAAACATATTTGTAATTTTTACTATAATTATATATTATACGCTAAATCCTACAAATTCCAAATATAGAAGTAGTCGCAACCATATTATGAAAAGATGGATAATGTTGGTGGGGTAGAAGGTATACCCCTATCTCGATTACCCCATGGGAAATAGGCCATATGGAAAGGCATTGACTTGTGAAGAGAATGAGTGCAGCATATTGAAGGTCTGTTAAGCTGGATAGTACGCAACTCCCTAGTTGGGCCCTAATAGCCCAATGGTTGTAGATCCCTATAGGATTGTCGATTGATAATGTACATTTGGTCCCGATAAAGCAAGAGCCTATATGCTGTAGGTGTTCAAAAAAAATAAGTTCCTGAAGGAAGGCATGTAGCAGTCACACCAAGCAGATGGCACATTTTAATATTTGGAAAAAGGAGAGAAGTCAGAAAGTAAGTAGAAAAGAAGGTAAGTCCAAATGACGAACGAAAAGTCACTTTAAGTCTAACCCGTTATGAAAGAATTTAATATAAAGATTAAAGTTATTTTTATGTAAAGGTTTATGAAAATATATAAATAATACATTTGCAATGATTTTCAAAGGAATTATATAATGGCAGAAAAACCCTATTTTTGAAAAGTAAGTAAATAATAAATTTCTAAAAAATAAAATATCTACATTTTATTTAAATAAAATGTTTTGGTAGAAATTAAAATTAGTTAGGTTGTAAATTTCGGTAAATAGGGTTTTAACAAAAGTTATTTCTTTTGAAAAATGCATAGAGCGTATGTACAGCTCATTGATTTCCTAAAACGAAAATTTTAGATTGTAAATTCTTCTTAGAGGTGGACAATACGAAGTAATACTAGTTTTAGACGGCGTAAATAGTATGGGCAAGAAGACTAGAGCTTGAAAATAAAAGGAGTAGGCAAACACATTGAAAAATGTTCATTGAAGGAAAAAGTCAATTGAGAGGAATGCTATATAGATAGAAGCAATTTAAATAAGAGTAATTCAAGTGGAAGAAATCTAAATAGTAGTAACATATTGAAATAACATTAGAAGATTATATTAATAATATTAATAGAAATCTAATTTGAAGCAACATCGGAAATAAGACAAAGGAAAATGGATATTTTCGGTGGTATTGCACATTGATTGCATGTGTCTTTTAAAAGTCCCCCTAATATGATGTTAGAGACTCCACATAGGATTGGAAGTGGAGATAGAATGAGTAATGGAAAAATAAAAGGATGGAAGTGTCCTTGTGTAATCCAATTTTTATTGTTTAAAATTGTATTTTGGGAACATTGTAAAATGTATTTTTAAAGAAATGGTTTGGTATAAGAATTGAGTTTTTAAAATCAAAAATTAATAAATTGTTTGAACTAAAAATTATAATTTTTAAGAGTTAAAATCCTTGTTATTGAAAAGGTTTTTAAAAGGAAAACTTGATTTAAGAAAAGGAAAGAAACTTTTTAAAATTAAATTGTCAACATTTCCTTTAGGACTTGATAAATAATGCCTAATTCAAAATTCCTAAACTATAGCTTTAAAAAGTTAAGACACCGGGTTATTTTTGAATTTAGTAAAAAAATTCCAAGTTTTTTCTTTTCAGGATAAAAGTTTTAGGACTAAGTGCTTCAAAATTTTGAAGTTTTAATTTTTGAAAAAAAGTGGTAGAAACCAATCTCAAATTTTAATGTGGAGTAGAAAGAGATGATTGCCTAATTAAAATAGGATAAAAGGTAAGGCTATGGAAAAAAATAGAGATGACTGCCCATAGAGTAGAAATAAGGAATCCCAGTAGAATGTAAGGAATATTGGTGAGAACCTAGTAATTTTTTATTAGACATGTATGCGAGCCATTAGAAGAACCCATGAAGGAACAGTGAATGATATCAAAGTACACTTCTGCGAGTCGAGAAAGCTCGCAAGAAAGATCAAGGATAAAGAAAGTAAACACCAATAATTTCAGAATACCATCAAGAGATTTGGATTAAGGGAAGATAGTAACATACAGTAATAAGATGGAAAACACATATTGGGGACGTTAGCAGACTCAAGATTGATGGTGGAAAAGCTATTCCATTTAGTCAATTTGTCAATGAGTTATTTTAAATATGCATTGTTTATATCTTTTACCCACTACAGTGTGGGGGTGTACAGTTCATCCCATAACCGGCTGTGATAACGGAAGTAATGGATGAACTTAATCACTACATACCAAAAAGGAAAGTAAAGTTATGTGGGTTACAGTAGAATGTAAAGGTCCACTAAATGTAAGTAAGAAGTAATAGGGCCACAACATCATTATTGTTAGTTGATGTTGAAGGATAGCTTCCAACAATTATTCTTTAGGTTTAGATTGTAAGATTTATTTGTTTATGTAAAACGCATACGATATCATGAGAAATATTTCTTTTAAAAATTGATTTTCTTGATGGACAGCTATATTTATTATAAAACTATGGAAGTAAGAAAAATTTCATGTAGACACTTGACTCATGCAAGTAAGACTGGAAGTTCATAAAACAAATTAGGAAATTTATTAGCTACTAAAAGTAAAGCAATGCTAAGTCTTAAAAGCCTTAAAGTTTTGAGAAGATAAATTTTGGCAAATGAAGAACATGGAAAACTAGTGCGACGCCATGGATCAGTATCCATGTGCCTTAAAAGCCCAAATTTATAAATGAATTTGTGTGTTGGATGTTAATATAAGGTAATAGAAAAGGCGTTTGTACAAATTGAAAATTTACCAGGTGGTAGGATGGTGTCCACTATGGACGTTAAACTATTGAATAAATTCCGTCCATGTAAGATGTGCCATGATTTGTCTTGAAAAAAAATGTACTTTTGAAACTTTTGTTCAAAATTCATGGTTTTGGAAAAATAAATACTTTTATAAAAAGCTTTAAAAAATTTGCAATGAAATTTCGAATTTCAAAATTTTTTCCAAATATTTTAGAAGTTTTTATATTAAAAGGTTTTTGAGCGGACAAAAGAGGAAAATGTCTGATTTTTTGAAATGTCATATGTTTAGCATAGGAAATTGTCAGTAGGTTAGCGAAAAGAAATTTTACTATGTAGTGGAAGTGAAAATAAAATAAGATATAGTTGGTGACAAGGGAAAATGTTTTTATAGATTTGGAATCTATTTGTCCATACCTTATCAGTAGATGAACAAAACGTGGTTTAAAACAATTCTGTTTTCAAATTTTAAGAATTTGAAACAAAATTCACTTATGTAGACTATATTTGGAAAAGTTGGTAAAGGATTGGAGGCAAAAGGGAAGTTCCAAGGTATAGTGAAAAAAGGTGCATAAGGGAAGGATTGAAATATGGAATTATTCATCTAAACCCTCTTCCAACACAAGAATATACTTTATAGAACTGGATTTTTTCTAAATTTGGATGTTAAAAATGGTATGCTAGGATTTTGGATGTAGGGATTGGATGCAAAATTGGTCGAACTATGCCTCTATTCGCAGAAATGTGGGAAAATTTAGATGCAAAAACAAATATTTTTATTTTCAAAACCTACATTCATACATAACTACCAGTATATATAGGTTGTTTGCGTCATATTTTCAAAATTGTTTTAAAAAGATGCATTCATATAGGAGGTGCCAATTTAGAATTTCTTTGTATGCATATCATATATGTTGTAAAACATCTTGCACTTATACGCAATTGGTGCAAAATTGGTTGTACACCAATTGGATAAATAATGTAGAACGAATGCATGTTAATGAAAGGGGGTGTGGATTAAGGATCTTAAGGCTAATTAAACACTAGAGAGGGGGTGAATAGTGTTTAATTGATTCTAATACTTCTATGGGCTAATTTAAACTTATGATATTAACAAATGCAGAACTTAATCAAAAAACAATCACAGGATCAAACACAGATGCAGAAAGTAAATAAAAGCAGTAAAAGGAAAGAACACGCCATATTTTATACTGGTTCGGAGTTACCCTACATCCAGTCCTGTACCAAAACAAATACCTCATATAGATTTTTATTATACCAATGTCGAAATTACAATCCTCAATTTCTAAGGGCCTTGAGGTACCCTTCTGTCTCACGAGTCTGGGGCAAACTCTCTTTATTTACGGGACATAAGATCACCCAATTGATTTCCAGGACCAACCATACCTTATAGAGAGACTCGACAAACTTTTGATTACAAATTGATCCTATAACTCCGAATAACACGTTGATCTTCGAGAAAGGGCAGAGAATCAAGCAAGAATGAGATTCTAATTTGATTCAAATGAGAATTTGGCAGAATTTTGGCACACTCTTAAAAATGTAAAAATTTTTGAATATGGATTTATGGAGAAGAAAGAGTGAAGAAAATAAGAAAATAGTTAGTTAAAAATTCATTTGTGAAGGCTATTTATAGAGTACCAATGCTCCTAACCATTCTTGAAAGGATTTAAACGAATAGACACTTATTTTGGAAATTGAAACTTTTGAATTCAAAGGCAGCCATATCGACATGGGGTATCGCATGATGTTGACATCCCTTAGTTAAAAACAATGTAAAAATTTTTTTGAAAATGGTATTGAAAGGAAAACAAAATAAAATAATTCTGGAGTAAAATAATCTAATTTTCCTATGTTTTAAAATGAAGAAGAGTAGAAAAATATATTTTTTAGAATGTATATATAAATTTGATTTTAAATCCCAAGTATATATATTAAAAAATATTTAAAAATCAGAAGATAGTTTTAAAAACAAACGAAGTTTAACACAAGAGATATTTTAAAAAATAAAAACAAAGAATATTTTAAGGCTAATACATCTTTTTGAAAATCATTTGAAAATATAATTTTTAAGGCTAAAACATTTTGAAAAGCAGTTTTGAAAATTTATTTTGAAAAATCATTTTAAATTAGTTTTGCAAGCTTCTTCCTGCAAAATATCTCATCACATCAGGACTCGAGAACTTGTACAAAACCAGGATGTCCGTGGGTTTATAAGCCACTTGTCATAGGTTTGTAAGCTACTTGTCGTGGGTTTGTAAGCCACTAAGAAGGTAGAAATGGGTTTCATCCAAATGAAATTCGAATGAAGATTTCCATGCTATTATGAAGTTTTAACAAAAACTAGACACTTATCTTAAAATCTTGATCTTCATACTCATGAGTCTTCAAACTTGCTTTCTTCATTCTTGATCTTTATACTGCACAATCTTTAATAATCGGTACCTGCCTTATATATATCTTGCATAATAACAATCATATATATATAGACAATAGTATTAGTATATAAGTTATAATAAAATAAGTTACAAAGGGTTTTGTCATCAAAACCACTATCTTTGGTTCCTAACAGTTAAGGTATGTGATTCTGTCCTTAAGTAATTTTGGAGACGAAATTCTTTTAAGAGGGGAGAATGTAACACCTCATAATTTTGAAGATAATTAGTTAAAAATTAATTAATTAATTAATAATGACATCGAAAAATAAAATTTCCACAAATATCATATTTGGCTATAAAACCTGCACCATTGGGTTCATGGCGATTTTCTTATAAATTTTCATATATAGTTTTTCAATCAGAGTTCAGACGAAAAAGTTCTTAACGTTTGAATAATTTGACTAGGAAATAAATAAATATATATAATTATGAAAATAAAAGGTAAATAAATGAAATTAAGTAACATTAACAGGTGCATAGTGCTAAGGAAAAGTTAACGTTGATGGAAATTATCTCAGGTCGAAAAAAACGGATAGAAATTAACCAAAGTTAACGCGAAAAATTAATTACGATTAACATATATGACCGATCGACCCTTAAATCGCCCTCGTCGGCCGCTAGTAGTCGACCGGTAGGTGGCGACGGTCGAGCTGTGAATTGGAGAATTTTGTTGTGGCCAAACGTTCCAGATTGAGCATAGTTTAATCTAAAGGCTATCATTGATTCGAACCCCAATAAATACGGGTTCCTAACCCTTTTCTTTTCTTCTCTTATTTCCTGAAGCACGGTAAAGTTCCTTTTTATCTTCTTTACAAAATTCTAATTTCTTAAAAATAGTTATAGTCTATATGTATATGCAAGTGGAGAATAGAAAAGATAATTGAGAAGAAGAATAGGGTCGAATCAAACCATCAAACCAAAGTAAACTATAAATCCAGATCCAAAATTTAAATTAAATCCAAAATCTCTCTACTAATCTAGATTTCTGATAAGTATATGTATGGTTGCACTGTATGTATTCAAATAGGGATAAAGGGGAGGCAAATTGAATAACGGGGATTTTCTCTGGAGATATGGAAAGCTAAAATGGTGAGTGGAATATTATATGATTTTATGTAATATTGGATTAATATCATTGTGAATCCATTCCTATATGCCTAAAATGTAAATTAGAATTGTAGGCTAAAATTGTATACGTGAAGTAAATTTATAAATCTTGCCTATAAATTTTGTGATTGATAACTTGAAATATATATTGCATGTTTGTGAATCTAGAAAACATTAGGTGGTGATAGTCTCTGAATTTAGGATTGGGTAGTAGTAGTCCGTGAAACTTATAAAGTATATGTCGTTCTAGATTTGTAGATTTGAATAGTGTGTGCAAACAAAATGTAAATTAAGTTATCATAGTAAATTGTTGGAATTTAAGGAGTATTTTAGTTAATTGTAATGCAAAGGGTTACAATGTAAATTCCTATAGATTATCAAATTCAGATTTATAAATAAAAGTGTATCGTTTGAAATGACAAGGAATGCACTAAAAAGAAAGAGGTGTATAAAATAAGGAATATATATACTGTATATTGTACTGTCTATTTCGATAGCTATTAAAAAGATAATTCCATATAATTCCAAACATAACACAAATTCTCCTTTTGGATAAGATATAGAAATTTGCAGTGTTAAGCTTTCCATTTGGGGAGAGACGTAATTCCAATGCATTAAAATATAGAAATCGCCAAGGATTAATTGAAGAATTATAATATGAAAAGAGTGGTCTAAGAAACGAATTAATATATATACATATGCGCAATATAAGTGAGACACAAGTTAAATAAAAGAAACGAAAAAGTAGGGAAGTAATAATTTAAAATACTAGGGGAGTATAGATGGAAGATGTAACAGTAAGGAAAAAAGGGAAACAAATAGGACAAAAGACATTTAGATCTTTTAAAAAGGAAGCGCTAAATGGCCTTAAATTAAATAAGCTATAAACATATAAGGAAATAAAGAAATGTTATTAATGGTAAACATTAGAGGTGAAATGATTAAGCGAGTATGAATATATGTGTGCGTGTGAGTGTGTGTGTGTGTGTGTGTGTGTGTGTTTTGTGTGTATAGCCTCAAGTATGCATTTATGGCGGGTACGGATTATTAAAATTAGTAAATAACTTAAATGGATGAAAATGACATAGTCATTAGAATTGGTTGGAATGCGGAGTCACTAGTGTTATATAATAGATGCCTGCCCACTGTAAGGGGCTACCAACAGTTGTGTATAAATTATACTGATGTGGGACATATCCAACTGTAGGACCCATGAAACTATATACTCTTGCGTATAGGTGGAGGAATACCCAGGAAGGTCAGCTTCAATCTTTTAGTAATGGTATTGCCTTGATTGCATTAAGCAATTTAAATGGGATGGCGAGCAAAGGTTGGTGCTATGTCAGTGTATTGGTACTATATTGGGGGATAGGAGCTGCACATAGGTCATGAACATCATTGGTTTGGAGTGCTCAGGGAAAAAGACCGGGGTTACACCTAACGGGCTACACCTCCTACTAGTGCAGGTCACGTTTGGTTCATGCACCGCCTCGATTGTTTGCTACTTTATTTTTTAGGAGTATGGGTTGATAACTCTTAAGATAGGTCTTTCGAATCAAATGGGATAGTCTATGGAGCTAAGTCCGTAATTGTCCAGGGAGCTAAGTCCGTAATTGTCCGTGGAGCTGAGTCCTCTATAGTTTGTGGAGCTGAGTCCACTATAGTCCAAGGAGTTGGTTCCTCCATATATTTTGAAGCCGAGTCAACAATAGGAAGCAGACAAGTAAAAATTCCCAAAGAACGATAGAATACGGTTGAACTATTATACATCATAATTAAGCACTATGAGGATTTCCTTAGTATGCACGACGAAGAGACATGATACTGCATTGATGATGGATCTGACGGGGTGTTGGGTTATGGATACTAGTGGGGATAGTATCTTGGTCCAAAGGGGTACGGTGGTACTTATATCTATATATGTATTTACGTATACATATGTATTTATAATCAACTTTAGGTGGATGGGGCATATCGTACGCGGACATCGAGTCAAGATGACTGAGTAAAATAAAAGGACATAACATGTGATTGAAGGAAGTCCGCATAAACTAATGTAATGTATAAATTATATACAAACACCACAACGTTGTTCTGACCCCCTCCTTATTACAACTTATGGGATAGATTTAGAGGGATGGGTATTGGTGTAAGGAGCTAACAATGGAAGAACAAGTTTCCTTATGCGTACTCAACACTAACAAGGACACTGGATATTGGAAGAGTCAACCTTGGTCGCTGACTATATAATTTATTATACTTTACTATTCCACTATGAGTTATATAGATTGTGCTATGATATAAATTTATTTATTTATTTGCAGGATACCAAACCGACGATCCATACTTTGGTGGAATTAGGTTTTCAATTTAGCGAAAATTCAGGCCTACAGGGGTACGGGTTATTACAGGGGATGCATGAAAATAAAGTTATATGGGAAAAATATATTAATAGGTTCTAGACAAAAGTGAAACCGGATAGAAATCATTTTCTAGAAAGAAAGAAAAACAACAATGCAAATAACGAAAGTAATATAAGGACAAATAAGATAACGACACATGTAAAGACATTACGAGAAATATCAGGATTTGTTTGGAACAACATTGGGACGTTGGCCCTACATTTATAAGTAAGAACTACGTAGAACATGAAGGGGCCATGTTGCATCATAATTAGGAAGGAAACGCTAAATAAGAAAGGTGGGAAGCATTCAAAGATGGGGTTGAGTAGTACCGCACCAAGAAAAATAGTAAATAAAACCAAATAAAGTACTAGTAGGTGGGACATAGTGTTAGGTGCATTTCCACTACCGAGCCAACCCCCTCTCTCATGCCTGCCGAACCACCTCATCACCAACCTAATCCACCTACCACCGGTCCAAACCCAACTCTTCACCGGACCAACCTACTCCACCTATCACCGAACCAATCCACCATCGGACCATGCGCCACCGAACCAACCCTCTCCCAAGCATGACCGAACCAATCCAATACCGGACCATGCGCCACCGAACCAACCCTCTCCCAAGCATGACCGAACCAATCCAATACCGGACCATGCGCTACCAAACCAACCCATATGCCCAGCCTCCACCGGACCAAGCTACATTCATCTACCACCGGACCGAAGCGCTACCGGACCAAGGCGTTGCCGAACCAATGTCGCCGGGCCAGATTGCATCGACCCAGGCCCGCCAACTGCTATATACATCCAAGACCCCTGCCCTCAACCTCACTCTATAAATAGAGGGGCAGGGGTACAACAATGGTAGACAAGTTTGAGAGCTCAAGCACGGATAGAACTTTCAAACAACTTTCAATTACTTGTAATCAAAGCTTTGTACTTGTAATCTGAAGAGAAAAGGAGAATAAGATATAAAGTGGACGTAGGCACGTTCTGGCCGAACCACTATAAATCTGTGTGTCTTTTACAGTTTAGTCCCTGCTTTTTATATATTTGCGTAAATCACCCAAATCACTAGAAACAACATAAAATCAACTAATTCATACGACTTGGAGGTGTTTGCCCATTTTTCGTGCAAACATTTTTGGTGCTTTCACTGAGAACAGGAGCTCGAAGCTTCAGCTTCTCCCACTCAACCCTTTTTCTATCAACATCGTTCGTTGCTTGGAAAACATGCCTCCCGGACGGAAGAAAGATGCTAACAAAGGAAAGAACATCGCAACTGGCAGTATCCCAGATCCAATGATCAGAGACCAAGACAATCGTCCAGTTCCAACAGCAAATTTAAATCAGGCAAATCCGACAGCCCCTGCTACGGAACAACCAATTACAAGGGCGGATCTGGACAGGGTTGTGGCTGAAGTAACTAACCGCTTCGCATCTCAACAAGAAGCCTTGGTGGACCAACTCATGTCACACTTAAGCGATACTGAAGAATCCAACCGCAACACTGAATCATGGGGTGAGTCCCGGTCTGGAGGATCTGGGAGGCGACAAGGGTCTTTCTTCTTCGAAGAGGCTAACAACAGAAACAGCCATGGTAGGAGCCGAGCCCGGACTCAACCCGAATTCCGACCCGAGGAAACACTTGGAACCGAACCCAACGGGGGAGGTGCCAGGCAGGGGTCGGATGTAGCTGAGCCTGTCATGCTACCTAACCATGAAAACACCAGTAGACAGGGCCGAGCTGGAGTCCGGCCCGAAGTTGGACCCGAGGAAGTGCTGAGAACAGAACCCAGCAGGGGAAGATCAAGGCAAGGGCCAACTGTGGCTGACCCCAGCATGCCCCCAGAAGACCAGAGGCAGCCATTGGAGAATGTTAGGAGTGACAGACGATACCATCCCTACAAGTCATCTGGACGGAATCAGTCCCGCAGGGAAGAACCAAACTCATTTTTATCCGCTCTAAGTTCTAATGAAAGGATGGCGCGATTGTTCAGAGAGTGCGTCCAACGGGAGCAAAGGGATCGAGGGATAGGTGCTAGGGTAACCAGCCCCTTCACCCGCAATATCGAAACCGCCATCACCCCCCGGGAATGGAAAATGCCAACAATGGAACCTTACAAGGGAACCTCTGACCCCATAGTACACTTACAGAGATACACCCAGCATATGCTCATGAGCGGAGTAACGAAGGGAGTATTGTGTAAATGCTTCCCACTTTTCTTGGCAGATCTAACTACCTCCTAGTTCTGCCACCTACGCCAAGGGTCCATCAGCTCATGGGAAATGTTGAAAGAAAAGTTCATCAGCCAGTTCCGCATTCATGTGGAACAACCCAAGGACGCTTATTCCTTATCTAATATCAAACAGAAGCCCGGAGAGACAGTGCAACAATATCTAACCCGATTCAACGCCGCAGCGGCCGCAGTCCAAGATGCCGACGAGAAACTTATCCTAATGGCCCTCTGCAGTGGTGTACATCCGGATACTAAATTTGCTAGAAGACTAACCAAGGAAAAACCAGCTACTTTACCTGATTTCTTCCATGAAGCTGGAAAGTATATAAGACTTGAAGACGCTGCCACTGAGAGGCAGTTAGGACAACAGGCTAAGACAGCTCCAGACAAGGTTCCCGCTAAAGCAAAGGATGTTCGGAGAAGTGACTCTAGAGACAGTACTGGGGGCAAGTAGGGAGAAAAGCGCTTATACCGACCAGGACCAAGATTTGACTCCTACACTCCTTTGAATGAAATAATCGAAAACATCTTCCTAGCCACTCAAGACGAAGTTAGATACAAGCGCCCCCCCCCCCCACAAGAAGGAGTCAGATAACGCACCAAGTCTGGAAAGTTCTGCCGCTTCCATGAATCCCATGGACATGACACCAATGAATGCCACCATCTCCGGGACTTGATTGAAGAACACATTAGAAGGAGGAGACTGGAACGCTATGTAAAAAGCCAGAACAGGACTCCAGCTCCCGCCAATGAAAGCCCAGGGCTACCCCTCCCAGAGATAGGCGGAGGAAATCGCAACACCAGCGACTCTAGTCAAGAGAAGATAGTGGTCCATACCATATCAGGAGGACCACACATCGCCGACAGAAGTTGGGCAAAGATGGAAAGATACGGTAAGTCACTTAGAAACGCTGAAGGCTACGTTAATTCTGTTATGGAAGAACGCCACCCGAAACGGAAAGAGAATGACGACATCACATTCAGTAGGCGTGATCTAGAGTGAAGACGGTACCCACACATGGATCCTATGGTCATCTCTGCCTGGTTCGGTCCAGCCAAAGTTTTCCGAATTTTAGTAGACACTGGAAGCTCGGTGAATATCCTATTCAAGCATGCGTTCGACAAAATGAAGCTGTCAATGAAGGATGTGTCTCCCTGCAACAAACCACTACATGGTTTCACTGGAGATGCGAAGATGCCCCTCGGGTAACTGGACCTTTTTGTTGAAATAGGAAGTCACCCCCGCTCCGTTGTGCGAAAACAAACCTTTGTACTAATAGAGAACCACTCGGCCTATAATGCCTTTTTGGGAGGACCGGCCTTGTCTGACTTCCAAATTGTCCTAGCCCCATGGTGCCTGAAGATGAAATTTCCAACAGATAACGGAATAGGAGAAATAGAGGGAGATCAAGACGCTGCTCGAGACTGCTATGTAACTGAACTTCGCAATAACCGCAGAAAAGATGAAGGAAAAAATGCAGAGACTACTCTCTGCATGAAAAGCTTGGAAGCATAGCAACTAAAGAAAGCCCCTCCTCTTCGATATACCAGTGACCCTTTCAATGAATTAGACCCCAGGGACAAAGAGGAAGAGGCCACTGCCGAGCCTGCAGAGGCTATGGAATTCGTAGCTATAGACAAACATGACTCGAGTAGACTATTGAAAATCGGATCTCAACTAAAAGAAGAATTAAAGGATCAACTCATTGATTTTCTTCGCCACAACATGGATGTATTTGCATGGACGCACGTTGATATGACAGGAATCTCCCCAGATGTAGCATGCCACGTACTGAACATCGATCCTACCAAGGTGCCAGTAAAGCAGAAAAAGAGAAGCATGGGGGCAGAACGATCAGCAGCCCTAGAGGAAGAAGTAAAGAACCTACTTGCCAATAACTTCATACGAGAAGCCATCTACCCATAATGGATCGCCAACCCGGTGCTGGTAAAGAAGGCTAATGGGAAGTGGCGAACATGCATCGACTTCTCCAACTTAAATGACGCTTGTTCGAAGGATTGCTTCTCACTCCCCCGAATCGATCAGCTCATGGACAGCACCGCCGGACACGAACTCTTATCTTTTATGGACGCATACTCAGGATATAACCAGATCCCTATGCACGCCCCCGATCAAGACCACACTAGTTTCATCACTGACCGGGGATTGTACTGCTACAGAGTAATGCCTTTTGGACTTAAAAACGCCGGAGCTACTTATCAGCGCCTTGTCAACAAGATGTTTGCGGAACTAATAGGACGAACTATGGAGGTTTATGTGGATGACATGCTGGTGAAATCGAGGAAGGCCAACGATCATATAAACCACCTGGATGAGATGTTTCAAGTACTTCGCCAATATGGAATGAAGCTGAACCCTCTAAGGTGCTCCTTCGGAGTGTCGTCGGGAAAGTTCTTGGGATTCATCGTCCATGCCAGGGGATTGAAGCAAACCCCGAACAAGTTTGGGCTTTGCAAGATATCAAGATACCATCCACTCGAAGAGAGATGCAAAGCCTAAACGAGAAAGTGGCCACCCTAAGTAGGTTCATCTCTAAAGCAACCGACAAATGCATCCCTTTCTTTGAAGCTCTAAAGAAAGACAAAGGAAAGTTCGAATGGACCGACGAATGCTCGACAGCCTTCCTTAATTTAATCGAACACCTCCAGAGACCACCAGTACTCTCAACTCCAAATGAAGGCGAGGAACTATGCCTATACCTTGTTGTATCGTCCCATGCTTTAAGCGCCGCTTTGGTGAGAGAAGACAACCGCGCGCAGCGGCCCGTATACTTTGTAAGCAAGAGATTTACGGGGGCAGAAGCCAAATACCCTAAACTTGAAAAGCTAGCATACTGTTTCCTAATCTCGTCACGGAAACTGCGACACTATTTCCAATCTCATTCCATCAGAGTTTTAACCGATCAACCGTTAAGGCAGGTACTCCATCGCCTCGACACTTCTGGGCGACTACTTAAGTGGTGCATTGAACTGAGTCAATATGATATCACCTACCATCCTCGCACCGCTATCAAGGGGCAAGCCATAACTGATTTCATTGGCGAATTCACTACTAACGAAGGTAAGGAGCAATCTGAAGTAGAAGAAGATATCAAGTGGAATCTCTTCGTAGATGGAGCATCAATTGAACAAGGCTCGGGGGCGGGTGTTGTGATAATCACCCCCACGGGAAGGAAGTTGCACTACGCCCTAAGGTTGGAATTCACTGCCACCAACAATGACGCAGAATACGAAGCAGTGATAACGGATTAGAACTTGCCCTGGAGATTGGAGTCGGTTCTTTATGTCTCCATAGTGATTCTCAACTTATTGTAAATCAAATACTAGGAGAATTCCAGACTCGAGGAGAACGACTCACAGCATATCTAAAGAAGACGAAGTTGCTGCTCAATCAATTGGATCACTATTTAATCAAACACATTCCTCGAGAAGAGAATCAGGAGGCCAACGAACTGGAAAAGCAAGCTAGCATGAAGGACGGCGCTACTTCTCGAACAATAACCATCTCAAAGCAACTGGCCCCGAGTTATGGGCCAATGAATATGATAGCCGCAATTGAAGAAGAAACTTAGATGACCCCCATCCGGAAGTACCTACAAAGTGGCACACTGCCTGACGGACGTAACGAAGCTAAGAAAATCTTAAGGAAAGCTTCCCGCTACACATTACAAGAAGGCATCCTCTATCGGCGCGGCTTCTCTAATCCCTTATTAAGGTGTATCGCTGGAAGGGAAGCCAGGGAAGTCTTGTCCAACATCCATCAAGGAAGTTGCAGAGATCACACCGGAGGACAAACTCTAGCAAAGAAAATACTCCGATACGGGTATTACTGGCCCACTTTAAACAAAGACACCTTAGACTTCGTTAAAAGATGTGACAAATGTCAGAAATTTGCTAAGATTCCTCGACTACCAACAAATGAAATTACTCAAATGACCAGCCCTTGGCCCTTTGCAATATGGGGAATTGACTTGATTGGCGAACTGCCAATGGGCCGAGGCGGAGCCAAATATGCCATAGTGGCAGTCGACTATTTCACCAAATGGGTGGAAGCGGAACCTCTAAATAAAATATCTTCAGCAAAAGTTATTAACTTCTTGATCAAAAATGTTTTATGCAGGTATGGGGTTCCACTCAAAATCATATCGGACAACAGACTTCAATTTGACAGCGAAGAGTTCACCGACTGGTGCCAAGAGCACGGAATTCACAAAAGCTTCTTATTTGTAGCTTACCCCCAGGCAAACGGACAAGTCGAAGCTGTCAACAAAATTCTCAAAACTCTAGTCAAGAAGAAACTTGAAAAGTCAAAAGGCGCTTGGGTGGATGAACTTCCTACGGCACTTTGGCCTACCGCACATCTTACAGAACATCAACAGGGCATACTCCTTTCTCTTTGGCATACGGATCGGAGGCCATGCTCCTAGTTGATACTGTAGTGCCTTGCCGTCGTAGGATCCACTACAACCCAAAAGAGAACGAAGAACTCCTACACGTGTCTTTGGATCTAATTGAAGAAAGAAGAAATGATGCAGCACTTAAAGCGGCTGCTCACAAGCAAAAAGTGGCAGCACAATACAACTCCAAAGTCAAGCACCGCAGCTTATGAGAAGGAGATCTTGTCCTCAAGCGGATCTTTCTGCGCCCCGGAGAGCTAGATCCAATCTGGGACGGACCCTATGTAATTCATAAAGATCTCCACAACGGAGCTTATATTTTGTCAACAGTGGACGGAGAGGTGTTCCAGAGGGCATGGAACATCCAACATCTCCGTCGATACTTTTCTTAACTTGTACTGCCCATATGAAGTGAATTAACAAAGAGAATCAGTGGACGTAGGCATTTTCGTGCCGAACCACTTTAAAAATCTTGTCTCTTTTTAACTTGTTCCTTTATATCTTGACTGCTTGTTAAGCTTTATCCTTTTCTGTTGAACAAAATCATGTATAACGACATTTCCACTCTGGACACTTCACGGCACAACCTCGCCTGGACAAGACCCAACAGGTACTATGCGAATCTATGCACTCGCCAATAAGACACTTTTGCTCCCGCATCCCTCTGCTGCGGGTTAACTCGTTGCTCGCGACTGCCCTCAAAGCCAACTGTAATGAGCCGATTATAAGCCATCAAGAAGGTCGACTATAGCCGATGGCAGCACATTACGGCGTTCGGCTCGCCGGCAACTGTGAACCTACTTTAAGCCCCAACATAAGGTGTGGCCAGCCAGGTGTAGTTCACGGTTGACGATCGACACTCACGCTAGCCGGCCACAGTAAATCGAATAATACCCACGATTACGGGCCATAATGGCTCGAGTAGTTACTGTGCGCGATCTCGGCTCCGATATGTCTTAAGTGCGGCTGTGGTAAAAAGGATAAACACCCCGCGGAGGCGTAAGATGGGTGACAAATGTCTCCAAGACCCACAGCTAGGGAAAGTGACTACAAAACCCGTTTGCCACGAACTTAAGCATATCGATGGCCTTCCGTGATTGGAAGTTTTACTGTTTCTCATATTTCCATTACATTTAAACACTTTTCTCCTATCCTATGTAGCAGTCCTAAAGTACAGGTCACAAAATATGGGAACTCTCGTTTTTGGAAATATGAACTCACATCCGAATGACGGAACACTCAGCTACATTCCATATTCAGTCACGCAAGACATTCAAAGCAACCCTCTACAACCAAAACACGAAGGGCGGTTCTTTCTTCTCTTGTATACAAATATGTAGCTTTAATTTATTCACACGTCATATTCACATTACAAGACATGAAATAATATTTTAAGCAAGAACATAGCATCAAACACGATTGAAGCACATACACAGCTATACTTCTTATGCAACACATCAGAATAACAAAAGCATTCAAGTATAGCAGAATCAGTCTATGTTATAAAATTACATAAAGTCGTTCGTTGCAATGACATAATTACAACCTGAAAGTACATTAATGTTTTAGAACTAGTGTATACAGGAATGTCAAGTAAAACCAAAAATGCCCAGGTCAAGTCAAAATAGTCGGCAGCATCAGAACTTCATCTCTATCCTTCCAACCCCCCAAGATCTACTTGACCGCAGGATCAGAACTCCCAGCATGCTGACCAGAGGTTCCATCTATCCAATTCAGAAGAAGAATCTATTAGACCAACGATAAGCAATCAAGTTGAAAAAGATTAAAAAAGGAAGACTTACCAGCGTACGCTCCCTGATCATCTTCCTCCAATTGCACACCCACTTCCTCGGCGGCAAGCAGCCGCATGCCTTCCTTCACCGCCGCCTTCTCCTCCTTGGTGAACTGTGTGGTAACCACATCCATTCTGAAGGCCGCGTCACCCTCCTTATCCGCTTCAGCCTTGGCTTCCTCCAAAGCTCGGAGATATATCCTAGCCATAACCCGGGGATAATCGTCCATCCAGGACAGGTTGCCCTGCCTCCAAGTACGGAAATACATGTCCTGGAGCATCTCATCCATCATCCCCTCGTTCTCCTCAAACTCTTTCATCCGGGCCTCAGAAGCCGACAGCCGTGCGACGGCAACATCTCTCTCCAATCGGTATCTCGAGCAGTCAGCCTGAAGAGACTTCCGCATCACTTCCATCTCCTCCTTCAGCTTGGCCTGAGCAAGCTCTGCGGCCTCAAGCCACCCAGATAACTCCTCTACCTTCTCAAGATCCGCTCTCAGAACCTCGTCCACCGTTGCAATGGCCATGTCAATTCGTTCTTTGCAAACAGCCTCCATTTTTCGCAACTCAGCCTTGCTAGCCTCTTCCATGGTTCTCTTTAGTCGTCTGGAGGCCGCCTCATGCTGGGATATCTGGATAGCCTAATCGGAAACCATTAGCCGCAACCGAACGTTAACACTTCCGATTTCCTCTCCAGCCTTGCCAGTCGAGCGTGATGCTCCATTAGCCTCTTGGTCTCTTCAGCCACCCGATCGATGTTTGCCTTGGCCTCATCCCCCATGGTCACAATCCGAGTAGTAAGCAAATCGAGGTATAAGGACTTAGCCTCATCAAGTACCCGTACCATGGATTGCGGGGAAGAAGGTGCTCACCCGTGACCTTGTCAAAATAAATGTCCTGAAAACTCGGGTCCAGATCCGGGTGGCCGGCAAATGGGTTGCGAACCAAACTGGGTGGTCTATCGGGGTGACGGTTGGATTTTCGGACGGGTGTGGGGAGGGCATAAACTCGGTATCTTCCTTAGTAATATCATGGATAGGCTGGACTGGAGGCTGAGGGCCAGGTGAAGGTTCAAATAAAGATCGCCTCCTCTTCCTCTTTTGCCTATCTTCTTCAATAACTCCGAGAAGAGGGCGATAGCCAACCACATCCCCGAGATGGCTAGTTGATGGCTTTGGCTTGGCGGAAGCTTTGAGTAGCTTGTACTGCTCAAGGCGGTGCCGGATATCTGATGTCTTGGCCACCTTACCCGTTCCTGGAATAAGAACCAAGTGTTACAAGCATGCATGAAACTCTGATCCGAGAAATATGTTAAGTTAAAAGGAGTAGGAAAACACGTTTATTTTACAAACCCTGAGGGGGAGTGGGATACTGCAATAAGTCCTGAATCTCATTCCAGGACGGGAGTTGGCCATAAAATATTACTAAGTCCTTATCATAAAGGGAGTCTGCAAAAGTTAAGAATTCACCTTGAACCGCCGGAGTTGCCTTAGCAGAAATACCCTCAGAAGATAGACTGGCACCCGTCCCAGCCTTATCAGACTTCTTCGATTTCTCCACCAAGGCCGGCCCTTCCCCCAACCCCTCGAGGGATTGACGGAAGGCATCATCAGTCCACTCTTGAATCTCACCCGCTTGCCCATAAGTCAAGGCACCAGCGCCACTACCACTCTGCCCTTCGTCACCGTTACCACCATCACCTTCTCCATCACCTCCGCTCTCCTCCTCGCCTCTTTCTTACTCTCCACTTTCCTCATCCGGAACATCTGGGCATGTGCTGGGAGAGGGTCCATCAGATTTCTTAAGCTTCTTCCCCCCGACGACTGGAGGTACCGAGAAAGGTCTCCTCTTGCTACTCTTCGCAGTAGCCCCGTCTTTAGCTTTGGCAGCCCTCTCCTCGGCTGTATCTCTCTGCTTAACCACAGATTGACGTGGCAGAATTAAGTTGTACTCCAGGAGAGTGGCATTCCTGATCAGGTAAGAAGCCGACCTATCCCGTCCCGAAATGGCCTTTATTTCCGCAGCCATCCGAGCCAAGGTATCATTCTCCACGACCGCAAAGCCACCTATCGCTAGCAAGAAATAAAAGCATATAAGAGGAAGCATTGGGGTCGAAACAAGGAAAATATAAATGAAGTTCAACTTACAGCCGAAAGTGAAAAGACGGAAGAAAATAGAGTCATCCTTGATGAAGAACCATTCTTTCTTGAACATACTGAGCTTCGAATACAAATCCAGGATGGGCTTGAAGGGCACGGCCGCTTCCAAGCTGATATATGGAGACCCCTTCTTATAGCCTCTCAAGTTGTACAAATACCGAATCTCCCGGTTGGAAGGGGGACGCCCATATTTCCTCTGAAAAATGATGAACAAGCACACCAGGATAACATAGGAATTAGGCAGAAGTTGGAATGGAGCCACCTTCAAATAGGTAAGAAAGCTGACTATCCAGGCATTGATTGGGGGAATGGCCCCACACATACAATGGTATCGGCTATAAGCGAAATATCCTTCAGGAGGGTCGTACGGCATCACACCATCTCCCGGCAGTAGCATACTCGCCCTGTCAATACCAAAGGAGCGAGCGATGACATCAAGTTGCCCTTCTTTGAGGGAGCTCGGATAACAATCGAGAGGAGAGTTCAGAAGCTCTTGGGGGCCATATCCGTCCACTGATGACCTCGGGGCAGGTCCCTGTCGCGCTGGTCCTGGCTGGGCAGGGGGCACAACGGGAGGCTCACTTCGGTCCGTAGATTTTCTCTTCTCTGATCGAGTTTCAACTTTACGAGACATTTATCTGCAACACCAAAAAACAAACGCACTGTTAAAATGAGGAGTATAAAGATATAAGTAAACAAAGGCACGTGGTCTGGAATTTCGCTCGAGTTCAAAACTCAAGGGACGAAGGTTTTCAGGTTCATTCAGTAGCACAAGACCGAAAGGCCATTCGGCACTCACACCACGGAGCTCATTCGGAAAGCAAAGCACGAGACTCATTCGACACTTGAGCTCCAAGGAGTTCATTCGGTGGTACAGAGTAAAACCTCATTCGGCAATTCAAGGACAAAAGGTCATTCGGCATAGTAGACCCTCACCTGGTTCAGCAAAAGTAAGAATTTATTCGGCTAACACGTTCGATTCGGCAGAGACGATGGTTTGATTCGGCAAAAACAGGGAGTTGGTTCGGCTAATGGGGAAAACGAAAGCGTTGAGCCCCTATTTATAGGCAAATATTAATGACCGGACCAGGTGGTTCGGCGATAGAAATCGAATGGAAGCACCCAAGTTCAAAACAAAGCACGCCATGTACATGCACATTTCCTACTTTGGGGGGAAAGTGTTAGGTGCATTTCCACTACCGAGCCAACCCCCTCTCTCATGCCTGTTGAACCACCTCATCACCAACCTAATCCACCTACCAGCGGTCCAAACCCAACTCGTCACCAGACCAACCTACTCCACCTATCACCGAACCAATCCACCACCGGACCATGCGCCACCGAACCAACCCTCTCCCAAGCATGACCAAACCAATCCAATACCGGACCATGCGCCACCGAACCAACCCTCTCCCAAGCATGACCGAACCAATCCAATACCGTACCATGCGCCACCGAACCAACCTATATGCCCAGCCTCCACCGGACCAAGCTACATTCATCTACCACCGGACCGAAGCGCTACCGGACCAAGGCGTTGCCGAACCAATGTCGTCGGGCCAGATTGCATCGACCCAGGCCCGCCAACTGCTATATACATCCAAGACCCCTGCCCCCAACCTCACTCTATAAATAGAGGGGCAGGGGTACAACAATGGTAGACAAGTTTGAGAGCTCAAGCACGGATAGAACTATCAAACAACTTTCAATTACTTGTAATCAAAGCTTTGTACTTGTAATCTGAAGAGAAAAGGAGAATAAGATATAAAGTGGACGTAGGCACGTTCTGGCCGAACCACTATAAATCTGTGTATCTTTTACAGTTTAGTCCCTGCTTTTTATATATTTGCATAAATCATCCAAATCACTAGAAACAACATAAAATCAACTAATTCATACGACTTGGAGGTGTTTGCCCATTTTTCGTGCAAACACATAGAGATATGCTAGGTTAGTACGTGCAAGGATCCTGTGTAAAACTGGGATTGGAAGGGAAATTGATGTCAGGGGACGCTCGCTTGATGCACACCTTGGGAAGATGAGGGGAGGCATTCAATTCCAGGGACTGCGGAGGCGGTTCCATAAATTAAGCAAATGTTTAGGTGCATGCACGCCTTGGGAAGATGAGGAGAGGTGTTCACAAATGCACATCCGGGAAAGGTGAAGAAATGCATTCAACTATGTGGGGTTTATTATTAAATAGTTAAAAAGAAATGGATAAGCACTGCACGGGGCATAGTATTAAATCGTTAAAGTGGAAGTATTAAGCAGGTAAAGAAGTATAAGTGAGACCAATGAGAGGCATAGTATTCATTAGTTAAAGAAGGATAAGAAAGAATAGTGTAGGGCATACAATTAAGCATTAACGAATGGATAAGAAACTACACGAGGCACTATCGAGCAGTGGTAAAGTATTACATTAGAATAAGGAATAATCTAAAATGGGAATTAAGTGGGGACTGTGCAGGGAGTGTAGTAGTAAATATTGTAATAAAATCAAAAAGATGAACTAAAAAGGGAATTGAGTGGGGATTGCATCAGCGGTGCAGTAGTAAATGAGGACCACTTAAGGTAGTATAAGATGTAAATGTAGGTAAGAAACAATCGCGTCAGTACTTTAAATGTTCCACTCTTGATGTTTGAATAATAAGGGGAAAACCTAATCTATGCAGTACGGGATGGTCTCATTATATGAGTGTTTTAGGTAAGTATTATTCACATCGGTCTTTATGTTTGACCCTTGTTTTTATTATTACTTTCCCCATAAACTCAGGGTTGCTCATTTGAGTAAGCTGAGTTTATGGGATAAGGCTAGTTTAAAATAAGAGCCGCAGTATGAAGATCAAACACGGAGCAGGAGGCTTAGTATCTAATCGAGATTTTTATTTCCGCTATACTAAAGAGTTTAGGCCGTATTATTATATGCGGGCCCGATTCTTTGCTATGTTTATTTTCTATTGTATTAGCCCTAGCGTAGGCACGTTATTGGGTTTAATTTTGACAGAA
The DNA here is from genome assembly GCA_030765085.1 of Allium cepa. Lineage (NCBI taxonomy): Eukaryota > Viridiplantae > Streptophyta > Magnoliopsida > Asparagales > Amaryllidaceae > Allium > Allium cepa. The sequence continues at coordinate 564,789,847 of CM060935.1, forward strand.
CTATAAGTAAAGAATGCTTAAATTTTTTTGATGTAATCGGAAATATTTAGCTGTTATTTTTACTCTTTATATGTTTAAATAATATACTAAACTCACTTTTATCGGTTGGAGATAATTCCGGTGATGACTGTAATATCATCGACGCTCATCTTCGAGTCTCAAAGTGGGGGATGTTATAGTTTGGTGTCGGAGTAGAGGTTAGGGACTCTTAAAGAGCTTGAAAAATAGGAGTAGTATTTAGAATAAAATGAACATCCAAGGAAGGGGATGTGCTGCTATATATAATGTATTTTTATGCTGCTATATAGATATATTAGAAGATATATTTATCCTTCTATTGTTGTTTCACTTCCTTTCTTTTTGTTTCTGTTGAAGACTTACTTAATAGAAGAAGCAAGATGGATCTAAGGAGTGGGCGAAACATGACAGGAGGGGAAAGTGTAAGAAGGGAGGCTGAAATTACATAGGCTAATGAAGGAAATGAGGAAAGAATTCCAACGGCAGCAGGGAAGGAAGCTGAACATCCAACAAATGCGGCAGGCATGGATGTAAGTCTCTTATTTAGATAGTTCATAGCCTAGATGATGAGGGAAGCTGCACCAATTGTTTTTCAGCCAAGGCCTACAGTAATGAGAGTGGATTTTCTAAAGATGAACAAAGCTTACAGAAATTTGGGAAGGAAGGCATTTATAGGGAAGAAGCATGCAGTAAAAGTAGTAAATTGGCTTGGAAGTTGTGAACATGTATTTGGAGGTATAGGATTGAATGATGTGCAAAAGAGAAGGTTGTTATCAAGACAGTTGCAGGAAGATGCCTTAGACTGGTGGGAGATAGTAGTTGCTGAGACCTTAGAGGAGGGGATTACTTAGGAGCAGTTTAAAGAGAGGTTTGAGGCACAATTTATATCAGAATCTCAACAGAGTATACTACTTAGAGAGTTTATTGATCTGAAGCAGGGCGACCTTAAAGTGGAGGGGTACATCCAAAAGTTTTATTCTTTTGCTGCGTATGGCAAGGAGACTATCAACACTCTGATGAAGAAGAATGTGAAGTTTATTAAGGGATTGAAGGAAGGTCTTGATCATTAGGTGATGGCTCATCTAACATCTCCTTTTGAGTTTGTAGTTAACATAGCTAGAAGTTGTGATAAGGGTAAAGGTGAGACCTAAGGCAGAGCAAAAGAACTTTATCCCATATACAAAACAAAAGAAAGGAGCACAAATGGGAAGAGGAGTGAAGTTGCTAACATAGAGGTTGTATGATTTAATTGCGAACAGAATGGGCATTATGCTTCGAGATGCCCTATACCCAAGGAATCTGGGAAGGTGAAGTGCTTCAAGTATGACGAAGTAGGACATTTGAAGAAGGACCGCCCAGAGTTTAAAGCTTAGTTTTATGCTTTAGAGGGACCAAGAAAAGGACCATCTACCGAGAAAAGAGGCAAGAGAAAAGTTTTGGAAGGTATGGATTTGACTTCTAGTATTACAGTTGGAGTACTGTTTGATACTGGAGCTATACACTCATTTATAGACAAAGATTTGGTTGATAGATTTGGATTAGGAATTTCCTATTTAGTTACTTCCATACGTTCTACAAATCTGATAGGAGGGTATAGTACTCTCAAATTGAGATGCGTTGAACAAGATATTGTCTATGTGTAAGTTTTCCTATGATCCCTACATATTTGACTTCACCGGCTTTGGAGTTATTTTAAGGATGGACTAGTTGGAGATATTTAATGCAAGGGTGCATTGCGCTTAAGGGATAATTACTTTGAGTTATCCAGAGCATAGGGATAGAGTGTATATGGTCATGGAGGAAGTAGGGTGGAATGCAGAGGCATTTTATTTGTTTTGGCTTCAGAAGAGGAAGATCATAGAGCGGCACGGGTAATAAAGGAGTTTCGAGACGTGTTTAAACTAGTTTTTAGGTTGCCACCCTCGAAAATGGTGGAGTTTTGAATAGATTTACTAATGGGGACTGAGCTGTTTAGTCAACCCCAAAGTAGAATGCCTGTAAAGAAGATGGAAGAGCTGAAGAAGCAATTGGTACAGTTAGAAGGAAAGAGCTTAATAAAGACAAGCATTTCATCTTAGGTAGCAGCAGCAGTGTTCGTAAAGAAGTCTGATAAGTCTTTAAGACTGTGCATAGATTACCAAAAGCTAAATGAAATGACAATTAAAAATAGGTATCCTTTACCAAGAATTTATGACCTATTCAATTAGTTGAGTGGAGAAAAGGTGTTTTCACAGTTGGATTTGGCTACAGAGTTCCATCAACCGAGAGTTGTCGAGAAAAGTGTTCCTTTGACTGCATTCAGAATGAGGTACGGTTTATATAAGTGGTTAGTAATGCTATTTGGGCTAACTAGTGCGCCTTCATTCTTTTTAGACTTGATGAACAAGGTCTTCCAATATAAGCTGGATAGATATGTGCTAGTGTTCATAGATGACATTTTGTTGTACTCTAAGGATGATAAGGTACACGTAGTTCACCTAAGACTTGTGCTAGAGACTTTGAGACATCATAAGTTGAAGACGAAATTTTCTAAGTGTCGTAGGGAAGTGAAGCTTCTAGACCATATAATTTTGAAATGATGGTTAGCCATAGATCCTTCGAAGGTTGAGGTAACAAATGGGTGGAAAAGACCTAAGACTATGACCGATGTGCAAAGGTTCTTAGGATTAGCTGGTTATTACCCAACATTCATTAAAGACAACACCCTTATAGTCGCACCAATGACGAGGCTGACTAGGAAGGGTGAGTAATTTTTTTGGGCGCAAGAGCATGAGAAGGAATTCCGGGAACTGAAGTGTAGATTGACAAATGCACCTATGTTGACACTATTTGAAAGGAATGATGGTATGACCGTATAAACCGATGCTTCAGGCTCGGGGTCGAGGGTAGTATTAATGTAGAAGGGTAGGTTAATTTCTTATGCATCCAGGCTGTTGCAACCCCATGAAGTTCAATATCCAACTCATTATTTGGATTTGAAGGTAATTGTCTTCGCATTAAAGATTTGGTGACGTTATCTCTTGGGGGAATATTTGAGTTGTATACTGCCACAAGACTCTAAAATATATATTCTCTCAGAAGGAGCTGAACATAAGACAGTAGAGGTGGGTAGAGTTCCCAGAATCATATGATTTTAGGATAGAATATACCCTAAGAAAAGGCAATAGAGTAGCTAATGCCCTAAGCAAGAAACAGCAAAGTTGCGTTTTGGCTGTGATAGAGGAATGGACTGTTTTAAAAAAATTCTGTGTTTGATGTGTAGTTTCGGCTTGTCCAAGTTTGAGCGTATCCAGAATGCTAGCATGCTTTGAAGTTAGGCTTGCAGTGGTAGAAAGAATAGCTGAACTGTAGAAGGGAGACAAATTCTGCATAAACATAGTTTGGAATTTGGACTCAAGAATTGAGGCGTTAGATCTGAAGGGGTTCAGCGTTGATTGAGAAGGCAGACTGCGGAAGAATGGTTGGTTATATGTTCTAAGTGCTTAAGAACTGCGAAAGAAAGTATTGGACGAATGTCATTGTTCAAAGCTTTCCATACATCTTGGAGGTACAATGATGTACTGAGATATGAAGAGGAGTTTCTTCTGGGAGGGAATGAATAAAGATGTGGAAGAGTATGTGAGAAGATGTCTTACATGCCAACACGTGAAGGCAAAACATCAGAAGCCAAGTGGGCTCCTATAGCCTTTAGAGGTTCTGATGTGGAAATGTGATTTAGTATCCATGGATTTCATAGATGGGTTGCCGAGGACAAGGGTAGGGAATGAAGACATATGGTTCATAGTTGACAGACTAACTAAGTGTACCCATTTCATTCTAATGAAGGCTAAAAGGACTGCGTTGTAGTTAGTAGAAATGTATGTGAAGGTAATAGTGAGATAAGTAAGGGCTTACTGAAAAAGAACGGGAAGAGCAAGAAAGAGGAAACCTCGCAAGCGAGGTCCATAGTATAAACATTGGTGACCTCTTACATGAGGTTCTTAGCACTATTGTTAATGATCGGGACTCATTGTTTAGCAATACATTTTGGCGAAGTTTGCATAAGGTATTAGGTACAGAACTACACATGAAATAGATGGGCGGACTGAGGGGATTAGAAGGTCCTGAAAGACTTGCTAAGAGCATGCATTTTAGACTTCGATAGATCTTGGGAGGATTACTTACATCTGGTAGAGTTCTAATGTAACAACAACTATCATACCGGTGTTGGGATGGCTCCATTTGAGGCATTGTATGGAAGGCCATGTACGTCGCCTGCATGCTGGTTGGAGGAATGGGATACGTTTGTTCTGGGACTAGATGTATGGAAGGATGCTACTGAGATGGTAGAACTAATTTGAGTTAGAATGAGACCAACGCAGCCTAGGCAGAAGAGTTAGGATGACACTGGGAGGAAGGAACTGGAATTCATAATAGACGATCAAGTATTCGTGAATGTCTCTCCAACGAGGGGTGTTATATGCTTTGGAAAAGCTGGAAAGTTTGCATCCAGATATGTAGGTTACCGATCGTAGAGAGAATTGGGAAGGTGGCATATAAGGTGGATCCGCCTAGTATTTTTTCATGGATCATAACGTGTTTCACGTATCATATTTGCGGTGCATTAGAAATCCAGGTGCAGTAGTTACTTAGGGCATGATAATAGACCTGTTTTTAAAGACAGATATGACATATGTGCATAGGCTGGTTCGAATAATGGATCGGGATGAGTACCAACTTCGAAATAAGGTAGTGAAGCTAGTCTGTGTCTAGTGAAGTGCAAATCGGGAGGACTGCACATGGAAAATAGAGGATAAGGTTAAAAAAACCTATCTCGAGTTATTCATTTCGGAATAGCGCATGAGCTATGTATTGAGTTGTGCTGCTATAGACCACATATATATGTATGAATATTACATACATTTACCGTACTAGTGGATAGCACTAGTACATTTGATATGCATGGATTAGGAATTCATGGGTATGCTTGGAGTAAGCATGGACTAGAGGACAAATCTCTACTGAACCTTTAATTGAATTTTGAGGGGTGAAATTCCTTTAAGGAGGGAAGACTGTAACAACCCTGGATTTAAATTTAATCAAATAAATTAACTAAAAGGTTAAGGTGGGCTAAATAACAGGATAAGGGAAATAAATTAACAGAAAAGGGGTTTGAGGACCCAAGCCCAAATTATTGTGGGATAACAAACATTATTCTTTTCCATACATTCATTTTGTTCTACTCAACATAAAATAAGATCAAGAATCAAACTTTAATGGTGGCAGCTTAAAGAGGGCATAGAGAAACAAGATAAGGAAACCGCAAGCTAAAGAGGGTTAAGAAGACCAAAGCAAGACATTTTAATGATCTAAGTGAGTGATACTTAACCTACTTATACCGCTGCCTAATATATGGTCTTAGTTTAGATTTGTATGTTTTTAAGTATGATGGGGTACATATGATTTCTATAAATAAAAAATATGAAGTTTAATGAATGTTTTGGGGGAAGAATGGATGAACATAGGACGTTTAGATGAGTTTCTCCCACTTTAGTAATCTCGAAATATAATAAATTTTTTACATGATGTTCAAATCGTTATTTTAGAGATATGTTTGTAGTTTGAGAAATCACTTAAGCCTATATGATTTTCTATAATTTGTTGAAGTTGTGTAGCTAGAAAATATATAAGGAAAAGATCCTTAAAAGTTCAAATGAAGGCCAAAGTTTGTTAGAACAAGTGTTCATGAATTTTCTAGGAATTTAGTAAGATTTTCTGCAAGGAAAATAAACTAATAAGCGCTAAGTACTGCATTATGGCTAGTGAAAAATGCAGGGACGCATAAAAACATTATAAGGGAAAAATATATTAATAGATGCCAGATAAAAGGAAAACCAAATCCAAATCATTTGCTTGAAAGAAAGAAGACACTACCAATAGCAGAAAGTAAAATAAGAATGAAAAAGGTAATGACATATGTACATGCATTGTTAGAGATGTCACGATTTGTTTAGAACGACTTGGGGGCAGCGACCCTACATTTATAAGTAAGAACTGCGCAGAACATGAAGGGGTGCCATAACTAGGAAGAGAACACTTAATAGAAAAGGTGGGAAGCACGCAATGATGAGGCAGGATAGCACTTTGCCAAGAAAATAGTAGATGAAACCTAATAAAGGACGTGTAGGTGCGGCTCATGGAAAGGCCAGTTTAATATAGTGAAGGCATCCTACATTAAAAATAGGACTGGAAGGGCTGTTGACACTTGGTGGAGATGCTCATTCGAATGCATACCTTGAGTAGGTGGAGCGATGCATTCAACTTGCAGAGACTGCGGGGAAGTTCTATAAATTAAACAAATGTTTAAGTGGATGCACACCATGGGAAGGTAAGGAGAGGCATTCACAAATGCACACCTAGGGAAGGTGAATAAATGCATTCAACTGTGTGGGGCGCAATATTAAATAGATAAAAAAGAAATGGATAAGAACTACACAGGGCACAGTATTGAATCGTTAAAGAAGAATAAATAAGAACTGCATGTGTGCAGTGTTACGCAGCTAAAGAAGAATAAGTGAGACCTGCATAGGGCACGATATTCATTAGTTAAAGAAGAATAAGAATCTGTGCGATTCGTAGATTGAACAATTAACAAATGAGAAAGAAACTACATAGGATGCTGTATTGAGCAATGACAAAGTATTACATTATATTAAGGAATAATCTAATATGGGAATCAAGTGGAGATTGTGTAGGGCGTGTAGTAGTAAAGTATTGTGGTGAAATCAAAGGATAAACTAAAATGGGAAATGTGTGGGGACTGCGTCGGGGGTGCAGTAGCAAATGAGGACCGCTTAGGGAAACGTAAGATGCAGACATAGATAAGAACTAACTGTAGTACTTTAAATGTTCCACTCTTGATTTTCGAATAGTGAGAGGAAAACCCAATCAGTGCAGTATGGGTTGGTTTCTCTGTCTAATTGTTTTGGATAAGTATTATTCACACCAGACTTTATATTTGAGCCGTGTTTTTATTATTATTTTCCCCCACAGATTCACGAGTGCTTATTTGAGTAGGTTGAGTTTATAGGATTAGACAAGTTTAATAAGAGTCATAGTACGAAGATCGAAGACGAAGCAAGTGGCTTGGTATAAACGCTCGTACCCGTTAGTTATTCCCAGAATCATGACACTCGTACCCGTTGCATGTTATAAACACGCTTCCATACTACATCGAGTATTAGCCATGATTCGTACTTGCCCTTGGTAACGAACTGTTGGTCCTTAAGCGACGTCGGGGCAATGGCTATAATGAGAGAAATACTCTTATCCTACAAACTCAACTAGGTGACAACACAGATCCGGAGTGTGACCCCACGATCAAGACAACTAGGATGAATAACAAGCCTATCTAGTGGGTCTAATTCACGCGGTTTTCATAATGGCATGAACCCTATGACGTAGATTCCTAATAAACCTCATATAAGTTCTAATGAGAGTGGTAACCGGTACTCTCGACTCTGGGAGTCTTGATGAGAGTGACAACAACTACTCTCGACTCGACAAGTCCTATCGGGAGTGATAATTGATACTCTCCACTCTATGAGTCTAGATGAGAGTAATTGCTCTCAACATACGGATCTTGAGGAAAGCATCTCAATATAACAAATCCTCAACTACTAGCCCAAGATAACGATACTCGACTAGTTAGCCCTTAGAGGATGCAAAAAAATACTCTCAATTAGGTGAGTCCAAACAACAGTAATAATAAGTATTCTTGAATTCTAACATTTTATTGAGAGTGCCACAATATACTAATTCCTCGACTACTACCCCTATGAGCAACATAATATAGCTTGGCTATTTAATCCTAAGAGGATAAATCTGTAAATCTTAATGAAACTAACTTGTATGCCTTGGAGAGTAATAGAATCTTGACTACTATGGTATAAGGAGTCACCTCTAAATGGTATTTCAGAATTCTTACCCATCTCCAAAATATAAATGACATCTACTCTTAATAGTAATCGAGTAAGTATTACTTGAGCGTCACATACCACTCAGTCTTACTAAAACGTTTACTAGAAGCTAGTAAACTACACTCATCGTTGCATAATTATTCTATATAACTAGTCCAAAAAAATAACAAGAGAAATTTTACCAAAAGTCTCATGCCGAATGATACTATAACTCTGTTTATTCCAATTCATTGTTACACAAAAATATAAATCAATCAAAATGCACAACCTTACTATTTATTGATTGGAAAAGGATTTTAAAATCCACTTTTCTCTAAAATTTTCGAAACAATTTCAAATCTAAATTTTCGTTTAAAAGAAAATTGATTTATAAAATCCTCATTCTTTCTTTAAAATCCATTTTCGATTTAAAAAAAAATAGTTACAAATCTATTATTTAACTACAAAGAAATCTCTAAACTATAATCACCTTCCAAATTATTTGAAAATTCATTCTAAAAACAATCTTATATTTTTAAAGTTCTTTGCTAATAAATGAAAAAAATGATATTAATGGTAATAATATTAAATAAGTTTTATAATTAAAAATTTCCTTTAAAAGACAAATTTAATTAATTTCTACTTTTTCAATAAGGATTTTCAATTAAAAATAATCTTCCCTGAGTCATAAATCAAATTCCAAAATGAAAATTTCCATTCAATAAATAATTTGCATTCAACATACTAATACTTCAAGAAATTATTTACAGCTTCCAAATTAGTCGGTTTAAACAAAATTAACAAATCACTTTAAAATATAAAATTTAACTTCTATTTTAGTAAAAATCACTTAAAATTCTTATAATCAATGATAAATGAATAATAATATACAAAATCCAAAATTCACTTATTTAATAAAATCTCAAAATTTAGCATTTCCAAACAATTTATATTTGTACAATTTTCAAAGTTATTTTTTTAATATTTTTCTAAAATCGTTCCACTTTCAAATTTTTCATTAATCACAATCTCTTCAATATTAAATAAGAAAATCATTCCAAAATTTTGTTGATTTATTTCCAAAATAATTTATTACTTTCAAATCATTCCATTTAAATTTATTGCCATTTTAATCAATTTATAATGTAATCCCATCACAACAACAGCCGGTCAAAAATATGTGATCTCATCACAACAATCAATCCAAATATACAAATGAATTTCAGCCAGTCAAATCTATATCAACCAAAAAAATCCGTCGTTCAACAATCAACAAACTCTGATATAATAGAGTATAAATCATAGTGATGAATTATACAAAATAACTCAGACAAACAAAGCAAACAAACTAATCATACACCCATTGCCAATTCATAATTTAGCAATGTCAATCAACAACGATTTTCAATAATTGTATTATAATTGTGAGTAAAAAGTGTTTTACACGCCTTAATTTCCAAGTCAAATCCCCAAAGTTTCGTTGTCCCGTCATCAACCAGCCACCTTCTAGCACAACTGAGCTCTAAATCTCAACAACAAACATGGCTAAAATCGTTGTCTGCCAAAGCTAATCGCCCGAACATCGTCTCCTTCAAAGCATCGATCTCCCCTCATGCGCATACCAGACATTGTGTGCCTCCATCGAACATTAGGTCGCCACCTTCACCAGCCTCCAAGCATGCTTCCGAGCATTGTTTGGCGGTGACAGTGGCTAGGCCTGAGCACAAGCGATCCAATCGTTGTTATTTTTTTATAGATGTAAGTTTGCGACTTTCGTTAGGGAAGCTAGGGCAAATATGCTCGTATATGGTCTCAAGGGGGGCATGGATTCGTGTTGCAATAGATGGTGAAGGAGGTATCTAGAATAAGGAGAAAGAAAATGGGCTTCGTGACGACCTAGAATTTTGAACATTTGAAATTAGAATATTTAATTGATTTTAAATATTTGAATAATAGTTTAACTTGAATTTCAAATATTAGAATGAATTTGGCAATTAGAATGATTGAATTTAATAATGGGAGATTGAATAAATTGCTGAATTTGGAATTTTTAGCTATTAAAAATAATTTGATGGCGTAGAAAATTCATATTAATAATACTGAAGATAATGGAAGCTTCGGGATTGGATTTGGAAATGTTTTGTTCAGCTTTGAATTTATATCATTTAAATCTATATTTAAAAATAGCCTTTCGAGGCACAGTCTCGGAATTCGACGAAACTAGTTTCACTATATCCGTAATATTGTGTTATTATCGGATTTCAATTTTCGTAATGTTTGGAGTGATCGTTTGGCCATACGATAAGCAAACGCTTTGAAAATTAAATCGAAATTTATTTTAATAACTGGGTCAAAAAAGTTATCTTCTCCATACGATCGAATTTGGCCTCGGAACCTTTTCCATTGCGTTCGGAATAAGGGTTTAACCTTATAAACGCCTCATGGCACACCTCGATTGCAGTTTCAAAATTTAAGCTGCATTTTCGAGACAATTTAAATTTGAAGAATTTGAATTTAGATTGATTATGAATATTCACATTTACAAGGCAAACGACACGTTTCCTTTTTCTCCAACACTTGGCAAAAGAATTGAAACACGTGTTCGTTTTTTTATCAGTAAATAAGAATGAAATAAGTCAAAAGTACCGAACATTTAAATCGAAAACCAAAAGAAAAAGGAAATGGCGATGTCTTCCTCGTTCATAAAAAAAATAATTATAACAAACAAAACCCCTTCTCATTCAAATCGAATTAACAGCTTCAAGAAGAAATCAAATAAAGGTCGTCCACCTTAAAATCGAAATCACGAATTACTTCAGGAAAATAAAAATCGAGCTAGGGCTTGTTTCAGTCAAATGCGAGGCCGGCAGCGCTCGCAAGGGCAGGAGGGTCTTCAAATCATACCATAGCGACGTCGATAGGGGTCGACTGAGGCGTAGGCGAAGGCAAAAGGCGCTCGTGCGCATGCGTTGAAAAGTGGGGCGAGTTCGTTTTCACGATGGGTTCAGGTGTGCTGGGTCGCGCTCGCAAACGTGAGGGTGGATTGCGAATCACGTCATAGGATGGTCGAGCTCGAGTGGTGGCAAAGTCATTGTGGCAGGCGGCGATTAGGATTTGCGCTGATTGGTCACCGCGTCTAGGTTGCGATGCCGACGGTTCGGCCAGGGTTTGGCGATGTCGTAGTGTTTGGTAGGGCGATGGTTCTCGTGATTGTTTCGGTACAGTAAGATGTTTAGCTTTTTAATTTTTTCAATTTGATTAAATCTGGAAATATATACTTTCTTTATGTACAGTAGATATATACACAGATTTGGGAAATTTTATATAGTTTTGAAAACTGAAAAATAAAAATAAATAAATAACAGGAAGTAGAAATTTAATTTTTGCTATTAAATGAAATAATATGAAAATAATATAATGTATATACATATATATGGATGAATCTAGAAATTATTATTTTTTTCAAATATATATATATAGATTATTTCTACAAATATATATACATAAAGATATAGTTTTAAAATTAAAAATAAATACATTTTAAATATACTAGTTTATTTTGAAAATAATTTATTAAAGTGATTAATTTGTTTTATTAACTTATTTAATTTATTTAGTTACTAAAAATAATTTATTAAAATAAATTTAGTTTTAAATTTAATTTTTTGTTAAATAAATTAATTTAAAAGGAATTTGTTTAAAATTAAAAGTATTAGTTTAAAAATCAAAATTTGTTGGTTAATTAAATTTATTAAAGGAAAATGGGTTTAAGAAATTTAATTATTAGTTTAAATTACATAAATCTATTTAATGGAAATTTATTATTCGATTTATTTCGAATATTAATCAACTGTAAATTGTTTATATAAGGTTCCAAAATCGTGAAATCAAGACAGAAATGAAAAAGGGTTGCATGCATAGGAAAAGGTGAGATCTTCTCACTCAATTGAAATTCCCAGTTTAATTTTAAATAGTTAAATTTAAATTTTTTGATTGTGTGCTTGGATGATATATTATTATCAGTTGTATTGAATTAGACCCTATGCGCCGCATAATAGCGGAGGATATTATTTAAACGCATATACCGCGATATTCCACATCGATGTGGAATTAGTATTACATATGTATTTGGAGTGATCGATTTTCCATACTATATAGCGGATGAGACCCTATGCGCGCATAATAGCGGATGATGTTATATAATCCCATATAGTGCGATATTTCACCTTGAAGTAGAATTGGTATTTTATTATTGTGCTAACATCTATGGATGCAGGGAAACAGGTTGAAGGGATACAACTGGATTCCTCAAACATTTGAATTTGTTTCATATGTTATGTATTGGTTTAATTATAATCCGTGTATGATTATATTTGTAAATGAAAATTGTTGTAGGCCATGGTTTGGCCGGTTTTTTTTGGTATCGTAAGATACCAGAAATATTAAATTTACTTTAGGGAATTGAATAAATTTAAAAGAAGGAATTTAAAAGTATAAAAGTAGATTTTTGTAGTCTTATCAAATTAATTTCAAAATACGGGAAAAGATTTTAATAAATTAATTTTGAGTAATATTGTTTAAAAGTTGAAGAAATTATTTAAAATTCGGATTTTAAATAGTTTGGAAGAAATAAAGAAATTCATTTTAAAAGAAAATAAATTTGGGGAATCGATTTGAAAATTTGATTTGGTGTTTAAAAATAAATATTTGGGAAATCAATTTGGAAATTAATTTGGTGTTTGGGAAGAAATTTTGGAAATCAAATTGGAATTCAATTTGTTGTTTTGAAATAAATTTGGAAATTAATTTGAAAACTGATTTGGTGTTTGAAAGAGAATATCTTGAAATCGATTTTTTAAAATCGTATATCAATGGATATTTGGAAATTTAATTCCTAATGGGAATTTATAAAGGAAAGGGAAATTTGTTTTAAAAATAAATATTGATTTATATTTAAAGGTGCGGAAAGAAATTTACAGATTTGGAATGTAAATTTAAAATAAATAAAGAAGGATTTATTAATTGATATAAATGGACCATTTTTAAAATGGAAAGTGTATTTTATCTAGAAAGTCGAGTATGTTTTTAAAGTAGCTTTTAAATTATAAATTAAAAGTTCTAGTGTTGGTTTTAAAATAATATTTTGGAGAAATTATTTTCTGAAGTTGTTTTGAAAATCTTCAGAGTAAAGATTTATTTAATTAATTTTGAAAGTGATTGTTTAAAGATTTAATTGATATTTGATTTAGAAAATGGTTATTTAAATAGTTATACTCTATCTAATAATTTTATTTTAAAATTACTTTCGGCTTAAGATTTATATCAGATATGGGTATAAAATTTCATAACTAATATTTTAAAATAAAGTGTTTTAAAATAGTTTTATTTTAAATATTTCCAAGTATATGTGTTTGGATAAGTGATTTAAATTATATTAATTATTTGAACTCGGCAAATTTTCAGTGGAAATGAATGAATATTTGAAAATATATTCCGCATGAGGAAAGTGATTTGAAATTTGTTTTCAAATGGTTGAAGTGTGAAAATATATCTTGGGAAGATATTTTTAAAATAAATAGTTGGGAAAACTATTTAAATCTGGTGATTATTGTGAATGTTGATTGATAGTTAAATAACCGACTATCAATATTGGCCTTTAAATGGCATTTGAATTTTGATGCGACAGGGAGTCGGATTCTAGGTGGTTATCCGAAACCCACATCGAATCTTGATGATGAATCTTTATGATTGAAATATCCACGTGTTTTTTTAAATTAAGCGCTCGCTATTCGGTTCAGCCGGGAGAGGACTTTGTGGCATATAACCCATCCGAATAGTGATATGACGAAATGGATAGCATTTGAAGATGATGGTGAAGACCGGGTGTTTTCGAGAATGATAGGATAACCTGTCGAATGACTTTACACTGAGTTGCTTCGGTATAGAGATCTCTATATGTGATGGGGATTCCGATCGGGATTGTGGATACCCGGATTGTAAGGGCTTCTTTTGAAGTGTCTTCGGTTCCATTCGAACCCGGAATGGACTTGTATGGTTGTATGTCTGACATTACACTTTGAGATATAAAGCTGATTTCTATCAAATACATTTTTGTTGGTGGCGGAGAATATATTCTTTTAGTTTAACACTCTTCTCTGAGACATACAGGCTCAAAGGTTATGTAGTTGATGGTTATTAGTGATATACTCCCAACTTGGTAGTGTGACATGCTGAGTGCAGATGATCATTTTTTGATCGAAGCATGGCTTTTGTGAAAAGCGTAGCTTTGTGGACGAGACTTCGTCATACCTCACAACCCGGTTATGGTCGAAACAGGAATCGTTGCAGCAAGGTTATTTAGGGATAGCGCACCCTAAGGTATGTCCATTTTCTTCTGGATTAGAAGTGGTATCATGGTATGGAGCCCAGATACTTAACTTATGTGGTTGCTGCAAACTTGTTACTTTGTGGTTGTTGGTTGAGAGGCACCTCGGATAAAGGTCGTTAACGACCGGGGGATGGCATACTCGTGTCAGTAGTTACCTAACTACAGAGGTTATCCGGCCTTGTGTCGACAGAGATCCAGTTAGGTTCTCGGGGTCGTCCCTCCAGAGGCGTACCCATTCGATGTAGGAATTTCCTTTGCCTGACCATTTGTTGGAAATCCAAACAAAACAATACGAGTCATGTACAGTTTTAGTTGTATAACCTGCCATGGAATGTGGCGGCAACCTGCTATTGAACATTGTAGCTATAGTACGCATAAGTACGAAATGTCTATGCTGGATATGATTAATATTTGAAATATTTTCCACACTATGCACTGTTGATAATAATATCAAAGGATTTTGCGTATCAAGCTTATTTGACTATCATATGGTGAAATCTCCTCCAATTCTACGTTTGCATTGTGTGTGTGGCGGGAGGCCTTATGGTAGTTTCATTTTCCTAAAGCATAGCGGATTTCTTGTCTTTTCTTAGTGAAAATAAATTTTTTTAAGATCTCACACAAGTCCCATGACTGACCTTGCTTAATACAACGTGATAAGTGGTTCTCGCTTTGCGTTTGGTGGCAAACGGGAGACTCTTAACCCTACATGTCCTCGGGGAGGGGTTGGTTAACCGGATAGGTGAAGAAGTCGAAAGACTGGCCGTAAAAGCAAGGGTAGGGTACCACTGTATTCCACGGTGGAGCTGGGATGGTTGAAAAGCCTACAAGTCGAGAGTGGCCACTGTCGATGGTTGAAAAGCCTAGGTCGTTACAATTTGGCATCAAACAATTGGTTAAGTGAACAACCTTGGCTCTGTTGGGGATTACTCATTAGAGATAGAGTCAGTGGTACTCTAGAATGAGTTTGAGTGTAATAGTAGATATGAGCAAGTATTTGTTAGTGAATATAAAATTTGTTTTATATTGTGTCGACTTATTGGTTGATTGTTTATAGATTCTGGTCAGTGCAGTTTGGCCAACTGTGTCGATAGGGGTTTCTAAACTCTTAAACAAGATAAACCGACACGGTACTGTTTTAAAATCGAGTAAATGAGATAATTTTACCAAAACTATTTTTGTATATAAAAGGAATAATATTCCGTAAATTATTATAGTTATATATGGTTGTTTGGATATTAGGAAGTGATAATATAAATTGTTATCACTAATAATTGAACAAGAAATTGAAAGCATAACTAAACGGCTAAGAAATAAATCCACATACAAATGGGATTTGTAAATATAAATCATAAATGTAATTTATAATTTGAAATAGAATTCCAGAGGAATATGTAAAAGAATTTGAATGGTTTTGAATATTTTGGAGATTTGGAAAAGTTTAAGTCCCTTTGATTTAAAAATGGTTTTCAAAGGTTTTGGAAAAAAATTGAGGGGATAGAAGTACTAAACTCTTTTCGGTCGTCGAAAAATAACTTCGGTGATGATTGCAGCATCATCGATGTTCATTTTCGAGTTTCCAAGAGAGGAATTGCTGCCGAATTATTTTAAATGGAAGTTGTTTGCAACTGGGTTTGGGTTTTGAAATTCAAAAGATAATTTGGATTGATTTCAAAAAATTGATTTTGAAATGTTGGAAAGACTCTGGAATTTTATTAAAATTAGTTATGGAAGGAAAATTTAATTCAAGAGGAATTAAAAATGAAAATTGAATAAAAGAATTGACATTGAAAATTTGAGTCAAATAAAACAATGATATAGATTCAAATGAAATTGAAATTCAAGTAAATGAAAGTGAAATTTAATGTTGAAATTCATTTCAAATTTGTAAGTAAATAGAACTGGAATTGGAGTTCAATTGATTTGTGATAAACAGAGCGAAGTATTGAATAAAAATTAGTAGGGTAAACTAATTAAAGTAATGACAAATTAAAGATGGTTTTAAATGAATTGAATTCATATGAAATTGGAAATCCAGTTTAATAAAAGTAGATATTAACCAAAGTGTCAAATTGAAAATAAATATAAGTATATAAAATTACTTATATCGAACTTAAGAAATAAATGATGAAATTCTTAAGTAAAATTTTGAATTGAGAAAATATTCTGAGTTAGTAATTGAGTAAAGGTTAAACTGAAAATTGTGAAATGGTAATTGTGAATAAATGAATGAAAATCAATGTGAATAAAAGAAAGGAAAATTGATAAAGCTAATAAACAATTGGAATAAATACGTAGGATGTACGTATATTTTTTATTCGCATAGCGATTTGATCCAGAATTCGAGCATAGAATTTCAAGACAATTATATCAATCCGAGTTAGAATTTTTCACTCGATTTTTGACAGCGAACCTGGATATGGATTTTTGGTCGATTCTGGAAATTTTCTATCATAGTTTACGGCTATGTAAAGGAGAATGACGGTTTCTGATCAAGAAACCAGATCTGAGTCCGTTTTAGGAAGTCGGGTAGACGATACTAGTTCGGATGTGAAATTGTGTGATCGATTAAGCGATCGAAGTTGGTATTGCGTACGAACAATGTTCAGACATCGTACGGACTTGAATGAAGTAAATATTGAAACTTTTCTAAAGAAATGTGTAAAATATTTTGAATGTAGAAATTGGACATTGTTGTTAAGTAGCATACAGGTGTCGTAGAGGAAAATGGAATTAGGATTTTGATTTCGAAGATAAATTTAAACTACTTGAAAATGGTATGTATTTAAATTTCTATATGAAATTTAAGGATTTTCTTGTCCACCCACTTGGCGTTTTGTTTTCTTTTGAACTCTAGGGGCCCGTTGTGGCATTTTGTAGTCGTACCGAGCTACTCGCGCAAAGGAGATGCTGGCGAAATTTTTTGAAATTTAGGGAGTTAGAAAAATTTTGAGAAAATTTTGGATATTTAAATTTAAATTTGAATTATTAAGGAAACAATGTTGTTTGGAAACTATGGAAGATTTTAGAAAGCCAGTTGAAGTAATAATGGATTCTGTAATAAAAAGATTTGATTAGGCAAATTGATAAAACTGTTTGGTTTTGGAAAATGATAAACGGGTTAAGGATCATTCTTCTTAACTATTAATTTCGGAACGAAATTCTTTTAAGGGGGGAAGAATGTGACGACCCAGAATTTTGATTTGAAATTAGAATATTTAATTGATTTTAAATATTTGAATAATAGTTTAACTTGAATTTAAAATATCAGAATGAATTTGGCAATTAGAATTATTGAATTTAATAATGGGAGATTGAATAAATTGATGAATTTGGAATTTTTAGCTATTAAAAATAATTTGATGGCGTAGAAAATTCATATTAATAATACTGAAGATAATGGAAGCTTCGGGATTGGATTTGGAAATGTTTTGTTCAGCTTTGAATTTATATCGTTTAAATCTATATTTAAAAATAGCCTTTCGAGGCACAGTCTCGGAATTCGACGAAACTAGTTCCATTATATTCGTAATATTGTGTTATTATCAGATTTCAATTTTCGTAATGTTTGGAGTGATCGTTTGGCCATACGATAAGCAACCGCTTTGAAAATTAAATCGAAATTTATTTTAATAACTGGGTCCAAAAAGTTATCTTCTCCATACGATCGAATTTGGCCTCGGAACCTTTTCCATTGCGTTCGGAATAAGGGTTTAACCTTATAAACGCCTCATGGAACGCCTCGATTGGAGTTCGAAAATTTAACTTGCGTTTTCGAGACAGTTTAAATTTGAACTTGAATTTGAATTTAGAATGATTATGAATATTCACATTTACAAGGCTAATGACACGTTTCCTTGTTCTCCAACACTTGGCAAAAGAATTGAAACGCGTGTTTGTTTTTTTAGCAGGAAATAAAAAGGAAATAAATCAAAAGTGCTGAACATTTAAATCGAAAACCAAAAGAAAAACGAAATGACAATGTCTTCCTCGTACGTAAAAAAAAATTAATTATAACAAACAAAACCCCTTCTCGTCCAAATCGAATTAACAGCTTTAAGAAGAAATCAAATAATGGTCGTCCACCTTAAAATCGAAATCGCGAATTACTTTAGGAATATAAAAATCGAGCTAGGGCTCGTTTCAATCAAACGCGAGGCCGGTAGCACTCGCAATGGCAGGAGGGCCTGCAAATCATACCATAGCGGCGACGGCAGGGTTCGACTGAGGCATGGGCGAAGGCAAAAAGCGCTCGTGTGCATGCGTTGAAAAGTGGGACAAGTTCGTTTTCGTGATGGGTTCGGGTGGGCTGGGTCGCGCTCGCAAACGCAAGGGTGGAATGCGAATCACGTCAGATGATGGTCGAGCTCGAGTGGTACCAAAGGCATTGTGGCAAGTGGTGATTAGGATTTGCTCTGATTGGTCACTGCACCTAGGTCGCGATGCCCAGGGTTCGGCTAGGGTTTGGCAATGTCGCAGTGTTTGGTAGGTCGATGATGCTCGTGGTCGTTTCGGTACAGTAAGATGTTTAACTTTTTTAATTTTTCAGTTTGATTAAATCTGGAAATATAACAGATTTGGGAAAATTTTGTATAGTTTTGAAAACTGAAAAATAAAAATAAATAAATAACAGGAAGTAGAAATTTATTTTTTGTTATTTACTGAAATTAAATGAAAATAATATAATGTATATACATATATAGGGATGTATCTAGAAATTAATTTTTTTCAAATATATATATGTAGATTATTTCTACAAATATATATATATATATAGTTTCAAAATTAAAAATAAATACATTTCAAATCTACTAGCTTATTTTGAAAATAATTTATTAAAGTGATTAATTTGTTATATTAACTTATTTAATTATTCTAGTTACTAAAAATAATTTATTTAAGTAAATTTAGTGTTAAATTTAATTTTTAGTTAAATAAATTAATTTAAAAGCAATTTGTTTAAAATTAAATGTATTAGTTTAAAAATCAAAATTTATTAGTTAATTAAATTTATTACAGGAAATGGGTTTAAGAAATTTAATTATTAGTTTAAATTAAATAAATCTAATTAATGGAAATTTATTATTCGATTTATTTTGAATATTAATCAACTATATAAATTTTTTATACATGGTTCAAAAATCGTTAAATCAAAACTGGAATGAAAAGGGGTTGAATGCATAGGCAAAGGTGAGATCTTCTCACTCAATTGGAGTTTCCAGTTTAATTTTAAATAGTTAAATTTAAAAAAATTGATTGTGTGCTTGGATGATAAATTATTATCGATTGATTGAATTAGACCCTATGCGCCGCATAATAGCAGAGGATATTATTTAAACCCATATACCACGATATTCCGCCTCAAAGTGGAATTGGTATTACATATGTATTTGGAGTGACTGATTTCCCGCATTATATAGTGGATGAGGCCCTATGCACCGCATAATGGCGGATGATATCATATAATCCTATATACCACGATATTTCACCTTGAAGTGAAATTGGTGTTTAATTGTTGTGCTAACATCTGTGGATGCATGGAAACAGGTTGGAGGGATCCAACTGAATTCCTCAAACATTTGAATTTGTTTCATATGTCGTGTGTTGAATTAATTATAATCCGTGTATGATTATATTTGTGATTGAAAATTGTCGTAGGCTATGGTTTGGACGATTTTATTTTTGGTATCATAAGATACCAGAAATATTAAATTTATTTTAGGGAATTGAATAAATTTAAAAGGAGGAATTTAAAAGTATAAAAGTAGATTTTTGTAATCTTATCGACTTAATTTCAAAATATGGGAAAAGATTTTAATAAATTGATTTTGAGTAATATTGTTTAAAAGTTGAAGAAATTATTTAAAATTCGAATTTTAAATATTTTGGAAGAAACAAAGAAATTTATTTTAAAAGAAAATAAATTTGGGAAATCGATTTGAAAATTTGATTTGGTGTTTAAAAATAAATCTTTGGGAAATCAATTTGGAAATTAATTTGGTGTTTGGAAATAAATTTTGGAAATCAAATTGGAATTTGATTTGGTGTTTTGAAATAAATTTAGAAATCAATTTGAAAATTTATTTGGCGTTTGAAAATGAATATTTGGAAATCGATTTTTTAAAATTCGTATATCAATGGATATTTGGAAATTTAATTCATAATGGGAATTTATATAGGAAAGGGAAATTTGTTTTAAAAATAAATATTTATTTATTTCTAAAGGTGCGGAAAGAAATTTGCGTATTTTGAATGTAAATTTAAAATAAATCAATAAGGAATTATTAATTGATTTAAATGGACCATTTTTAAAATGGAAAGTGTATTTTCCCTAGAAAGCCGAGTATGTTTTTAAAGTAGCTTTTAAATTATAAATTAAAAGTTTTAGAGTTGGTTTTAAAAGAATATTTTGGAGAAATTATTTTCTGAAGTTATTTTGAAAATCTTTAGAGTAAAGATTTATTTAATTAATTTTGAAAGTGATTATTTAAAGATTTAATTGATATTTGATTTAGAAAATGATTATTTAAATAGTTATACTCTATCTAATAATTTTATTTTAAAATTATTTTGGGCTTAAGATTTATATGAGATATGGGTACAAAATTTCATAACTAATATTTTAAATAAAGCGTTTTAAAATAGTTTTATTTTAAATATTTTCAAGTATATGTGTTTGGATAAGTGATATAAATTATTTTAAGTAATTGAACTCGGCAAATTTTCAGCGGAAATGAATGAATATTTGGAAATATATTCCACGTGAGGAAAGTGATTTGAAGTTTGTTTTCAAACGATTGAAGTGTGAAAATATATCTTGCGAAGATATTTTGAAAATAAATAATTGGGAAAATTATTTAAATCTGGTGATTGTTATGAATGTTGATTGATAGTTAAATAACCGACTATCAATATTGGCCTTTAAATGACATTTGAATTTCGACGACAGGGAGTCGGATTCTAGGTGGTTATCCGAAACCCACATCGAATCTTGATGATGAATCTTTGTGATTGAAATACCCACGTTTTTTTTAAATTAAGCGCTCACTATTCGGTTTAGCCGGGAGAGGACTTTGTGTCATATAACCCATTCCAAATAGTGATATGACGAAATGGATAGCATTTGAAGATGGTGGTGAAGACCGGGTGTTTTCGAGAATGATAGGATAACCTGTCGAATGATTCTGCATTGAGTTACTTCGGTATAGAGATCTCCATATGTGATGGGGAGTCCGATCGGGATTGTGGATGCCTGGATTGCATGGGCTTCTTTGGAAGTGTCTTCTGTTCTGTTCCAACCCGGAACGGGCTTGTATGGTTGCATGTCTGACATTACACTTCGAGATATAAAGCAGATTTCTATCACATACATTTCTATTGGTGGTGGAGAATTTATTCTTTTAGCTTAACACCCTTCTTTAAGACGTACGAGCTCAGAGGTTATATGGTTGATGGTTATTAATGATATACTCCCAACTTGCTTGTGTGGCATGCTAAGTGTTGCTGATCATTTGTTGATCGAAGCATGGCTTTTGTGAAAAGCGTAGCTTTGTGGACGAGACTTCGTCGAACCTCACAACCCGGTTATGGTCAAAACGGGAATCGTTGCAGCAAGGTTATTTGGGGGTAGCGCCCCCTGAGGGTATGTCTATTTTCTTTTGGATTAGAATTGGTATCATGGTATGGAGCCTAGATACTTAACTTATGTGGTTGCTGCAAACTTATTTCTTTGTGGTTGTTGGTTGAGAGGCGCCTCGGATAATGGTCGATAACGACCGGGGGATGGCATACTCGTGTCAGTAGTTACCTAGTTACAGAGGTAACCTGGCCTTGTGTTCGCAGAGATCCGGATAGGTTCTCGGGGTCGTCCCCTAGAGGCGTACCCTTTTGGTGTAGGAAGTTCCTTTGCCTGACCATTTGTTGGAAATCCAAACAAAACTAGACGATCCATGTACGGTTTTATTTGTACAACCTGTCATGGAATGTAGCGGTAACCTGCTATTGAACATGGTAGCTATAGTAGACATAAGTGTGAAACGTCAATGCTAGCTAAGATTAATATTATACTTTCGAAATGTTTCCACACTATGCACTAATGATAATAATATCAAAGGATTTTGCCTATCAAGCATATTTGACTATCGTAAGGAGAAATCTCCTCCAATTCTGCGTTTGCACAGTGTGTGTAGCGGGAGGCCTTATGGTAATTTCATTTTCCAAAAGCATAGCGGATTTCTTTTCCATTCTTTATAAAAATACCTGTTTTAAGATCTCACACCAGTCGCATGACCGACCTAGAGTTTATTGTTCCCTTTCTAAACTCTGGGTGCCCATAATTTTCCACACAGGCAGCCTAGAGTCAGGTTATCAGTTGTTCTAGAGCGAAGTCTAGAAGTATGCTGTATAGATCTGGTGCAAGCTGGATGGCGAGATGTATCATTATACTATGTATTATCTGCTACAGTGGGATTGTTGCAAGTTCATTTTGAATATGGATTAGTTGTCATAAATGCCTGGTGTTGTATTGCACTGCTGTAAACTCTGACGATGTATATATAAACTGATATAGTTCTTTGTTTGAAAGATATTCGTTTGTCTATTATATATTGTTCTACTGCGAATGTGAGATTCTGTTATTGTTTCTGTTTCTTCTTCTATCTTCTTTTTCTTTAACCTTAGTGGTTTGGTTTTTCGGCATTCGACAGTTCGACATTTGATACAGTGGACGTATTTATGTCGACTTTCGGGCGTCGAAAAATTGGGTGGCTACAGGCTTTATTTGAATTTGGGCCTTTAATTCTAATTCATTCTAGTTTTTTTCATTTCATTACTTTTCTTTTCACAAGTCTTTTTAATTTATTCGAAAATAAATTTCAATTAATTTAAATTAACTTGTACTTTATTATACTGAATATATTTTAACAACCGCCCAATTAATCCAATTCGATGCCCGCTTATCAGTTTTAACCACAACAATTATTTACATTTTAAAATCATTTGACATTTAGTTAAAACCATTATTTCGATTTCAAATTTATTTGAAAAGAAATATTAGTATAATTTAATTTATTTAAAACTAAATCTATTATTAAATAACTTTAAATCAATAAGAATTCATTTTTGAAATAATAATTATCATAATCGAATACTAATGTTTTATTTTAGTTTAATTAAATTTATTCAATGTAGAAAGCACTTGTTACACCTCTCATACATATACTTAACCTCGTTGATTGGTTAAGCTTAGCTCTGATACCAAATGTAATAATTCACCTTGAAATGTATTTAAATTCTGACCCAAAAAAGATCTATCGAAACTTAGACCTACCTCAAAGATGGTTGTTGGTCGGTATTAAGAACAATACAAAGCTATTTATCGACACTTTCAAAACTCACAACAGAAGGATGAAACATAATAACAAAAACAACATCCATTTCAATCAAAATTCAATTGTCATGAAATCCATAACACAATACATATATGTTGTAAAACATTTTTTAAATACATCATTATACATTAATGGTTGCATCGTAAAATAAAAAAAGTAGATAAATAGATAAACTGCCACAAGTTTTATTCATGTCTTCACCTTCAATATCATCATCTTTCCTAGCCCGTGTTGTAATGAGCAGGGAGTCAGAACAACATTTATCTGATGAATAAAATCTTAAGTCTTACTATATTAGTAGTTGGGCAATATAATTTAAATAGGTGTCTTATGTATTATACCTATATCATAAGATTTTTTTACACATAAGCCCAAGGGCATTTCTCAAACTTAAATAAAAGGATTTCCATATGTAAGCCCATAACCAATTTGCTATCAACCCATTAACCCATATCAGTCATCTAAAATGTCATGTCAATGTAAGAGATGATTATCATGTCCCTTATGCCTTTTAATGGGAATTAGGTAGACTACAACCATTCAATTCCTTATTTAAGGCAGGTCCACGTCATTTACTACAATAGTCCTAGGGCGGACTCCCCACTAGTAGTTATCTAGCTAACATTGCACAGAATCTCTTCAGCCACTTAAGACTTCCCACTGAAGCAGGCCCTTTCCCAAGATATCCCCTACCATTCCTAACACATAACCCCGATCAATTACTACTTCCTACATAAAGAGGAGGAAGTCCCTCACACAACCACTTATCACCTTCAATCTCTAAAGAAGGTCCTTAATATTATGACCTATACCCCATAGTGACCTCTCATACTAGCCCGACTATTCGTTGGTACTAGTAGCCATATTAGCTGGGTCGATTTACCATACATAATTTGTGACTAATCTTGCATCATTGTAGTTACTTATTATGGGCGATGTCTCGCATCAAACCCAAAGTCACATCGCTGGTAGTCAGATTAGCTAGATAGACTTCCGCATGCTTTGGATTGACCTTGCATTAGTCATAATCTATATTACACTGTACATATATTATCACACATCTCATTATTTCCATAATCAAGGCCTCATTAATTTCCTTCCTATGAGGGATTTAATGATAATTATTAACCTAATCAATTACGCAATTAATACGTTATAATTATACATTAGTGATGCTAATACACACAAACACGCACCTAGTAATTTCTAAGCATGCAGAATATACACCCTAAACTAGTGTTTATATGTCAACTCTTTCAACAATTAAACAAGCCTCGTCCCATATTATCATCAATACTATAACTCTAATATTCATATCAAATTTCAAGTCAATAAATTGTATACAATTAATACTTAAAATCAATTTATCAAATTTAAATAATGGAATATATAGATAATAGAAACTTACAATTGCAATTTTAAGATCTATTTAACTCCTTTTTCACATAAAAATAAACAAATAATTTCTAATTAATTCATAGGAATAATTGGTGCAAACTACAAATAACTTTGTACCTTACACACTATTCGTTAATCAGAATTCTTTAACCAAATTCAAAGAAGAAGAATGAGGATTGGAATCGAGGGCAAAATTATCAAAACTACAAATCTAAACAATTTCCATTATTTTGTCATAAATAATTGAGATTTCAATCTAGAATTAACATGTTGCATTGAAGGAGTTTGAAGTTTATAATATTAAGTTTTATCAAACCAAAATTCAACAAGGCATATTCAAACCCAAATTTTACTGACCAACTACTAAAATCTAAAAGCTAAGATTTTCACTTACAATATATCCTTAGCTTTGTCTTCTTTGAATTTGACACGCCTTTGACAATCTCTATCGGATCTCTTCTTTTAGGTATATACAACAAGAGATTTGTGTATATAGATTAGATTCAAAATTTTAAAGAAGAATAGGCTGGGAAAAAAGTAGAAAAAAATAGATATATAGGATTTCTTACTTCAAACCTAATGGAATTTTTCTGGATCATAAAAGAGATGAACTTCTAGAGCTTGCTATGTTCCCAAAACATTTTGTGAATAAAAGTGAGAGGTTTAGGGTCTTATTTATAGTGGTGGAAAAACACCAAAACTGCCGGTTATAAATAATTAAATATGGAACGTTTACACAATTAAAAACCTAAGTCACAAATGCACTTACCGATCGACAGCCCCTATACTACCAGTCGACTGTTGGTGGTCGACTGGCTTAGGGAGCGGTAGGCCATTACTATTTTGGGAATATTTTCTTCATGTCATTGTTTTATTTTATTTAATTCCTTAATTAGCTCTTAATACTAATGTTAATTTTAATGCTTACTCAACCCCCAAGTCTACTTACTATTGATTTTCAAATTTCAAATTTAAGAATTATTTCATTATTTGAATTTGAATTCCATTTAAATTATTTCAAATCCAAAAACTTCAAAGGTCCATAATTTTTTGGTTGAGCTCTGTTTTCAATTATTATATATGGAAATTGATTAGAAATTTGCCTTGAACACAACGACTTAACTTTCATGGTATGATTCTGACTTTTAAAAAAATTGATTTTATCCCTATCTTGTTTATTTTAATTTATTCAACTATTTATTTATAGTTGATTTTACATGGTGTTACAATACTTTGGCCTCGTCATTTTCCATTTATTTTTAGGAATACATCCATGACATCATACATGCATTAACTCATGATGGCCACAAGAGTCATTACTCAATTGCTTGACCCATGACGATTTTAAGAATAACCACGCGATGGCCTAAATGCTGCATCATTTGACAATGTTTTCGTTAATAATTTTCCTCTTTTGCTTTGAAAATTCTTAGGGCATAACAAGGTGGGTGGCTCAAATAACTCCCATAATGCTCCATTTCATTCTAAATTTTCTTCACGAGATGCAAACCTCCTAATATAGTGTTACTTACAATCTTTTTGGTTAGTTATCTAGGCCCTTCACAAGTGGGCCCAACTACATTGCCTTGTGTTTGCCTCTAAGGATGAACACCCCCTTGTCGGCCCTTCTGTGAGCTTCTTGCATATTATTGTAGCTTCTTTTGTGAATCAAATCCTTAGTTACATCATGGATATATCTGCACTGATTCATGTTGTGTCCATGGGTTTCATAAAAGCGAGAATATTTGCCAGAGCACTTTTCCTCATTTGTTTCCTCCCTTAGGGCAGGCTTTTATATTTTTTTTCATACCTTGCATGGTAAGGTAAATATTTTTAATGGAATCATTCAACTTATTGTAGTTCCCATCGTGAAAGAACCTCAAACTTTTCTTGTCTTTTTGCGTTTTATGACTATCATTATTGAAGTTTTTTTGCTCTTTACCATTTCCAGAATTATTGTTTCCATTATTGTCATAGCTCTTTTCTACGGCCATATTACTTTGCATTATGCTACTTGGTCTAGCTTGAATATGACAACCTACACCTCCCGACACATCGATCCAAAGCCTAGTATGACTTTCCATCTTGCGTCGTGCCAAGAAATATGAGCTATCAGGTTTTATAACATTATAGAGACTGACATAACAGATATAATCTAAGATATACTATAGATTTAGAACTCATAGCGGAAGGAACAAAGCATATATTACCAAAAAGCATCCATCTTAGAAAATATCCCCGATCACATTCTCAAAAAGCATTACGTAGTCAAGTATAGGGTACACAGAAAGTTTCACTCCAAGTCCGATAATGGTAATATAAAGTACTGAAAAGATAGATAAATGGATTAATAGAGAGTAAATGTGATAATATGCAACTCATGTGATGGGCTTGACTCTCCAAGTACTAAGAATGGACAATTCACATGCTGCCCTATCACCTGTGGTGGGGAAAAAGAAAGGGAAAATGGGTGGATCAAATAAAATTCTAGTGAATAAGTACAAGTTTAATACATGGTGATCATGTACAGTTAACTTTGACTCTACTCTAAGTGACAGAGGATGTACCATAAGTGTCCTTGCATTTTTAGGGTCCCTTACTTAAGGGTTTTTATCCAACACACACCTATGTTACAACTTATGCAGGCTACTATAAGGATCAAACTACGAATCGAATCTCAATAACTAACAATTGACTGCGGCTCTTAGAGCTACTTGATATGGAAACATCACCACTAGCTATATAGGAGAAAATTTCTTATAACTACGATTACACGTAACCTAACTACACATTGAATGGGAATCCAAAATGCCGACTCGCCAGGGTGTCTCATCATCTGCACCCGTGTCCACCTCTCGACCATAGTATATGCCTCTAATTGCATGTTGGAATTCATCTACAACATAGTGTCACGCTGCGTTAGAATCATGTATACCATGGAGTCTGTTGTGCAGAGCTCACACACTTCATCAGATATCAGCAAGTGTTGTGCATCCACTGTAAAACCTCCTATGAGTGTCATTTGCGATAAAAATTCCTCCAACCAGATAGTCGACCCCTCATTGGGTAAAAAGTATTTACTCAACACCGCAATATCCTAGAGTCATCTCATAGGGAACTAGCTTCCATATAGCTCTTGACATACATATATATAGCCCTAAATAAAATCACACAAAAATTCATATTTATATTAATTTTGTTCCTATGGGCTTTAGGCCGAGGTTAAACTTCTGCATTTCAGACCATAATTGGTCGATTGCAACACCCTATCGGTCGACCACTTAGGGTGAGTGGTCGGCGATTGTAGTATAAAAATTAGAGTTCGTTTGATTTCTGATTCGATTTTTAATTGATGTTAATTACTTTAATTATGGCATTTACGGTGAACCCCAAACAATTATAGCGACCAGTCTATATTTCGAATTTCATATATTTATACAATTTAATTATAGTTGTTTATTCTATGGTTAACAAGTTCTGGGGTTTCAATTCAAAAGGGGTTTAGAGGTTTATCAAATTACGGTAACTTCAATTTCAAATCAAGATTTCAGGTTTCTTAATTAGGGTTTACAATTTACAATTTAAATTACTAACGCCCTTGATCAAGCAGAATAATTTAAATTTAACTGTAATAATCAAATTATTAAACCTATTCCCGCTTACCTTAGATCCAAGCTCTACAGAAACCCCCGTTAAAAATCATCCTCTATAAGCTTTCTCCTTTTAGATCCGATTTTCTATTGTCCTTTTTCTTTGATTTTATTTTAATTTTTAAAGAAATTTTAGAAGTGGAGAGGAAGAATTTTGGTAGAGTTTCGGTCGGCTGTAAGTTTTCTAATGAATTTAAGGTTAGCCTATGATTAAATTATAGAGGTTAGTGACTGATTTAGAGCGTTCGATCTTCCGGGAAGAATCATTTTTTTACATCTTGTACATAGATCAAAAGTTGGGCATGAACGAAAATATTTCGATGCATTTGAGTCGTTTGAACATGCTCCAGGAATTATGAATTTTTAGCATGAACAGTCGACCGCGTATTGTCTAAGGTCTACTGCTACCGATCGGCCTTCGACTCTTTATGGCCGATCGGTGTAGTATAAATTTTTGGGTAATTTTTATTTTAAAGTTTTTTTTATTTTTTAAATTTTCAAACATCCATAACTCCATAGTAAATTCGATTTCGAATTGTTATGTCTGAAAATTGTCCAGAAAATTGCTATTAACATAATGGCGGAAGTTTCATTGCCAAATTTAAAAGTTTATGAAAATTTCATTTTATCCCTTGTTTTTAAATTAAATTTTCTTATTAAATTTCGGCTAAATTTTCGATGTGTCACATTCTCCCCCTTGGAAGGATTTAGCCCCCTAAATCTCAAAGGATGGAAAAATGTAGCTTATACACACAACAACCAATTTCTAGACCCATCGTTTCATCCATCATCCATGGGAAACTATTGTCCTTATAAATTTTTCTAATGAAATTATAAATAAATATATATATATATATATATATATATATATATGCAACATGATATGCATATGAATCTATACTAATGCATGTGAATCCATCATCCACAACATGTCCTATCGACACGTTTACAACCATTCTACCAACAAGGGTCTCCACCTAATAGGATACACCAAGCTAAGTCCAATACATAAGTAGACTATACTTATTAAACTTAAATTGAAAACGTACCAAAAAGAGTTGCGAGTGGATAGCATGGATATTCTCCTTAGGCTCCCATGAATTCTCCTCTGGATCGTCTACCCATTGGATTTTAACAAGTCTAACTCCTTATTTTAGAGTCGCTTTGTACCCTGCTTAAGAATACGAGTGGGTGCACGGTGAATAAGTAACTCCCTCTCTACCTCCACTTCCTATAGCTGACTCAGCTCGACCATTGCAATATCATGTAAGAACTTCCGCCAGTGTGATACATGGAAAACATCATGCACTCCCGTCAACTTCTCAATGAGCTTTACTCTATAAACCAACTTCCCTACCCTAGCAACTATCGAGAAAGGCCCTACAAATCTTGGTGCTAGTTTCCCTAATCTACCAAACATCATAACTTTTCTAAGGGGTGAAACCTTCACAAACACCATGTCGTCAATGCGAACTCTAACTCAATACGCCTTCGACATAGGAATTCTGTCTATCCTAGGTGGTCTTCCATTTCCTATGGATCAAGTCCACCTTCTCCAATGTTTCCCTCACCATGTCTAGCCCTGGAATAATCCTATCCATAGTGTCTTACCAACATAATGGCGTTATACAGGGTCTCCAATATAATGCCTCGAATAGTGTCATTCCAATACTAGCCTGATAATTATTGTTGTAGATAAACTCCACTGATGGAAAATGATTCTCCCAAGAACCTCCAAAGTCCAAAATTCACATCTGTAGTAAGTCCTCCAATACCCAATTTACTCCCTCGGATTATCCGTTCATCTGCGGAATATATGTGGTGCTCAAGCTCAACTCGGTTCCTAAAGCCTCCTATAGACTCCTCCAGAATTCGCTGGTGAAAAGAGGATCTTGATCGCTAATTATGCTAGTAGGAACCCTATATAAGCTAATAACCTCACTCATGTACAGTGCTACCAATGATGCCGATGTCCTCGTACTTGTCACTGGTATGAAATGAACACATTTAGTCAACCGATCAACTATGACCTAATTTCCCTTATTCCCTCTCCTACTCCTCAGTAAACTATGCATGAAGTCCATAGAAATACTCTTTCACTTCCACTAAGAAATATCTAATGGTTGTAACAATCGTCCCGACTTCTTCCGCTTTGTCTTTACTCTCTGGTAGTTACACATCTTACTACATACTCCACGACATGCTTCTTCATACTGGGTCAATCAAAGACTCTCTTCGTGTCATGATACATTTTGTCACCACCGGGATGATTGGTTAACTTAGAATGGTAAGACTCGGCTAGTACTACATCTATCAAATTCGCACTAAGAGGAACACAAAGCCTACCATTTCTCCGTAACCATTGCTTCTAGACAATTATATAATGTCTCAAATGACTTGACTGCTCTCTTCTATCAAGCTCTCCAAGATATTTACTAGCTCCTTGACTTCCTTCTCTTTAGACCCAATATGCTCCATTAATATAGGCTGCAAATCTAAGGCTGCTAGTAATCCCGAGGTAATATTTGTCAAAGGTTGGAAGTTGAATGTAGAAATGAACTCCAAATTCTTCCACTTCAAGAATAAAGGACTCAATACTGCATGCTGTTTTCCCAAAGAGTTCGCCATTACATTTTCTTGCACAGAGATATCAAAGTCATATGATGTCAAAAGTCCATCCATCTTTGTTGCCTCAAATTCAAGCCCTTTTGGGAGAAAAAATACCTCAAGGAATTGTGATCCATGTATAGCTCAAACCGCTTTCCTAAAAGGTAATGCCTCCATGACTAAGTGCTAAGACAATCGCCGCCAAATCAAGATCATGGGTATGGTAGTTTCTTCCATGGGTCTTCAACTGCTGACTAGCATAACTCATCACATTTCCTTCTTGCATCAAGACCGCATCTAACCCCATACCACAGGCGTTAGTATAAATTGTAAATGGCTTTGTCCTATCAGGTAATACACAAACTAGTGTACTAGTCAACGCCTCTTCCAACTTGATAAAAAAATCTTCATATTTTGCATCCCATGAGAAAAAAGATTCGTCTTGATAAGACAGGTCAGAGGGGTAGAGATCTTCACGAAGTCCTCAATGAACTTCAGAGAGTAGCCCAACAAACCAAGGCAACACCTCACCTCCATGACATTCTTTGGAAAATGCTAATCTTGAAGTGTTATCACCTTATTGAGTTCAAGCGCCAACCCACTTTTGGAGATGATGTGTCCCAAAAAGCGTAACTCCTCTCTCCAAAAGTAACTCTTCAAAAACTTTGCCTTCAGCTTATGCGCACGGATTGTACCGATCACTTCTCATAAATGCAACACATGATCCTCCTCACTACTCGAATATACTTAATTATCATCTATAAATACCACGATGAACTTAGTAAGCAACCTTCTGAAAACTTGCCTCATCAAATCAATATAGTTGACGTGTGCATTATTTAGCATGAAAGGCATGACTAACCACTCATAAAGTCTATTGGATGTACAAATGGTAGTCTTTTGGATACTGTACTCAGTTACATGCAACTGGTGGAATTCGGTAGCTTAGTCAAATTGTGAGAACACTCTTGCTCCAACCAATTGAACAAAGGGATCATTTATATGAGGCAGCGGATACTAATTTTTATTTATCGGTTTATTAAACTCTCTATAGTTAACGCAAAGTCTCAAAGAACCATATGCCTTGGTGGCAAAGATGACTGGTGCCCCCTACTCTGAAATACTCCTGCAAATTAAGCCCTTCTCTTACAACTCGTCCACTTGCTTGTTCAACTCGTGTCACTCCTTCGGATCGACATGCCTTAAATGGTAAGTGGGAGGACTGCCCTATACAACCGGCGCCAATAGGTATATAAATAGTGCACTATCCATGCCCGGTTGATATAGGATGATCATCAAGGTTGAATAAACCAATATATCATATAACCTATCATATCTCACAGTACATGGATAAAATATAATATTACAAATATAACGGAAGAGACAATAATAACTATGTGAAAAAGTCACCCGAGTACAGATCCACATGGTTATACATCAAATGTCATAGTGTCTATACGATGGAAACAAACTCAATAATTGTCTCAAATACAAGTATAAGTAAGCACCACTAGGTTCCCCAGTGTTGTACAGCGAAATAAGCATAGAATCCATATAAGTATATAATACAAGATAGCTCCATCCAACTTGTCCTCTAAACAGCTATTGCGTCACCTAGACTTGTTATCTAGTCTACTCATTTAAAAGTGCTCAAGATTGTCAAGAACGGGATTTTCGACCCTCGAAAATCAACATCAATACATCCACTGTATAAAATGCAGAGTAGTCGAATGTCAAAAATACCAGTTCATTAGGGTGAAGAAGAAGGAGATAGAAGGAGAAAATATAGAAACAACAACACAGAATCTCACAATCGCGGCAGAACAAAATATAATATACTACAACGGATTTTATACAAAAGAATCTATAACAGCTCATATACTTATAATCATCAGAGTACAACAATAAATACATCAAGCCGGATAGTTATATAACTTTTCCTTACACAGCGGAACATAAGTCAAGTACGTGAATACGTCTAAAATCCTCCAGCTCGTCTTCTGAACTCCATAGCATCCTAACCTGACTTGTAGTACTCGGTCTAACTCGAGCATTATAAAAAACTAACACCCGAGTCAGTATGGAAAACCAACATGAGAAACACACTCAATTTGAATTATTAGAATTACCAAAATCCCTTGAAAAACAAAGGTATCTCGTAAGACCGCATCACACATAAACACGACGGGTTTTTACCTTACGATAACCAAAACATTTTTATAAAAATCCAATGATACTATAATAGTGTCTAAATACAAATACTTATTCAAATAGCCAAAATTGTTACATTAATTAAATTTCAACATACTAGGCTCTACAAAAAAAAATTGTAAGCTCGTATTGGGGAATGAATTCCAACGAATGACTGGGCTAATGGGGTACCACCCGTCATAGTACATCTCTAGAACAATGTACCGAGGACCATGTCGGGATCCCCTGCTACACAAGACTTGACTTCCTCTAACCTGGATAGTCCGAATATGATTACCCCACGGTTGGGATCAACAACCGCTACACAGCCGAAATAAAGGGACTCAAGATAGGGGTAACCTTGCCCTACTTGGGTGCGACCCACTCGGCCTTGTTGCATCTCCCTTGTTTTAGTCATTCCAGGTTGATGAGGTTCGAGGCTAAGTGTTACCTTTCAAGAACAAATTTTACTTAGAATGCTCATCGCCCTCCAATGACGATGTTCTGATAGCATTCGTCTATACAAGTTGTCCGAGGTCCGGACAAATCGAATCACCGTCTTCATCATCTTCACGATATTCATTCGTTACGTTCAAACCGGATCGAAGTGGTTTTTGGATAATTAAATCTGATCCCGGTCTCTTCGAAATGATTAACGAAATTGGCCAATAATGATAGTTGATTATTTAACTATCAAACTAAACACCCATAAGCAATCATCTGGCCTTAATATAATTTTTTTCCAAAACATTCACTTCCAAAATATCTTTAAAAGACTATATCAATTCCTTCCAACATTTGAAAACTATTTTTCAAATACTTAAATATGTAACAGGATACTTCCAACTCCTCAACACTTAAGAATATTTCCAAATTCTATTTTCTATACTTAGGAAAATATTACTGTCCTATTTTCCAAAATCCTTTCAATATTAATGTTTTCAGAGAATTATTCCGTGACTCATTCCAAAATCAACGAAATCACAATTAATTTCCTCTCCACAAAACGATATCCTTTTATAAGCCCCTTTTCGAATCTCGAGAGAATTTATAAAATAAATTTTCAATTACTTTAAATCTCTATATATGTATAATAAGCATTTTAAAGATTAACAATTTATTTTTAAAACATGTACGAGTAAATATTTAAAATATTGTAACACTTTTATAACATTAATAACTCATTTTTAAATAAACATATAAATTTTCATAGCTAATTTAAAACATAGAATTTTTTAATATAAATACTAATTATTTGAAAATCTACTTACCAAAGTATTTTAACTCAAACTAGATTAAAATTCCATGGTTTTAAAATAACAAATTTCTTTTTAAAAAAAATTCACTTCTTAAAATTAAAAAAATTTAAAATTTCAATAACCAATTTAATTTATAACTTTCTCTCGATTTCAGAACATATCGATTTATCTTTGCTTCCCTAATCATTTCCATTTCAAAAAAATAGAATCTACAAATTTTCTCAACCCTGTTTATAAAACAAATCTTATTTATAAAATTCCATTATATACATCCATTTCTTATAAATTTATTCTACACTTCCATTCTATTTTCAATATTGATTTTAACTCCTTTTTATACTTCCAAAATATCACTTATAAATTCTTTTATATAGTCTTTTTTTAAATCTCCATTTTCTAATTCACAATGATTAAGTAGAACCAAAGTCAAATATAATTTTATTTTCCAATTCATTTTCTCTAAAATAACTTCAATTCCTATATATATATATATTAAATTATCAAATTCCTTTTAATTCCTCAAATTTTAAAAACATATTTATAGTTTTTAAAATTATGTTTTAGGCCAGTGCTACGATAAAATTCAAATATTCCAATTTCAACAACAACCTATAACAGATTATCTACACACATCATATATCACAATATATGAAGAATAAACAATATATTTGAGGAATCTAGTTGGATCCCTCCAACCTGTTTTCCTGCATCCATAGATGTTAATACAGCATAAAAAAATACAAATTCCACTTCGAGGGGGATATTGTGGTATATATGGCCATTTGCTATTATGCGGGGCGCAAAGGGTCTCATCCGCTATATACGTGGGAATATCACTCCAAATACTCTACACACACAAACACTTTAATAGAAGATAATTTTATACATTCAACCAAGCATCCAATATATCTCACCTTGACTTTTATTTTCAGAATATCAGATTTTAACTTTTTTCCTCCTATTCCCATTGACTCCCACAGTCCCAGATCAATTTTTGCTGCATAGATTTTCTGTTACGAGCGAAACCCGTCTTATCTTATTTATCTGAACCTCGTATACAAATTATAAAAATTAATAATTTAAAATTTTAATTATAAATAAATTAACTAATTACTCTTGATCAAAATTAATTAAAGTTAACTCTAATATACCTTCTCAATACGCAACACAACTGTCGTACGTCCCTTTTGAAAATCGCGACCATAATCAATCATCGCCTCACCCTCCAGTTTACCGCTAACCCAAACGACAATACATATCCATCTCGACTTCTCAGACAGCATGATTTCTGTTTTTCTCTTCTGAAGGACGCGAACTATTTCCAACCGAGGAGAAGCAAGGCGCGACTCCCCTCCCCCTATCCTCTCGGCAACTTGCAAATCAAGCATCACCCAGATCGGTGTATCAATCTTCCTCTAGAAGTCAATAGAGGAGATGGCGGCGCAATGCATAACGAGGACGAGGATTTCATGCAGGAGAATCGCCTATTTGTACATGCCATCGAACCTTCTAAAGGAGGAGGGGATCGATCGCTTAATTATTTATTTATTTTTTTGAACTGAGGCCATTAATTCAATTTTTTCTTTCAGTGAATAAAGGGAAATCGAGCAAATGAAAAGGGTGAGGAAAGAAATGAAATCAAATTGGTCTGCTTGGTTTTTAATTCCTCTATACGTATATATTCATAAATTATTTTTTAGAGTAACTGTTCGGTTGTGATGTTTTGGAAAGAATGAAATAAAGGGAAACGTGTTTGAACAGGTTAACTGCAGTGATTTGAAAAGGAGAAAAGTTGATGTGAAATATTTAAATGAATACATGTATGTTACTTAAATTGCAAGACGTCTCGATTTCGTAGCTCAAAATTTCGATTTCCTATCGAGACATGCCACTAGGCGTTTATAATGTTATACCCCCATCCCCAACGCAATGGAAAAGGTTTCGAGTCCTAATTCGATCATATGGAGAAGATGGCTTTTTGGACTCAATTATCATATTGACTTTCGATATATATTTCAATGCGTTTCTACCCCGTATGATCAAAAGATTACTCCAAACACTATGAAATTTGAAATCCGATAATAATACACTATTACGGATCCTATGGAACTGGTTTCGTCGAATTTCGAGACTGTGCCTCGAAAGGTTATTTTTAAATGTCAATTTGAACAAGCTATTTTTAAAATTGAACATAGCACTTTTAAATTCACTTTTAAAACTTTTATTATCTTCATTATTATTAATATAAATTTTACAAGCCTTTGAATTATATTTAACAACCATAAAACTCAAGATACAAAAATTTAAATAATACTCAAATATTAATCCAAAAATTAAATTATCCAATAAATCGTTGCATTTAAATTCTGGATTTATTTATAAATAAAAACACCAAATTTTCATATTCAAAATCAATCTAAAATCCAAATTCAATATTTAAAACCATTTAAATATTCAAAATCGAACAACTAAAAATCTGGGTAGTTACATTCCACCCCCTCAAAAGAATTTCATCCCCGAAATTGCTAATGCAGAAAGAATGCTCCAAACCCATTAATTTATCAAAACCCACTTCGTTAATATTTTATTTCCACCTTTTTAATCTTTAGTTTTACCTAAAACAACTAGTTTTTAATTCTAAACCAAAACATATTATTTCAATTCCAAATTGAAATCAATTATCCGTTAACAAAAACTTTCCAAAAATTATCAAAAAATTTCTAACACACTAAATTTTTGAATTTTTTTGGCAGTCTCCTTTGTGCAGAGAGGTTTTTGCAATATGACAATAGGGATAAACATAAATACACCGACCCACACAGTCAGAAACATAATATATATATATATATATATATCAATATTTGTATTTTCATTCTTTTATTGCATATGTGTGCCTTTATTTAGCATTTTTAAGCAAGCGACTTATTTATTTTGCAATTAGCAAAGATTAAAGTCTAGCCAAATGGCCTCCAGGTACCTCTACTTACTCAATTTAAATACGTAAGTACCAAAGCATGAAGTTTATTAACATTTCACTTATTTAAATAGCTAAAATGCATGAATTACGTAAGTAATGTATGCTAAACAATTTCCATAAGCAATTTATAGAGTCCCGACACTAATTTAATTGCTTGCAACCAGTCCATATAATATTTCATTCAATCCAGATGGTTTTCAACTCACTTTTCATGTATTCGGTTTATTTTAAACAAAACAAACCCATATTCATTCCATTTGATTTCAAAAATCAATTTTATTCACTTCTATTAATTCATAGAATTTTATTTACTTCTATTTACGTCAAACGACAAACTTTCTATGCAAATTTAGTGATATTCATTTAATAGAATAATCATTTTAGCTTATAACTATTTTAAATTGATTACAACTCAATTTATATTCAAATCTATTTTATTTCAAATTGATTCTCAATCAACTTATTTGTATTCCACTAATATCCATATTCACTATATTCAAACATATCTAATTAAGCTCGAAATCATTCGATACTAATTTGAATAGCCGTTTCATAAATTATTTAAGCTAAGCTCCAATACTAACTTAAGAAAATTTATTTACTTCAACCATTTCAACTATACAACTTAAGTCCATTTCTTCATTTGCAACAAACTCCATTTCAAACTTTCGAAATGATTTTTATTCAATCAAACTTCATACCAATTACTAGTTCATTTAATTACTTCTTCACTTATCCCACTTCAATTTTTAATTTCCACACTCAACTCTCTCGAACTCATTTTATTAATATCAAGGCCATTTTCAATTTATTTATACTCAAATTGGATTTATTTGCAACTCAAACCAATTCTATTTCAATCCAATTCCATTTCATTTGACAACACTTCCTATTATAATTAATTCACTTACAATCTAAGTCAAATTTTATTTATAATCAAGCTTCATTTCAAAACCTATTTTTAATTAACAATCCGATTTTATTTAACCAAGTTAAATTCCATTAACATATTCAATCAACTAATTTACTTAGCTAATTAGCTCACTTCCAATTTTTTTACTTGAATCAATACTCGATTTTTATTTTAAAAATCACTTCAACTATTTTACTTGAGTTAAATTTTATTCTATAGATCGAGTTTGGATTTTTATTTCCTTCACCGAAATATCAACAATTTTATTTTGGTTTTTTTCTCTATTTCAATTTTTAACTTTTTATAAATCACACAACTTATTTTTATTTAGGCAAGTATATTTTTATTCTATTTTTTCAATTTTTTATAAGCTATTGAAATTTATTTATTCCAATTCAAAAAAAATTATAACTCAATTCAATTTTATTTCAATTCAATCCAGATTCAATCAAATTTTTATTAACTTAGCTTAAGTTAAATTTTATTCGTTCAATTTAATTTAACCCACTAAAGTCAAAATCCCATTTATTATGATCACTTTATTTATTGATTAACTTTAACTTGTTTAAGTTAAATGCCAATTTCATTAATGCACCACATTAATTCAGTGCAACCCAATCAATTTAATTTTTCAACATTTAATTTATTCAACTTAACTTAAGTTGAATCCTATTTAATTTTATATCTCAGTCCCGACCGATATCAATTCCAATACAACTCTATTTAACTTAGCTCAAATTAATTTCATCCATTTTAACTTACTCAAGCTAGAAGTTATTAAAAAATTCACTTTCCATATTTTCCTTGCTTATCTAGAACTATTTTCAATGTATAAGTTTACAACTTATTTCCTGATTATCTCTAATTTATTTAAATAAGGATTCTAGAATTCAAACACCCGGTATTTATTTTCAATCATTTAGAATCCCAAATATTCCAAAATCATACCTTTTAAATTTTTAAACCAAACCTATTTTTTATCCAAAACAAATTCCCTTTGGAATTTCAAAACAAACTTGTTCTTCCCAATAAATCCGAACAAATCAATTACGGTAGCAATCCGTCACTTAGAAACTCGAAAATGAATATTGATGATGCTGCACGGTCATCACTAGGATTATTTTCCAGCGCCTGAAGTGAGTTCAATGCTTACCACTGCTAAATCCATTTAAAACCAATTTTCTACTCAACCCTTTCAAAAATAATGTTACTATTATTTATTTTCAACACTTTGGAAAACTTTACTAAAAATCTCTAGGATTTAATATTTTCAAACTCTGGTTTTAATCAAATCTTAGTTTTTAATTCAATTGTATAATATATACTTATACAATTTCCATTTGATTATATATACATAACCATTCCAAATTTTATTATCTTATTTTGATTATATAATAATAGCCAAACACGCTATTATAATAGTTTTCAGAAATTTATTTCCTTTTATATCAAAACATAATTTTGGGAAAAAATATTTCATTTACCTGCTTTTCAAACAATACATGTCGGTTGTTATCGCGTTCAAGTGTTTAGAAACCCCTATCGAATTAGTGGTATCCCACTATTCGACCAGAATTTATATGTCACTCAACCAATAAGTCAACACAATATAAAATCGTTTATATTTACTAACAAATGCGCACTCATATTATTAATACGCTCAAACTCATTATAGAGTACTACTGACTCTATCTTTAATGAGTAATCTCTAACAGAGCCATGGTCTCACTTAACCTTTATCTTTGATACCAAATGTCACGAACGAAATTTTTGACCCTCAAAAATCGACATCAATACGTCCATTATATAAAATATCGAGCAGTCGAATGCGGGAAATACCAGTTCATTAGGGTGAAGAAGGAGATAAAAGGAAAACAATACAGAAACAACAACACAGAATCTCACAATCGTGACGGAATAAAATATAATATAATATAATATAACGGATTTTACACAAAAGAATCTATAACGGCTCATATACTTACAATCATCAGAGTGCAATAATAAATACATCAAACTGGATAGTTATATAACTTGTCCTTACACAGCGGAATATAAGTCAGTATGGGAATACGTCTAAAATCCTCCGCTCATCCCCTGAGCTCCATAGCATCCTAACATGAATCTGTAATACTCGGTCTAGCTCGAGCATTGTAATAAAATGACAGTTGAGTCAGGTTGGAAAACCAGCATGAGAAACACACTCAATTTAAATTATTAGAGTTATCAAAATCCTTTGAAAAACAAAGATATCTCGTAAGACCGCGTCACACATAAATACGATGGGTTTTTACCTTACGATAACCAAAACATTTTTATAGAAAATCCAGCGATATTATAATAGTGTCTAAATACAAATACTTATTCAAATGGCCGAAATTATTACATTAATTAAATTCTAGCATACTAGGCTCTATAAACAAAATCGTAAGCTCGTATTAGAGAATGGATTCCAACTAATGATTAGGCTACTGGGGTACCGTCCGTCACAGTACACCTCTAGAACAATGTACCGAGGACCACGTCGGGATCTTCTGCTACAAAAGACCGGACCACCCATAACTTGGATAGTCCGAATAATATTACCTCGTGGTTAGGATCAGCAATCGCCACACAGCCGAAATAAAGGGACTCTAGATAAGGGTAACCTTACCCTACTTGGGTGTGGCCTACTTAGCCTTGCTACATCTCCCCTATTTGAGTCATTCCCGGTTGATGAGTTTCGAGGCTATGCATTACCTTTCAACAACAAATTTGCGTAGAATGCTCATTGCCCTCCAATGATGATGTTCTGATAGCATACTTCCATATAAGTTATCCTGGGTCTGGACAAACCTAATCACCACCTTCGTCATCTTCACGGTTCTCGTTCGTTGCATTCAAACCAAATCAAAGTGAATTTCGGATAATTAAATCTGATCCCCATCTCTTCGAAACGATTAACGAAATTCACCAATATTGGTAGTTGGCTATTTAGCTATTAAATTAAACACCCATAAGCAATCATCTGGCCTTAACATAATTTTTTTCCAAAGTACTTACTTCCAAAATATCTTTAAAAGAATATATATATTCTTTCCAACATTTGAAAACAATTTTTCAAATACTTAAATCTGTAACAGGATACTTCCAACCCCTCAAAACTTACGAATATTTCCAAATTCTATTTTTTATATTTAGGAAAATATTGCTGTCATATTTTCCAAAATCCATTCAATATTAACATTTTTAGAAATTTATTCTGCGATTTATTCAAAAATCTTCAGAATCATAATTAATTTCCTCACCTCAAAATCATATCCTTTTATAAGCCCCTTTTCGAACCTCGAGAGAATTTATAAATAAATTTTCAATTACTTTAAATCTCTATATACGTATAATAAGTATTTAGAAGTTTAATAATTAACTTTTGAAATCTGTTCGAGTAATTATTTAAAATATCGTAACACCTTTATAACATTAATAACTCATTTTTAAATAAACATACAAATTTTTAAAGCTGATTTAAAAGTAATAATTTTTTAAAGTAAATACTAATTATTTGAAAATCTACATATGGAAGTATTTCAACTCAAACTAGATTAAAATTCCATGGTTTTAAAATAATAAAATTCTTTTTAAACGAATTCACTC
Source organism: Allium cepa (assembly GCA_030765085.1). Classification (NCBI taxonomy): domain Eukaryota; kingdom Viridiplantae; phylum Streptophyta; class Magnoliopsida; order Asparagales; family Amaryllidaceae; genus Allium; species Allium cepa. The sequence continues at coordinate 564,832,206 of CM060935.1, forward strand.
CTTAAAATTAAAAAATATATTTTTAAATTTTCAATAACCAATTTAATTTATAACTTTCTCTCGATTTCATAACATATCAATTTATCTTCACTTTCCTAATCATTTCCATTTCAAAAAAAAATAGAATCTGCTATTTTTCTCAACCCTATTTATAAAACAAATCTTGTTTGTAAAATTCCATTACATACATTCATTTCTTATAAATTTATTTTACACTTCCAATCCATTTTCAATATTGATTTTAACTTCTTTTTATATTTCCAGAATATCACTTACAAATTCTTTTATATAATCTTTTTTTTTAAATCTCCATTTTATAATTCACAATGGTTAAGTATTTCCAAACTCAAATATAATTTTATTTTTCGATTCATTTTCTTTAAAATAACTCCAATTCTAAAATATATATATATATATTTAATTATCAAATTCCATTTAATTCCTTAAATCTTAAAAATATATTTATAGCTTTTAAAATTATCAAATTTCAGGCCAGTGCTACGATGATATTCAAATATTCCAATTTTAATAGTAATCTATAACAGATTATCTACACACATCATATGTCACCATATATGAAAAATAAACAATATATTTAGGGAATTCAGTTAGATCCTTCCAACCTATTTCCCTGCATCCATAGATGTTAATACAGCATAAAATAAATACCAATCCCACTTCGAGGGGGATATCGCGATATATAGGATCATCCACTATTATATGGGGCGCATAGGATCTCATCCGCTATATATGCGGAAATATCACTCCAAATATTATATATATACCAGTATATATGTCTACATTTAACAGATGATAACTTTATAAATTTAACCAAGCATCCAATATTTATTTTAACTATTTAAACTGAATTGGAATTCCAAATGAATGAGAATTTTCTCACCTTGACTTTTATTTTGCAAATATAAAATTTTAATTTTTTTCTCCTATTCTCGTTGACTCCGACAGTCCCAAATCAATTCTTGCTACGTAGATTTTCAGTTATGAGCCAAACCCGTCTTGTCTTATTTATTTGAATCTCATGTACAAATTATAAAAATTAACGATTTAAAATTTTAATTATAAATAAATAAAATTTTAATTATAAATAAATAAACTAATTACACTTAATCAAAATTAGTCAAAGTTAACTCTAATATACCTTCTCAATAGGCGACAGGATGGGTGTACATCGCTTTTGAAAATCACGACTACGATCAATCAACGCCTCACCCTCAAGTTCGCCTAACCTAAAACCCTAACGACAACGCATATCCATCTTGATTTCTCAAGAGGCATGATTTCCTTTTTTCTAAAGAACACAAACTAATTCCAGCCGGCGAGAAGCAAGGTGCGACTCCACCATCGAAACACAGGCTCGACATTTCCCTTCCCTCTTCCTCTCGACAACTTGCAAATTAAGCATCACCTAGATCGATGCATCGATCTTCTTCCAGAAGTCAACAGAGGAGATGGTGGCGCAATGCATAACGAGGATGAAGATATCCTTGAGCAAAATCGCTTATTTGTACACGCCATCTAACCTTCTAAAGGAGGAGGGGATCGATCGCTTATTTTATTTTATTTTTGAACTGAGGCCATTAATTCATTTTTTTTCTTTCGGTGTATAGAGGGAAATCGAGTAGAGGAAAAGGGTGAGGAAAGAAATGAAATCAAATTGGTCTGCCTAGTTTTTGATTCCTTTATACGTATATAGTTATAATCTTTTTAGAGTAACCGTTCGGCTGTGATGCTTTGAAAAGAGTGAAAGGAGGGGAAACGTATTTGATTAGTTTAACTAGAGTGATTTGAAAAGGAGAAAAGATGACGTGAAATATTTTGTCAAGTAAATGAATATATGTATATTATTTAAATTACAAAACGTCTTGATTTCATAGCTCAAAATTTCAATTTTCTATCGAGACGTGCCGTTGGACATTCATAATGTTGTACCCCTATCTCAAATACAACGGAAAAGGTTTTGAATCCTAATTTGATCATATGGAGAAGATAGCTTTTTGGACTCAATTATCATATTGAATTTCGATATAAATTTCAACGCGTTTCTACCCCGTACGATCAACGATAACTCCAAATACTACGAAATTTGAAATCTGATAATAATACACTATTACGGATCCTATGGAACTGGTTTCGTCGAGTTTCAAGACTGTGCCTCGAAAGGCCATTATCTAAATGTCAATTTGAACAAGCTATTCTTAAAATTGAACAGATCACTTTTAAATTCAATTTTAAAACTTTTATTATCTTCAATATTATTAATATAAATTTTACAAGCCTTTAAATTATATTTAACAACCTTAAAACTCAAGATACAAAATTTAACCGATACTAAAATGTTAATCCAAAAGTTAAATTATCCAATAAATTGTTCTATTCAAATTGTGGATTTATTTTATAAATAAAAATACCTAATTTTTCATATTGAAAATAAATCCATAATCCAAATTCAATATTTAAAACGATTTAAATATTCAAAATTGAACAACGAAAAATCTGAGTCGTTACAAAGATAATAAAAAGAAAAGCATGAAACTTTGGGTTAGACAACAATCTGGTATGAGTGGTAATTGAGTCTTAAAATATTATACAGGTAAATTGGTAATGAAAAAGAGTACAAGAACCATACCTAACATATCCCTGCAACCAAAGAGTTAGCATATATAATATAATATGAAACTCTATAATATCATAAAGATATACCATAAACGAAATAAAGGATATCAGTCTTTCAGGTATTCCTATCTCCAATAAATACTTCTCATGATACCTATGAGTGATAGCCTACCAAAGAAAACAACCAAAGCATCCATCAATAATTCTAACTATCACTCGTTATGCTCTGAATGTATGGTAACTTGTATGGCCCCCAAGGCAGGGATTAATGGAAATCTCAATTCTATGTTATGCTTTGTTCGTATATAACTTCAGCCGAGCAATTTGTTCCACATCTTACTCCGTCACTCCATCTCAAATGGTAAACTTGACAATGAAATCAGTCAATGCACGTCCTCATATTATCCTCTTAGGATGATAGGTTATATTGTACTAGCTCAGCTCAATATTCAATTTCAACAACCTTCCCAAAGTCTAGGGTCAATGCAACACTTGTCTCAAAGGTAGATCTGTTAACACTTTAATCGGATGAGCCTAGAAGAAGAGTCGCAACTTCCTCGAAACAATCAACAAGCAATAAGCCTCTAACTTTGGGTTGTTCTTCTCTGCTCTAGTAATTTTCTTGTGATGTAATACATAGGCCTCTAGATTTTGGACTCTTCACACACCAAGATAGAACTCAATGTGTGGATAGATACAGCCAAATATATGAATAAATCTTCCCCTTCCAAAAGCTTTGATGAGACTAGTGATCTCTCCATAAGATGGAGTAAGGCCTAAAAAGCTTTCTAACATTCCTTTGTCTAGATAGACTTCCCCTTTTTTTTGTGGGCATCAAAGAATGGCAGACACTTATCCATTCGCCATTAGGATGAATCAGCTCAGCGCGGCGACCTTTCTATTCAAGCTCTGCATTTTTCTCTTTGTCTTCGAGGATTCAGTATCACTAAATGTTTTAATCTGCTTTGGATTAGCTTCTATGCCCCTTGAGTTTGCAATAAAACCCAAAAAACTCCTAATGCGACTTAGAATATTTTAATAAGTTGAGCTTCATCTCGTATCTCCAAAGTACATCAAACATCTTCACGAGGTCTCTCGTATGGTTCACGATTGCTTTGACTTCACCAGCTTATCATCTACATAAACCTCTATCATATGTCCAATCTTATCTTAATGTTGAAATTATCAATCTTTGGCAGGTAGCTTTTGCATCTTCGAAACAAATGGAATGACAAGGAAGCAATACAACCCAAGATCGGTGATAAAACTAGTATGCTCTTAATCTAGAATGTGCATTGGTATCTAATTGTAATTGGAATAAGCATACATAAAGTATCGCAACTCATGTGCGATCGCTAAATCCACTAGCTTGTTGATCTTCGTCGGTAGGAAGTTGTCCATCAAGCATGTTTTGTGCAAGTTTGAATAATTAATGCATGTCCGCCATTTTTCGTTAAGCTTTTGTAACATCCCAAAATTTTATCCTTTCGATTTTGAATATTTAAATAATTGATGTTTAAAAATAAATATCTTATATATTAAGTATAGGGATTATTCAAATATTTAGACTGTGAATTAAATATTAATTAAACGGATTAATAACTCCTTTTAATTTATAAATCATAATGGTGAATCCACTTTATAAATTTATTTACAATAATTATTAGTTCAAATAAATAACAAGAAAATCAATTGTTCGTAAAACATCTTGATTTTGAATGCATTTTTAAATGAATTTATTGGATTTTTCCATAATATTTAATTTGAAAAATATTTAAACTATCATTTGATGTATTCTATAATAAACGTAGGTTTTTTGAAGTTTCATAAAATAAAATCATCCATGTAGTTTATTGTTATTTTAAGATTGTGTCGCTTTTTGGCGTATAATCGTATTTTTATTTCTGTCGTTTGTAGTTCATATGCTAATGGAATATTGTGTAGCGGAGTATTACAAGTATTTATTTTCAAAACCTTTTTAGATAAAATCAAAATTCAAATTATTCAACTAGTTAAAATGGCGATTTGCTTGATGTGTTGCTTGAAGTTTTTAGCTAGCTTGAAAATTTTGATTTGCTTGAGTTAGAAGCACAGTATTTAGTTGTTTATAAAATCAAAAACCTCAACACTAAATGTATTTTCAAATTTTCCTTTCTCTCTCCTTCTTACATCTCATGTAACCAAAATAAAATGATCATTCCATTGAAAAATTAAAACCAAGAGGTTTAGCCTACCTAAAATCATGAAATTAATTATGTTGAGTTCCTATGCTTAAGATCTCCAATCCATGTCCATTTTGGAGTGTGCGATGTTGATTTGAGAAACTCAACATATTGACAGTAAACTTAGGGTTTAGGATTTTGGTAGATTTAGGTGACGATAGTCCAAATGGAGGTTTGCATTGGATTTGTGGTGCGAAGGAGCTTTGATGGCTATGTTTTGGTGGTCAGCATTCAAGGATTGGTGGTTGCGACCTGATGTTTGTCGCATTCAGGTGCTGGTATCATATTTTTTTAGGGGTTTGAGTTGGATTTTGAGGGGTTGTTCATGATCCTCTTGCGATGGGGGGTTCATCGGAGTTGATGGCATGCAAATTTGTTGAGTATCAGAGTATAGCAAAGAAGGGAGGAGGAGCTAATTTATAGGTTTAAATGTGTACGGAGTATTAATTGCACGGTCGTGCCTTTTGTTTGGGGAAGATAGATTATATATGGTAATTTGTGGTTAATTAAGTAATTAACTAATTTGATTAATTTGATTTCTTATAAAATCCATAACTTGCATATATGAGCATTTTAGACGCAGTCTTTTGTGATGGACTTGTATCGACGTTAACTACGCAATGTAATTGGATTCACTGAATTTGGAGGTAATGGAATTTTGAGATGAAATCTGACACAATTCGATTTTTGATCAAATCGAAATGCGAAAGCGTTACTTGAAATTTTGGTAAGTTAACTTATATGTAAATAAACTATGTGTGTGTGTGTGTGTTACTACAGGTTATTATTAAATGGTTGGATGGTAGTTTACTGTTGGTTGTTTGAATTATTTGGATTCCCACTTTAGAAAGTGAATGACACAATATATGATTTACATGGAACCCATATGACTAAATATTGTTGTTTAGACCTACTTGATAGCGAATGGCATAAATAACCATTGTGTTGCAGGGGACAAAAAGAAGAAGTCGGAGAGTTTTTGTAGTGAATAAGTCTCTACGGGACACTTCTAAGTGTGTGTGTGTGTGTGTATGAGATTTACAAGGGACTTTTGTAGAGAAACCCTAAGGGTTTCTTGCTGATATTGATTTATTTATGTTCTTAAGTTACATATGTTAATGTTTGATTCAAATATTTATGGCATGCAATTTAGTTCGTGTAAGTTTCATTATAGCGATTTTCGCTATACCATCACTTATGAAATATCATCTCATTAAACCCTTATGTGTGTTGAACTTGTGATTATATTTTTACAAAATAAATATTTAGTTGCATTTTTGCACTATGAAAGTTGTCTAAACTATAATTTCAAATATTTTGAGAGTTTTTAAAATAAAGGATAAGTATTGGTTAAAATTTATAAAAGAAGTTATAAATTTGATTTATTATTTTCGGGATAATTAATATTGTTTTTAATTTATAAAGATTAGAAATTTGATTTATTATCTTTCAAGATAATTAATATTATGTTAAAACTTTTAATTGAAAATAAATTTGATTAATTACCTTTTGGGATAATTAACGTCGTTTTAAATTTATAAAAGATTATAAATTTGATTTATTATCTTTTGGGATAATTAATGTTGTTTAAAATGCGTAAAAAGGTTATAATTTGATTTACGGTCTTTTGGGATAATTAATGTGGTTTTAAAATTTATAAAAGAATTACATCAATTATCTTTCAGGATGATTAACATTGTCTAAAATTAATAAAAGTCTTTAAATTGATTTATTATCTTCCGAGATAATAAATGTTGTTTTGAATTTATGAATAACAGTTTGTAAATGTGGAAATGTTTAAAAAGGAATGTTTAAAAATAAAGATAACAGTAAATTATTTTGGGGTCATGGTAAACAATGTTTTCGATGACAGTTTCTTTACCCTTCTTTTTAATACAGCTAGAAATATAATTCGCCCAAAGAATATTATTAAACAGTGCTTTAAATTGTTTTACAAATATTTGTTATGTGAAAATCAAGCATAAGTGAGAATAAAATATTATAAAATCTAGATTCATTTATTGGTGGCAAATGTATGCAATTTAATTCCCATATACAATCTTTCCTTTGTTTCTGATAGTTATTTCTTAACTATAGATTTCGATATCCTTCTTTGTGGTAGACTCAAGACGATATTTCCTCATTTGGGCCTTTTAAACTCTTGTAATTCTTAAAGTAAAGAATTTTGCCGAGTCAAGATAGAAAGCAACACTGGCTTAACTTATCCAGCTTCATTGTTTTCCATGGGTAGTATTAGTTTTTTTCGGTTGTTGAATTCATCGACTATCCTTCTTTGTGTTTTGTCAATCTAAGACGATTTGTTGCTCGTTTTTTGCATTGGCACCCAACACCGTGGATAACTAAAACTAAAGAGCGAGTGGGAGCCAGACTAGTTAGGTCACACCCATTAGGGTATATTCGCATTTACCTAGAGATTTGTTGGTAGCACGCATGTGGTGCAATGAAATATCCGGATGCTCGTGTGAAGTGGGGTCCAACTTGGAAGCTCCCAAGAGTGATGCGTGTTTGCCATGGGCTCTCAAGCATATTTTATCTAGAGGTATACTTTTGGTGTATAAGGTGCACCCTCCTAATCATGTAGGATAAATTCATTCTCCTTATTTTTATTTAAATCTTGGAGTAGATTCTTTCTTAATTGCAGTGAGAAATGCCTTGTGTTCTTCTCCGTTTTTAATTATTTTTGTCCATTCTTTAAGTCTGGATTGTACATTCTTCGAGTATGGGATTTATCCTTACTTGTGTTCATCCTTTATGTTCGGTTTTATTTCTATTGTTTATTCATTTTATTATGTATGGATGTTTGTTCTTATAAGGTAAAAACCCATTATGTGTTTAGATGCTAGGTCTCACATAATTATTATGTATTCACCATATTACTTGAGTTTTCTCACATTGGTTTTCGAGACTGACCAAGGTGTTATTTTATTATAATGCTCGGGTCACACCGCTTATTTTTCTAGGTTTCCATTTATGGAACAGGAAGCTCATGGAGTAGAGATGGATGTTCAGCTACCGTAGTATTTTATTTTCCACTGTATTATATTATATACCTATCAGCAATTGTAAGGTCGGAAAATTATAACTGTCCAGTTGATGAGGTTTGTTTTAAAGTCTACTCTACCTTGTATCTTGGAGTGATAGTTTATACTATCTTGGTTATGTTATATGTTTTTGTTTCCATTATGAGATTTTATTTCCCTTATTGTTCTTTTTACTTTACCCTAACAATCTATCTTTCTGATGATTGGATGTTTGGCATTTGAATACCATAGTTGTATTGAGTGCTAACTTTAAATGGTTGAGAAGGCCAATCGTTACACTTGTATCAGAGCTGAAGGTTAAGCGAGAATCTTGGGTTTGACTGGGTCAACTCATTAAGGTAGGATAATTGACACCTAAGAATGTGTTTGAGTGTGAGTGTGTGTATACACAAAGTGTATTTGCTATTACTATAAAAACGTGTTGCGTTAATTGGTCTATTAAGTGGTTTATGAATATTGGTCGAGACGTGGGACGCCAAGGTGTCGATAAGGATTTCTAAACTCTCAAACAAGGCAAACAGACATGATATTAATTTTTGAAAATTAGGTAAATGAAATTTTTTGTCTAGGTTTATATACTTTATATATATAATGAAATAATTTTTAAATTGATATAGTTATTTATATTGTGTTTGTCTATCTAAAAATGACCATATTTATTTATTAGCATTATGTTTTGATTTGCTGCGCTCAGTTAGTTTAGAAGCATTGATTATTTTTTATTGATTGTTAATTTATGCCCGACCATTTTATAGGCATTTACTGTTTTGATAGTTTTGAATACAGTAAAACGAACCCCTTGTGAATTGAGCTTAACAATTTGATTATAAGGTGTTCAGTAAAAATGTTAAGTTAAAGTCATCTTTTAATAATGTTGTTTAATATAATCTAAATGGGAAGATAATATGGAGAACAAATATTTGTGAAAAGTTTAGTATATTAAAGAGAAGTTATTGTAATACACGATAATTTTTAAAAGGTACGTTTAAATGAGTTGGAATATAAAATGATTTATGTATCCATAAAAGGGGTTTTATATGTGAAAAAAGTTTTTGAGACTCTTAATCCCGGTATTGCTTGAAATGATTTCAAAAAGATTATGAGAATAGTAATAGTAGTATTACTGGAAATATTTGTAAATATAAATATTTCAATGATAAATTTTAAGAAAGATGCATATACTTTGGATGGTTTAGGGAAAACAGCTAAATTAGTTTTGTGGCAATCTGAATGATCTTCTAAGTGACGTTCGAATGTTTGCTTATGTGTACGTAGTTGTGCACTTAGTAAATTATTACATTATTGTGTGATTCGAAATGAGTTCAAATCCAAACGAACACAAAGCGAGTGTTAGTCAACAAATTGTTTAAGTTATTTTATATATATATAGCAAGATTTCAAAATGGGCTTTGAAGTAAAAACTGGGTATTTTGTTCTTAAGTTTCTTAAAGGAAATTGATCTAAAATAAAAAAGCATTAGAACATTTTGATAAATGAAATTTTAGACTCTTGGACAAAGAAGAGATCAATCAACTTAAGTTTTAAATTAGTTAAATTGGATAAAAAGGTTTTAATAAGCATCGTTTTATTAAAACTATAGTTTTTGTCTAAACCTCTATGTCTCATAAACTATTTGATGTTATCGGACTGACTATAACATCTTTGCCTAGAACACTCTAAGGTAAAATGGTTAAAGTAGTCGAATCAGCTTTAAGACCAATATTCATTTTAGGCCCCTATTTAAATTTTGAAAATGAAAATAAAACTAAAAGTAAAATTAAACAAGTAAAATAAAAATTGACATTTTTTATATACTCTTAGGATGTAAAAGAGTACTATAAAAGTAAATAAAGGTGGAGTAAGTTTTTAATTGATGTTTCATAGAGAAATGTCTTTTTAAAATGTTTATAAACTTAAGTGGAAATTTGTGAAAGAATTCATAAATAATTTTAGTATTGAATGAAATACAAAAAAAAGATTGATGTAGTTAGGAAACTAATAAAATTAAGTATATAAGTTATCCGTAGATCATTTTATTCGCACGGTTCTTGATCTATGATTAAGGTACATAACTTAGAGGTGATTAACACCTGTTCGAAAAAGGATTTTTCACTTGATTCATATCAGTGAGCACTTGATTCAGATTCTCGATATGATACTGAGGTTTGCTGTCGTAGCATATGGGTATGAAAGGAGAATGGAGGTTTCCAATCAAGGAACCTGATCAGAGTCTGCACTCGGGAGGTTGAGTGAGCGATATTACTTGGAAAGTAAAGCCTATGTATCTGAGCAAGTTATCGAATCAAATATTACATACAGATGATTTATGAATGTCATACAGACTTAAGTATATTTGTATGCTTTGTTATGCGGCTTAGGAAAATTTGAGGAGTGACTTTCAATTTTGTTTAAGGGAGCTTATGTAACCTTTTAAGCAATACCAAAGGCTGAAGAGCATGATGGTACGCTTAGGAAATTATCTATATCCTTGGACGATAGAGAAAGTTGTGAACCTAAGAAAAATTCTAATTCTTTTTTATTTGTCATTTAACATTTTATATAATGTTAAGTGATAGTCTATTCCATTATGGAATTTGATTTGATTGATTATGTGCTATTATAAGAAAAGGGTTTATAAAGTTGTTGTTTATCAGGACTTAAATCCCAATTCTTTTGAAAAGTGAGTTTTGAAAGAATTTGTGAAAGAAATTATTATATTATTATTTTGAAACATTGGTAAAGTAATTCAGGATATTTGAAAGGAGTTTTTTTGATGTAATTTTTCAAATATTTTGTTAAGATTAAAGTTTGATGATTGAGAGTTTTCCAATTTGGAAGACTCACTGGGCATATTTGTTTACCCAAGTTGTTGTTTTAGGAGGAACCGAAATACCACTGGATGTTTCATATTGTATTAATTCTAGAGTTATACCATGCTTTGGTAGGAGGAGACCTCTCCTTGTCATGATTTATTTTGGTTTTTATATATTTCTATTTTGAGGAATTTGAAAACATACTTTGAATAGAAAAAAAATAATGCATTTAGTTCTACATTTATCATTTAAAAAGATTGGATGTTTCGAATTTTATTACAGAGTATTCACTATACTTTTGTTGCACATGGATGTTATATTGTTTATGTTGCTATTGCTTATGGTAGAAAATGCTGGTGTATTGCACTTTTATCAGCATGGTTCTCTTCTAGATTATGTAAGTAAAAGATATGTACGGGGAAGCAAGAGATTACTATTTCATTTCTTGCGCACTTGCATTTGCATCGAAATAGTAAGTTGCTTGCAAAAACAAAAATCAAACGCAAAAGAGGTATGTAATAGATTTTATGATTGATGATTATATTCCTCGATTATGGAACGCCACTTGGCTTTTGTTTTCTTGTTGATTCGGGCCAGTTGTGATGAGTTGTAGTTTTTTCAGATCTAGCCGTGCAAAGGAGGTGCGGCCGAAATTTTCAGTAATATAAGGGACTTTAAAAGTTTAATAACTCATTTAATAAAAAAAATTAAACCTGAAGGGTATGGAGACATTGTATTCCATTGAGAATTTTGAAGATGAAATTCTTTTCTGGAGAAAGAATGTAAATCTTGGAATTTCGTCATTTTAATTTTGAATAATTAATTAATTTTAATATTAAAATAATTGGTGTATAAAAATGCAAATATATATTCAAATATAGGAATTATTTAAATATTTGAATTATGAATTAAAAATTAATTAAATATATTAAATAACCTTATTTGACTCCATTTATTTATGAATAATAACAGTGAATCCATTTTGTAAATTTATTTACAGTAATAAATAGTTTGAATAAATAACGAGAAAATCAATTGTTAATAATGGAATTTGATTTTTAATCATGCATTTTTAAATGAATTTATTGGATTTTTCCATAATTTTTAATTTAGAAAATATTTAAATTATCGTTTGACGTACTTTACGGCAAACGTTGGTATTTTCGACATCTCACAAAATAAAATAATTTATGTATTTTATTGTTGTTTTGAGATGGCATCGCTTTTTGTTGCACGATCATATTTTTATTTCGGTCGTTCATGATTCCTATGTAAACGGATTATTATATAGTGGAGTACTGCAAATATTTCATTTAAAAACCTTTTTAGATCAAAATCAAAATTCAAATTATTCTAATAGTCACAATGGTGATTTGCCTTGATATGATGTATTACTTGAAGTTTTTAGCTGGCCTAAAAATTTTGGTTTGATTGAGTTAGAAGAAAAGTAATTGGTTGTTTACAAAATCAAAAACATTAACACTTATAACCTATTCTCATTTTTTCCTCTTCACCTCTCCTTCTTACTTCTCCCATAACCAAAATAAATGGTCGTTCCATTCAAAAATTAAATCAAGAGATTTAGGTTGCGTAAAATCATGAAATTTGTTCTGTTGAGTTCATTTGCTCGAGATCTCTAATCCATATCCATTTTATTGCGTGTGATGTTGATATGATGAACTCGACATATTGATAGTCGACTTGGGTTTGATATTTGGGTAAATTTAGGCGACGATGGTCCAAATGGGGGTTTATGTTGGATTCGCTATGCGAAGGAGCTTTAGTGGCGAGGTTTTTGTAGTGGGCGTTCAAGGAATGGTGGTTGCGACCCAATATTCATCACATTCAGGTGCTGGTGTCACATTTTTTTAAGGGTATCAAGCTGGTTTTTAAAGGGTTGGTCGCAAAGCTCGCGTGATGGGTTGTTCATCCGAATTGATAGCATGCAAATTCGTTGACTGTCAAAGTAGAGAAGAGGAGAGACGAGGAGCTACTTTATGGATTTGAATGTGTACAAGGTATCAGATGCACGACCATGTATTTAGTTCGGGGAAGATGGATTATATATGGTAATTTGTGGTTAATTAAGTAGTTAACTAATTTAATTAATTTGATTTCTTATAAAATCTATGTCTTGCTCATATGAGGTCAGATTTGGACGTGGTCTTTTACGTTAGACTCGTATCAACGTTAAATATGCAATGGAGTTGGATTCACTAAATTTGGAGCTAGAACGTTTCGAAGCCAAAGTTAAACGTCATTCGATTTTAGATCAAAACGGAACTAGAATTTTGGTGAGTTAACTTAACTTTAAATAAACTATATGATATCTACGTTACTATAGATTATTGTTAAATCCTTGGATGATAGTTTATTGTTGGTTATTTGAATTGTTTAGATTACCGCTTTGGAAGCGAATAACACATTACATGATTTATAGGAAACTCGTATGATTATATATTGTTGTTTAATCTCGCTTGCTAGTGGATGACATAAATAATCATTGTGTTGTAGGGGACAAGAAGAAGGAGTCAAAGTGTTTTCGTAGCAAATAGGTGCTACGAGACAATTCGAAGTGCATATATATATATATATATATATATAAGATTTATAAGGGACTTTTGTAGAGAGACCCTAAGGGTTTCACAACAATATTGATTTATTTATATTCTTACATTGCTCGTCTTGATGTTTGGTTAAAGTGTTTATGGCATACCATTTGATTCGTGTAAGTATCATTATAGCGATTTTCGTTATACCGTCACTTATGAAATATCATATCATTAAACCCTTGTGTATGTTGAACTTGTGCTTGTAATTTTATAAAGTAAATGTTTAGTTGCATTTTTGCACTTTGAAATTTTTCTAAACTATATTTTCAAATATTTTGAGAATTTATAAAATAAAAGATAAGTATTAATTAAGATTTATAAAAGAAGTTATAAATTTGACTTATTATATTTTGAGATAATAAACATTATTTTAAATTTATAAAAAGATTATAAAATTGATTTATTATTTTTCGGCGTGACTAAATGGTTTTAAAATTTATAAATGATTATAAATTGATTAATTACCTTTCGGATAATTAACGTTGTTTTAAATTAATAAAAGATTATAAATTTGATTTATTATCTTTCGAGATAATTAATGTTGTTTTAAATTTATAAAAGATTATAAATCTGATTTATTATCTTTCGAGATAATTTACGTTGTTTTAAATTTATAGAAGGTTGTAAATTTGATTTGTTATCTTTGAGGATAATTAATATTGTTTAAATGCATAAAATGATTATAAATTTATTTATGATCTTTTGGGATAATTAATATGGCTTTAAAATTTATAAAAAAATTATATCAATTACCTTTCAGGATAATTAACATTGTTTAAAATTAATAAAAGCATGTCAATTGGTTTATTATATTCCAAGAAAATAAATGTTGTTTTGAATTTATAAATGATAGTTTATAAATGTGGAAATCTTTAAAATGGAATGTTTAAAAACAAAGCTAAGTGTTAGAGTTTATACTAAACAATGTTTTCGATGACATTCATTTTGTACCCTTTTTCTAATACACTTAGAAATATAATTTATCGTTTAAAAGAATATTTTTAAAGAGTGTTTTTGAAGTGTTTTATGTTTGTGATGTGAACATCAAGCACAAGCGAGAGTCAAATGTTCTAAAATCTTGATTTATTTACTGGTAGCAAGTGTATTCTATTTAAGTCCCATATACAATCATTCATTTGTTTCCGATAGTTGATTTCTTAACTGTAACGACCCAGAATTTTTGTTAATTTAAATATGAATATTTAATTGAATTTAAATATTAATAAGTGAAATTTATAAGTCGAATAAATTTTATTTCGAATAATTGGATTTAATTGGATAATTAAATCAATAATTTAATAGTTGAAATTACAGAAATAATTGAAAATCGAGTTTAATATGATTGAAAATGATTTGGTAAATTTTATTTTATCATATTGAAGTAAGAATAACATTATAGAACTTTTAAAATTGAATTTAAAGTTAATTTGTGAAAATTGGATATTTTAATATTTTATCGACTAGTGAAATTAGCCATTTTTCGAACAGTTTTAGAATTGGACGAAACTAGTTCCATTGGATCCGTAATAGTTTGTTATTACCGGATTTCAATTTTCGTAGCAATCAGAGTTTTCGTTTGACCGTGGCAGCTCGAAACGCATCGAAATTGTTTTAATATTAATTTGGCGAGTTAAAATAGTCATTTTTCAAATAGTCTCGGATTTCCACGAAACCAGTTTCATCGGATCCGTAATGTGATATTATTGTAATATTTCAAATTTCGTGTCAATCGAATTTACCGTTTGTCCGGGGCAAACCAAAACGCATAGAAATTAGTTTAAATCGATTTAATTTAAATTTGATCATTTATTGCCGTAACTCGCACAGATGATCGAATTAGCTTCCGAAATACGTTCCATTGTGTTCGAAACGCAGGGTAAACATTAGAAACGTCAGCCGGCACGCTTCGTTTGGAGTTTGGAAAGTTCGGAATGAATAGTAATTTGGAAATTTTCTATAAAAGCCCCCTTGTTTTCTCATTTTTCACAAAACCCTAGGTTAAAACCTTCAGGCCGCCACTTCTTATTTCCATGGCCGAGAATTGTCCCCCCTTCCTCCTTTAATCTCTCCCAATCTACGCAATATTTCAAGAGACTTTCTACACGAAAGATGAAGAGCTTCACGAGAGCTTCAGAAACGTACGGTGATGATCATCTATAGAACGTCGTGATGCTCGAATTTCTACCATGAAGTACCCACGTTCGCGCGTAAATTTAGGGTGCTAGGGGAGCCGAGCTCGAGGAGGTTGAGGCCGAAGGTTGTATTTGCGTTGGGCTTCGAAACCGTGGTGTCTGATCGTCGTCGAAGTTGTTGTAGGTGATGCGACAATTAGGGTTTGAGCGTGCATATGGGTTCTTCGTGACCTGGAAATGAACAAAGGGGAGAGGAAGGGAAACGCGGCCAGGATCTAAGCAAGCAAATTGAACGGCCTGATTAATTCCAAGGTTTATTAAAAAAAAAAGTGTTAAATTATTTTATAATTCGTTCAAACTTTAAACTGTTATAACTTTGTGATACGAGGTCGAAAAATTACGAAACGACTTGCGTCGGATTCGTTTCGTCGAGCACTACGCAATGGAGCAAGATTGCAGTCGTTAGGAGCTAGTGAAAATTTCGGGTAAAATTAAACGTCCGTTTAATTTTATTCGAAATAAAACGCTACAAATTGCTATTGGAAAATCAAGGTGAGAACTTCTCACTCAATCGAATTAGTTTCGATTTTAATTTCAAATAGTTAGATTTAAAATTTTTGATTTTTTGATTGGATGATGATTGTTATCTATTGATTGTTAAAATAGATATTATGCGCCGTTAGTAAGCGGATGTTATTTATTAAAAACATATACCACGATAATTCCAACTTATATGGAGTTGGTATTATATATGTACTTGGAGTTGATTTCCCGCATTATATAGCGGATGAGACCCTATTGCGCCGCATAATAGCGGATAGTATTTTATAAATTCCATATACCACGATATTTCGTCTTGAAGCGAAATTGGAATTGTGCTAACATCTTTGGATGCAGGGAAACAGGTTGGAGGGATCCAACTGGATTCCTCAAACATTTGAATTGGTTTCAATGTTATGTGTTGATCTATTTATAATCTGCGTGATTATCTTTGTGCTTGAGATTGTTAAAGGCTAAATTTTAGCCGAATATATTTTGGTTTCGTTAGATGCCGAAATAAAATAAAATTGGATTTTTGAAAACTTAAGTTGAGAATTCAGAATAAAATTTAATTTTGGAATTTATTCATTTTAAATAAATAAACGTTATAATTTTTATTATTATAAAAATGATATTTTTGGAAAACAATACTTAAGTATGATTTTGGAGTTATATAAGCTTTAATAACGATTTGTAAATTATTAAAAGGATTGTTTTATTTAAATTGGGATTTTTGAATTATTATAAATGATTTATATAAAATACTTATAAAAATTTATATTTATAAGTTAAAAATATTGGAATTATAAAACAAGTTTTTATAAGTGTTAAAATGGAATATAAATGGATTTCATAAGTGAATGAAATTCACAGTTTTATAAATTGTGGAATTATAAAATGAATAGATTTTATAAAAAAAATTTATAAGTAATTAACTTATAAATTGGATTTTTTGCGTGTAAATGGAATATGGATTGAATTTGTTAATAAAGTGATTTTAAAAGTTTAAGTTGCCATAAAATATAAATGGAATTTATAAACGTTGTTTTATAAATCCGAAAACGACTTATTTTGATAAGTTAATTAATATAACTTATTAAAGGAAATATATCCACGATTTTGGACAGTGGACAATCCTTTAAATAAAATATGTAGAAATTGAATTTAGTTAATGAAGTATATTCACGATTTTGGACGGTGAATAATATATTAAAGAAATATTTTGGAAAAGTGATATTTTAAAATAGAATTAAAACGATTTAAAACGTTTTAAAATGTGTTAAGTATCGAAATCATGGATTTCAACATTTATTGTTGAAATAGACGTTTTCGAGAAATAGAAGGAAATTGTGGACCATAACACTGTTGTTATAGTAAATGATTTCCGAAAGGAAATGTTTTATGTAGTATTGGGATTTATATATCTATTTTAAGTTCGAATCCCTATACTAGTGATTTTGGGTTGTCGTAACGATGTTTTACGTAACATTCGTTTTGACCCAAATAAATGTGTTTAAGAGAATGATTTCTTAAAAGAATGAAATATATACTTAATTTAGATTTAAGTATATTGAATATTTTCAAAATGTTTAAAATAAAGAGATTTGGTGAATTACTTATTGTTAAATAAGTATGGAAATATTTTTCCAATATGAAGTGAATGTTGGAGATTTTATCTTTTAAAGATAAATTGAAAACGAATATTAGAAATCGATTTAAAAATCGTATATTCATAGATATTTTGGAATTGTAAATTCACTATGGAATTCATAAAAGAAAGGGAAATTAGTTAAAAATAAACGTTGATTTATTTTGAAGTGTGGAGATTAATTTACGGATTTGGAACGTAAATTTAATAAATTGGTAAGGATTTATTTAATTGGTTTAAATGAACCATTTTGAAATGAAAGTTGTAAGGGTGTAAATTGATTTGAAATTGGTTTTCAAATGGTTGAAGTGTGGGATATATATCTTATAAAGATATTTTTGAAAATAAATAATTTGGGAAATTATTTGAAATCGGGTGATGTTGTGAATGTTGATTGATAGTTAAATAACCAACTATCAAATATTGACCTTTAAATAAGTATTTGTTGTGAATTGGTTGAAATTGAATGCTACACTTATTTTTAAATTATTGCGCTCGTTATTCGGATTACCCATTCCGAATAGTGATACGACGTAATGGATAGCATTGAAGACCGGTGGTGAAGACCGGGTATTTGTGAAAACGATAGGATGACCTATCGATTGTCTCTGCACCGTTAGCTACGGTATGGAGATTTCCTTTGTGATGGGAAGTTTTATCGGGATTGTGAATACCCGAATTGCAAGGGCTTCTTTTGAAGTGCCTTCGGTTATGTTCGAACCCGGAACAGACTTGTATGGTTACGCGTCTGACATTACATTTTGAGATATAAAGCAGATTTCTTTCTAATACATTTCTGTTGTTGGCGGAGAATTTATTCTCTTAGCTTAACACCCTTCTCTGAGACGTACGCGCTCAGAGGTTATGTAGTTGAAGGTTATCAGTGATATATTCCCAATTTGGTAATGTGGCATGCTGAGTGTTGTTGTGTGATGATTATTTATTGATCATTTGTTGATCAAAGCGTGGTTTTGTGCCTAGCTTTGTGGACGAGACTTCGTCAGACCTCACTCCCCGGAAATGGTCAAAATAGGAATATGCGGCAAGGTTATGAGGGTCGCTCCCTTTAGGGTATGTCATTTCCTTCTGGAAAGGGTGGTATCATGGTATGGAGCCCAGATACTTACTCATGTTGATACACTATATCTATTACTGTGTGGTGTTGTTGGAATCGAGCGCTTGGATAAAGGTCCAAAGGGACCGGGGATGGCATAGTCGTGTAGTAATTACCTAGTGACAAAGGTAACCCGGCCTTGTGTTGGCAGAGAGCTGGTTAAGTTCTCGGGACATCCCGCCAGAGGCGATCCCATGTGGCAGTAGGAAGTTCCTTGGCCTGACCATTTGTTGGAAATCCAAAGAAACAATACGAACCCTGTACGGTTTTAGTTGTATAACCTGCCATGGAATGTGGCGGTAACCTGCTATTGAACATGGTAGCTATAGTAGGCATACGATAATGGTCGTATGTTGGCTAAGATTTATATCTTTACTTTCGAAATGATTTTTTCTACACTATGCACTAGTAATAATATCGAATGTTTCTTTTAATGCGTATCAAGCATCTTTGACTATCATAAGAAGAAATCTCCTCCAATTCTGCGTTTGCATTGTGTGTGTGGCGGGAGGTCTTATGGTAGTCTAATTTTCCAAAAGCATTGCGAATTGACTTTAAAATTATCCTTGTTGTTGTTTTAAAGATAAACTGTTTTAGTTCTCACACCAGTGCCATGACTAACTCGGAGTTTATTGTTTTCCTTCCTAAACTTTGGGTGCCCATAATTTTCCACATGGGCAGTCAAGAGTCAGGTTTATCAGGATATTCTGAAATTCAGGAGTTGCTGGAGGCAAGCCGGATGGCATGGCGTATTCACTAGTATATAGTACTTCTTTTCCGCTGTTTGTTGTTGTACACTCTGATGATGTAATGTAAAGTGATGTAATGTAATAACTGATATAGTTCTTTGTTTAAAGATTATTCATTTATTTATTATATGTTGTTCCGCTGCGATATGTGAGATTCTGATATTGTTTCTGTTCTGTTTCCTTATTTCTTCTATCCTTTTCTTCTACCACTTCTTCTTTAACCCTGAAAATTCGGTTTTCCGGCATTCGATTATGCGGCATTTGATACAGTGGACGTAAGAATGCCGACCTTCGGATCCCGATAAAATCAAATCGTTACAGCTAGTATCAGAGCATATGGTTAAGCGACAACCATGACTCTGTTGGGTGTTACTCATTAGGGATGGAGTCAGTAGTACTCTAGAATGAGTTTGAGTGTAATAATATATACGAGCGTGTATTTGTTAGTGAATATAAAATTATTTTATATTGTGATGATTGGTTTGTTGAGTGGTATATGGATTCTGGTCGGTATAGTCCGTACAACTCTATCGATAGGGATCTCTAAACACTTGTTCAGAACAATTCGGCACGATATCGTTTTAAATTGGGTAAATGAAATAATTTTACCTTGATTATATTTTATATATAAAGGAATAAATTTTCAGAATTATTAAAGTGTATATGAATTGATTGTTTGGTTGTTGAATAAGTTAAATAAAAACAACAATTGTAAAAAGAATAATTGTATAAGGAAATGGATTATAAAGTATGGAATTGTAATTAAAATGATTTATAATTGTGAAACAGGAAAATAATGAAATTTTATAAGGAAAGGTTTATAAATGTAATTTATAAATAAAAGGAGATTTTTAAAAGAATTTAAAAGCACTGAATTCACTATTGTCACTGGGAAATAATAAGGATGATGACTGCAGCATCATCAGTATCATTTTCGAATTTCTGTGTGATGGATTTGCTACCATATTAAATTGAAATTGAAGTTTTGTTGTGATAAACAAATTTGAAAATAAATAAATTTAAAAATCCAAGTTGAAACTGATAAATATAAATGAAATGAATTTTGAACTTATAGTATGAGATAATAAATTTAGCTTTGGATAGGTAAATGAATTTGGAAGTTTAAATATATAAGTTGTATAACTTAGAAAATGAGAAAATGTAAGTGAAACCTATAGTTAAAATGGTTAAACAATTTTGTTAAGTAAAATGAAATATGAATTTGATAGTGATATGAAAATTTGACTTTGGTAAAAGTTAATTAAAATTGAAATCTGAATTGAACTTATAAGTGGAAATTTAAGTGAAGTTAAACAAATGATGTTTAAAGGAAATATAACTTAAGTGAAGTTGAATGAATTTGATTTTGGTGTCAAAGTAAATTAATCAAGAGAAGTGATGAATATGAACTTGAGTTATATAAATGAAATTCAACTTTATATAGTTAAAAGGATTAGCAATTGAATTAGTGAATGGATTGAATGTTAATCAATCGAATGTAAATAAGTTGATATGAAATAATGAATGAAGTGTTAGTTCATTGAAAGCCAAGGTAATTAGAAGTTGAATAATTGAATGAAAATCAATTAAATGTTAAAGCAATTGAAATTAAAAGTGTTGAACCGAATTGAACGTTGAATGTAAATTGAATGAATTTGGTTATGCTGAATATACATTGGTTGTTATTTGATTGTTAGTTGATTGTATATAAATTCATTAAGTGTTAATGGGATTAAATTAGTGAAATTAAAAGTTATGTAATTAAGTTCAAATTGGAAGAAAAATGAATTTGAATAGAATTGAATTTGATTTGGAAGTGAACTAAAATGTGAATGTAAATTAGTGAATATGAACTAATTGAAAATAAAAATAAAAATGAATGAATGGATATTTATAAAATCCAATGTCAACAAATCAAATGTGATTAAAATGAAAAAAACCAATTCATTGAATGTTAATGAGAAATGAAAGAATATTGATTTGGTGATGGATTTGTTGGATGTTTATTGGATGATAGTTGTTTGATGGTTGCATTTGTTGCTTTTGTTGCATTTGCTAAATTGGCATATGTAGTTGTTGTAGTGATATATGTTGTATATTGATATTACTTTCATATATGCATGTTTCTCATGGTTTGTTGATTGTTTAGTAGGTGTGGATTGCGCTTGCTTCGCATTTGGAACTCGCTTTCGCGCTATATTAGTCGTATACGCTCGCTAATAATATATAAGGTACATATCTCGGATTACATACCGTAGTTTTACGCTTTTTCCCTGCGGGATGCCTCATCACTTGATGAGATGTATATTTGTGATATATATACTGTCATTTTTTTTTCGGATCGAGCCACGCAAAGGAGGTTATGGCGAAATTTTTCGAAAATTTAAGGCGTTAGAATATTTTTTTAGAAAATTGGGAATTTTGAAAACTAAGTATGATTTGAAAACTTAGTAAAGTTATTGTATGAAGTTTAACTATGAATTTTGGGAAAGTTAAATACTTAAGAAATTTGTAAATCAAACCTGAACGGTTTGTTTTGAAAAGTTAATGGATTTCAAAACTTTTTCTTACTTGGTAAATTCGAGGACGAAATTCTTTTAAGGGGGAAAGTTTGTAACGACCCAGAATTTTTGTTAATTTAAATATGAATATTTAATTGAATTTAAATATTAATAAGTGAAATTTATAAGTCGAATAAATTTTATTTTGAATAATTAGATTTAATTGGATAATTAAATCAATAATTTAATAGTTGAAATTACAGAAATAATTGAAAATCGAGTTTAATATGATTGAAAATGATTTGGAAAATTTTATTTTATCATATTGAAGTTAGAATAACATTATAGAACTTTTAAAATTGAATTTAAAGTTAATTTGTGAAAATTGAATATTTTAATATTTTATAGACTGGTGAAATTAGCCCTTTTTCGAACAGTCTCAGAATTGGACGAAACTAGTTCCATTGAATCCATAATAGTTTGTTATTATCGGACTTCAATTTTCGTAGCAATCGGAGTTTTCATTTGACTGTGGCAGCACGAAACGCATCGAAATTGTTTTTATATTAATTTGGCGAGTTAAAATAGTCATTTTTCAAACAGTCTCGGATTTCGACGAAACTAGTTTCATCAGATCCGTAATGTGATATTATTGTAAGATTTCAAATTTCGTGTCAATCGGATTTACCGTTTGTCCGGGGCAAGCCAAAACGCATAGAAATTATTTTAAATCGATTTAATTTAAATTTGATCGTTTATTGCCGTAACTCGCACAGATGATCGAATTAGCTTCCGAAACACGTTCCATTGTGTTCGGAACGCAGGGTAAACCTTAGAAACGTCAACCGGCACGCTACGTTTGGAGTTCGAAAAATTCGGAATGAATAGTAATTTGGAACTTTTCTATAAAAGGCCCCTTGTTTTCTCATTTTTCACAAAACCCTAGGTTAAAACCTTAAGGCCGCCACTTCTTATTTCCATGGCCGAGAATTGTCCCCCCTTCCTCCTTTAATCTCTCCCAATCTACGCAATATTTCAAGAAACTTTCTACACGAAAGATGAAGAGCTTCACGAGAGCTTCAGATCCGTACGGTGATGATCATCTATAGAACGTGGTGATGCTCGAATTTCTACCGTGAAGTACCCACGTTCGCGCGCAAATTTAGGTTGCTAGGGGGGGCCGAGCTCGAGGAGGTTGAGGCCGAATGTTGTATTTGCGTTGGGCTTCGAAACCGTGGTGCCTGATCGTCGTCGAAGTTGTTGTAGGTGATGCGACAATTAGGGTTTGAGCGTGCGTATGGGTTCTTCGTGACCTGGAAATGAACTAAGGAGAGAGGAAGGGAAACGAGGCCAGGATCTGAGCAAGCAAATTGAACGACCCTGATTAATTCCACGGTTTATGGAGAAAAAAATGAAGTGTTAAATTATTTTATAATTCGTTCAAACTTTAAACTGCTATAACTTTGTGATACGAGGTCGAAAAATTACGAAACCTCTTGCGTCGGTTTCGTTTCGTCGAGCACTACGCAATGGAGCTGGATTGGAATCGTTTGGAGCTAGTGAAAATTTCGGGTAAAATTAAACGTCCGTTTAATTTTATTCGAAATAAAACGCTACAAATTGCTATTGGAAAATCAAGGTGAGAACTTCTCACTCAATCGAATTAGTTTCGATTTTAATTTTAAATAGTTAGATTTAAAATTGTTGATTGTTTGATTGGATGATGATTGTTATCTATTGATTGTTAAAATAGACATTATGCGCCGTTGGTAAGCGGATGTTATTTATTAAAAACATATACCGCGATAATTCCAACTTATATGGAATTGGTATTATATATGTACTTGGAATTGATTTCCCGCATTATATAGCGGATGAGACCCTATTGCGCCGCATAATAGCAAATAGTATTTATAAATCCCATATACCGCGATATTTCGTCTTGAAGCGAAATTGGTATTGTGCTAACATCTTTGGATGCAGGGAAACAGGTTGGAGGGATCCAACTGGATTTCTCAAACATTTGAATTGGTTTCAATGTCGTGTTTTGATCTATTTGTTGATCTATTTATAATCTGCGTGATTATCTTTGTGATTGAGATTGTTAAAGGCTAAATTTTAGCCGAATATATTTTGGTAGCATTAGATGCCGAAATTAAATAAAATTGGATTTTTGAAAAATTAAGTTGAGAATTCAGAATAAAATTTAATTTTGGAATTTATTCATTTTAACTAAATAAACGTTATAATTTTTATTATTATAAAAATGATATTTTTGGAAAACAATACTTAAGTATGATTTTGGAGTTACACAAGCTTTAACAACAATTTGTAAATTATTAAAAGGATTGGTTTATTTAAATTAGGATTTTTGAATTATTATAAATGATTTATATAAAATATTTATAAAAATTTTTATTTATAAGTTAAAAATATTGGAATTATAAAACAAGTTTTTATAAGTGTTAAAATGGAATATAAATGGATTTCATAAGTGAATGAAATTCACAATTTTATAAATTGTGGAATTATAAAATGAATATATTTTATAAAAAAAATTATAAGTAATTAACTTATAAATTGGATTTTTTGCGTGTAAATGGAATATGGATTGAATTTGTTAATAAAGTGATTTTAAAAGTGGAAGTTGCCATAAAATATAAATGGAATTTATAAACGTTGTTTTATAAATCCGAAAACGACTTATTTTGATAAGCTGATTATTATAACTTATTAAAGGAAATATATCCACGATTTTGGACAGTGGACAATCCTTTAGATAAAATATGTAGAAATTGAATTTAGTTAATGAAGTATATTCACGATTTTGGACGGTGAATAATATATTAAAGAAATATTTTGGAAAAGTGATACTTTAAAATAGAATTAAAACGATTTAAAACGTTTTAAAATGTGTTAAGTATCGAAATCATGGATTTCAATATTTATTGTTGAAATAGACGTTTTCGAGAAATAGAAGGAAATTGTGGACTATAACACTGTTGTTATAGTAAATGATTTCCGAAAGGAAATGTTTTATGTAGTATTGGGATTTATATATCTATTTTAAGTTCGAATCCCTATACTAGTGATTTTGGGTTGTCGTAACGATGTTTTACGTAACATTCGTTTTGACCCAAATAAATGTGTTTAAGAGAATGATTTCTTAAAAGAATGAAATATATACTTAATTTAGATTTAAGTATATTAAATATTTTCAAAATGTTGAAAATAAAGAGATTTGGTGAATTACTTATTGTTAAATAAGTATGGAAATATTTTTCCAATATGAAGTGAATGTTGGAGATTTTATCTTTTAAAGATAAATTGAAAATGAATATTAGAAATCGATTTAAAAATCGTATATTCATAGATATTTTGGAATTGTAAATTCACTATGGAATTCATAAAAGAAAGGGAAATTAGTTAAAAATAAACATTGATTTATTTTGAAGTGTGGAGATTAATTTACGAATTTGGAACGTAAATTTAATAAATCGGTAAGGATTTATTTAATTGGTTTAAATAAACTATTTTGAAATGAAAGTTGTAAGGGTGTAAATTGATTTGAAATTGGTTTTCAAATGGTTGAAGTGTGGGATATATATCTTATAAAGATATTTTTGAAAATAAATAATTTGGAAAATTATTTGAAATCGGGTGATGTTGTGAATATTGATTGATAGTTAAATAACCAACTATCAAATATTGACCTTAAAATAGGTATTTGATGTGAATTGGTTGAAATTGAATGCTACACTTATTTTTAAATTATTGCGCTCGTTATTCGGATTACCCATTCCGAATAGTGAACGACGTAATGGATAGCATTGAAGACCGGTGGTGAAGACCGGGTATTTGTGAAAACGATAGGATGAACTATCGATTGTCTCTGCACCGTTAGCTACGGTATGGAGATTTCCTTTATGATGGGAAGTTTTATCGGGATTGTGAATACCCGGATTGCAAGGGCTTCTTTTGAAGCGCCTTCGGTTCTGTTCGAACCCGGAACATACTTGTATGGTTACGTGTCTGACATTACATTTTGAGATATAAAGCAGATTTCTTTCAAATACATTTCTGTTGGTGGCGGAGAATTTATTCTCTTAGCTTAACACCCTTCTCTGAGACGTACGCGCTCAGAGGTTATGTAGTTGAAGGTTATCAGTGATATATTCCCAATTTGGTAATGTGGCATGCTGAGTGTTGCTGTGTGATGATTATTTATTGATCATTTGTTGATCAAAGCATGGCTTTGTGCCTAGCTTTGTGGACGAGACTTCGTCAGACCTCACTCCCCGGAAATGGTCAAAACAGGAATATGCGGCAGGTTATGAGGGTCGCGCCCTTTAGGGTATGTTATTTCCTTCTGGAAAGGGTCGTATCATGGTATGGAGCCCAGATACTTACTCATGTTGATACACTATATCTATTATTGTGTGGTGTTGTTGGAATCGAGCGCTCGGATAAAGGTTCAAAGGGACCGGGGATGGCATAGTCGTGTAGTAATTACCTAGTGACAAAGGTAACCCGGCCTTGTGTTGGTAGAGAGCTGGTTAAGTTCTCGGGACGTCCCGCCAGAGGCGATCCCATGTGGCAGTAGGAAGTTCCTTAGCCTGGCCATTTGTTGGAAATCCAAAGAAACAATACGAACCCTGTACGGTTTTAGTTGTATAACCTGCCATGGAATGTGGCGGTAACCTACTATTGAACATGATAGCTATAGTAGGCATACGATAATGGTCGTATGTTGGCTAAGATTTATATCTTTACTTTCGAAATGATTTTTTCTACACTATGCACTAGTAATAATATCGAATGTTTCTTTTAATGCGTATCAAGCATCTTTGACTATCATAAGAAGAAATCTCCTCCAATTCTGCGTTTGCATTGTGTGTGTGGCGGGAGGTCTTATGGTAGTCTAATTTTCCAAAAGCATTGCGAATTGACATTAAAATTATCCTTGTTGTTGTTTTAAAGATAAATTGTTTTAGTTATCACACCAGTCCCATGACTAACTCGGAGTTTATTGTTTTCCTTCCTAAACTCTGGGTGCCCATAATTTTCCACATGGGCAGTCAAGAGTCAGGTTTATCAGGATATTCTGAAATTCAGGAGTTGCTGGAGGCAAGCTGGATGGCATGGCGTATTCACTAGATATAGTACTTCTTTTCCGCTGTTTGTTGTTGTACACTCTGATGATGTAATGTAATAACTGATATAGTTCTTTGTTTAAAGATTATTCATTTATTTATTATATGTTGTTCCGCTGCGATATGTGAGATTCTGATATTGTTTCTGTTCTGTTTCCTTATTTCTTCTATCCTTTTCTTCTACCTCTTCTTCTTTAACCCTAACAATTCGGTTTTCCGGCATTCGATTATGCGGCATTTGATACAGTGGACGTAAGAATGCCGACCTTCGGATCTCGATAAAATCGAATCGTTACAGCTGGTATCAGAGCATATGGTTAAGCGACAACCATGGCTCTGTTGGGTGTTACTCATTAGAAATGGAGTCAGTAGTACTCTAGAATGAGTTTGAGTATAATAATAGATAGGAGCGCGTATTTGTTAGTGAATATAAAATTATTTTTTATATTGTGATGATTGGTTTGTTGAGTGGTATATGGATTCTGGTCGGTATAGTCCGTACAACTCTATCGATAGGGATCTCTAAACACTTGTTCAGAACAATTCGGCACGATATCGTTTTAAATTGGGTAAATGAAATAATTTTACCTTGATTATATTTTATATATAAAGGAATAAATTTTCAGAATTATTAAAGTGTATATGAATTGATTGTTTGGTTGTTGAATAAGTTAACTAAAAACAACAATTGTAAAAAGAATAATTGTATAAGGAAATGGATTATAAAGTATGGAATTATAATTAAACTGATTTACAATTGTGAAACAATCTTGTATAAGTAAAGGAAAATAATGAAATTTTATAAGGAAAGGTTTATAAATGTAATTTATAAATAAAAGGAGATTTTTCAAAGAATTTAAAAGCACTGAATTCACTATTGTCACTGGGAAATAATAAGGATGATGACTGCAGCATCATCAGTATCATTTTCGAGTTTCTATGTGATGGATTTGCTACCATATTAAATTGAAATTGAAGTTTTGTTGTGATAAACAAATTTGAAAATAAATAAATTTAAAAATCCAAGTTGAAATTCATAAATATATGTGAAATGAATTTTGAACTTATAGTATGAGATAATAAATTTTGCTTTGGATAGGTAAATGAATTTGGAAGTTAAAAATATAAGTTGTCTAACTTAGAAAAATGAGAAAATGTAAGTGAAACCAATAGTTAAAATGGTTAAACAATTTTGTTAAGTAAAATGAAATATGAATTTGATAGTGATATGAAAATTTGACTTTGGTAAAAGTTAATTAAAATTGAAATATGAATTGAACTTATAAGTGGAAATTTAAGTGAAGTTAAACAAATGATGTTTATAGGAAATATAACTTAAGTGAAGTTGAATGAATTTGATTTTGGTGTCAAAGTAAGTTAATCAAGAGAAGTAATGAATATGAACTTGAGTTACATATATGAAATTCAACTTTATATAGTTAAAAGGATTAGCAATTGAATTAGTGAATGGATTGAATGTTAATCAATCGAATGTAAATAAGTTGATATGAAATAATGAATGAAGTGTTAATTCATTGAAAGCCAATGTAATTAGAAGTTGAATAATTGAATGAAAATCAATTAAATGTTAAAGCAATTGAAATTAAAAGTGTTGAACCGAATTGAATGTTGAAAGTAAATTGAATGAATTTGGTTATGCTGAATATACATTGGTTATTATTTGATTGTTAGTTGATTGTATATAAATACATTAAGTGTTAATGGGATTAAATTAGTGAAATTAGAAGTTATGTAATTAAGTTCAAATTGGAAGAAAAATGAATTTGAATAGAATTGAATTTGATTTGGAAGTGAACTAAAATGTGAATGTAAATTAGTGAATATGAACTAATTGAAAATAAAAATAAAAATGAATGAATGGATATTTATAAAATCCAATGTCAACAAATCAAATGTGATTAAAATGAAAAAAACCAATTCATTGAATGTTAATGAAAAATGAAAGAATGTTGATTTGGTTATGGATTTGTTGGATGTTTATTGGATGATAGTTGTTTGATGGTTGCATTTGTTGCTTTTGTTGCATTTGCTATGTTGGCATATGTAGTTGTTGTAGTGATATATGTTGTATATTGATATTACTTTCATATATGCATGTTTATCATGGTTTGTTGAGTGTTTAGTAGGTGCGGATTGCGCTTGCTTCGCATTTGGAGCTCGCTTTCGCGCTATATTAGCCGTATACGCTCGCTAATAATATATAAGGTACATATCTCGGATTACATACCGTACTTTTACACTTTTTCCCTGCGGGATGCCTCATCACTTGATGAGATGTATATTTGTGATATATATACTGTCATTTTTTTCCGTATCGAGCCGCGCAAAGGAGGTTATGGCGAAATTTTTCGAAAATTTAAGGCGTTAGAATATTTTTTAGAAAATTGGGAATTTTGAAAACTAAGTATGATTTGAAAACTTAGTAAAGTTATTGTATGAAGTTTAACTATGAATTTTGGGAAAGTAAAATACTTAAGAAATTTTTAAATCAAACTTGAATAGTTTGTTTTGAAAAGTTAATGGATTTCAAACTTTTTCTTACTTGGTAATTTCGAGGACGAAATTCTTCTAAGGGGGGAAGTTTGTAATGACCCAGAATTTTTGTTAATTTAAATATGAATATTTAATTGAATTTAAATATTAATAAGTGAAATTTATAAGTCGAATCCAATTATTTCGAATAATTGGATTTAATTGGATAATTAAATCAATAATTTAATAGTTGAAATTACAGAAATAATTGAAAATCGAGTTTAATATGATTGAAAATGATTTGGAAAATTTTATTTTATCATATTGAAGTTAGAATAACATTATAGAACTTTTAAAATTGAATTTAAAGTTAATTTGTGAAAATTGAATATTTTAATATTTTATCGACTAGTGAAATTAGCCATTTTTCGAACAGTCTCAGAATTGGACGAAATTAGTTCCATTGGATCCGTAATAGTTTGTTATTATCGAATTTCAATTTTCGTAGCAATCGGAGTTTTCGTTTGACCGTGGCAGCTCGAAACTCATCGAAATTGTTTTAATATTAATTTGGCGAGTTAAAATAGTCATTTTTCAAACAGTCTCGGATTTCCACGAAACCAGTTTCATTACTGTGATATTATTGTAATATTTCAAATTTCGTGTCAATCGAATTTACCGTTTGTCCAGGGCAAGCCAAAACGCATAGAAATTAGTTTAAATCGATTTAATTTAAATTTGATCATTTATTGCCGTAACTCGCACAAATGATCGATTTAGCTTCCGAAACACGTTCCATTGTGTTCGAAACGCAGGGTAAACATTAGAAACGTTAGTCGGCACTCTTCGTTTGGAGTTTGGAAAGTTCGGAATGAATAGTAATTTGGAAATTTTCTATAAAAGCCCCCTTGTTTTCTCATTTTTCACAAAACCCTAGGTTAAAACCTTCAGGCCGCCACTTCTTATTTCCATGGCCGAGAATTGTCCCCCCTTCTTCCTTTAATCTCTCCCAATCTACGCAATATTTCAAGAGACTTTCTACACGAAAGATGAAGAGCTTCACGAGAGCTTCAGATCCGTACGGTGATGATCATCTATAGAACGTCGTGATGCTCGAATTTCTACCGTAAAGTACCCACGTTCGCGCGCAAATTTAGGGTGCTAGGGGGGACGAGCTCGTGGAGGTTGAGGCCGAAGGTTGTATTTGCGTTGGGTTTCGAAACCGTGGTGTCTGATCGTCGTTGAAGTTGTTGTAGGTGATGCGACAATTAGGGTTTGAGCGTGCGTATGGGTTCTTCGTGACCTGGAAATGAACAAAGGGGAGAGGAAGGGAAACGCGGCCAGGATCTAAGCAAGCAAATTGAACGGTCTTGATTAATTCCAAGGTTTATTAAGAAAAAAATAAAGTGTTAAATTATTTTATAATTCGTTCAAACTTTAAACTGCTATAACTTTGTGATACGAGGTCGAAAAATTACGAAACCTCTTGCGTCGGTTTCGTTTCGTCGAGCACTACGCAATGGAGCTGGATTGGAATCGTTTGGAGCTAGTGAAAATTTCGGGTAAAATTAAACGTCCGTTTAATTTTATTCGAAATAAAACGCTACAAATTGCTATTGGAAAATCAAAGTGAGAACTTCTCACTCAATCGAATTAGTTTCGATTTTAATTTTTAATAGTTAGATTTAAAATTGTTGATTGTTTGATTGGATGATGATTGTTATCTATTGATTGTTAAAATAGACATTATGCGCCGTTAGTAAGCGAATGTTATTTATTAAAAACATATATTGCGATAATTCCAACTTATATGGAATTGGTATTATATATGTACTTGGAGTTAATTTCCCGCATTATATAACGGATGAGACCCTATTGCGCCGCATAATAGCGGATAGTATTTTATAAATCCCATATACCGCGATATTTCGTCTTGAAGCGAAATTGGTATTGTGCTAACATCTTTGGATGCAGGGAAACAGGTTGGAGGGATCCAACTGGATTCCTCAAACATTTGAATTGGTTTCAATGTTGTGCGTTGATCTATTTGTTGATCTATTTATAATCTGCGTCATTATCTTTGTGATTAAGATTGTTAAAGGCTAAATTTTAGCCGAATATATTTTGGTATCGTTAGATGCCGAATTTAAATAAAATTGGATTTTTGAAAACTTAAGTTGAGAATTCAGAATAAAATTTAATTTTGGAATTTATTCATTTTAAATAAATAAACGTTATAATTTTTATTATTATAAAAATGATATTTTTGGAAAACAATACTTAAGTATGATTTTGGAGTTATATAAGCTTAATAACGATTTGTAAATTATTAAAAGGATTGGTTTATTTAAATTGGGAATTTTGAATTATTATAAATGATTTGTATAAAATATTTATAAAAATTTATATTTATAAGTTAAAAATATTAGAATTATAAAACAAGTTTTTATAAGTGTTAAAATGGAATATAAATAGATTTCATAAGTAAATGAAATTCACAGTTTTATAAATTGTGGAATTATAAAATGAATATATTTTATAAAAAAAACTTATAAGTAATTAACTTATAAATTGGATTTTTTGCGTGTAAATGAAATATGGATTGTATTTGTTAATAAAGTGGTTTTAAAAGTTGAAGTTGCCATAAAATATAAATGGAATTTATAAACGTTGTTTTATAAATCCGAAAACGACTTATTTTGATAAGCTGATTATTATAACTTATTAAAGGAAATATATCCACGATTTTGGACAGTGGACAATCCTTTAAATAAAATATGTAGAAATTGAATTTAGTTAATGAAGTATATTCACGATTTTGGACGGTGAATGATATATTAAAGAAATATTTTGGAAAAGTCATATTTTAAAATAGAATTAAAACGATTTAAAACGTTTTAAAATGTGTTGAGTATCGAAATTATGGATTTCAACATTTATTGTTGAAATAGACGTTTTCGAGAAATAGAAGGAAATTGTGGACTATAACACTGTTGTTATAGTAAATGATTTCCGAAAGGAAATGTTTTATGTAGTATTGGGATTTATATATCTATTTTAAGTTCGAATCCCTATACTAGTGATTTTGGGTTGTCGTAACGATGTTTTACGTAACATTCGTTTTGACCCAAATAAATGTGTTTAAGAGAATGATTTCTTAAAAGAATGAAATATATACTTAATTTAGATTTAAGTATATTGAATATTTTCAAAATGTTTAAAATAAAGAGATTTGGTGAATTACTTATTGTTAAATAAGTATGGAAATATTTTTCCAATATGAAGTGAATGTTGGAGATTTTATCTTTTAAAGATAAATTGAAAATGAATACTAGAAATCGATTTAAAAATCGTATATTCATAGATATTTTGGAATTGTAAATTCACTATGGAATTCATAAAAGAAAGGGAAATTAGTTAAAAATAAACATTGATTTATTTTGAAGTGTGGAGATTAATTTACGGATTTGGAACGTAAATTTAATAAATCGGTAAGGATTTATTTAATTGGTTTAAATGAACCATTTTGAAATGAAAGTTGTAAGGGTGTAAATTGATTTGAAATTGGTTTTCAAATGGTTGAAGTGTGGGATATATATCTTATAAATATATTTTTGAAAATAAATAATTTGGGAAATTATTTGAAATCGGGTGATGTTGTGAATATTGATTGATAGTTAAATAACCAACTATCAAATATTGACCTTTAAATAGGTATTTGTTGTGAATTGGTTGAAACTGAATGCTACACTTATTTTTAAATTATTGCGCTCGTTATTCGGATTACCCATTCCGAATAGTGATACGACGTAATGGATAGCATTGAAGACTGGTGGTGAAGAACGGGTATTTGTGAAAACGATAGGATGACCTATCGATTGTCCCTGCACCGTTAGCTACGATATGGAGATTTCCTTTGTGATGGGAAGTTTTATCGCGATTGTGAATACCTGGATTGCAAGGGCTTCTTTTGAAGTGCCTTCGGTTCTGTTCGAACCCGGAACAGGCTTGTATGGTTACGTGTCTGACATTACATTTTGAGATATAAAGCAGATTTCTTTCAAATACATTTCTATTGGTGGCGGAGAATTTATTCTCTTAGCTTAACACCCTTCTCTGAGACGTACGCGCTTAGAGGTTATGTAGTTAAAGGTTATCTGTGATATATTCCCAATTTGGTAATGTGGCATGCTGAGTGTTGTTGTATGATGATTATTTATCGATTATTTATCGATCTTTTGTTGATCAAAGCGTGGCTTTGTTCCTAGCTTTGTGGACGAGACTTCGTCAGACCTCACTCCCCGGAAATGGTCAAAACAGGAATATGCGGCAAGGTTATGAGGGTCGCGCCCTTTAGGGTATGTCATTTCCTTCTGGAAAGGGTGGTATCATGGTATGGAGCCCAGATACTTACTCTTGTTGATGCACTATATCTATTACTGTGTGGTGTTGTTGGAATCGAGCGCTCGGATAAAGGTCCAAAGGGACCGAGGATGGCATAGTCGTGTAGTAGTTACTTAGTGACAAAGGTAACCCGGCCTTGTGTTAGCAGAGAGCTGGTTAAGTTCTCGGGATGTCCCACCAGAGGCGATCCCATGTGGTAGTAGGAAGTTCCTTAGCCTGACCATTTGTTGGAAATCCAAAGAAACAATACGAACCCAGTACGGTTTTAGTTGTATAACCTGCCATGGAATGTGGCGGTAACCTGCTATTGAACATGGTAGCTATAGTAGGCATACGATAATGGTCGTATGTTGGCTAAGATTTATATCTTTACTTTCGAAATGATTTTTTCTACACTATGCACTAGTAATAATATCGAATGTTTCTTTTAATGCGTATCAAGCATCTTTGACTATCATAAGAAGAAATCTCCTCCAATTCTGCGTTTGCATTATGTGTGTGGCGGGAGGTCTTATGGTAGTCTCATTTTCCAAAAGCATTGCGAATTGACTTTAAAATTATCCTTGTTGTTGTTTTAAAGATAAACTATTTTAGTTCTCACACCAGTCCCATGACTGACTCGGTGTTTATTGTTTTCCTTCCTAAACTCTGGGTGCCCATAATTTTCCACACGGGCAGTCAAGAGTCAGGTTTATCAGGATATTCTGAAATTCAGGAGTTGTTGGAGGCAAGCCGGATGGCATGGCGTATTCACTAGTATATAGTACTTCTTTTCCGCTGTTTGTTGTTGTACACTCTGATGATGTAATGTAAAGTGATGTAATGTAATAACTGATATAGTTCTTTGTTTAAAGATTATTCATTTATTTATTATATATTGTTCCGCTGCAATATTTGAGATTCTGATATTGTTTCTGTTCTGTTTCCTTATTTCTTCTATCCGTTTCTTCTACCTCTTCTTCTTTAACCCTAACAATTCGGTTTTCCGGCATTCGATTATGCGGCATTTGATACAGTGGACGTAAGAATGCCGACCTTCGGATCCCGATAAAATCGAATCGTTACATTAACTATCGATTTCAGTATCCTTCTTTGTGTTTCATCGATTCAAGAAGATTTGTTTGTTCATTTGGAACATTTAACTCTTGGTATTCTTAAGTTAAGAATGTTGTCGAGTCAAGATAGGAAGCAACACTACCCTAACTTGTCCAACTTTATTGTTTTCCATAGGGTAGTATTAATTTATTTTCGATAGTTGAATTCGTCGACTATCGATTTTGATATCCTTCTTTGTGTTTCGTCAACCTAGGATGATTTGTTGCTCTTTTTGAGCATTGGCATCTAACACCGTGGATAACAAAAACCAAAGAGTGAGTGGGAGCTAAGCCGGTTGGGTCGCACCCATTAGGGTATATTCACATTTATCTAAAGGTTTGTTGGTAGCATGCATGTGGTGATGTGAAATATTCGGATGCTCATGTGGAGCAGGTCCCGGTTTGGAAGTTCTAGAGAGTGGTGTGTGTTTCGGTTGGGCTCTTAAGTATATTTTATCTAAAGGCATACTTTTCGATGCAAGGGGGCTCACCCTCCTGGTCGTGTTGGACAAAATTCATTCTTCTTGGTTTATTTTGACCTTGGAGTTGATTTTTTCTTAATTGCATTAAGAAGTGCCTTATGCTCTTCTCTATGTTTAATTATTTTTATCCATTATTTAAGGCTCGATTTTGTACATTCTTCGGGTATGGGATTTGTTCTTACTTGTGCCCATCCTTTATGTTTGGATTTTTTTATGTTGTTTTTCCATTCTCTAGTGTATGGATGTTTTTCTTGTGAGGTAAAAACCTATTCCATGGTCTTACAGAGTTATTATATTACAACGTATTACTTGAGTTTCCCAGGCTGGTTTTCAAGACTAACCCGAGTGTTATTTTATTGTAATGCTCGGGTCAGACCTAGTATTTTTCTAGGTTGTCGTTTATGGGACAGGAAGCTTATGAAGTGGATATGGATGTTCACCTACCGTATTATTTTATTTTCCATTGTACTACATTGGATACCTATCAGCAATTATGAGGTTGGGAAATTATAACTGTCCAGTTGATGAGGTTATTTTTAACTTGATGTACCATGGATCTCAGAGTGATAACTTATACTGTCTTGGATATATTATATGTTGTCATTTCCGCTGCTAGATTCTATTTCCCATGTTGTTCTTTTTATTTTACCCCAGTAATCTTCCTTTTCG
This sequence comes from Allium cepa, assembly GCA_030765085.1. NCBI lineage: Eukaryota > Viridiplantae > Streptophyta > Magnoliopsida > Asparagales > Amaryllidaceae > Allium > Allium cepa. The sequence continues at coordinate 564,868,528 of CM060935.1, forward strand.
ACGATCGGATGTTCGGCATTTGAATGCCAAGAATTATTCAGTGCCGACTTTAGATGGTCGAAAAGATGGGTCACCACAACTTCTTAACTAGCACTGGATTTGATACCCATTCGGGGTACATAGCATTATTGATGAAGCTATTAGTTGTTAGCTTATCCACTTCCTCTTTCAACATAGTGGATCACTCCGGACCCAAACTATGCCTTTTTTGCTTTATTGGAGGGCATTATGGGTTCACATTTAATGTATGACATGCTATCTCTGATGATATTCCATACATATCGGAATGCCTCAAGGCAAATACATCCATGTTTGTCCGAAGAAACCTTGTCTACTCCTTCTTAATCTTCACGTGGAGTTAAAACCGATCTTTAGGACTCGAGTGGGGTCATCATGATTGATAGGGATGTTAATCATCACCTCTTTTGCGGCCGCCCTCGCATCCTCTGGCTCTTTCCTTGGATCCATAGATTAGTAAAATTTACCATGATGTATGAGCCAGGGATTAAGTAGTGATTACTATGCATCCACTGATTTGATGTAGAGAGCCTTCTTTACACCTTTTCCTTTTTCATGTCGCTTCGCCCCTCTTATCTTAGTAACTTAGTATCAGCGTCTTATATTATAATATTTTTGAATGGCTCATACCCTATTCTTAGTTAGGAACTATGACAACTTGCACTTCCTAACACACCAATTCAAAACTTAGGGTGACTTTCAGACTCGCGTCGGTGCCAAGAAGTATGAGCTATTGGCTTTTTAAACATTATAGAGAATAAAGGTGTAAGGATAAAATCTAAGCCATTCTACACTTTCAGATCTCACAGCGGAATAAAATAAAATATAAATACAGAAAAAACATCTTAAAAATATTTCAGAAAACACAGTCTCAAAACAGTATATAGCCAAAAACCAGAGTATACAGAAATATAGCCTATAGTCTGATAAGTGTGAAGTTTGATAAATAGTTATATGGAGGGTAATAGAAAATAAAAAGCAACTCTAATGCCAAGATCGCCTATCCACGTACTAATCTCTAGGCATATCACCTGCTTCCCTATCCTCTTATGGTGGAGAAAAAGAAAGGAAAGGAGCGGGTCAGACAAAAGTCTCGCGAATGAGTTAAATCATTAATATACGATGATCACATGCAATTAAATTTATTAATAATCTATGTGTCCTAGGGTTCTCTGCTAGTGTTTGTGAATTACTTATTAAGATAGGTTTCATTACGGGGTATAGTTCTCAACACACCTACACTAACATCTTGTGAGGGTTACACTTAGGGTTTAATAAATAATCAACCTTAAGATGAACCATGGATCGGCTAATAACCACTAAAACTACTCCAACATAGGATTTCTTTCAATATCTTCCTTGGGACTACATTTCCATATTACAACTACGCGTATTATATTATTGATTGAGGGGTTGCCCGCAATGCCGACTTGTGTCGAAGACGTCTACCGCATCAATGTCCACCTCTTAATGGTGACGTAACGCCCCTTATTGCACCATGTCGGGATCCATCGAAAATGTAGTATCACATCAATGTCTCCATGCATATCAAGAAACTCCTAATAGTGCCGAGCCACACACTTCTTCTAGCATCATCATCAGTGTGTGCGTACATCGCAAAACTCCTATGAGTGCAATTTTGTGACAGAATCAACTCAGTCAAAAATCGATCCCACTAAATAAATAATGCCTAGGCCTTATTGCCTACACACACATTTATCCAGTCTTGTAACCTCCAAGAATCGCAAACCTAGAGAGCTAGTTTCTCTATTCATAATAACATCCATGTATAATATGCAATTAACTTAATAATCTGGGCCTTAGGCCATGGCTCAAAATGCATCCAGAATTAGAACGCCGGTTCACTGCAGCGGTCGACTGTTTGCTGTCGACCGGCTCCACTAAGCCTATCAACCAATCGAGATGTGTGTATTTTAATTATGTTGTTTATTAGTTATCATTATTTTCAATTATAGTAAACGTTAATCACATATTGCATATTACAGTAAACTACTAATTATAGTGAACCTTCATTTTGTCAATCTACAAACTTTAAAATTTTCAATTATAATCCCTAACAACTTCATAAACATGTTTATTTATCAAAATGAATTAAACTAGGTTTAGAATTAACATATATCGGTATATATTCAATTCAACAAATAGGATATCCAACCTAAACCAATTTTTATACTATAGGTTTACTTATATAGATCTAGATTGGACAAGATCATATTCAAATAGGTTAAATTTTTATTCAAATTCGAATCTATGAAAACTATTTGATAAATAATATTTTTTATTTAATCTAACAATTTCAAATTAGATAAGGTATAAATTAAATTAATTACATGTAAATCATGTTATTAATCATTGAAACCACTCATATTTAAAAAGTTATACCTCTTTGATTTCCACATAACCATCTTTCTTTCTAGATGTTGAGTCCTTCCCACCGCTTGATTTCTCCTTTAATTTGCTCTTAAATTTTTAATTTGAGAAACTAGTTTTATAGGAGATAGAGATTTGGGCAAAACCTGCACGTGCTGCTTCTGATTAGTGAATTAGGGTTTAGGTTAGCATTCTATTTATAACAGCACAATCTAACGTTGACCGTTGATTAAATTCTAATTAAACCAAAATCATTAGCCTACCCAAACCCTTTCCCAAAAATAAATGACCAGTTGACCACTTAGATTGGAGCGGTCGATCGCTAGATGTCAACTGGTACAATCTGGGTTATCGACTGATGGGTTTCCTTATGTCGATTCAGCCAGTGACATAGCCAAAAGTCACATATAAGTGTAAATATGTTTACAGTTGGCCTATTTTTGTAATTTTTTTGCAAACATCAAAATTTCTTAATATATATTAATTAATTTATTTAACTTATAACATATTACAAGCTGATTAAATCCGGTGATATTTCGAAGACTGCACAGTTTTGGTTGAGCGACTCGAAGGTGCGAATTTAGTCAATAATTGATATTGAAATTCGAATATTACCATCCATACGTCACCTAGCTGATGGTTTAATAGTTTCCCATATTCATTACTTATGGATCCTTTTGGCAAAATCATATTTTATATCGATTTAAGTAAACCTTTAAGCAACAATATACTATATGCACTTTCTCTTCATCACCGTTGTATCACTTCCAATTTATGGAGTTTGGTCATAGTCAAAACTCAACCAATATCTATATATAACTATTCGGTCCATCTCCAAAGTCCTTAGTTTAATTATAACATTTATTATTAACTAGCCTGCCTCAGTCGAAGGCTTCTCACTTTGAGTCAACTATAATTGTCTGTGATACTAACCTCTCATAACAAAAGAGACAGACTCTCTATTGAATATTGTTTCACATTCTATGCTTCAACTTAAACCCAATTATAGTCCTTTGGTGGTTGACCTGCCATTATCTAATTATATTCAAAATGGAATTTTCACATCGAAGTTCTAATTCATTCTAAAGTTGAAAGAACTGCATAACATCGTCACACTGAGATTTCCTATTTGACCTTAGTATTATCAACCAATATGAAACTCTTTATTGATTCATTCTGTAATCTTCCAATAACTGCCAGCACGTAACTTCTTGGTTTCCCCAGTAGCCATGAGCAATTTATTGCCTAATATTTAGAGGGCATTACATAGAGGGTTACGAGTATGCCCTAGGGGCAATCATGTAATTTATTATATATATAAATATATATATAACTCTATAACTAATCTGGTTCATAATAAAAGGTATTTAATTTCTATTATATACTATGTTATATTGTGATATAATTTATTAAGTAATTAATTTATGGTATATAAATAGAAAATCCTGAAATGATATGTTATGTGGTACTAAATACAAGGAGTGGTAATAATGAGAAAGTTGTCGCATTATACAAAATAACATATTATTTTAAATATTAATCAAGAAGCACCGAGAAAGAAATCGATACACCCTTGAGATCAGATCATGTATCTGTAACATCCCAAAATTTTGAATTTTGAATTTGGTAACTTATTTAGATTTTTGAAGAAATATGAGAAGTTTCAAAGGAATAAAATATTACTAATATTAATATTACAAAGATATATGGATAAATAAATATTGGGTAATTTAAGTTGTATATAAATAATAATAATAAATAAAGAAAAACATGTAACAAACAAGAAATAGTATTAGATAATAAAATAAAATATATGTGGTCAATTAAATATCAATAGATAACTTAAAAATAGAAATAAAATTCAAGGTTTATGATTGTAGTAAAATCATATAGATATAAAATGACATAGGAATACATATAAACTTGTATGAAAATGTTATAAACCAAGAAACAATAGAATAAAGAGTTGTATGCAAAACAAATAAAAATTTGATTACAAAAATCTGCAAAACAAAACAAAACTTTGTACTTACAAAAAATAAATCAAACAACATATATATGTTACAAAAATGGGAGCATAAGCAATTAATGCTATCTATTCTTCAGAATAATAAGATCAAATCAGCCGAAATAAACATGGCTTAGTCAACAAGAAAAAAAAATATGATCAAAGAAAAAACTGTTGCACCAGTTAGAACCCTCCATTAGTACCAAACCTGATTCCTTTATATATATATATACATATGCATATTTGTTTTAGTTCATTCGTTCATCAAAAATATAGCAAAGCCTGAGAGAATAAAAGAAAACATTATTATTTTACAAATTCAAGATCATATAACAAAACAAAACATAAAAACTTTTAAGCACATTATCTGTAGGGTTTCAAACAAGGGAAGTTCTCTGTTTCAGGAAAATTCAGGTGAGTAAACTTATTTCTTTAAATTAAAATATAAGTATTTAGTTCATGAAATCTTGTGTTGTTGTATATGGAAAAAAAATGTTCTGTGGGTTTTTCTTTGATCTGTTCTCTTATACTTTTATTTTAGAGCAAAGTAAATTGAAGAAAAAATTCAAATAAACTTCATACAATCCTTTTAAGCTTAGGATTTTTAAACAAAACAAGTTTGTTTCAACTTGAATCACAGTTAAAATTTGTTTTAAGCTAAGAAATGAAACACTCGACTTTGTATACTTGTTTTACAGTAAAAACAAATTTTTATGATAAATTTAAGTATTTTAAATCATTGTTTTGATTACATAACTTGAATAACATACCAAAATATGATTTTTAAAATTAGTATGATGATTTTTCATTTAGTATTCCAAGTGCAGTTCGGGTTTGTACAAAATTTGTTTTTTCTTTATTTTCTGATGATCGATTAGATATTAATTGATGAAAATTAGTTTGAAGCTAGAGTGTTGGTCCATAATCTCAGGAAAATTGTCGAAAAGTTTTTCTATTGCGTAAATTGAGAAGTTGAGTTCGATTTAGGGTTACAGTTCGAGTTTTGAACGTATTCAGCGGGAAGAGGATTGCGTCCTCTTGGGTTGACCGAGCTTCTTGAGATTCAAGGAAATGAAAGAGAGGAGTGTTGATGTGATATAGCCGTAGTCGTGGATTTTCTAGCAAACTACACGTGGAGGACAAGGCAATTTGGATTGGGTACGTTCGAGCTTCAGTTCGACGAGAGGGTGGATTTTTGATTTCGAGATTTTTGTGATGAATCGAGCTTTGATTTCGAGTTCGAGTGAGTAGTGTGACTTGCCGAAGCTCGCGATAGCCACCAGAACGGCGGCACGACGCCATGCACGGCCTTACGCGATGTGTCAGGAAAATTTTCGGTGGAATAACTCGAGTTGATGCTCGGGTAGATGGTAAATCTGCTTCGAGTTGGTTTAGGTACGTTGGTATGTTATCTTATATAAAGTTCAACATTTAAACTTAGTTGAAGCTAAAAAGAGAAAAAAATAGGGGAGACGAAGAAGAGGGCGCGAGAGGAAGAGGAAGATGCTTCGAGGAAATGCAGGTGAAACTCGAGCGAGTACACGAGACGGAGTGAAACTTGGGAAGAATCGCGTTGTTTCAAAAAAATGAGTTTAGCCCAATAAAATTTTAAGTTTTATTAACCAGCAATATTTAACGATGTATAAATTTTATTAATACTTTAGCTAAATAATTTAATTTAAGATAAGTATTAAAGTTAATTAACATTAGACCTCTTTGTAATAATAATAAATTGATTTCGAAATAATTAAAGAAGATTTTTTTAAATGTTAATTTAGGTAAATAACCATTAACCAACTGTTTTGGAAAACAATTAAGAATGATTAAAGTAATAATTATAATTAACTAAGTAGTTAAGGATTCATAATTTGTATTTAAAATCGGTTAATTAATAATTAAGTATCTAATTAAATTGTAAATTGTTAATTAGATAATTTAAATTAATCAATTAGTAGTTAATTGATTAAGAAATAATTAATCAAGTTAATTAAAATCTAAATCAATTTATCCAAAATTAATCATTGATTTTAAAATAATCAATAAAAATAAGTATGTGATTAATTTATTTAAATCACACTCACATTGGAAAATAATTAACTATCGTTGTGCACTGGATTGTTATTTCTGTTGTGATCGAAATACTGTGTGATGTGAATTGCTATGTACTGCACTATGATTTGTGATTTGTTCTGTATTGATGTGAAAACCCTGTTGGCCGTAAAACGGCATTTAAACATCGATGCGACAGGGAGTCGGATTCCAGTTGGTTATCCGAAACCCACATCGAACCCTGAATGTAAATCTTTGTGATTAATATATCCACGTGTTTAAAAAAAAATTAAACGCTTACTATTCGGTTTAGCCGGGAGAGGACCTTTGTGTCATATAACCCATTCCTAATAGTGATACGTCGAAATGGATAGCATTTGAAGACCGGTGGTGAAGACTGGATGTCTTCGAAAACGATAGGATAACCTATCGATTATCTCTGCACTGAGTTGCTCTGGTATAGAGATTCCCTAGGTGATGGGAAGTCCGATCGGGATTGTGGATACCCGAATTTGCAAGGACTTCTTCCTTTATTGGACGAAGTGCCTTCGGTTCTGTTCGAACCCGGAACAGACTTGTATGGTTGTGTGTCTAACACTACACTTTGAGATATAAAGCAGATTTCTTTCAAATACATATCTGTTGGTGGCGAAGAATTTATTCTCTTAGCTTAACACCCTTCTCTTAGATGTACGAGCTTAGAGGTTATGTAGTTGAAGGCTATCAGCGATATATTCTCAATTTGGTAGTGTGGCATGCTAAGTGTTGCTGTGTGTTGATGATCATTTGTTGATCATTTGTGATCAAAGCATGGCTTTCGTGTAAAGCGTAGATTTGTGGATGAGACCTCATCGGACCTCACAACCTGGAAATGGTCGAAACAGGAAAGATGCGGCAAGGTTATAAGGGTCGCGTCCTTTAGGGTATGTCATTTACTTCTGGAAAAAGGTGATGTCATGGTATGGAGCCCAGATATTTACCTATGTGGTAGCTCCAATCTCATTTACTGTGTGGTTGTTGCTTTGTGATAGAGGGCCCTCGGATAAAGGTCCTAAAGGAACGAGGAGTGGCATATTCATGTAGTAGTCACCTAGTTACAGAGGTAACGCGGCCTTGTGTTGGCAGAGAGCTGGTTAAGTTCTCGGGACGTCCCGCCAGAGGTGTACTATTAACATTAGAGCTCTTTGTAATAATAATAAATTGATTTCGAAATAATTAAAGAAGATTTTTTTTAATGTTAATTTAGGTAAATAACCATTAACCAACTATTTTGGAAAACAATTAAGAATGATTAAAGTAATAATTATAATTAACTAAGTAGTTAAGGATTCATAATTTGTATTTAAAATTGGTTAATTAATAATTAAGTATCTAATTAAATTGTAAATTGTTAATTAGATAATTTAAATTAATCAATTAGTAGTTAATTGATTAAGAAATAATTAATCAAGTTAATTAAAATCTAGATCAATTTATCAAAAATTAATCATTGATTTTAAAATAATCAATAAAAATAAGTATATGGTTAATTTATTTAAATCACGCTCATATTGGAAAATAATTAACTATCGTTGTGCACTGGATTGTTATTTCTGTTGTGATCGAAATACTGTGTGATGTGAATTGCTCTGTACTGCACTATGATTTGTGATTTGTTCTGTATTGATGTGAAAACCCTGTTGGTCGTAAAACAGCATTCAAACATCGATGCGACAGGGAGTCGGATTCCAGTTGGTTATCCGAAAGCCACATCGAACCCTGAATGTGAATCTTTGTGATTAATATATCCACGTGTTTCAAAAAAAATTAAACGCTTACTGTTCGGTTTAGCCGGGAGAGGACCTTTGTGTCATATAACCCATTCTGAATAGTGATACGTCGAAATGGATAGCATTTGAAGACCGGTGGTGAAGACCGGGTGTCTTTGAAAACGATAGGACAACCTATCGATTGTCTCTGCACTGAGTTGCTCCGGTATAGAGATTCCCTAAGTGATGGGAAGTCCGATCGGGATTATGGATACCCGGATTTGCAAGGGCTTCTTCCTTTATTGGACGAAGTGCCTTCGGTTCTGTTCGAACCCGGAACAGACTTGTATGGTTGTGTGCCTGACACTACACTTTGAGATATAAAGCAGATTTCTTTCAAATACGTATTTGTTGGTGGCAAAGAATTTATTCTCTTAGCTTAACACCCTTCTCTGAGACGTACGAGCTCAAAGGTTATGTAGTTGAAGGTTATCAGCGATATATTCTCAATTTGGTAGTGTGGCATGCTAAGTGCTGCTGAGTGTTGATGATCATTTGTGATCAAAGCATGGCTTCCGTGTAAAGCGTAGCTTTGTGGACGGGACCTCATCGGACCTCACAACCCGAAAATGGTCGAAACAGGAAAGATGCGGCAAGGTTATGAGGGTCGCGCCCTTTAGGGTATGTCATTTCCTTCTGGAAAAAGGTTATGTCATGGTATGGAGCCTAGATATTTACCTATGTGGTAGCTCCAATCTCATTTACTGTGTGGTTGTTGCTTTGTGATAGAGGGCCCTCGGATAAAGGTCCCAAAGGACCAGGGAGTGGCATATTCATGTAGTAGTCACCTAGTTACCCCGACCTTGTGTTGGCAGAGAGCTGGTTAAGTTCTCTGGACGTCCCGCTAGAGGCGTACCCATATGGTAGTAGGAAGTTCCTTAGCCTGACCATTTGTTGGAAATCCAAAGAAACAATACGAGCCATGTACGGTTTTAGTTGTATAACCTGCCACGCAGCATGGCGGTAACCTGCCACAAAATATGGTAGCTATAGTAGGCATACAACGAAATGTGGTATGCTGGCTAAGTTTAATATTATACTTTCGAAATGCTTTCTACACTATGCACTAGTAATGATATCAAAGAAATTTTTTTTCGTATCAAGCATGTTTGACTATCATAAGAAGAAATCTCCTCCAATTCTGCGATTGCATTGTGTGTGTGGCAGGAGGTCTTATGGTAGTTTCATTTCCCAGAAGGCATATCGGATTTTCTTTTATAAATCTAGTTTATTTAAAAGCAACTGTTTTTGTTTACTCATACCAGTCCCATGACTGACCCGGAGTTTATTGTTTCTTTTCTAAACTCTGGGTGCCCATAATTTCCACATGGGCAGCCTAGTAGCAGGTTTTCGTGTTCTGATGTAACAGTATTTTGGAGCTTTTGCTTTGGAGATATTTTAGAAGCTTTTGGGATCTCATGTGTTTAGTTTTTTTTTTGAGTTCGTTACCACTTCATTCCTTTGAAGACTTTTTGGGTATATGATCACTGTTGTATTATTATGATGTTTATCTGGAGTTGTGGTGTATGTATTAAAAATACTCTGATGTAGTAATGGATATTATGACGTTGTATCTATGATGTATGCATGATATTCATTTTGTTCCGCTGTTTTATATTCATCTGATGTTGTTATAAGCTCCGACGAACCAGAATCGATGTTTGGATCTACGGCATTTGAATACGAGTGTCGATTTTCGAAAGTCGAGTCAGGGCCGTCACATTTGGTATCACAGCTGAAGCTTGAGTAAGAACTTTAGCTACGGAGTATAACACATTAGATGCCTCATTAGAGATAGGTTGAATTATACCCTAGAATGATTTTAACCGAGATCGAAACCCCAAATTTTCTCAGTCTATTTCTTTTAACTACTGATATTCCTTAAAATATCTCGTCCGTATGTCTAAATTAATTTTCTTACTAATTACACATAGTAAGAATGAGCGGACGAAGAGGAAGAGTTAGGGGTCAAGGAAGTGCCACAACAACTAACCAAGATCCCCCAACAGCAGTAGCAGCAAAACCTATCCAGCAGCAGCCGAATCTGGCTGATTTGTATAAGAATTTCTCAAGACTTGGTGGCAAACCATTCACCGGCAAGGAGTCAATTGTTGAGGCTCAATCATGGATCAGATCATGTGATAAAATCTTTAGAGGGCTAAAGCTGCAAGACGATTAGAAGCGACTCATAGCTTCTTGGCAACTTCAAGGGGAAGCCTTAGCCTGGTGGGAGACAGTCACTGTAGATAAACCAGAAGACGAGTTTAATTGGGAGAAATTCAAAGAAATATTTGAGAAGCGCTATCTGCCATCAGCTGGAATTTCTCGAATGTACCAGGAATTCATGGACTTAAAGCAGGGGAGTTTGTCATTTGAGGAATATCTAAACAAATTAAATGAATTGTCTCGTTTTGGTCCCGAATTGGTGAACACGCCTTTGAAGAAGAATGAAAGATTTATTTGTGGGATGAATAAGAAGTTCCACGAATGAATGATCGACCATGTTAAAGAACCCTTTTCAGATTTAGTTGATATGGGATACAGATATGCCACACTTGATACGCAAGAAGCCCCGGTGGAGAAAGGAAATTCGAGTAATCAAAATTGGAAGAAGAGGAAATTTGGAGGCAAGAAACCATGGCAGGGCAAAGAGAAAAAGAAGAGCATTCAGGGAAGCACAGCAGAGAATGTCACTTGTTATAATTGCTTGGAGAAGGGCCATTATTCTAGCAGATGTACAAAGCCTAAGAAACAAGTCAGTCAATCTGTTCAAGCGAAGCCCAGGAAATGCAGTTATTGTCAGAAACTTGGACACGAGGTTAAAGACTGCCGAACCATGAAGCAAGCTCAAACAGCAAAGGTATACACAGTCAAAGACCAACCTGCATCTTCCAAAGCAGAAAAAGGGAAAGGAGTTCTGGAAGGTAACCTCGTTATTTATGATAGCATTGTTAGAGTTCTATTTGACACGGGCTCTACACATAGTTTTATCTCTTAGCAAGCTATTAATGAATTGAATCTTGAACCCGATTTTGTTGATGAGCCTATATGCGTAAAGAATCCAGTTGGAGGTCCCAAGAACCTTTGTCTTCGATGTAGAAACGTTCCTATCTCATATTCTTGTTATCAATTCCCTATTGGCCTCTTTGTGCTTGATTTTAACGAGTTTGAAGTCTTACTCAGAATGGAGTGGCTAGCTAAATACGAAGCCAATTTGGATTGTAACAATCGATTGATTTCGATTAAAACTGAATTTGGAGACTTTATCGAAATTTCTTGTGAGGACCCTAGTCCTAAAAGAGAAGAGTTGATGTATAACTTGGGTTATCCCGAACCCAGTTTGGAGTCTATACCCATTGTTAGAAATTTTCCGGACGTGTTCGGAGAAGTGAAATCTTTACCTCCACATCGAGAAATAGAATTCAGAATTGGCCTAGTACCTAATGCTCGTCCTGTCATTCACGCAAGTCGCAAGATGTCACCCAGGGAAAAGTTTGAATTAGTTCAGCAAACCGATAATCTACTAGCAAAAGGATTAATTCAACCCAGTGTTTCTGAATGGGGTTTAGCCATCCTGTTTGTTGCTAAATCGGACGGATCTTTGAGATTGTGTGTAGATTATCGTGATCTCAATAAGATGACTCTTGAGAATAAATTTCCACTGCGCAGAATTGATGATCTGCTTGATCAATAGCACGATGCTCGTTTCTTTTCAAAGATGGATCTAGCTCAGGGATTCCATCAATTACGAATCGCCAAAGATTGTGTTCATTTGACCGCTTTCAGGGGTCCTAATATGTTCTACGAGTGGTTAGTCATGCCTTTCGAGCTAACCAGTGCTCCAACATACTTCGTAGACCTTATGACTCATGTATTTCGAGAAGTATTGAATAAATTTATGCTTGTGTTTATTGATGATATTTTGATCTATTCCAAGACCGAAGAGAAGCATTCCGAGCACCTTAAATTGTTTTGGAGACATTAAGGAGAAATATTCTATTCACAAAATTTTCCAAATTCCACTTTTGGGTCAAAGAAGTTAAATTTCTCGGCCATATTGTTAATGAAGAAGGAATTGTTGTTGATCCTAGCAAAATTTCCACCATTCTTGATTGGAGAAAACCCACTACCCCAAAAGAAGTTCGAAGCTTTTTGGGTTTAGCAGGCTATTATTGGAAGTTTGTTCAAGACTTTTCTAAGATTTCTAGTCCGTTGACTAAGCTAACAATAAAGGATGTAAAATTCAATTGGACTCTGAAATGTGACGAAGCTTTTCAGGAATTGAAGAAGAGATTAACCACCACACCTGTTCTCGCTATTATCAACGGGAATCAGGGATTATCTGTTTATACCGATGCTTGCGGTGATGGTCTGGATGTAGTATTAATGCAGAATGGGAAGGTAATTGCCTACGCGAGTAGACAATTACGTCCTCATGAAAGAAACTACCCAACCATGATTTGGAACTCTTAGTTGTTATCTTCGCTTTGAAAATATGGCGACATTATCTTCTGGGTGAGAATCTTTTCAGCTTTCTTAATAATTTACAAATTTAACTTAACTTAAACAATATATCAAACGAACACTCTTTCTCTAGGTGAAAAATTCGAATTATTCACCGACCGTAACTCTTTGAAATATCTCTTCACCCAGAAAGATTTAAACCCGCGACAACAACGTTGGTTGGAATTTCTGGCATCTTATGACCTACATATCCAATATACACCGGGAAAAGCCAATGTAGTTGCCGATGCTTTAAGTAGGAGACATGCTGTTCTTGCATATCGTGTTGTCACTTCTACTCTCCTTGAAAAGATCGCCAGCAAGAAAAAAGAAGACCCGTTCCTTCATGGGATTTGTAAAAGAATTCATTAGGATGAAGATTCTAGTTTTGCAATTGATGATCATGGAATTATAAGATTAAAAGGCAGGATATGTGTCCCAGACTTCCCTGATCTGAAACGCGAAGTTTTGGACGAATGTCACAAATCTAAATTCAACATCCATCCAGGAGTTAATAAAAGTATACAGATATAAAAAGAACTTTCTGGTGGAAGACAATGAAAAGAGACATATCTATATATGTGAATCGCTGTGCTACTTGTCAACAAATCAAAAGCGATCAAAAGAAAGTGGCCGATTTACTTCAGCCATTGGAAGTGCCAAAATGGAAATGGGACCAAGTATCGACGGACTTCATCGATGGGTTGCCTCGTATGCGAAAAGGCAATGAAGCAATTTGGGTTATTGTAGACCATTTGATTAAGACAACCCACTTCTTGCCAGTGAAATCTACCCGCACGGTTGTAAATTTAGCCAAATTATATGCGAAGGAAATTGTTCGTCTCCATGGTATTCCTATCAGCATAGTGAGTGGTCGTGATCCGATCTTCACTAGTAGATTTTGGGAGGCATTCCAAGCCGCTTTGGGAACAAAACTGAATTTCAGCACTACTTGTCACCCACAATCTGATGAGCAGACCGAGAGGATTAACCAAATCTTAGAGGACCTATTGTGTGCTTGCATACTTGATTTTGGTGGTTCTTGGGAGGACCATTTGCATCTGGTCGAGTTCTCTTATAACAACAACTATCAGGCCAGTATAGAGATGGCTCCTTTCGAAGCTTTATATGGTCGTCCGTGTCGATTACCTACATGCTGGATCGAATCTGGTGATAGACTCATCCTTGGACCAGATATGATTAAAGAAGCCACGAAGAAGGTTGATTTTATACGGAAGAAATTAATAACTGCTCAAAGTCGTCAGAAGAGTTATTATGACCGCCGAAGAAGAGATTGGAATTTCAAATTGGAGATTCTGTATTTCTAAAAGTATCTCCGATGCGGGGTGTATTGAGGTTTGGGTAATTTAAGCTGTATATAAAATAATAGTAATAAATAAAGAAAAACATGTAACAAACAAGAGATAGTATTAAACAATAAAATAAAATATATGTGATGAATTAAATATTAATAGATAACTTTGAAATAGAAATAAAATTCAAGGTTTATGATTGTAATAAAATCATATAAATATAAAATGACACAGGAATACATATAAACTTGTATGAAAATGTAATAAACCAAAAAACAATAGAATAAAGAGTTGTATGCAAAACAAATAAAAATTTGACTACAAAAATCTGCAGAACAAAACTAAACTTTGTACTTGCATAAAAAAATCAAACAGCATATATATGTTAACAAAAATGGGAGCATAAGCAATTAATGCTATCTATTCTTCAGCATAAATAAGATCAAATCAGCCGAAATAAACATGGCTTAGTCAACAAGAAAAAATATACATAAAATATCTGATCAAAGAAAATTGTTGCACCAGTTAGAACCCTCCTTTAGTACAAAACCTGATTCCTTTATATATATATACATATGCATATTTGTTTCAGTTCATTCGTTCATCGAAAATATACAAAGCCTGAAAGAAAATAAAAGCAAACATTATTATTTTACAAATTCAAGATTATATAACAAAACAAAACAGAAAAACTTTTAAGCAGATTATCTGCAGGGTTTCAAACAAGGGAAGTTCTCTGTTTCAGGAAAATTCATGTGAGTAAACTTATTTCTTTACATTAAAATCTAAGTATTTAGTTCATGAAATCTTGTGTTGTTGTATATGGAAATTTTTTTGTTCTGTAGGTGTTTCTGTGATACTGGAAAGTATTATATGATTTGTTCTCTTATACTTTTGTTTCAGAGCAAAGTAAATTGAAGAAAAAATTCAAATAAACTTCATACAATCCTTTTTAGCTTAGGATTTTTAAACAAAACAAGTTTGTTTCAACTTGAATCATAGTTAAAAATTTGTTTTAAGCTTAGAAATGAAATACTCGACTCTGTATACTTGTTTTACAGTAAAAACAAATTTTTATGATAAATTTAAGTATTTTAAATCATTGTTTTGCTTACATAACTTGAATGGACATACCAAAATATGATTTTTAAAATTAATATGATGATTTTTCATTTAGTATTCCAAGTGTGGTTTGGGTTTGTACAAAATTTGTTTTTTCTTCATTTTCTGATGATCGATTAGATATTAATCGATGAAAATTATTTTGAAGCTAGAGTGTTGGTCCACGATCCCAGGAAAATTGTCGAAAAAAATTTCTATTGCGTAAATTGGGAGGTCGAGTTCGATTTAGGGTTGCAGTTCGAGTTTTGAACGTATTCAGTGGGAAGAGGATTGCGTCCTCTTCAGTTGACCGAGCTTCTTGAGATTCAAGGAAATGAAAGAGAGGAGTGTTGACGTGATATAGCCGGAGTCGTGGATTTTCTGGCGAACTACGCGAAGAGGACGAGGCAATTTGGTTTGGGTTCGTTCGAGCTTCGGTTCGACGAGAGGGTGGATTTTTGATTTCAAGATTTTTGTGATGAATCGAGCTTTGATTTCGAGTGACTAGTGCGACTTGCCGTAGCTCGCGATGGCCACTAGAACGGCGGCGCGACGCCGTGCACGTGCACGGCCTTGCGCGATGTGTTAGGAAAATTTTCGGTGGAATAACTCGTGTTGATGCTCGGGTAGATGGTAAATCTACTTCGAGTTGGTTTGGGTACGTTAGTATGTTATCTTATATAAAGTTCAACATTTAAACTTAGCTGAAGCTAAAAGAAAAAAAAAGAGGGGAGAAGAAGAAGAGAGCGCGAGAGGAAGAGGAAGATGCTTCGGGGAAATGCAGGTGAAACTCGAGCGAGTACTCGAGTCGGAGTGAAACTTGGGAAGACTCGGGTTGTTTCAAAAAAATGAGTTTATCCCAATAAAATTTTAAGTTTTAATTAACCAGCAATATTTAACGATGTTTAAAATTTTATTAATACTTTAGCTAAATAATTTAATTTAAGATAAGTATTAAAGTTAAATAACATTAGAGCTCTTTGTATAATAATAAATTGACTTCGAAATAATCAAAAAAGATTTTTTTTAAATGTTAGTTTAAGTAAATAACTATTAACCAACTGTTTTGGAAAACAATCAAGAATGATTAAAGTAATAATTATAATTAACTAAGTAGTTAAGGATTCATAATTTGTATTTAAAATTGGTTAATTAATAATTAAGTATCTAATTAAATTGTAAATTGTTAGTTAGATAATTTAAATTAATCAATTAGTAGTTAATTGATTAAGAAATAATTAATCAAGTTAATTAAAATCTAAATCAATTTATCCAAAATTAATCATTGATTTTAAAATAAACAATAAAAATAAGTATGTGGTTAATTTATTTAAATCACACTCACATTGGATAATAATTAACTATCGTTGCTCACTGGATTGTTATTTCTGTTGTGATCGAAATACTGTGTGATGTGAATTGCTCTGTACTGCAGTATGATTTGTGAT
Source organism: Allium cepa (assembly GCA_030765085.1). NCBI lineage: Eukaryota > Viridiplantae > Streptophyta > Magnoliopsida > Asparagales > Amaryllidaceae > Allium > Allium cepa. Next base: position 564,885,167 of record CM060935.1, read on the forward strand.
TTGTTCTGTATTGATGTGAAAACCCTATTGGCCGTAAAACGACATTTAAACTTCGACGCGACAGGGAGTCGGATTCCAGTTGGTTATCCGAAACCCACATCGAACCCTGAATGTGAATCTTTGTGATTAATATATCCATGTATTTCAAAAAAAAAATTTAAATGCTTACTATTCGGTTTAGCCGAGAGAGGACCTTTGTGTCATATAACCCATTCCGAATAGTGATACGTCGAAATGGATAGCTTTTGAAGACCGACGGTGAAGACCGGGTGTCTTCGAAAATGATAGGACAACTTATCGATTGTCTCTGCACTGAGTTGCTCCGGTATAGAGATTCCCTAAGTGATGGGAAGTCCGATCGGGATTGTGGATACCCGGATTTGCAAGGGCTTCCTCCTTTATTGGACGAAGTGCCTTCGGTTCTGTTCGAACCTAGAACAGACTTGTATGGTTGTGTGTCTTACACTGCACTTTAGATAATATGTATATGTTGGTGGCGAAGAGTATATTCTCTTAGCTTAACACCCTTCTTTGAGATGTACGAGCTTATAGGTTATGTAGTTGAAGGATATCAGCGATATATTCTCAATTTGGTAGTGTGGCATGCTAAGTGCTGCTGTGTGTTGATGATCATTTGTGATCAAAGCACGTCTTTCGTGTAAAGCGTAGCTTTGTGGACGAGACCTCGTCGGACCTCACAACCCGAAAATGGTCGAAACAGGAAAGATACGGTAAGGTTATGAGGGTCGCACCCTTTAGGGTACGTCATTTCCTTTTGGAAAAAGGTGATGTCATGGTATGGAGCCCAGATATTTACCTATGTGGTAGCTCCAATCTCATTTACTGTGTGGTTGTTGCTTTGTGATAGAGGGCCCTCGGATAAAGGTCCCAAAGGACCGGGGAGTGGCATAGTCGTGTAGTAGTGACCTAGTTACAGAGGTAACCCGGCCTTGTGTTGGCAGAGAGCTAGTTAAGTTCTCGGGACGTCCCACCAGAGGCGTACCTATATGGCAGTAGGAAGTTCCTTAGCCTGACCATTTGTTGGAAATCCAAAGAAACAATACGAGCCCTGTACGGTTTTAGTTGTATAACCTGCCATGCAGCGTGGCGGTAACCTGCCACAAAACATGGTAGCTACAGTAGGCATACGATGAAATGTGGTATGCTGGCTAAGATTAATATTATACTTTCGAAATGCTTTCTACAATATGCACTAGTAATGATATCAAAGAATTTTTCTTTCGTATCAAGCATGTTTGACTATCATAAGAAGAAATCTCCTCCAATTCTGCGATTGCATTGTGTGTTGGTGGGAGGTCTTATGGTAGTTTCATTTTCCAAAAGCATATCGGATTTTCTTTTATAAATCTAGTTTATTTAAAAGCAACTGTTTTTGTTTACTCATACCAGTTTCATGACTGACCCGGAGTTTATTGTTTCTTTTCTAAACTCTGGGTGCCCATAATTTCCACATGGGCAGCCTAGTAGCAGGTTTCCGTGTTCTGGTGTAACAGTATTTTGGAGCTTTTGCTTTGGAGTATTTTAGAAAATCTCAGGTGTTTAGTTTTTTTTGGAGTTCGTTATCACTTCATTCCTTTGAAGACTTTATGGGTATATGATCACTATTGTATTATTATGATGTTTATCTGGAGTTATGGTGTATGTATTAAAAATACTCTATGTAGTAATGGATATTATGACGTAGTATCTGTGATGTATGCATGATATTCATTTTGTTCCGCTGTTTTATATTCATCTGATGTTGTTATAATCTCTGACGAACAAGATTCGATGTTTGGATCTGCGGCATTTGAATACGAGTGTCGTATTCGGTGCCGATTTTCGAAAGTCGAGTCAGGGCCGTCACAGTATCGCTTTCCAAATGTTGGTCTATGTATCACTCATTGTCGTTAGAAGCACGAAGGGGTAACATACTAACAGTTATTAATAACTATTAATGACTTTTCTAGTCTTTAATAACAAATATGACAAAAAAGAAATCTCAAATTAACAATATTACATAATTCTCTTGACCTAGAATATTGTTGAGCTTCAATGTGGAAACTCCACTTTAATCATAGTTAAATTATGGCATGATGATCATCAAATGACTATAAGTTGGACCGAGTTGAACCATTAGCAATAAAACACTATTAAATAGAGAATTTATCAACACAGCTGCATAAGGCTAGCATTACGGTCAACTAATAGTCAGCTCAAAGTTAAAATCTCTGGCCAGAGAAGTATAGTAAATAATAAATGCTATTATTGACCAAGGACTTTGTTTATGGACTAGTCAAGTTGAATATGGATGATACTTGAATTTTGACCAACCAAATTCCGTAAGTTCTAATGTGATGTAGCGTTGGCGAAGAGAATTCATATAAATATTTGTTGCTAAAAGGCGCTGCTTAAATTGTAAAATTAGACTTTATTGATAAAGATGCATAAGTGATGAATTCGGCCAAATTGTCACTCCACTAGCTAAGGTGACGAGTGAATGTTAATATTTGAATAGTTCGAGATTGATCGCTGACTGAATTTACACCTACAAATCGCAGAACTTTAGTGGTGAATTCTCTAAAATACCATACAATTAATTGATTATAATTGATTATAATTAATTTAATTAATTAATATTTATTTAATGTATTGAATGCTTTTAGTATCTTGGGTGCCATTAGCAATAAATTGGGTGTGTATATAAAATTATATATGTATGATCTATGTATAATATCGGTATACATTTAAATACGATCTAAATGATATTAATTATAAAATGCGCTTGGCCTATCCAACCTATAATATTCTTAATCACAAAGTGGGGAGATGGTGTTTGAGTTCTAGATCTAGATCTGAATACTTAGTTTATGGAAAAATAGTATAGGAAGAGAATTTATCTCCCCGTATCTCCCTATTTAAACCAAGCTAGCCTTCACATATTCTCTTTTGATTCTTCCTCACTCTCCACTAGGCCGCAGGCATTACCTCTCCACCATCCATGGTCGAAAATACTAGAATCCCATCACATCAAGTCTAATAAAACAGTGGTACTTCAATCCTTTGCAATAATAGGAGCATGATCCAAGGTGTATTTAGGAGATACGATCAATCAACGTGTACTCGAAAAGCCAAATCCTTATGGTATTAAATCTCTTTTATATTTTGTACCATATTCATCATGTAATATATAGATTATATAACGATTTTGTATGCGCAATAGTCATCTCCCTTTATCTGACATTAAATTATATTAATCTATTTATGTAAATCAACTTGTTATTTAAATTTTTTTACAAAATAAACAAATAAAAAACCCAATAACATTTCATTTTTCGACCATGACATTTATTTTATCATTTTTTATTTTAAAATTAGATGTTAATAATCTAGTATTTATTATTTACTAATTATAATTATATATAAAAAATGTTAAAAATGTTTGTAAAATTTATAGACATATAATATATTTTCAGTTTAAATTTCTCTGTCTCCCTCTATATATAATATTGTTATATTTATATTGAACAATTTTACAAAGTTTATGTTAATACACACACATATATATAGCTTAATAAATTATAATAATTATTTTTGGATTTTTAAAAAATATTATCGCCAAAAAGAAGTATAAAATATTTTAATATTTAATTTTTAAACATACCATTTTTTGAACATTTTATGTATTTTAAATATTTTGCTTATTAAATAAAAAATATTTATTTCGACAATACTAAAATTTTGATTATAATTTGAAAGATTTATTTTAATTAATCAAAGAACATTTTAAATGATTTTTATAGATCTAGATTTGAATTTTAAGATATTTTACTTAATAAAAATTTGATTCGGTAGAAACATCATGGACTGTGTAGCAACAACTCAAGAAATCATTTCCTTCTGCCACCAAACGTTGACCCCAGGTGTTTTATTGAAGCTTGATTTTTCTAAAGCATTTGATTCAGTAAATTGGAACTTCATTCTCGATCTCATGAAACATGGAGGCTTTCACCCCAGATGGTGCAACTGGATCAAGCATATTTTTAACTCAAGCCTCTCTTCTATCTTGATCAACGGTGTTTTAGGGGGCCACATCAAGTCAGCTCGAGGCCTGAGACAAGGTGATCCTCTCTCGCCTCTTATCTTCGTCTTAGTTGCCGACGTTTTCAACAGAATGATCAAACTAGCCATATCCAACAACCTCTTCTCCGGCATTACACTCCCAGATTCCACCTTAGCAGTTTCCAACTTGCAGTTCGCTAATGACACAATACTTTTTGCCTCACCCCAGATCGGCTACATACACTGCCTGAAAATGGCTCTCTACTCATTTAAGCTCATATCAGGCCTTTCCATCAACTTTAACAAGAGCTCCGTCATCATGTTAGGCAACTCGAATCATCTTGGTCCATCCATTTCATCATTACTTAACTGTAACCTTTCGGATTTCCCTCTATCTTACCTTGGCATCCCTCTTCGTCCCACCAAGCTTCATAGATCAGACTGCTCCCCACTTATCTCCAGGATCGAATCCAGACTTCTGAGTTGGAAGGCCCACTCCCTCTCTGGAGCCGGTCGCCTCGTCCTTGTCAAATCTGTCTTATCAGCCATCCCATCTTATTGGATGTCCTTCCACAAACTTCCTTCCTGGGTAATCAACCGAATAGATAAAATCAGAAGTAGCTTCCTTTGGAACGGCGGTGGTGTCAAAAGGCTTGTTAATTGGAGTACCGCCTGTTTGCATCAGAATCAGGGTGGTCTTGGTGTCACCAATCTATGTGCCTTTAACTCCGCACTCCTTACCAAATGGCTTTGGAGACTACTCTCCCCTGGCAATTTTCTATGGAAAGAATGGATTCCCTCGCTTCATTACTGCTCAAACAACCACCTCGTCCTTCACTTCCCACTGCGATGTAAACCTTCTCCGTTCTGGGCTGGAGTGCTCCAAACCCTTCCCCATGTCAAACCTCTTTTTCATGTAGTCATCGAAAATGGTAACAACTGTGTTTTTTGGTTAGATACATGGCATAATCAACTTCCCCTCGCTAAATCTTTGCCCCACCTCTTCTCCCACTCGGGTACCCCTTCGATATCGGTTAGTGACTGTGTCAACTTTGGTCCTGACTTCCTTTGCCCTCCATCCCTCTTTGGCACTGACACCTTTACCGACCTAATCTCCGCGTCCAATCTGCTTCATTCTCTATAATTCACCACCTTGCCGGATCGTATAGTCTGGGCCCCGTGACTGCTAAGGGCTTCTCCGTCGCCTCCTGTTACTCCCACCTCAATAACCCTGGCCACTTCTTTCCTTCCCCAGACTCTGGAAATGCCCTCTTTCGTCGCGTATCGCCTTCTTCTAGTGGTGTCTTGCTCATGAACGAATCAATACTAAAGAGAGACTTATCCGTCTGCATATCTCGGTTGATCCGTCTTGTGTCTTCTGCTCTAATCGCATTGAAGATATTCCTCACTTGTTTCGTGAATGTGACTTTACATACTCGATATGGGCTGCAACCAGTGCCTACCTCCTTGACCATATCCCTGATCCGCCCGTCATATTTGATCACTGGCAATACAACCCCCATAATCTCCTCCTGGATGTCTTCATCGCTCTCTTCTGTTGATGTATATGGATTGAACGCAATGCACACGTGTTTAATAAACCGAAATATCATTTCGAAGGCATATGTAGACGTATAACTCATCTACTCTCCACCTTTACAGGTCGAAGCTTATCTGCTCCTTTCAGACTTCGTCTTCCACAGAGAAGTTCATCCCCAACCGAGTCACAAAGTAGCAGTTCGGCGTTCCCCCTGGCCATAGTTGCGAACAATCGGTAGTAACTTGATGCTTTCAAATCTCCATCTTCCCTTTTGTTATTTTGTTATGATACTCTTGTATTTGTTCTTGCACTGCCTTGCCCTATCTATGTCGAATGTTTGTGTAGTATCTGTTCTTGCTCTATGCACCATCGATCAGGCCTGTTGATCGATAAAATATTATTTCATATATGCTACTAATCGGCTGTGTAGTGTCACGCTACACACCCGTCTTGCTCTAAAAAAATTAGATATATTTTATAGTAAATTTGAATTTGAATTTTACCGACTTAATCCAAATCTAATTAAATATTTTTAATTGTTTTATTCAGTACATAGATAAATTTAAAAAATTATTATATGTTCATGTATTTTCAAGCAATATTTTGAGATAGCCAATGCGCATATGAATGACGAATGTATACGTTGTAAATGCGGATCCCAACATTTATATAAGTATACATTGACTACGTACACATTATTATTTCCAAACTCATGTTGTTCACATATGAGTGCAAAATTGTATACTTATAAATACCATACAAAATTAATTTTAATCAACTCATGGATTAAGTAAACCAAAAAAATAAAAGTAAAATAGGATTTTAGTTCAATAATCTTGATTAGATTGAGTACGACCATTAGACTTCACTGGCCCACTAAAATCCGAAATAAGAAAAAATATATTGAAATTGACCAATTTCATCTACTACAGACTAGCTTAGTTCCAACAATGGTGTCGAAGCCTAAGTGGCCTATGTGGTCTAATTTTGCAACTTTATGGCCAGTTAATAAAGCCTACTTATATGATGGGTGTGAACAATAATATGTAGGTTTATGGTTAATAATCAAGTATATTCCCATTCCTTGCTACTATCTGACCTAATGGTTTGTGTAAACCCAAAAGGTGCCAATAATAAAGGACCAAATTAATTTGGGCCTTAGTCTTATTTTCAAAATTCAATTTGAAAATTTGAATTATGTTTAGAATTTAAAAGTAAATTTTAATATACAAAAAAAATCATAAAAGCTACAAAATATTTCCAAAATTATTTTGAAAATAAATTAATTTTTTTAATAATAAATTAATTTTTAATTAATTATATTAATTAAATAAATAAATAATTAAAAGTTAATTAAATAAAATAAATAAATATACATCTATACTAATAAATGTTTATATATTTATAACTATAAATTTTATAGTTGAATATATATTTACCTTAAATACACAATTACCTTATACATGCATACATACATACATCATACATACATACATACATACATACATATATATATATATATGTTTAAGGTAAATTATAAGTACAAAATTATGAAACTTTTAAAGGTATTTAGTTAAAATTATTTTAATTAAGTAAATTATGTATTAGATAAATTAATTAGGTGTTAATTAATAAAATATATGTGTGTGTATAAAGATCTACGTATATAAAACTATAAATATTGTAGTTAATATATATCTTAAATCATTTAGTATGAATAAAGAAAATTTTGAATTTTAAAATAATTTAATTAAATTAATAAATGAAATTAATCAAATATGATTTAATTAATAATATAAATCAGAATATTATATAAGTTACTTAATATATAAACATGTATAAATAAATTAAACTCGCATAGCATGAATGTATAATTATAAATTTATAAGTGGAACTGTGAAAAACCCAACTTAGGTTTAAGGAATAAATACATATATATTGTACGTGTACTGTAATTTCTAATATGTCTATCACTTGAAGTACGAGGGTATTTCAAAGGAAATAATTATTCCCTAAACTTCACTAAAATAAAAGTATATATTAAAGATTGTGAGTCTCTTTAATATATATATATATATATATATAGTTGTACTCTACTGTTTATATTTTAATATATTCCTTACATACTTTTTAGTTGTTGAGCAAACTCTAGCTGAGAATGTTATGTGTAGTACTATCAGTACATCGACTATACGAAGTATGGTATGTACATGTATTTGTTGAGCAAACTCAAGGTATATGCATTATACTTAGGCCATCGAGAAATGGTAGGTACGAGTGAATCGATTTGTTGTGCAAACTCAAGGTCGAGATGTGATTAAGACAAATATTACAGGTTAGGAGTTATATATGATACAACCTATAAAAAGTTATCCACCGATTGCGTGCGTATGATTTGTTGAGCAAACTCAAGGTCAGATCCCAAGGCAAATGAGTCTTAATACCCACAAGAGAAATTAAAATATTTTTATACATATCTTAGTGTTTGGAGAAATTTATAGCTCTTATCGACTTGACTCTTATGAAGCTATGATCATCTTGATTGGATGGATTTCTAATGAATGCGTCGTTGTTAAACGTAAAGCTTTCTCCTTTCGCCTATTTATTAGCCGCCATCAGGGGTTTTCGACAACTGTTCTGAACACATACACTAGAAGTTTATAAAGCATGAAGATTTATATCAACAATTGCCATTGATTTGTATTAATTCTAATCTTTATTAGTACAAAGTCAATGTGTGTGACTACTTAACGTGTATAATAATTGTCACTAATTTGTGTTAATGCTAATCTTTGTTAGTACAAATTTAACACGTATAATTATTTAGTAAGGGTGTTACCATCTACACACACCGATACCATCCTTAATTCCACTTAATGCGCATATTAAAATTAATTGCATGAAAATACTTTAGAAACCCACTTTGATCCCTTATGCACAATAGAGTGACAAATAGTTAAACGAGTTTGCATAACCGACTGATGCCCATATATTTCCTTAAACCTAAATTACCATTCGTAGTAGCATCTTATCAGATAATCAATTAATAGCAGACCAAATTGGTAATGAAATTGTGAATGAGACCTAGTTTAATTTTTTTAGACCAAATTAGTGTACGAATTTAGGGCTTTGGTTAATATATTTCGTAGGATGCATGGTTTTCTTTGTGTTTTCATTAATAATAATGGTGAGTCTAATATGTTAGTTACTTATTACTTACTTTAAAATGTTATTTAATAGGGATTGTAATGTTTGCTAGGAAAAAAACATTTATTATTACGAATTGGGTTGAAAATTTTGTGTATGACCAGAGCAGTTTTCCCAACCAGTAAAGTTGTGGTCGAGATGGTTTGCAAAAGTGGCAGTTATACACACACAGATATATATATCTGTGTGTGTGTGTGTGTTTTCTATTTTTATATATGTGATCGCATATTTATATGGGAAAAATATCCTATGGGAATTACATGATATAATTTCACTTATTGTTGTTATAATTCTAAATTTATAGACGATGTTAGGAATACAAATTCAGTAATTTGTACTAATGATTATAGAGAAGAGTGGAATGGATGCCAAGAAGAGTTTCAAGGTAGTAAACAGAAGAGGTGGTTGTTGAGGGAAGATAGTTTAACCAATCAAATAGAACTTATCTAGAAGTAGATAACAATGAAGAAATTAAAGTAGAAGTAGAAACTTTTATTTGGAACCTCCATGCATCTTCAGCTAATCTTGAAGCTACTTGGATTTGTTTCAGGACTAGCTGAAGACGCTTGGAGTTTCTAGAGGAGAGTTGGAGATCTTCATCATCGTATGGACGTATTTTACTATTCGCTGCATCTATTGCATTTGTTTTGTTAGCGTTTATAAGGGCAGGTGTTGTAATTGTCCATGTTTAACTTTGATAAATGTATTTAATGTTTCTACTGTAAAAAGTTTATGTCGAAACAATATATGTTATTTCATTCATGTAAGATTCTATTATGTCTTTATTTTCTTTCTTACCCTTAATGATTGGGTTTCTGGCACTTGGATTTGCGGCACGTGAATTCTGAGGATGTATTGGTGTCGATTTTCGAGGGTCAAAAATCCCGTTCGTCAGAACGCGAAACCATATCAAATTCCTCATCACTATTTACTACAGCTTTACCCTTTATTTGTTGCTTCAACCCATCCAATATAACAATAATGGTTCCTATCGTCTCCGCCTCAACAACTTCATCATTTATGCCAAGCTATTCTTTCATAAGCTATAGAAGATCTTCACTGCCTATATCCCAACCTCCTCCTTCATATGATAATGTCGTATCCACTATAGGAATTCGTAGTATCTACGACACATCATCGAGTGTGATGGTCATCCCCCCCAAATAGCATGTGAAAATAGTTTGTCTTCAATTGCCATCTCTCTACAAATGCCGATATAGATGTCATATCCATCCACCCCTAAACGCTCAATAATATTCATTAAACCAGACCCTTTTATTCTTTCTACCACTCTCTATAGTTTTCACCCACGTACTTTTCTTGAAAGTAAAATACACCTAAGTGGTCCACGCCCATATAAAGTTATACGAAAAAACTGTGAATTATCACATATCCACGATATATCCAATTTTAAGTTCCAACGTCTTATTACTATATTATATATAAAAAATACAATATTCAACAATATCTGACCTACTTTATATCCCAAATACTTCTTGCAATATGACGCTCAAAGCTAGAAAGTAACGTCTTCTCTTCCGAGCCTCCATCATCAATTTTCTTTTGATCCTTTATCAATCCTTGTATTGGTACCAAAAGAAGATGCACATAAGTGAGTGGATAAAGATGTTATTTCCACTTCAAAATCTTCATCGTCCTCTACTTTATATGACTCTTCATAATGCTCTTCCATCTCTTCACTACTACCCTCGCTAGTGAAAGTCTACATCGTGGATCGTGTAGTGTATATGCAAGTATATGTGACAAAATGTATGATGTAACTAAAATAATATTAATCTAGGTAAATATAGAACAAGCACACTAGGATTTTATACTGGTTCGGATCTCACATCCTACGTCCTGTCCTGAAGCTCCCCTTCGGAATTCGACTATCATATACCCTCGCTTCGTCCGGAGGAATAGGCATTGTTACAATAAATTGTTCTTGTCAAATATGTGTTCTATAACACAGATACTGACTAAATAAGTACAAATGCTTCCAATATATATCTAGAGAATATTAACTATGAAGATATGAATACATGGAAGAGTGAAATACAAGTATAGATTGCTAGAGATCAAGAATATAACAAAGTATGTAAGTAGAGAGCGTAAGTAAGTAAGGTTAGTGTTCTCTTTGATTCTTGATGATATATATAGTTGTAGAGAGATTCCTTGAGTATTTGTTGCTTCTTTTGATGGTGAAGATTTGCAGCAAAGAAAAGCGAAGATGTTTATTCAAATGTGGCAGTTGAAATTTGAATTTAAAATCCGAGTTTGAACTCAGACGTTTGGTATTTGTATCAGACGTCTGATACTATATATTTTTTGCACATATTAGACTTTCAGACGTCTGAGTGCATCTACCAGACGTCTGGTCCTGTTTGTTTTGTCGTTTTAGAGGTATTTTTCCAGACGTCTGGCTTGTGCACCCAGACATCTGAAACTTGGGCATGTATGTTTTGTGTATCTTTCTTGTTGCTTCTTTGATCCTATGGACTTGTAATCTCTTGTAATATTCTTTGAGCCTTGTTCTTGTCTTTCTAGTGATGTTGCTCTAGCAAGTACCTGTATATATATATATATATATATATATATATATATATATATATATATATATATGCATATTCGATTTCCATTGTATAGTTGTTGTCATCAAACCGTAGATTTGATTTCCTAACAATCTCCTCTTTTTTGATGACGACAACTATACAATGTACTTATATATAATTTTATAGATCTCCCCCTGAATATGTGCTTTTCATCACTTATTGTGATCTCCCCCTGAATATTATTTCTCCCCCTTTGCCATTATCAAAAAGGATATATATATATATATATATATATATTTAAATGTAGAAATCATGAAATATTTACCAATCGTTGTAAGACAGAAATATACACAGAGATAACATACCAAAAGAGAAATTTCATTAAATATTGTAATCGAGTACATTTATGATTTTTATCATTTGTACATAAGATGGAGTAAAAAATCTATGAGTCTTTTGGGGAAGCTTTTTCTTGATCGTCTCCTTTATCTTCATTTAGAAGAGCTAGGTTACTTTGTAGAGATGTCAGAGCTTGTTCTAGAGGTTCGTTCTCCTCAAAAAGTTTGGAATATTTCGAGGTAGGAGAAAGCACTGGGGTTGACCAATCTTAGAAAGGTGGTATAGGGCTACAAACCCTTTGAAGAACCTCTTTGAGAACCAATAATACAGTCGAAAGTGATGTTTCAACTGTGGCCAGGCGTTAGCAAAAAATGTTTCGAAACTGCCAACGCGCTTATCCAAAACTTTTTGATTTCAAGGCAAGATATGCTGATTTTAAAGAGTGAGGTCTCAAATACTTTCATCTGGATTCGTTTTTGTTCGAGTCTCCAAAATTTCAATGTAGCACGTATAATCAAATGGTGCAAGAGGAGGAGGAGTAGTTTCGCGATGTTGTTCCACCTCTTGTGATGGTTCATGGTGTGGTTGAGGTGGAGGCCCAGCTTGTCTGGCTTGATGACGTTGCATCCACTCGTCAAATGATATACGCTTTGGAGGATTTTTCGATAGGTGCATTAGTGAGAAAAATTTCATGGAAGCATATTTTGGAGAAATTTCTTCGAAAGTGGATAAATAGGAGGGGATGTTGTGAGCACGTAGAAGTCTTATGATGTGTGTGGGGTAGATAATTGATGGGCGTGATCGAGTCCAAAAATGTTTGAGCTCGTCAAATGTAAATTTAGCCCAATTTACTCTTGTTTTGCTGAATATAGCATATAGGGCCTTGTGCTCTAATTCCGCTATCTGTTCATGACTACTAAGACGAGGAACGATAGTGTTGATAATCATTCGAGTTAGAAGTCTCGCCTTAGGTCGTAGATATTTGGATGTGAATTTTGGCATTTTGTCTTCCCACATTTGATGTTTTATATTGTCTCTTGGTTTGAGACACATATCGAGAATACTATATAAATCTTCTCTGGAGTCGGAACATCCGAGAGTGCTACCGATGATTCTTGGAGTGAGCCTAATTGTGTTGCCATACACACTAGACCAGAACCAATTATCCTCATTTTCAGTGTTCCAAACCACTGTACTATCCAAATTAGCATAGAAGAGAAATATAGCGAACTGATCAATTTGGATGATATTGAGATTGAAAGATTTCAAAGTTTCTAAACCGGTATTTTCACACATTTCATCTAAATCGTACATTCGAAACTTGAGTAAGTTATAAAATGGACCTGTGTGGAGTTTCTTCTTCTTAATATCCTCATAACTCTTGAGTGAATGCGGTACTCGATTCATTCATCGTTTAATTTGATTATTTGAGAAAAATTGAGGATTGGAGGAAGTTGCCTGGTCTTGTTTTCTCTTAGAGATTTTAGGATTTTTTTGTTTTAGGAGCCATCAAATTTGATCAAGTTTGGAAGAGAAAGGATTTTTGAGAAGCAAAAAATCGAAAACGCAGTAGAAATAAAATGAAACGAAGTAAAAAGGTAAAAAAATAAACGTTATCTGGACGTATAAACATGTCGATTGAATTTCAAACGTCTGGAAGGTAAATCAGACGTTTGATTTAACCTAGTTTTAAGAAAGTAAATAGAATCAGACGTCTCGTTTGTTGTGGTAGACGTCTGGATTTGGTCGAGTTGTAAAATTTGATAGTCAGTGAGATTTTTCAGACGTTTGTTTCTATTATCAGACGTCTGCAATAGATTGAATTTTCATTTCTGAATGACATATAGTTTTCTCAAACGTCTGGTTTAAATATAAGACATATGAAATAGATCAAATTTTTATAATACGGCGGTAGAGACTTTATTCTGACGCCTGGTTCATAGTTCAGACGTCTGAAATAGTCTGGTATCTATTTTTTAGTAAGCAGAGACAATTTTTAGACGTCTGAAAGATTATATCAGACATCTGACATATGCACAATGGTGTAAAATTTGTGTGATATCAGAGTGTCAGACGTCTAAAGGCAATGGTCAGACGTCTGAAATGAATAATTTTTCTAAAATAGCTTAATTTTGAAAGGTCTTGCTTATTTTTCGACTTTTTTTTGAAAAAAAATATAATATTAATTTTGTGAAACAGAATTACGAATATAAGTAGATACAAAAATAATGAAAATAATTTAGTCTATTTAGATGGCGATGGAGTTTGGCGATCTTCAGACTTGTCATCCCTCCATGGCTTGAGTGGAGACTATATATTTCCATGTTCATGGGTTCTCGGGGAACAAGGGAATCACCTTGGTGAAGGATCCAAAGGTGCATGATACGAGGATGAGGGATCCAAAGAACTGCAAGAAATTGGAAATGATTCATGTACATCCTTCTTCCATGAATTACAAAATTATATCGCTACTTGCTTCAGAAAACTTAGTCATCGTGCCGTAACTTTTTGTACAAAATATAATTCTCATTGTAGATCTATTTGTTGTTTTTGATAGTGACGTAGCTCATCAATTTTCTTCTTCGTGTTAGGAGAAACAAATAGAGCTCGTTTGGACTTCTTGTTTTCGGGAGTGAATCCCGTGTGATAGGAGGACCACATATACATTGGTTCTTGATTTGGGGTAGGGGTAGGAAGACGTTGAGGTGTATCCACCAAGCTATCCGTTGTAGGTGTCGACAATGATAAATGAGAATTTTCAGAAGACATGATTATATTTTCTGTTGTAAAAAATATGAAGTCTGTGTATTCTTTACTTCTTGTTGTGTAAAGATTTATATTTAATTTCAAAAATTATTTATAGGTAATTTTCAGAAACCAACCACCTAAAAAATTTAAGGTGAAGGAGTTATCAATTTTAATTTGTAGATAAAAAAAACTTTTAGCTAAACATAGAATAAATGAAGATGTGTTTATTAGTCTAGAAGATCATTAAGAGAGCATATTTCGAAATCGCGTCGCAATTTAACAAAAGTTTGTTCGTTTAGTGGTTTTGTGAAAATATCTGCTTTTTGATTCTCGGTATTTACGTATTCTAATGTAATAATTCCCTTTTCTACATTGTCACGTAAAAAATGATGTCGTGTATCTATATGTTTAGTACGTGAGTGATTTACAGGGTTTTTTGATATATTTATTGCACTAGTGTTATCGCAATATATTAGTGATTTATTGATAATTTTTCAAAATCCGTAAGTGTTTGCTGCATGTATAACACTTGTGCACATGCAAGAGCTGCTGAAATATATTCGGCTTCAAAAGTAGATAAGGAGACAATTTTTCTTTTTGCTAAACCATGAAACTAATGATTATCCAATAAAGTGACATGTTCCACTAGTACTCTTACGATCTGTTTTACATCCATCGAAATCCGCATCACTATATGAAACTAGTTCAAACGATGATCCCTTAGGGTAAAACAAAACGTAATCTCTAGTATCACATAGATATCGTAAGATACGTTTAATAGATCTTTGGTGAGATTCGTTTGGTTTTTGCTTGAAATCGGACACAGAGACATAAACTTATCATAATGTCGTGTCGACTAGCCGTCAAATAAAGTAAGGAGCCAATCATACCACGATATAATTTTTCATCGAAATCTTTTCCGTTATCATATTTTTCTAAGTGAACACTAGTACCCATCGGTGTTGGTTTGCTTGAAGTTTTATCTATTTCAAAATGACATAATAGATCATTACAATATTTCTCTTGATGAATGAAAATACCATTTTCAAGTTGTTTAATTTGTAAATCTAACAAGAAATTTAATTCTCCCATGTGAGACATTTCAAATTAATTTTTCATAATATTTGAGAATTGATTACAAAGATTTTCATTAATTGAATTTAAAATAATATCGTCTACGTAAATTTGTACAACTAAAATATCGTTACTTTCTTGTTTAATAAATAAAGTTGTATTGATTTTACCCATTTGAAAACCAGATGTAATTAAATGATTTTTAAGACGTTCATACCAGGCATGAGGGGCTTGTTTTAAACCATATAAGGCTTTTTGTAATTTAAAAACATGGTCGGGATATTTTTCGTGAACAAACAATGGAGGTTGTTCAACATATACATTTTCTTTAATAAAACCATTCAAAAAAGCACCTTTGACATCCATTTGAATTTTTTTAAAATTGTGATGATTTGCAAAAGCGAGTAATGTACGTATAGCCTCGAGTCTTGCTACTGGAGCAAAGGTTTTGTCGTAGTCGATACCTTCTTTCTGATTATAACCTTGAGCAACTAAACGTGCTTCATTTCTAACTACATTTCCGTTTTCATCTGTTTTGTTTTTAAATATCCATTTTGTTCATATAACCGATTGATTTTTTGGTCTTGGTACTAATTCCCAAACATTATCATGTTTAAATTGATTTAATTCTTCTTGCATAATTATTATCGAAAAGTTATCGTTTGAAGCTTCTTTATAATTTTTTTGGTTCAAAATTTGACAAAATGCTATATGACTTATTTGGTTAAGTTGATTTCTAGTTACTCTAGAATGGAGATCTCCATTGATATTATCTTTTGGATGATCCTTAAGAATTCTAGGAGATGATACTAAAGTATTTTTCATGCATTTGTCTCATTATTAAAAGAATTTGTTGTGTTTTTTATTGGAATTATTTCTTTATCGTCGTTAATATGATGGTTAAGAAGATTTTCATCAAATGAAACATGTAAACTTTCTTCAATAGTATTATTTCGATTATTAAAAATTCTATATGCTTTGCTACGGTCCGAATATCCAAGAAAGATTCCTTCATCGACCTTCAGGTCAAATTTTCCTAAATTATCTTTTGTATTTAATATAAAACATTTTGATCTGAAAGTTTTAAAGTATGATACTTTAGGTTTTCTTTCAAAAAATATTTCAAAACAAGTTTGTTTAGTGATAGGTTGTATGGTTATTCGATTCAAAACATAACAAGCTGTGGCAATAGCTTCAGCCTATAAATGTTTTGGAAGACCACTACTATTTAATAGTATTCGCGCACATTCTTGTAACATACGATTTTTTCTTTCTACTACACCATTCTGTTGAGGTGTGCGGGGAAAAGAAAAATTATGATTATACCTTTTTTATTACAAAAATTAGTAAAATGATCATTTTCGAATTCTCCACCGTGATCACTTCGAATATTTTTAATTTTCGATTCCATTTGTGTTTTAATTCTTTTAGCAAAATTTTTAAACATATCAAAGGTGTCACTTTTATGTTTTAAAAATAAAGTCCATGTATATCTTGAAAAATCATCAACTATTACGAAAACATATTTGTTATGATTTATAGATCGTACTTGAGTTGGACCAAATAAATCTAAATGCAATAATTCTAATTGTTGTTTTGTAGAAATATTATTTTTAGATTTAAAAGAGCTTTTCTTTAATTTTCCTATTTGACAATCGTCACATAAATTTTCTACTTTGTAATTTATTTTAGGTAATCCTCTAACCAGCTCATATTTTGCAAATTTATTAATATATTTAAAATTAATATGACAAAATCGTTTATGCCACAACCATGGATTTGTAACGTACGAAAGTCTACAAGGTGGATCATCATGTTTGGCGATTAAATATGAATTTGAATTTCTATTTATATTCATGTTTAAGACATAAATATTTTTTCTAAAACCCTCAACTATAAGTTTTTGTTATTATCGAAAATATTACATCTATCTTTTTCGAAATTGATTTGAAAATCTTTATCGCATAATTGACTAATACTAAGTAGGTTGTGTTTTAGATTTTCTACAAACAAAAAATTTGTAATAATAGGAGAGTTGGAAATGACAGTGTTGATAACTTCTCCAATGCCCACGTATCCTTTTGAGTTATCACTAAAAGATACCTTTCCACCATCAGTGTATATTGTAACAATTTTGAATTTCTGGTTATATGGTTGGAGCATCCACTATCAAGTATCCATTTCTCCTTATTTTTTATTTTGGGTACCTGCAAAATAAAAGATGATTTAATTGGTACCCATATACTTTGCTAGGGTCCTAGATGTTAGGAGGGGTAAGTAGCCATACCCAAGAAGGTTTGGTACCTCTATGAATATAATTTTTATTATAGACTACATTTTCTAAAAAATTATTAATATGTTTTTGTCTAATCAAATTATTATTTGTCTTAGGAATCCAAATTTTTATATTTCTAGTATTCGTATTAGACTTAGGTGAACTTTTAGTCTTTTTACAATTATATTTCTTAATATCATTCCCTCTTTGTTTAGGAATATTTTTAAATCCTATTCCATTTCTGTTACTTGATGGCTTTAAAGTTTTGATAAGATTTTCCAATCTTGTTTTCCTTTATTAAATTTTGAAACATTATTTGTAATTTTATCTAATTTTTCTTTTAATTCTAAATTTTCAATTTTAAATATTTCAATATTACTCTTCAAGTTGATATTTTCTTTTAGCAAGTTATTCTTTTCTAATTTAGTTTTATCAAAATCAATAGCAATAGTCTCATTTTCGACCAAACTATTTTTTATTTTTTCTTCAGATAATTCTAGTTCCTCTTCTAAAATAATTTTTTCATCTTTTGACATTCCTACTTCAAGTTCTAATCTATTTATTTTGGTTATATGTTCTTTGTTCAACTTTTTAATTTTTCTAAATTTATCATTTAATTCCATGCTAAGTTCTAATAATTCATCATAACTAAGTTCGGGGCATGCCTCATCAATTTGTGCCATAAAGCACACATTAGCTTGTTCTCCGTCACTACCGCTATCACTGCCTGATGATGATGAAGAATCCGAGTCATCCCATGTCACTTTGATAGCTTTCTTCTTTTTGAATTTTTCAAATTTGTTCTTTTTTTTATCATCGTTGAGCTTGGGACAGTCTTTCTTCATATGTTCAAATTGGTCACATTCATAGCATTTGATTGATGTTGGTTTGTTGAGCTTGATTTTCCTCCTTTCTGAATTTAGCCATTTTCCTAAACTTCTTGAATTTGTTGTAGTTTTTGGCAATAAATACAATTTCTTCTTCGTCTAAGTCGGAGTCGTCATTTGTTGTTGGGAATGCTATGTTCTTTTTTTCTTTCAAATTTTATTCTTTTTGTGCCTGCAAATTAGCTTCATAGGACATTAAATTTTCTATCAATTCTTCAACTAAGAGTGCTGAGAGATCATTAGCTTCTTCGATAGCTAATACATTTCTTTCCTACTCTGGAGTTAAAGAATTGAGTATTCTAGATGCTAAGTCAAAATTTGTGAATTTGACTCCAAGAGCAATTAAGTCGTGTTGAATGGTTTGAAATCTAGAGTACATGTCTACTATAGATTCATTTTGTTTCATTTTAAATGATGAAAATTGATTTTATAAAATTGAAATCTTATTTTGTTTAACTTTGTTTTGTGCCTTCGTGTGTAACTTGTAAGGTACGCCAAATATCATATGTAGTGTTACATAACATGACACGTGAAAATTCATTCTTATCTAGTGAACAAAATAGAACATTCATAACTTTAGCATTATTAGAAGCTGCGGTTTTTTGTGCATCAGTTCATGCGTTCATAGCAGTGTCAGGCGCTTCATATTAATTTTGAGTGGCTGACCAAATTTCTAATCCATTAGCTTCCATAAAAATTCTCATACGTATTGACAAATATGCATAGTTAGAGCCATTAAAAAGTGGGGGTCGTGCTGTGGATTGACCTTCTTGAAAAATACTTGCCATATTATAGTGATTCAAAAACGGGTTACTGTATTTTGATCTAACCTTGCTCTGATACCAATTGAAAGTCTACAGTGTGGATCGTGTAGTGTATATGCAAGTATATGTGACAAAACGTATGATGCAACCAAAACAATATTAATCTAGGTAAATATAGAATAAGCACACCAGGGTTTTATACTGGTTCGGGCCTCCCGTCCTATGTCCAATTGCGAAGCTCCCCTTCGGAATTCAACCATCAAATACCTTTGCTTCGCCCGGAGGAATATGATTGGCTACAATAAATTGTTCTTGCTAAATATGTGTTCTATAACACAGATATTGACTAAATAAGTACAAATGCTTCCAACATATATCTAGAGAGTATTGACTGTGAAGATCTAAATATATGGAATAGTGTAATACAAGTATAGATTGCTAGAGATCAAGAATATAACAAAGTATGTAAGTAGAGAGCGTAAGTAAGTAAGGTTAGTGTTCTCTTTGATTCTTGATGATATATATAGTTGTAGAGAGGTTTCTTGAGTAGTTGCATCCATTAACAAGTGCTCTACAATTGCTTCTGTTGATGGTAAAGAGTTGCATCAAAGAGAAGCGAATATGTCTATTCAAATGTGGCAGTTGAAATTTGAATTTAAAATCCGAGTTCGAAATCAGACGTTTGATATTTGTATCAGACGTTTGATACTATATATTTTTTGTACACAGTATATTTTCAAACGTCTGAGTGCATCTACCAAACGTCTGGTCTTGTATGTTTTTTCGTTCTAGAGGTCTTTTCCAAACGTTTGACTTGTGCATCCAAAAGTCTGAAACTTGTGCATGTCTGTTTTGTGCATTTTTCTGTTGCTTCTTTCATCCTATCAACTTGTAGTCTTTTGTAATATTCTTTGAGCCTTGTTCTTGTCTTTCTAATGATGTTGCTGTAGCAAGTACCTGTATATAGAAATATATATGCATATTCGATTTTCATTGTATAGTTGTTGTCATCGAAACCGTATATTTGATTTCCTACAACTAGCAATACGTCCCAACATCTCTTTAGTACCCTTCAGTTTGTCTTAATTTTTTCCATCTTTTCTACGCCCGTCAAAAGATAACATAATATATAAGAACATAACACATAACACACACACAACACACATATAAATTCATGATATGTAAGCAATGTTTTCCTTTATGACCAGGGTTCCACTTCACCAATTAAAATTAAACTTTCATTAAATTTCTTTTTCCCATGCAAATTAGTATTGTAGACTATGCACAGATAGGTGGTGGGCGTTCGGCCGATTCGGTTGGTTTTGAGGTAAAATATGTCAAAACAAACTGAAACCAAAAAAATCAAAACCGAACTGAACCAAATTAATTTCAATTAATTCAGTCGGTAACCGATTTAACCAATCTAAAAAGACAAGTAAGATAAATTATCATAGGTTATTATTCAAATGACCGATTTACCTAAAGGAAAATATAAATTTATGTTTAGAGAAACTATTTCAAGTACCTTTTAAGTTTATAAGAAAAATTAACATATTTTTAAGTTGATAAAATTTGGTTTTTATTACTAAATAAATCATTAAGAGTATTACAATGTCATGAATTTGAATAATATAATAAAAGTTCGGTTAATTTAGTTAAATCGATAACCAAAATAAAATTATTTTACAAATCGAATTCTAACTAACAAAATTTCATAACCAAACCGAACCGTTTGGAATGAACTGGTTTGGTCGGTTAATTTGGTTCTAACCGAATATTGCTCTCTCATATGCACACAGAGATAATAGTGATATTTAAATTAACCTAAAACAACTTCAATTTTTTTCGAAAATACGACATAGAGTTGCCGATAATGTTGTAGTATAGTAAGTTCATAAAATTTGCTCCATATTTAAAGAAACATGAATTGACACTAATACAAACAATCAAGATGACCTCAAATATAGAGGGTATTTAATTAAAAATTAAATGGTAACAGACCATTATACAATAATTTGATATGTTTAGGAGTATGTTTCTCTCATGCGTTGTAGAAGAACAACCACATTTAATTTAGCACATATAATGACTCACTGATTCGTGTAGTAAAATTGGATAAGGTGACACAAACATGGATGCCAATAGAAATTTAAATTTAGTACAGTAAAAGTTCATATATTTTGACTATATGGTCACAGCATTATAACAACATTATCATGTATTTTGATTCACACTGTAGGTACACCATCCAATTAAGGCTCATTCTATAGCCTGGAAGGCAATGATTTGATCACGGAAGAAAACAAAAAATTAGTAGCAACTTATTTTATGCCATGTGGTTCTTTGATTTCTCTACCTATAGTGGCAAAATCAAAATAATACTATGCTGAATGATCAGACATGGTTAAAAAAAAATTGGAAACTAAAAATATGAGCAAAGAATGCAATTTAAGTGTCTCTTTCATATAAGTCGGATAAATAGCCACAAAACTCAAGCTTCACGCCTTTGCTAATATATATACATATCGAATAACTTTTCTTTTGTAAACTTGGATGATGAAACATACACTATTTTTCAATAGTTTTCAATGTCCAAAATGACTGGAGATGCTCCTGATATTTTTTTCTTCCGTCATTTTCCTGCCAAGCTTCTGCTATTTGTACTTCATTTGGTAACGATAAATCGAATAAAAATCAATACAACCTATTTTACATGACCGTATGGTTTGTGTTCTTTTGTCAATCCCCATCTTTATCCAAACTTTGATTTACAAACTTTCAAAAGAAGAGGGAAAAAAAAAAGACAAATCAAGCGGAGCTTCATCACCAACAATCTTATTTCTCTTTGTTTTCACCATGGCCACAACGTCGATTACGCTCCTCGACTTCGAATTGGCAACAGCACGTTTGTATACAAATTGAAAGGATCGGATCGGAATTTTGAACGATGTATTTGAACGTTAGGAGGAAATGAGGATAAAAAGAGTAAAAATAAAATAAATGATGGATATGAGTGAGCGAACGGTATTTCATAGGATGGTTGAATAAGTGAGGGAGTTGCGCAAATATGGTGCACGCAAATAGCAATTTCCTTCATTAATGCAGGTGTTTAATAAAAATTTTCATAAATTACATGGAAAGCAAAGATTGTACCTTTTTTATATTTAATCTACTTGTTTTCATTTCTTATATCCAAACCAATTATAGCGTCTTCCATAAATAAACGGTGTTTCAAATATATTTTCAGTTCGAGGATAATTAACTACGTGGGCTAAGTTATGAACATCCTCTGAAAAATAAATTCCTAAATAATAAATATGTGAATTACGAAGGCATGGACGTCTTTATCTGATGCCGACCTTCCTAATCTCATTTTCTTCTCTGTACTCATCTTATTTAACGCATCGACCCCCTCTACTTCATCATATTTACAGTCTTCCAATCTCCCTCTTCGAATATCGTTCTCAATTTTCTAATGGCGGAATCTGTGGAACTTCCAAGCCGCCTGGCCATCCTCCCCTTTCGAAATAAGGTGCTCTTGCCTGGTGCTATCATTAGAATTAGATGTACCTCTCCTAGCAGGTAATTTTACGATTTTTCCCTTATTATTTTTTCTTCAAATCATAAATTGATTGCTGTTACCGATTTCGCGCTGAGCTTAAAATTTCATTGATATCGATAGTTCTGTGGGTGTTTATACCGAAATTTATCTCAGTTGCTGAAGTATGAATCATTTAAGAGCTGGGATCACAGAATAAGTGCAGCTGTTGAAATTATAAACTTGAGTGGATTATTTGATTAGCCTGATGCATTTGGTTTTCTGTTTTATTTTTCTTGAACATCGTAAAAACTTGAATTCATTTTCTATCTTGTTCTGTACTGTTCATTGATGCCACATCATGATAAACATATAAAGCTCGATTCGATGGCTGAATTATGGCTTAATTTTCTGATTCAGTGGACTGTAAGACATATCAGGGTTATAAAAAAGGGTATATTGGATTAAGTTCTTTACATATTTGATACAGAACGTGCACCCAATCTAATGTCACAATTTCGAACATTTCATGTGCTTTTACTGGGAACGATATATTCACTAAATAAATATAGTTTTCGAATATCAATTATGTCATTTAGATGCTTACCGCAGGAAAAACATAAAATTATTATATAGAAAATTGAGTATTTTATGTGTTTTTGAATTTTTTTCATTTATTATTTTTCCATGAATCTTGTCTCTATCAGATAATGATAAATTGATTTTTTAAAATGCTCCAACTTTCTTTGTTAAGAGGACTTGGCATTTGTCTTTACCATCAAAACAACTGTGCTATGAGTTATGACCTTGTCAGTTACGTTCCTTTTGTTTTTTTTAAGTTATATCACAGCACATATTCATATTTCATAGGAATAAGTACATACCGATGATATTATATTTGATAATTAAGCATTCTACTTCTATTTGTAAATGGATACCTTTCATTTGTTGACTTGAAACAATGTTAATAATACTATTTTTTTTATTTTTTGGGGTCGAAACAAGCTTTGTCAAATAATGAGTAGGAATTAGTTCAAAAAACTACAAGCTTTTGCGGCGGAGTGTTTAGTGTAAAGACAGTGAGAAAAAAGAATTAGATGTAAAAGATTTTTTTTTTTAATTTGTGTCTTTGTGGCAGTACAGAGATGAGGCACTCATCTTTTGTTTTTTGTTTATTTTTTTATTTATTTTGTGAAAATATCGGTATCAATTTGGGAAGAAAGCTGGTTCAAATAGTGTTCAGCAAACTTAGTTTGAGGGTTAAATAATATATAAGTAAGTCTAAACCAATAGCAAAAGTATTCTGTAAAAGAATTGATGGTAAATTGCTTAACTTCATATAGAGTCAGCTTTTTGATGAGAAAGTGAGCATCCGTGGCCAAGGTTAACTCATCTTGTCGGCCGTCCATTCATATGCTTAGAACACTGGTAACATTAAATGATCAAGAATGTTAATTTAGATGTTTAGGCTTTCTTACTCCGCGGATATAAATGGCTTAGACTTGCAGGATCCATCTCCTTTCGTTTGGAAAAGTTTTCCTTTTTTAACATAGACCAAATTGTTGTCTACAATCATTGATTTTCTTATAACTACAAAGTTGGAAGAAGTGAATTTGATTATTAAAATAACCAAAGACATTAGTTTGTAGGAAAATGTGTTATAGGTAAAAGAAGACACGGCTATGTTATCTATACAGATACCATTCTTTGAAGATTGGGTTCACATATTGTTTAATACATCTGGTTCAGGTGTGAAGTGGCCTTATTTGTCCTAAACCTAAATACCCTCTAAAACTAAGTGTGGTAAACTCTTTTGTAGTCCTTATCAAGTTTTCAAATCTCGAATTACAGACGAAATCTCGGTCTGACATCTTGGACTATATCTTGGGTTCAAACTTTAAGATTTCGGGTTAGATGAATGTGAAATAATTAAAAGCCATGTTTTAAGTCTCGTCTAGCCCAAGTTCAAAAGGTGGATCTCGGGTGAGATGAAGGAGATTTAAAACTCTAGTCTTTATTATTTAAACATCTGAATTATTTTGAAATGAAAGAATTTGAAAATTGTCCAATATAATTAAACCTTAGGCATTTCAATTGGACTATAGTTCGAAGAGTTTGTTTTATAATGCTCATATTATTTATTTAATTAAATCCTAGTAATTGATTTTTCATTGCTGTATATGAAATGACATCCATTTGAAAGATGGAAATCGAGCTATATTTTTATCATGTATGTGAAGGGATTAATCAAGTTTTGGGAAAAAGTTGTACAGCTTCATTATTAAATCATGCCATATTTCACACAATCTTACAAAGAATAATAAATAAAATAAATATAAGGTCAGTAGATAAATTGGTTCTTTTGAAGATTGTCCTACTACCGTTATTTTTGTACAAAGCTGGCCAATATAAATTATTTACCCTTCAACATGTTTTGATTTTATTAGTTTAGTTAACGAAAGACTGAGCCAGTACTCAAAATAATGCAGTGTAAAATTGGTAGAGCAAGAACTTTGGCAACGAGAGGACAAGGGTTTGATTGGTGTGCTTCCAGTCAGAGACACCGAGGTTGCTTCCGTGGGATCCATGTTATCTTCAGGTAATATCATACCCCCACATCCCCCACCCTCTATTTCCCAGCTACATGTCTTTACTCTTACCTAGATGAAATTGGTTGTTGTTGATAATACATTGTATCTCGTATCATGACATGCCCTTTTCGTTTTTTAAGTGTACAGTTGGACTGTTCACTTTATATACTTCTGTTCCTTTATTATACTGCATTTCCGGTCAGATTTGTATATCAATCAAAAGGTTCCCCCATCTAGTTTAAGATCTAAGAGATCAAGATTTACCTTTTATATCTAATACAATAGCTTTTTAGGTATGGGAAGTGATCCAGGAGACAGAAGCCTAAAGCATCCTGGAGAGACAATGGGGGATTCACAAAAGCAGGAAGGAAAGAATCATCATGATCCGATTCACTGGCATAACAGGTAAAATAATTATGGTACCAAAGCGCTGAGTGTGTGATAAAATAATTATATCTCTGCACATATGAATCCTGCTGGTAAGGGTAACCTCATGCTTAAACTTGTAATCTTCCATAGTATTTCATTCTAGAAGCATAAGAGTCTACAGATATTTTTCACCATCTTATGGTATCACATAACATATGGTAATTGTAAGTTGTATTAAAAGTAAAAAGTAAAACATCAACAGTAGGGTGTAGGCCCAGTATAAGCAGTTTTCAAAATTTGTGAGCTGAGAAGGGGTAAATGATACTTGCATTTTTGAAAGCTATACACATTCTTTGGATGAAACTTAGATTACTGCACCAGAATAAATATTTGTACAAGTGCAATAAATATTATAGTAATATATTCAAAGGTACAATGTTATATTTTTGACAAAAAAATGCGAGCCAATGACCAAACATAGTTCTACCTCAGGACTTTGCAGATCTTAGAATGTAATACACTAATTGAGAGTAGAAGTACAGTATATCAGTATGAGGGTAGACCTTAGTGGTCCAGACTCCTCCTTTATGGAATCAAATAAACCAAACAATATTCATGGCCGTATTCTAAGTCACCACTGAAACATTTCTTTCAAGGAGGAATATTTCCAAATTCCAATCGTTCACCTCATGAGGAAGGACTAAATTGAGTCAAATGTATATAGGCATTGGAGAAAATATACGTAAATAGTGAATGATTCCTAAAGCTGCACTATGCAGATTTGGGTTACAGTGTTTAGCATGCACAATACTAAACTGTTTGGCGCCTCAGTGATAATAAGTTCAATTATGCAGCGCAGAAAATTCTACTGGATAAAATCACCTGCCTAAATTCTTTTGATAAGCACAATCCATCGATGTTTTCAAACCAGATTAATTTGTGATAATCATGGTAAACTAAATCCCATGACTGAAAACTTAGTTTAAAAGCTGGCAGAGGTATTAGTTTTCAGTTATGTGCTAAAACATATAATGAAAATAGTTGACCATGGTTTTGTTGTTGTTGGTTATTTACATATGTTAAATTCTTCTGGATGACCAAGACTTGTTGCACTTTTAAACGGAATTTGCTACTCTCATTTTAAAGTAGTGTGAAATTACATTGCAGAAGGGTAAGGTGTGCCATTTTGAATATTGTTTGGGCATGATCATTTGGTATGATTTGAAGGGTGAATTATGCCAGACATGGTTTATTACAAAGGGTGAACCGTACGATGTTGAAATTTCTGATAGACATGGTTCTTTACGGTGATTGAAGTGTGTCATATTAGGATTCATTAGGCACCGTGCACTACGAAAGACACAGTGTGCCAAGACATTTCTCATTACGAAGGGCAAAGTGTGTTGCTTTGAAAATTTGTTAGACATGATCCAACAGAAAGCGAAGTGTGTTATACATGATCCATTGTGAAGGATGAAGGTGTTGAAAATTTCTCAAACATGATCTATTACAAAGGACGGAATACCGAGAAATTTATTAGGTCCTGTCTATTACAAAGCGTAAAATGTGCCATCTTGAAAAGAATTTTTATTTAGCACATTCCATCACAAAAAAGCAAAGTGAGCCATGTTAAAATTTTGTGGCGCATAGTTTATTATGAAATGCAAAGTGTGCCATGTTGAAAGTTTAGTTAGGCACGATCCAATACAAAGGGCGAAACAAAATTCTTTTGTCGATCACTATCTAGTACAAAGGATGAAGTGTCACAACCATTTACAATGGTGGGATGTAAAATTGGAAATCGGTTTGGATTATGAGGGGGCAATGTTTGCCAAGTATGATCCATAATGACGAACTACATGCACATGCGGGAACTTCTTTGAACACGGTCCACTATAAAAGGCACACGTGATGTGTGTCAAGTCTTGCCCACACCCGAACGTTGAATATACCAACTTGGAAATTTGTTAAGCATGTCCAACATAGTGGGCAAATTATGTCAAAAGTACTGTCCATTGTGGTAGAATGAAGGTGCTACGTGGAAATATGGTAAAATACAATTATTACATTAAACATAGTATTTCAGACATTGTTCCTAATAGAGGGTGAAGTGTGCCAGGTTAGACATAGATTACGGTTTTGCTTTTGGGATATGCCTATGATCAAAAGAAGATTGTGGTTTTGTTTAATATTCTGAAATAGGCATGGTCAATGACGAATGAGGTAATATTCCAACTTCAAGGCACCATTGGAGGAATCATGTAAAAAGAGAATGGTGAAGTTTTTATGCATGAGACACCCTTTTAGGTGAAATCATGTATGAGACCATGACATGTAGGAGTTTTTGGAGAGTAAATCTTTAACCTAGCACCGTGAGATGATACTCACGTACATCTAGTCTTTAAACATAGAACTAAGCATCATGAAGTTTCAAGTACTTGATTCAGGTTGTGCACGATGGGAATGAAAACCATGAATGCAACACCTTGAAACTATACGTCTTGAATTAAATTAGATCTTTTGGATTAAGTGGGCTGGTGGTATGGAGACATTTATTATCGGCGCACGACGCAAAACCTTTTTGGAGTCTTGGTGCATGATGCGGTGAACACGTGCCTTTCTGATTTACTGTGCATATAAGCATAGAATTTCAAGCACAAAAGTTTTATTAAAAGCCAAAATCCAAAATAATATACATATCACCGATAGACTAGAAATATGAATCTGATTCATTGATCAAATTCTCCAAATTAATATCCACATCGACATATTCATAGGCTTCAATGCGTTCCTTATCTGTCTCGTTTTACGTTTGTTTTGACTTTGTGAGGATGTAAAGGAGGTGAAGCATACGGTGAAAGACATCTTAATGTAAATATTCTACTTGGATATCTATTCACTCCATTCTTGCTACTCTTGCAGCAACTCCCTAATTATCATTAGCATCATCAACTACAACTAGAAGCTCATCCTCAGCATGAAATACGATATGCATATTTCTTGTGAATCATTTATTATCATCAGTGTCTTTTAATGATATTGGATCTGATGTCATAAATGTTAACGAACATGATCCTCTAATAAGTATTAACCTATATGCATTTTCAAATTATGAAAAATTAAAAAATTAAGACAAAAAAAACAAAACGGTGAAAGTGTGCGTTTTTACGCATTGCGAGCCTTTAACATCATTCAGTGCGTCTTTCCATGTGCGTCGCTTCTTGTATGGTCTGAAGATGCTTGCTTGTTTTATAGTTTAGTTGTTTTATCTGTTTTTGGTTTCATTGCTGGTTTCATTTCATTCAACAATACCGCTTATCCTAGTAAGTTTTACGTGCCACCGAGGTAAAAGTTTCTCAAGTTAAGTATTTACTTTTCTAGTTAAAGACCAATATCTTAGGGCCAACGTTGGTACTACACAAGGACCTACTAGCTCATGTAGATGTCTAATGTGTTCTACTACAGGAGAAGAAACGATGCATTTTTGGGATTCGTGCTTCCTGATTAGAACCTTTACTAGGTCCCGATGGTTTGGGCTTTGAGTAGATTGAAAAAGATATACAATCTTGACAAGAACAACGTTAGGCAGAATATTAGGCAAAAAGGCGTACTTGTCACGCAACACCTTGTGCCATGATGCATGTCTTAACACGTCTTTGATAACTATGTATGGAGGCATCCATGTAATTTGGCACTGGGCGAGTGGTAAGTTTTTATCAAGTATGTAGGTAGGTATATGTGATGGCATGAATGTAGGCCTTCATGAGAAGCTTTAAGTCCTCAAGCGACATAAAAAATGTCTCACCATGCATTTTGCATAGCATGTAAGAGTGACCATTGTAAAGGGCAAGTCTAAAATTTTGGTTATTCCAAGCTTATATAGACATGAGCTACCATGGTTTTTTTTTCTTTCTCTTTATGCACACAAGCGAGTCAGCATTAAGCGGAATGCTAGGTTATTGAGGTAAGACTAGAAACTAATGACGTTGGAGGAAAAAAAACCCTATCTATTTCTATTTTTAGTTTGGTTTTATGATGCAGTTCTACATTTAACATAGTTTACATGAATCCTCTTCTAATTCCATCATCTACGTTCTATTTTATTGGACGTTTGTTTGAAATATATTTTCACATGCTACAATTTTTATATTATGCAATTTTGTTAATTGTAGTATTATCACCCTAAAATTTGGGTAGATGTTGAGAAATAATCTCTTATATGATCTAGTACATTACATTGAGTCCAATTTAGTCTCATTGACTTGACAATAAATTTGACCATTTGTTTTTTTACTCCATTTAGTTTGTTTAAAAGATATTTTCATACTTTGAAACTTTGATGTTGGACCTTTTTTTAGTTCGAAGAATTTGATGCACCAAAAGTTTGTTTCAAACTGTGCTATGTTCTAAACTTGAACCAAGCTAATTGCTTTAGTAGTCTCAAAACTGCAACTTTTGAATGCTGGTTTGTTTTCATGGAATTAGGTTCATTTGAATGATTACTTGCATATTAAAACATTTAACCTGTTATCCCGCTTTTTGGTAAAGCCGTGATACCAAAAGATTGGCCAAAAACAAAGGACAGTTCGTCTCAGAGATTGGTTGCACTTCTCTTCGCTATGGATATCGATGAATTTTGTCCGAGTCCAGATTGAGCTACAATTGATAGGACATGACCAGAAAGATCATAGAAGTCCGCGTTTCAAATTTCAAGTCAATCCGAGGTCGTATGCTCAAGTTATGATGGATTCAAGTTGAGAGAAGTGAACCTTGCTCGGTTCGAACCCATCATGTTCGAACCCATCATATTCGAACCCATCGTGTTCGAAACCATCGTGTTCGAAACCATCTATTTCGAACCCATCATATTCGAACCCATAGGAAGAGGCAACATTCAAATCCATCTAAGGAACTCCCTACTTCGAATCCATCACAAATTCGAGTCCTTCCTATGCTTCGAATCCACCACAGCTTCGAATCCATTAATAGCTTCGAACCCATCACAGCCTCGACTCCATCGCTCACCTTCGAATCCATCCATCATCTTCGACTCCATCACTCACCTTCGACTTCATCGACTTCGACAACTTCGAATCGATCCAGGACGCATTTGGATCGATTCGAACGAATCCACTCCATCGATTCGAAGACGACCTTCGAATCCAACAAAGCGGCTAAGCTAGCACGAACATGGATCGGCTCGAAGACAGGCGCGCCCCAATCGATTCGAAGTATTCGCTTCGGCCATGCATTGATTCGAACGAATCGATTCCATCGATTCGAACCAAACAGCATGCCGAACACCCAATTTCGAACCGATCATAACTCCCAATCTACTGATCCAAATCCCATGAAATTTTTACAGAAGTTTGTCTACATGATGAAGGACGTCCACGCCAAGTTTCATCGCAATTGGACAATTTTTTGATCGATTCGAAGTTCACTTCGAATCGATCCCAAACTGGGCACGCACTTCAAGAACGCGGGCCTGTGGGCCCCCCGTCACGTGCCAAGCAGCCTCTCCATGATTTAGGCGGGATTTTGGCCTTCCACACCTATAAATAGAGCCCCTGGTCATTCAGAGAAGGGGTCGGAGAATTTGAAGAGAAAGAGTACGCCTAAACGCTGCCAGAATCACTCCATACCACCATCTTGGCTGCTGATTTCGAATTTAAGTCTGTTGTCTGCTGTAATTTGCTTCAAAACACTTGTAACCTTCAAGTATTAAGCAATAAAGTGATCAAACTTCATAGTGGACGTAGGCGCATCGCCGAACCACTCTAAATTCTTGTCTTCTATGCAATTTACTTTTCTATGACTTGGAGTTTTTGTTAGATAATTTTCATTTCCAATTTAAGTTCTTCACTTATTATCTCTTCAAAGACTTCCGAAGGGTGTTGCCCAATTTTGGTGCAAACATAACCATTTACGTTTCACTTTACTTTTTTGCTAATTGGAAGATCTGATACCTCAAAAGTTTAGTACAAGTTAAGATATGTTCTTGTTTCAAACCAATATGAATCCCTTTGTTTGAAATGAACATAACTTCTTATTAATTAGATTTTGATGAAATTAAATGTTTTGGAATTAAGCCAATCAACGGATACTCGAAAAACCTGAAATCTTTACGCATCCTTATCCAAAAATGGATAAAAATTTGATATTCGAAAATACGGATGTGGATACGAAGGTATCCACATTCGAAAGTTATCCATTTGGTTTTATTCAAGATAATAATTTATATTGTGTATTTTAACATACTAAACAAACATGCATTTATTATTTTATCAAGATATGCGTATTCATTGCTCAAACCAACTTTATCATCATATTTTTATTATTATTGGTACTTGTATAATTATCTGGACCAGAATAATTTTATGTAGAAATTAATTTTTATATTCAATCTTTCAATTCATTAATTGTAAGTGAACATGATAATATCAGAAATTCTTCCACATTGCAGATGTGTAAATGTGATATCTAAAAATGATTTTGGTTATGGATACAGATATGATATTGTCTACATCCGAAATTATATGTTGACATGCTTGTTCAGAATACTTTTATACACACATACTTGCGTGCGCGCGTGCGCATACACGTGCGTTGTGTGAGGAAGGTTCAATGACACCCCTCCTTTGGAGCATCTATTCAGCACCCGTATCATATTTTAAATTACACGATATTAAAATAAATAAAATTTTGTAGATGTTCAATTGACATTATGAATATCATCTCTTCGAAATATGAGGTTGT
The DNA here is from genome assembly GCA_030765085.1 of Allium cepa. Taxonomy (NCBI): domain Eukaryota; kingdom Viridiplantae; phylum Streptophyta; class Magnoliopsida; order Asparagales; family Amaryllidaceae; genus Allium; species Allium cepa. Next base: position 564,917,872 of record CM060935.1, read on the forward strand.
TTTAAAATTTCTAAAATCATCAATATTTAATCGTTAAAACATATATATTATCCGTTGGTTTGAAATATCAAGTTTATCGTGCTATGTATATTTAAATGCGCTCAAATTTTGTGAAGATGATCTTGAGTATGATATGAACCCATGTACAAAATTTCTTAACATTTAAAAACATGTAACTCAAACTATGATAGGAGTGCTAGAGGCGTGCTTCAAAAGGGGTGTCATTGAACCCTCACACACACATAGAGGGAAATTCAAAAAACGACGATACAAAAAATCTCAACCATCAGATTTCTCCCTGATTTTCACATTCCATGTAAAGACAAACAAGTGTTCCACACATTCGTGTCAAATTTGTGCCCTGGTAGCCGCTCTCCCCCCCTCCCCCACTCCCCCCCTCCCCCCCTCCCCCCCCCCCCCCACACACACAAAAAGATAGTCTAGGTGGAAGTAGAGTACATTCGCTGTTGATGTATGGATGCCGACCGCTTTGGTTTATATCTTGTGAAATTTCATTTCTGTTCAAATTTGTTTCAGTGTTGATTTCAGATAGGCTTGTCTTCCAAGTTTGTATAAACAGAAATTGAATCATTTTTAACTTATGCTATGTCTTTTCTTATCAGTTTGTAACTTCTTCACTATGATGGTTGTGTGTGCGAACCATGATGATCTCGCACGGTTCGATTTCGATGGTACACGTGATGTCACTAAAGTGCCCTTATGTTCAAAGTTTTATGTTTGTTTGTATGCAGCTTGCTGCTCCTATGTTGTATGGGAGCATGGTAATTGAGAAATTTTTAATAGAGATAATTACTTCCCCAAAAATTTCAATTAGGCACAATCCAATTAAGTTTTGAAACCAAAATTCATTTTTGCTAATCTTGTATGTGAAATCCAGTGATTAATAAAATCGACTTAAAACTGTTGGAAGTATTAGCATTCAATCATGTGCTAAGATTTAAAATCAAAATAGTTGACTGTGAATCAATTTATCGATAGTTATAATGCTATAAAAGGTGAAGGCGACAACGCAGCGTTTTTGTGCTCTTGATGCGAGATGCAAGTTTTGAGTTGTCAACTCGTAAGTTTTTGAGTAAATATTGTACACATGTCATATCAAAGGGTGAAACATTTTCAAGTATACGATTATAATATATTCAGTATACATATAAAACATGTTTAATTTTGTTTATACCTTATCCGTTATACATATAGATAAAAACAACGTCAATTCAAAAAAGAAAAGAAAAAACACCAGCTCAATTCTAAAAGTAGCAACGACATTCATTTTAAAAGCAAGATTAGTTAGAAACAACATCAATTTAGAAATATTGAAATTTCGGTTCCGTATTGGATATTTTGGAAATTTCATTTTAGTTCTGATTTCAGATTTCATTGTTTCTTGTTATCTTTTTTTCTATGTTTTGATGGACAAATGTAGTTATCAATTAAACAACTGATTGTTTGATTGTTTATTAACAAATAAGATTACCCTATAGAAATTTAGAAGTCCTAATTCCTAATATATTAGATGTGCATGTTGAAGTGGAGTTACAATGACAAACATAATTAGAACCTGAAACCCTATTACGGTGATATGTCAAATTATTTCTTTTTGAAAATCCTAATTCCCTCGTTCCTGCTGTCTCAACATTGAACTCCCAATTCTTCCACTTCAAAATTGAAACGGCCAAACAAATTTTGCGTGCTTCGGTTCTAATTAGAATCCAATTGCTTGCTTGAACTTGTGGCGTTGGAATTCAACAATGGTTAAAGCGCAACATTCTAAGCAATATTATGCAAGTATTTTTCTTCTTTCTTCCTCTCTTATTTCAAAACATGCATTGCAAAGTCGATTTCGAATTAAATCGGTTCGGAAATTCTAAATAGACCCGTTTTCTGAAATTGATTCCAAATTTTGATAATTAAAGTGATTTTTGATATTATATGATGTTCTAGAGTTATATGAATCGAAGGTGTATCACAGATTGGGATTTTTTTTTAAATTCCCAAGGCATTCGCCTCAGCTGCTTGAGGCATGTGAAATCTACAAAACGTACACCTCAGGCAGTTGAGATTTATGCCTTAAAGGTAAAACATCTTTCTAGTTAAGCTTCTGCATTTAACCACGCTTTGCCTAGAGATACTGTAGCATTTTTTGGGAAATGTTTAGCATTTCTATTTAAAAGATACTTTGGAATTTGGATTCTTGTTTTTTACACCAAACAGCGACGCATATGCATATTTTTTACACTTCTAGGGTGTGTTTCTTGTTGCAGACGATTGATTACCATAAAACTTCAAGTCATATATGCAAATTTCAAGCTGCTTGCTCCAGTCGGAAAGAATCAAGTTATTTACTACTGCTCGTGTGCTTTAACTAGAGTTCCATGCATTTTGTTGAATACCATGATCGTTGCGCTGAAGATCTACCAAACCAATTTATTTCTTTACGCTTTCATGATTTTATGAGGTTTTATGCTATTTACCTGGTTGAATATTATCTTTTCATTGGTGAAAAATAAGTTATTGTCATTTTTTTTTGCAAGACCAATGCTCCTGTATTTGGATGATGACAATACATGCTTGTTACGTGTAACCATAGTAAAATAACCATACACAATCATTGACCCGACAATATGCTAATTGTTTGAAGCTAGAAAAACACGTTGCAAGATTATCATCAAAATCAAATTATTGAATATTTTTATGTCACCTATCTCTGTTTTTAATTCTTTTTTTGTCCCTACGGAGATGTCCGATAAAATTGGGACCTATCTCTGTTTTTAATTCTCCATTATGACCGTTGACTTATGTTGTGTTTATTGACTTAAGTAATTTTATCTATCCTTGTTTTTGCAGGGGTGTTGCTGCGCGAGCGTTACATCTTGCTAGAGGAGTGGAGAAGCCAAGTGGGAGAGTAACATATACGGTTGTTCTTGAAGGCCTGTGTCGATTTAGTGTTCAAGATCTAAGTGCTAGAGGAACATATTATGTTGCACGTATCTCACGGCTTGATATGACAAAAGCTGGTATGCCATCATCTGCTTATCCATTTATATTTCAGCTATCTGAACCAATTTAGAGAAAAAATGCCCTCATTTTTGTACACACTCACCACGTCATACTGTAGTCATTTTTTTTTATCAAAGTGTGTTTCGATGTGCAATCTATTTTGCCACTAATATCTACCGTGTACTACATTGGGTACATTTTTGTAGACTGGACTTGTTGATGATTCAGTGATTCTAGCTTTACAGTCTTATGATTGCTTTCAAGTTTCAACCTCAAACCGCATTTAAGTGTAGTAGTTGATACTGCTTTCTGTGACCTTTATCCTGCTGTACTTGAAGCATTTATCCCTTGTATTATGTATTCAGAATTGGACCTGGCAGAACAGGACCCTGATATTATCTTGCTTTCTCGTGAATTTAAAGCTACTGCCATGGAGTTGATATCTGTTCTTGAGCAGGTATTTCATAAAATTTACTAGTGCAAATAGGAATTAGTGCCATTCTTGCAATGGTAGTCATACTCTCACTTCCATAGGAAAAACAGTCTTGTGCTGGAAGTTGGCACTTTCGGTTAAGCTGACTTACTGATAACTGTAAATCTGATACATCCAGAAGCAGAAAACTGTTGGTAGAACTAAAGCTCTTCTGGATACTGTTCCTGTACACAGGCTTGCTGATATTTTCGTTGCTAGTTTTGAAATAAGCTTTGAGGAGCAATTATCCATGTTAGATTCTGTTGATTTAAAAGTCAGGCTCTCAAAAGCTACTGAATTGGTGGATAGGCATTTGCAGGTTTGTGTTGTTTCAGTTTCACGTCACTTATAAATCTTATGTATTTTGTATTTCTGCTTTCAACCATAATACTTGATTTGAGATTCTCCGCATGATCCTTTTCTATATAAAGGGTAAAGACAAAGTTGTCAAAAAATTTCTTGATTTACTTTGAACGATTGGATTTATTAGATCTTAAAGTAGCCACTGACCTTTGCAATTGTGGTTTGTAAGAAAGAAAATAAAAATCAGATGGACTTTTACATAAAGCTAGACATTTTGTTCTGTTGCTCTTTTTGCTTTCTGTTAAGCTTATGAGCTGGTTTCTTAAACTATCTTTATACATGTCTCCATGAAACAGTCAATTCGTGTAGCAGAAAAAATTACTCAAAAAGTGGAGGGACAGTTATCTAGATCACAGAAAGAATTCCTTCTTCGTCAGCAGGTGTGTTTTACCGTGTGTGTGCTTGATTAAGCCTTTGGCCTGAATCTGTCTCATTCTAATTATAAAAGTTTTCAGATGCGTGCTATAAAAGAAGAGCTTGGTGATAACGATGATGATGAGGATGATATAGTTGCTCTTGAGAGAAAGATGCAGGCTGCAGGAATGCCTCCAAATATTTGGAAACATGCTCAAAGAGAGTTGAGGCAAGTACCGTCATTTTGATATACATGTATGTATGATGGTTCTCTCAATTGCAAGTGGGGTGATTTTTATGTAGTTATCATAGTTATACTTAACACTATGTACCCATAAAGGACTTGTGTGGCAGTCAAATTTCTTTATTGAAACTTGAAAGGATCTAAATTCACAAAAACATCAACTATGCCCCGACGCCCCATCAGTAAATCATTCCTTGTTAGATCGAATATTCATCAGTCATGTTATTAGAATTACTACTATGTAAACCTGATTTGGACATCTGATACACAGAGTACCAACACAAATCAAATTGATAATGGCTGGCCATCTGCTATCCATCATCTTTATTTAAGATGTACTTTTTGGATGACGAAGACTCTGTGTTGTAACAGTTATTATTTACCTGTTACATTAAGACTACTGTTGGGGTACATTTTATGTTCTAGGCTAGGCCGGTAAAAGGATGCTTTTGGATGCGGATAGTGTCATATCCACATCTGCATCCAAAATCATCTTCGGATATCAGATATCTGCATCCGTGGATACGGATGGATATCGGATAATTATCTTATCTGCCGACGATTGATAAATTAAGAAACATAAATAGAAAATTTTAGTTTAACATAATTATTTTTCAATTACATTGATCATCAACATATGCAAAAGCAACAAATATAAAGATAATACGTACTTTCGAGCAATTAATATGTATTGAATGCAATAAAAACTATAACATAATAAAATGAAAACGATTCATATATTTCGTTGTGCTAAAACACATAAAATAAACTATAATCTTTACAAAATTCGAACAGATAATTTTCGAATGCCGATGCCTTCGTATCCGTATCCGTATCCGCTTTTCAGATATGGATGTGGATGAATTTTGAATTTTTCGGGTATCTGACGGCCTTATGCCTTATTCTAGGCTAACTTGTGTTTAAGACGCGTTCTTCTGGAGACTAGGAAATTGTCTTGTAACAATTATTAATTTGTGTTTCATCTTCGTTAAGACTATTGCGGGTTACATTTTATATTACAGACAAACTGGGAGAACATTGACACACTTGTACTCCAAATGAATACATATTTTCACATCTGATCATCATAAAGCAGCAGAACATCTTATTTCATATTATTCTTTTCTGGTGGGGTAATATAAATGGTGCGACAATTATTGTAAGCCAATCTGTATCTTCCAAGGTTTAAACTTCGTAGCATTCTGTGATGAGCATTATATGAACAATAGACCTGTCAACTGATATGTTGGGATGCGGATAGTGTAGTATTCGGATACCTGGATCCTAATCCAAAGCCGTTTTGGTATATTGTATATCCTTAACAGGAATTGTTTTCGGCATTTCGACCACCCACCGGCAGAGGATAGATGTAAAATAATTGTTTGACAAATATGACTCAACGTACAGCTGTTATAATGCAAACTGTTGAAAAAATTACAAAACAATAATAATATGCTGATAAAAATAATATTCAAAAATAAAGTTGTGCCGAAATATAATAATAAATTAGTTCTAACCTCCGTCACCGTCTTCTTAAATACACAGTGTATACTGTTGTCTTGATAAAAATGGATGGATAATTTCTGACGTAGATAACATCGTATTTACGTTCTTATCCGCTTTTTGGATTTTAGTTGTTATTTTTTCCACTTTTCGAATACGAATGCAAATGGTTTTTTCAAGTATTCATTGAAAACCCTAGTAAATGATATAGCATCACCTCTACACCTCAATACATTCGATTTAACAAATATTAATATCTCCACTTGCAAAATATATATTCCTGTGGCATTTATTTTCAGCTTAGCAATTTAGTTTCTGTTTTCGCCATTCAGTACTTTTGTGAACTATTCTTCCCTCGCTTTTTCCTTAATCAACGTCAATACTATTGTTTCTTGATAACTTGATGCTCGAAGGTAGTATTGATTGCGAGATGGATCTGATGAAGTTTGTCTTCCCATGTAGGCGACTAAAAAAGATGCAGCCTCAGCAGCCTGGCTATAGCAGTTCAAGGAGCTATTTAGAGCTTCTTGCTGACCTTCCATGGCAAAAACATAGCGAAGAACAAGAACTTGATCTCCGAGCTGCCAAGGAGAAGCTTGATAGAGATCATTATGGTTTAGTCAAAGTAAAGCAGAGAATTATCGAATATTTAGCTGTTCGAAAGGTAGGCTGATAGACTCTATAGTTCACCCCACGTTGATTGTCAACTAATTTTGAAAATCTTAACTGAAAACACATCATGTAAGAAGAGGATAGTCAGTTCTACTTATCTAGTTATATGCAAGTCCAATTCAGTCATGCCAACCATATTATGTTTAATTGTTTTTATGTTTAGATGATGAGAACGGTTTTGCAATTTGTATAAAAATGTATGTTTAGTTATTTAGTATCGTAATAACAGGAACCATCCTCCATATTAGCGAGGAATTTACACCTAGGTTGAATCAACATTCTCCCTATTATAGCTGCAATTTGATGCGTACTTTGTGTTCTTTTCATAACAGTGTGTTCACAGGGCACATATACCTTAAACTCCATATTGATATTCGTAGCAAAGTCAGCTCTCACGATTCTTTTAGTGAAAACAAAAACTCATCATTCAAATAAAGGGTGAATTTAAAGCGGTAATGGAAGTATTCATACGAATGTTTATGTAATTTACCTCAATTAAGAAACTTAATTCCAGGTTAACCGATCAACCAGACTGCATGATTATTTGGGAACATAAGCGTACTTGTTTTGCATGTTTAATTTCATAAAGTTGGCATCTCCGGATATACCATGAATTTTTTTTTTAAACTAATACAGCTCAAACCAGATGCTAGAGGTCCTATCCTGTGCTTTGTAGGGCCTCCTGGTGTTGGAAAAACTTCATTAGCATCATCAATTGCTTCTGCTTTAAACAGAAAATTTATAAGAATTTCACTTGGAGGTGTCAAGGATGAGGCAGATATAAGAGGACATCGTAGGACATATGTTGGGAGCATGCCTGGACGACTTATTGATGGGTTAAAGGTTAGAAATGATTCTTTTTCTATTTTTATTTTTTTGGTTCTTATTTTTACTTCAATATACATATACATATATATGTATGTATACATATATATGTATGTATAGAGAGAGAGAGCGAGGAGCGAGGAGCGTTCATAACACCTCAAACAGTGCAACACCTCAATTGCCCCCTAATTTCCACTAAGTTCCTATTTAAACAATGAAGTTATTTGTATACTATGAACTTGTGGTGGAAATATGAACTTGTGGTGGAATTGTGATGGAAATCAGGGAGCAATTGGGTGTTGCACCGTTTGCGGTGCCATTGAACGCTCCTCATATATGTATGTATGTATGTAGAAAATAAATAAATTATTTATGGAATACAGGTTCCAGAAGTCATGATGTAAAGTGTAATTACACAGCATTATAGTCCATTTACGCTGATGTAAACTCCATTTGCACTCTAATGTGATAACTTGACTGATTTACAGACCCCTAGTAACGTTGGTGCCATGTCAGCGATTAATAATATTAGTTTTTAGTTATAAAAAAAGTCATCGAAGATCCAAGCATTGTTACCAGTCATGTATTTAATCAACCCAACGGGTTATGTTAAAATACAAATGTTGCCCTAGATATAAGGGTGTCATCAAACCTAGCTTATTAAACATATGTGTTGATGGAGCACATAATATGAGACACAATGATATGATTTGTATACTAGCGCCACCTTTCCAATAGTACAATGGTTCTTGATGTTTGATGGGAAAATGCATATCATGCCATTTGTCACTTGGAACTTGGATATATTTTGGAACTGAAGGTGATGGTAATATACATGCTTAATTTATTTTGAAAAGTCGGCCTATCTATTCATCAGTAACTGTTCAACTTGAATGATCCCTCTGCAATATAGAGGATACATTAATACTAGAACACAACATCTAGTCTACTACATGTGCAATATCTGATGGTACAAGTATGTACTTGCCTCTGTCCTTTCTAGCTTCTTTGATCCTAATTTCATACGTTCTCTCCTACAGTTTCTTTATGTTTCAACTGCAGAGAGTTGGTGTTAGCAATCCAGTAATGCTGCTGGATGAAATTGATAAGACCGGTTCTGATGTGCGTGGAGATCCCGCATCAGCTTTGTTGGAAGTATTAGACCCTGAGCAAAATAGAACCTTCAATGACCATTATTTGAATGTTCCATATGACCTCTCCAAAGTGATTTTTGTTGCCACAGCAAATAGAGTACAGCCGATTCCTCCAGCACTTTTAGATAGGATGGAAGTCATTGAACTTCCTGGATACACGCCTGAAGAAAAGTTGAAAATTGCAATGACACATCTAATACCAAGGGTTTTGGATCAACATGGTTTGAGCTCCCATTTTCTTCAAATTCCCGAGGTAACTCTTATTACATTGAAGGGCTGTCTATGTATACAGGGAGTGAATTATAAGCGAGGAGCTTAAATTAAAATCAGCTTCATAGGCCATAATGGTTTGCATGTTAATGTTAATGCAGCTTGTGCGAAAAAATAATTTTGATAAAAAATAATTGTGATTTTGAGCCCTCTGACCCATTTGTTTATAGCAGTATATGCTCAATGGTTGGTTCAATATTTAGGGATACTTAACGAACCCTTGTCTCTTGTTAGTAGTGTCCGACTCACACGAATTTTTCACTACACGAATTTGATAACTTTATCATGATGAACACAAAGGTTTATATTTTCCAAGGGAAGGGGAGCTCATGAAGCTTTCATATTTTCTGCGCAGTAGTTAATATTATAAGCTATTTTGAGCAAATGAAATTGTGAATAGCTACCAATTACCATAAAAATATATAAGCTCAGATCTCGAGTTTTGTTCTGTTTTGAAGGCCACAGTGAAGCTAATAATTCAGAAATATACAAGAGAAGCAGGGGTCAGAAATCTTGAAAGAAACTTAGCTGCATTGGCACGTTCAGCTGCAGTAAAAGTTGCGGAGCAAGAATATCAAATGCCACTTAGCAGAGATGTTCACCCTGTGACAACTTCTCTTATTGACACAAGAATGGCTGAGTCGGCTGAAGTTGAAATGGAGGTGATTCCTATGGGTGTTGACCGCCATGAGTTATCAAACAATTTTGCATGTACATTGCCTCTGGTTGTAGACGAGACTCTGCTTGAAAAAGTGCTTGGGGTAATATTTTGGTTAATATTTTTCAATAATTACTTCACCCAACATCTGAAATAATTAATCATTTGGTATGCAAATAATAGTCAATTTATGTTAACGTAATGAGTATGTTAAATTTGCAATGATAAGAAAACACGTGGATGGGTCGCCTAAATAAGATAAAGTAGGGATTTGAGCGTACCTCAACCTCAGTATTTTGATCACTTTACCCAAGACAGAAGCTTTAATTTAGGATAAGGGTTGTATTGAACCTTAATAGCGTTGGCTTGAAAACAAGTTTTGTGGCGTTCATTTTTAACGTGAATGTTGAAATGCATGGAAGAGGAAAAGGGGTGAAAAAACGTTCATTTTGAAAAAATAAAAATGAAAAATTAACATATGAAATTGAAAATTTTTCTTTTCGTTTTTTCTTGTTTTACGCCTTAGGAAAATATCAAAAATTATCTTCTTCCTTCCCCTTATCATCTTTCTTGGAACGATTAGAATTTTCCTACTATTCCTCTTCCATGCCATTTGACATACATATTAAAAACACAAAACCCGTTTTCAAGCTAAACACTACTTCAAATTTAACAGGTAGTGGGAAACTTATGACTCCCTATTTATTGGTGTTTTTTGTAGCCTCCTAAATTTGATGATAGAGAAACTGCTGAACGTGTAGCTACCCCAGGCATATCTGTTGGACTTGTTTGGACATCTTTTGGTGGAGAGGTACAGTTTGTTGAAGCGTCATCAATGGCAGGAAAGGGTGAACTTCATCTCACTGGACAGCTTGGTGATGTCATCAAGGAGTCTGCACAAATTGCTCTTACTTGGGTATGTTCGCTATCATTCCTTCTACTTGTAATATTCCTGTGTGTGCATATATTTATTATTAATAACAGAAACAGGGTGTCATTTTGGAAAAGTTTAGGTAGTGTTTGGTTTAAGAACGGATTTTGTATTTTCGGTATTCAATATGTATCTCAAATATGAGAAGAATGGAGGGACGACGGAGGGGATGAAAGAAAGACGGATGGAAGGACGAAGGGAATAGAGAGACGACGGAAGAATTGATTGTTTCACGTTCTTCTGTTATTTTTCAAAATACGGAAAATAAAAAAAGTTGTTTTCTATTTTATATTTTAACTTCGTTTTTTAAATTGATCGTTTTCGGCAATATACATGCGTCGTGTGCATTTTTGTATGGACGAAAACGCAATACTAAAAACAACAAACCAAACACTACCTTAGCTGTTCATAAAATAAATTTCATGTGATAGATATGGTTCATTTGTACTAATGCACACCATATATGATCACACAAGATTACATGGTTGATTAAACTGATATGAATTATGAGCCTAATTCTCTTTTAAGTAAGAAGGAAAACAATTTCTGTATAAGTGCCTCAACAAAACGATTTATTTGGAAAGTGCAGTCATACATCAGTTGCTGAAATGATATTTCATATAATCAGGTCAGAGCAAGGGCAGCTGATCTTAATTTGTCGGCCAGTGATGATATAAATTTACTTAAAAGTCGAGATGTTCATATTCATTTTCCAGCTGGCGCTGTGCCAAAGGATGGCCCATCTGCTGGGGTGACCTTAGTAACATCATTGGTTTCGTTGTTCAGTCAAAGGAAAGTTAGAGCAGACACTGCAATGACCGGTGAAATGACTCTAAGGGGTCTTGTTTTACCTGTTGGTGGTATCAAGGATAAGGTACTCTAATCCTTTTTATTTAAGTTGTGTATTTTCTTAACTACTGTGTGCAATTAGCAAATTTTAAGTTCAATCCTTAGTTGAGCATTTGGTCTATTTGACAAGACAAAAGATATCTTTTTGTATTGTGTATTATTTCAGGTTCTTGCAGCACATAGGTACGGCATAAAAAGAGTAATTTTGCCAGAAAGAAATGCCAAAGACTTGGTTGAAATTCCATCAGCTGTTCTTGTGGGAATGGAGGTAAACTATTTTTTTTATTTTTTTTTTTTTCTCAAAAAGTCATTTGTCTCTTGACTCGAAATCTTTTTAAACGCAAGAATATAAGCCATAAAAATGGTACGTCTATGTTTTTAAAATATCTTGGACTCGGCGCTAACAAGTGGCCCAACTGATTTTATCAACAACAGATACTGTTTGCAAGGCGGATGGAAGATGTACTTGAACATGCCTTTGAAGGAGGATGTCCATGGAGAAAGCATTCTAAGTTATAGCACTCCCTACGTCAGTATTTATACGAATATGTTCTCTGATCCTGGCTTCATTGGTTCATGGCAATATCATCCAAGTGGGGTTTCACAGAGCCTAGGAGCGTCCTAGATGTATCATTAAGATAAAGGCTTCGTGTATATTTTAATGCTTTTTTATCTTACTTGTGCTACATTCTTTGGTACTCCAGACATACCATAATCTGTCTTAGCTATGTATTACCTCCTCCCATGCATATGCCTGCCTCTAGTAATTAAGGCCAGCAGCGTACAAGACGAGAGAACAGTGACGTTGCAGATATAAATAGAAGAGTTGAGATTTTCATATTAATTTGTAAATGGATATCATGCCTTCTAAGCACGCTATTTTTACCGTCGTTTTTATGTTCTGAATCATTATTACTGAATGGTTCTATGCAAAGCCAGAAAATGATTACGGAAATGATTGTTTTAAATCAGTAGCTATAAGTGTGGGTTAAGAAGAGTCAATTTTCAGATTAAGAAAACTATACAAAATCCACAGCTGTAGTGCGGTTGTTAAAGAGTTTCCAGCTCTTCAGTAGAGGAGAGTTTGTGACAGTTGCATTTTAGTGGATTATTCTTTGTTGAGATATAATAATCTATTTAATTAGTAGAAAATCTAGGTATCGAGAAGTGTCTTTGTGGGGGACTGCGGCGGAATAAAAGAAGATATACTTGAACATGAAAAATGTTTGATCAACTTGAACCATTAAAAAATAGTGTTGCTATATATATATCAAATTTAAGTACTAATTAATTTTTCAAAAAAATGTCGTCTTTTATTTAATTTTTTTGCACTTAAAAACATCACCTTTGCTTGCAACTTAAACTAGTTGCCTTTTTCTCTCCTTCCACCAGTAAAACGTATATAATTCACTCAATCTAATTCACACAATCATATTTGATTAACTAAATCAAAAATTTCCTAAACAATGGATTTGGATCTTTAATGACTTTCGGATATCTTCTATGATTTTGTTCTTCTAAATGCCGTCATTATCTCAAAATTAATCGGTCTAATTTTTATATATTTTACTACATTTTTTTCGTTAGGGCATTATTCTTACTGCAATAGGTAAACAATAAAGAATTAAATGATTTGATTGTCGAAAATTTAAATTTTTTAATATTGAAAGCTGAGACGGATTTAGATATCCGTTTATAGTGTATAATAAACGAGTGTATATTTTTATGAGATTATCACTTGATTTGTTCACGATAATTTTGGCAGTTTTTAATTTATTGAATTAGATTGATAAAGCGTGTGGTGTAGGTAGAGTGTCATCCGTGTTTTAATATGCCAATCTTCCTGCACGTAAAAAGAAAAATTAATTATACGGGTAGGGTGAAGGTCCTTTTTTTTCCTCCCGTGTTTTTGTATTCAGGAGTATGAATGGCTCTCAGTGATGAAATTTCAGTTACATCATTCATTCGATCATGTTTCACGGCAAAATAGAACATCGGCTAATTTTTTGATTGGAGGAACTTGAACGGAGCTCCTAAAACGGTAGGATTTTGTATATAAAAGTGGATTGTTTGTTATTTCTAGGCTCCTTGTGCCAGTTAACGGAAAATGTTGTTTAAATACAAGAGGATGAGCGTGTAGTCAGAATAAAGGAAAGGTAGTGTGAGTTTTAGAGCTGTCAATGGATACGTGAAAAATTCAAAATCCGTCCGCATCCGTATCTGAAAAGCGGATAATATTCGATATTCGAAAAAACAGATGCAGATGCGGATATGAAGACATTTGTAAGTTATTATTTACAGGTTTAAATGTTAAAATGATCTCTTCGAGCATGTATTGCTGGGAAGCTGTTACATCTACTATTATGTACGGCACAATGAGCACTATTAAGGTCAGATAGTGTTCAAAGATTTCGTCTCCACAGGTACAAATTAACGACCACGAGTCCATTAATATCAGTGGCAGATGTCATTACCATGATCATGTGTAAGTGGTGGAATATGTCATGAAACCGTAGACCATCTGATCATCAAGCATTCATAAGTGGATCTGTGGGTTTTGGATGTCTTGCTTGATGTATGATATTTTTCTAAGAGATACATGATAGTAAACTGCTTTCTTCCATATTGATCAAAAATTTGTTAAAAGAGTCCTATAACTGAATAAATTTGTTAGGAGTTCAAAAAAAATATATATATATATAAAGGAAGAAGAAGACGGAAACGAAAGGAAAACATTAAAAGAAATGACTTGAGTTGGATTCTGATTCAAGTAGAGCGCTGAATTTGATGATTTTCAGTGGAATTGGTTTTGTACTGGTTATAAAGATTTAAAATGTCACAATGTAGTGAGGTTAGATACGTGGATTTTGATTGATGCAGGACATACATAAAAACGCTAATATTAGAAGTAAAATCAGGGTCCTGAATTCTTTGAGACGTTAAATTCAGTTAAATACTAGTACGTACCGTGCTAGGTTTTTATTTGAAATTTTTGATAGTAAAGTACGGTGATAAAGTTATCATTTCCTAACTTTATTGGAGGTATTATGGATATGAGGAAAATGATTTAATATTATCTTAGTAATAATTCCACTGAAAGCAACAATGATCAATATTACGATCAAACATCTATTAGAAGAATCGGATTAATTAGTAAGTAAAATAAGTTGTGATAAATCAACATGTATTAGAAGAATCAGATCAATTAGCAAGTAAAAAAAGTTGTGATAAATCGAAGTTTTCATGACGATAACGCAGTTGATGGCAAAATGTTCAAATTATTTGTATTTGTTTCAGACTTACATTCTATAGATGAGTTGAAAATATAACAATGTTTTGAAACAGTCATAAGAAGTTAACATCAGTTGAACTCTATCACATACACTATGAGTACTTATAGCAGATAGACTGAAACAGATAATCAAATATTCATGTCCATTGATTTCAAAATGCATACAGTTTATAACCGTCTTTTGAATAATAGGGAAACATAAGGCCATCATACAATATTTGTAATGGTTTTTCAATGCATTTGTGTGCCTATCAATATAAAAAATATAGTCAAACATCATAATATATCATGATTTTGGAATTGAAATAATTTAATGCGCCTTGTATTTGAAAACACTACAAGAAGCAGATCAATTTTCGACCGGTTCTGCTTGTCGACGGCCGTCTAAGTCGTCAAAGCCGTCGGAAATAACAGCTGCAAATCAATCCGTTGGTGAACGCTTCCGACAGACACCGTTTACATTATTTCCAACGGCTTTCGACGGCCTTTAGAAGACACGTGGACGATCACGTTGTGTGTCGAAAGCTGTCGGGAGTCATCGGAAAAATGCCGTACATACACATCCACGGAGATAGATTATAAGGTGTGATGATAATGGACCAAGATGAATATTTAGCACCAAATTGAGAAAATGATGAAAAACCATCTTTACATAATTCAAGTTTAACATTACGACTCTCCGCTGCAAAATTGAGATAAGTTTTGTCGAAATGCTTCCATGCTTCTCCATCGGCTGGATGTGTCAACATACCTTCTTCCTCTGTTCTCACACTATGCCATCTCATATAATAAATAGTTATAGAAGATGCGTATAATCTTTGAAGTCTAGGAGTGATGGACAAATAACGCATACGTTTGTATGAAACTTCATTTTTTTTCTTAGTTTGTATCATTCCTCGTTACATATTCTACACTTTCTAAGAGTGATGTCCTCTTTACAAAACAACATACATCCATTTAAACATGTATCTATTTTCTGATAAGATAAACCAAAAGCAGACATAAGTTTTTTAACTTCATAGTGATTTTCGCACATTAAATTGTCGGATGACATATGTATTTTTGCAGCTTGTACAACTGTTGTAAATCCGGGTTCGGTGATATTGTATTTTTACTTCATCGCAATGTATCTACGGTTACTGATAGCTGAGTGCCGCTTTTACAACCATGCCAAAAAGGTTTCTTAGCAGCATCCAACAAATCATAAAAAAATTTGCGTCAATATTTGGTTCTTCAACATTTTCATCGTCGTCGTCGACTTCAACCGTAGGAAACGTTGATCGTGCTGCATCTTCAATCATATTTTCTATACGGTTCGTTATAATAATTTCATTACCAGCAACGTCTAATTTTGACTCTGCAGAAGTATTTACTATAACTTCTCCATGATGATCCCAAACATAATACTCCGACACGAAACCGTTTTTGTATAATGGACTTTCACAATAACGGGTAACAAATACTTCAAATGTTTACACCTACTACACGGACAATGAATTTCTACATCGTTACTCTTATTACATAAAGCAAATTCAATAAATATGTTTATACCATTATAATTTTTTTTTATTGAGTCTCTCAACCCTTTTTTCTGATACATCCTTCTAATCCGATCAACAAAATAATAAATCATTTTTCCAATTTGAAAAAATGTCACAAATTCAAAAACAAATATTAGTCATATTACGAATTCACATTTTATTTTTCAACGTATCGATACAAAAACTTATACGCGTCAATTTTACCATACTTAAGAATACAATATAAAAATGTTGGTATATGTTTATCTTTTTTTTGGTCAGTCATCCTACTTCCCATTACAAACACAGTAAACACTTACATTTCGTACATTATTTCGTTTTAACGATTCAACGAAATTTCGGCAACACTTTCCTTTCATTTCCTGCATTGTACACAAATGCGTGTACGCAGAAAACAAAAAAGAAAAGTGACGACGAAATTTTATGAACCGTTTGAAACGATTAATGTGTGAAATGTAATTGTTTACTGTGTTTATAACTTGTCCAATATAAGGACAAATCCAACAATTATTGTTCCAGATTAATATAAATGGCCGTTTTGTGACAAAAAGACTATTTATACGACGATCATGTACAATACCTGTCGGACGGGGCCAAAAACTCACCAAGGGACGTAAAAAAAGCAATTTATAAAAAGGAATATATTTTTACTAATTTTATACATTTCAAAAAGTTATTAATCTACCACATTTGTTCCACGTATTTTATCGAATAAGACTGCTTTAATATTGTTATCATTTTCCAATACAGTCAATTTTTTTTAGACTCGTGCATTCATTATTGTTATACAGATCAAGATGTTATACAACTCATGTCTTATTCCAATTAACACAATACAATGGTAAAAACAATACATATACAATGGTGTATATATACACACACAATTACAAATTATACATACTCTTTAAATTTTCACGACAACATACGAAATATGTACACCATGGGATGCTATAAACTATTATTACGCTATTGGAAACAATTGCGGTCACTAATTAGCCCTAATTTATCAACTTATGCAAATCTAGGTTTAGGGTAAAAATTAGATTTTTTGTGAAAATAAAAGATTATAGCTGAGATTGAGAGCAATAGAGTTTGATTATGCAGCCAAGGAAGATCCGAAAGCTCGAAATTGGAGATTAGAAGCTTGGAGGAGGGATTTGGGGGTTTTTGGATGAAAACTTTCATGTTGAAAATGAGGAAGAAGAACGCTCGGTTGAGCTTTATAATTCACGAATTTCCGACGGCTTCCGACGGCCGCCGACGACCCGTTGGAAGCGATCGAAAATGAGCCGTCGAAGCTGTCGCTACATGCTGTCGGAATTTTAGCCTTTTCTAGTAGTGAAACTTTGTAGTAGCCTTCCTCCGAACTCTTTTTGTAACACCTGTTAGTTGACTTCATATATTATGGGACTGAAGTGTAAAAGTACCTTCCTACCTAGATAGTAAACTTTATCCAATTATATTGTGCATATAACCATAGCTTCATCACTTTTCATGTACTTCTCCCAGCAAACTTATTGTTAATGACTCCTCTTATTGTAATTTGATGTTTGGAGTTTCACGTGATAAAGAAACTACTGGGAGTCTACATTATAATATAGGATTAAGAAAGATATTTTATGCTCAGCAACGAGCACGAAAAACTGAAGGGAATCAATGCCAATCTCTATCTAACTTGATGGAAGACAGAAGAAAAAAAAGGTGAACATCATATAAATTGATAAATGCTTATGGTAAAATGAGCTGGCTGTTTTTATCATATAAATTTTAGTAAATAATACTCAACAGTTTGACCTAGAAAGCATATTTCACATTTATAACTTGGCCATGCATCCGTCACTTGATTTTAAATTATCGTTGAAAGCGCTCTTTAAAAATCTAAACTTGGATCCAACTCTAAAAATCAATTGCTGCTACAATACAACATATCCAGTGTATAAAAGTAGATGAGCTTAAAACAAAAATGATACTTATTCACATTGTCAAATCAAAATTTACATTTTATATCAAAATTGTGCATAACAAAATGACCATATGGTAGTAGTCCAAACATGAGTAATAATAATTGAATAAGAATACGAATATTAACGTTAATGACCAAAGACAATTTTGTAATGAAGAACCTCTATCACATTCCCATGGGCATCGAGAAAGAATCAAATCATTTTTTTTCTCCTCGGATCACTTTATCCTAATGTCTATAATATTGGATGAGCTTGATTAATATGCAATATGATATCAAAGTTATGGCTGTAGGTTACAAGGTGAAGTATGACATGCAATTTCAAAAAATATTTCCCAAGCAAATGGATGCAATTGTATTTTATTTTTGATACATTATTACTAATAATTTGATTTATGGTTTATATATGACCATTTAGAATTCTTGGATATTATTTTCATTAAACGAATAGCAATTATCCAACATAAAAGTATTTATGGTTTATATTGGAAATTACAATTGTATGAAGTATTATCTTTTTTAGGAAATACGCTTCTCATGTGTATTATGTTGTTGGTGCGCATATCAAATATAAAGAACTACTGGGAAAATTTGAATTGATATAGATTTGTTATGGTTTTGAAGATAATGTTTTAAAAAAATATCATATTCATATTTATAATTAGTGAGGATAACTCATGCTTTTAAAGTTAAGCAAAGTAATGTTTTGAAAATAGGTAACTAAAATAACTAATATTTAATGGTCATTACAAACTATTTTCATCAAACGAACCTTTTGTTTTCTATAGTCAAATAATTAAAAAAATTCGTGTAATACTTCACATATCTCAAAGTGAAACATATAAAGTGTTCTT
The DNA here is from genome assembly GCA_030765085.1 of Allium cepa. NCBI lineage: Eukaryota > Viridiplantae > Streptophyta > Magnoliopsida > Asparagales > Amaryllidaceae > Allium > Allium cepa. The sequence continues at coordinate 564,936,832 of CM060935.1, forward strand.
TTCTTGTGGTTTTATTTTGGTACTCGCATTCTCTTTGAAAATCTATACCGTAAATGATTAAATTTGCACCGTAGGAATGTATAAAGGGATATTCAATGGTTGGCATTTTTTTAAAGTAGCAGTTATTTAAGTGGAAACACAAACCACATGTAATAGCTTCCATGGATTGTGGAAAAATATAATAATTCTCAGTTGAATTACTAAGTTTTATACTGATAATGGGAAAAGATTTAAACTCTGCAAGAAGATAAAACCTATAAACTCACTGATTAATAGTTGTTACTGTTGATTTCCTATATGCACCTTCTTTATTGTCATCATCGACGATCCTTCAGCAGTTAAGATTCAAAATCAAAACATAGCACATGATGTGAGTAGCATTCCTAGCATATTTAAAAAAAATGTATTAAAGGTAAAATAAAATTGTTCGCATATGGTAGAGTGATTTAACACTTAGAAATGTATAAGGAATCACCGGAAAACTATTGCAAAAAGAGATCATAAATGGATTAACATGCTACATTACACTATACTTAAAACATGAAATACTGATTAACCATGCAACCTTATGTTTACCATTATTAGGTTGGGAAAAAAAGAAGTACGATTATTGTAAGTTTAAAAGTTGTAGCATAAATATGTTTTAATCCCATTGGTTATAAAAATACAAAAAATGAACAAATACAATCATAATAATAGCATCGAACATTTAATATGCATTACATGCATATAATATAAACTATTAACTTAATAAAATAATAAACAAAGCTCATTCATTGTACTAAAATACACATAATATAACTATATTCCTGACAAAAATCATATGGATAATTTTCAAATGTGGTTACCTTAGTATCTGCATCCGCATTCATTTTTGTGAATATACGATATTTATCCACTTTCAGATACGAATTTCCAATTTCTTGGGTATCTACTAGCGGTCCTTATATTTCTTCTGTTGATTCCTGTAAATTTTGTACTTTTAGCTTGAATTGAATTCAATAATTCTATAGATAGTTAAGAAACTAATTAGTTAAATTTGACGACAATTATACTAACTAAACTAAAATTTGATTGATAATTTTGAATGTGTAATTCTATATTACCTTTAATTCAACTAATCTGAATAGTTATTCCAAGTATAATTTAGCAAACTTAATATAAATGTACCTATTCTAAGCATATAAACAAAATACAACAACACGTAATTCTCTTGGTCGTTGCATGTATTTCTAATTTTAGTTTTGAATTCAACGATAGCGTATATGGTTAAAAATTGCATTTTTAACTTTGAGTTCCATTAAAACCCATTACATTTACATTATAGTACCAAAATATAGAAAATAATTTTATATTAGGAATGTTACGTATATCGATAAATATACCTATTTTCAAGAACTAATGAACTAAATTCACCATATTTTTTTCCAAAACAAATATAATTTATTGCATCTCCAAGCCAATCATATTTAAGAAACAAATACACGTAAAGCAGAAAAACCAAACAAAATCATCTGCATTAAATCAATGGAAGAGAAATAGAAATGAAGTATATTTCAATGTACAATTGTTACATTGAGAAGGAAGTTAATCTCCAAATTACATTTTATACATGTTGATCACTGACTTTGTAGAAGCAGTATAAAAAATAAAGATGCTAATGCAAGTCTAAGGATAATATATATTGCCATGTAAGTAAGAATCTAGCTCAACTGTGAAAATATTGTAAATGCCTAGTGAGACATGTCTGTGATAGAAAAAATTACATAGTCACATTCGACTGCCAACTAAATCTACTTCCAATTATAGTATATAAAACAAATTACCATATATATTGTACTAAATAATAGAAAAATAATTTCAAATTAGGAATGTTACTTTTATTGCCCATATACTTGTTTCAAAGAACCGACCAAATTCAATATGGATAGCTAAAAAGCCTTTTTTTTTAAATCTAACTTTTTATGGTTTTAAACATGAAGAATGTGAAATTCATATCCAATATGAAAGAGATCTCTTAGAAAATGCATTTTTTGAAAGGTTGGAAATATAAGTTTTCTTAATAGTGGATAAAATTATAGTTGATTAATACAAATTTGCTAACTAATATTATTGTAATGCATCAATGCTAATATTTTCAACACATGTTAGTGCATCGTATGCTGCCCTTTTGAAAGAAAGATATATTTTTAAAAAATTACATTAGAATTAACGATGATAACAATAAATATTTATGGGTTTTATCATTAATAATATACATACTGATGTGGAAAGTATCTCTAAATTATATATTTTAGTAGACATTTTTTCATAATTTATGAGCATCATAATTCCTCAGGAAAAGTTATTTTGTTGTTGCTATTGCTTGCAACTTATAGTACTTTTAGCATTTGACCAAATTCTACCAAATGGCTTAGTGAGATGGATTGTTAGATCCCTTAACAATAATGTAAAAGCATTTTGTTGCAGGAATTTAGATTTATTTTTTATGCTCATTGAAGGCACTATATGCTTTCATATTCTTCCCATCAAGAGTTGAATCTATGTCCAAAATATGATGGAATACCAATTAATGTGAATGTAATTTATCTGTAACAGAATTATTTTTTAGTCAATTCTCTAACCAAATTAATATTACAGTTGCTAGTTGCTGTAATTATCACCACCATAAAAGATTATATAAGGAGTTCAAAACTTTCTTTTTAAGTTACAAATCTAAAATTTATTTTCTATACCATACTAATTAATAAAAATTTATGTCCAGATGAATCATACTATTTAACTAAATCTACCTTGCGTTCTATTATTACTGGCAAGAAAATAAATCTGACCTTGTCACCCCAGGATAGTCCTTGCGGGCGGTGTAGAATTTAAGGTATCTTGAAGCAACTATTTTATCACTAAGAGCCTCTTAAAAGAAATCTTTTTCTTTATCACTAAGAGCCTCTTCCTAAAAGAAATCTTCTAAAGGATAGTATAATAACCCCGACAACCTATAAAATTGAAGAAAGAACATTCATGTCATAATAAGTGTAGACAATAATACAGGAAATTCATGTGTCCTAAAATTTGCATGTAACCATTCTAGTCCAGAACAATGTAATCGATTTGAAAGGAAATACTGAGCACATATAAACCCCCTAGCATGCTTGAATAAAGAGTAATACCATTGTATATTAATGGTCAATAGGATGCATAAATAAAAATAACTACAAATGCGAACTTAATATTAGAAAGTACTAAGCAAATCGATACTGAAGCCAAAGATTTATCACCTTGAGTACTGCTTAAAACAACATAGCTCATCTCCATGAACAAAAGATGTATACCTAAAATATTTTTTGAATCAATTTACATAAATAAAAAAAGACAGGTTGCATGTAAACCATAAGAAATAGTGGTTAAGACAAAGCATGAAAATATTCTAAAAACATCTTGTAAAACATGCCACAATTAATATGAAGATATCGGTGGGATACGACTATATTTTTCTAGTTATCACTGAATATTTTTCTATTTCAACTGTATAATATTATTGCAATAATGAATTATAGCAATGCAATCAGTTCATTTCTCAGTAACCAATCAGATCTTACGTTACATTCAAGTATTCATCGTTTATATCATAGATGCTTCAATTTACGGATGCAGTAGCTAATATAACTTAATACACATTAATAATTTTAACAGATGAGTATGATTAATTAATAGTTAATACGTATTTGCATCAGATTATATTACAATTCCAATCTAATCTATCAAACATATTGGTATGGTAGATGCAATCGGGACTGAATGCTTCGATAAAATGTCTACTAATAATTCCCGTAACAATGTCAGAATACAAAAAAAACATCAACTAAGCAGCTTAAATTAATAATCCATCCATTGAATAATCAAATTCATACAGTCATTTTTATTTATTTGGACTAAAAAAATTCATGAACATGAGCAAGTACAGACATATAATAATTTTCTTTAACCAACATAGTGGCTTTAACATCTGTTATTCTCAGGCATACTCAAAAGAGAAACGACCAATTACCTAAAATTAACAAACCTGTGATAAAATATTTAAATGCCATACAACATTGTTTACCTGATATACGTCTAATCGGGTAAACAGAGAATGGGTTGATTCTTCAGTCAATGGTGTTACGCTTCAATGGAATAGGTTATGCTTGCATGGGTAGAGGTCAGCGATCCATGAGGTAGGGGAAGAAAAGCTTTACATAAGTGGCAATGCCTGCAGTTTTAGGGTTTTAGCAACTTGTAAGGGGAAAAATAACATAAATCGAAGGCGAATTGATGTGGCAAGGCATGGTTAGGAGTTCGATGCTATGCAGAGGAATAGGGATATGGATTATGAAAAGCAATTTTTAGAGTTGCCGCAAAGTTAAGGCAAGGTGAAGGCAGTTGTGAATCGATTGGCTGGAGATTCAGACTTGAGGTTGTAAGCGATGGTGGTAGGAGGAGAGGTCAATGTTGACGGTGGGTAAAAGGGTCAAGTTATGGATGTGAATATTTAGGGTTTAGATAGGAAGCGAAGAAGGAAGAACTGTATACGAAAGGAAGAATTAAAAAAAGGTGATGGTTGAGTTTGTAAGAAAGTAGAGGGGGCTTGTATGCTAAGGAAATCAAACTCAGTAATAATAGTATAGTATATATTAAATGGACATCTCAAATTCAAACGTCTATTAAATAGAGGTTTAAAGCTCAAATTTTGATATAATTGGCATTTGACATCAATATTAGACAAGAGATTAATTTTAAGTTTAAAAAAAACACGTTAAATTGGCATATAACCATTCAGAATTTTCGTTAGTACTCCAGTTTTAATGTTCAACCAACGAATATCAAGCTTTGTATCTGTTGGAAATGCAAACACATGTACCTAAGGTATTTATATTTACAAATGCCAATGCAAATGCAAAATCACCAAGATAATTTTATTTATACAATATGAAATAGTGAAGAGAAAATTCAAAATTGCATTGGTGTACCTACTTATGAAGATGAAGCATTTGGTAAAAACATCATAGCCATAGACCTCCATTTACTGCTTCCAGTTTCAGTAGCAACATGATATTTAGTACTTATTATTATTTGTTAAAAATCTTCATTGCAAAGACGATTCTTTTCTCCACCAAACATACTCTCTCTCTTTCTCTCTCTCGTTCTTATTATTGTTATTTTGAACCAGATCAAAATATCATTTAGTACTATACAACTTAGGTACAAAATACATACATCAGCACAAAGCCCAAAGGCTATTAAGCCTAATTAGAGATTTCCTAAAATGAATTTTATCAATATCAGATGTAAACTAATACAATGGAGAATAATACTTTGTTACATTCGTTTGATCAATATTTATATTGTAAATAATATTGAAGTGGGCTGTCGTAATAAGCCCAATAGTCTGAAGCCGTTAGATGCATATCTCCTTCCATCCGACCGTTGAGCACTGATACATTAGTAAATATCGTATACAACAACCTTCATTCTCTCTTATTCCCCCCTTCAAACCTAACAAAGTTAGAGTTTGTGATCTTTCCCAATTTTTTAGCTGATTTGTTATTCCTCAGAAATTAAAGTCTTAATCTTAATCTTGGAAAATTATGAACTTTCTGTGATTTTGTAAGATTTGCTTGCTCTCTACGAAAGTATTGAGCTTCGATTTGAGAATTGTGGGTTGCCATGAACGAAATTGAAGCGACCGCTTTTCTAAAGATGCACTTCTACAAAATCCTTACTTTGCAATGGTTTTGTAGAAGATTCTGCACCTCTAAATGATGTCAGATCTGTGGCTTTTGGACCGAGCTTGACATCTTTGGCATGTTGCTCGTCTAAAAGGTGTGCTTCTGTAAGATCCTATCTTTGCAACAATTTTATAGAGACTTTTTTATTTCTAATCGATGTCAGATCTTTGACTTTTGGACCACGCTTAGCATCTTTAATATGTAACTCCTAGCTTAATCCGAAGAAGCTTTGCTTCGGTGAAGGCTTTGTTAAGATGTCTTCCTTCTGGTAAGCTGAAGGTATATAATTTACGGTTAATTTTTTTCCATAACATGTTCTCTTACAAAATATATGTCTAACTCCAGGTGTTTGGTTCTCGAGTGCAAAACTGGATTTGCTGTAAGTAATGTTGTACTTAGATTATCACACCATATTGTAGCTTTATTGTTAGATTGAATTCTTAGCTCACTTAACAGTGACTAAATCCACATTATCTTTGCTATAGTACTTGCAACACTCCTATATTCTGCTTCAGTGCTTGATCTTGATAATGTAGGCTATTTTTTTAGCACCATGAAATTGGATTTTTACCTAAAAATATGCAATATCCAGTAGTTCATCTTCGATCATCATGGTCAGTGGCCCAGTCTACATCAGCATAACCATTAATGTTAAGTGTTTTGCATGACTCTAGGACTAATCCCAGATTTATAGTTCCTCTAAGATATCTGAGAATTTTTTTTACTGCATTCCAATGCTCTTCAAGTGGTTTGTGCATGAATTGACTGATTTGTTTACACTAAATGTAATCTCTAGTCTTGTTATTGTGACATACTGAAGTGCTCCAACTATACTTTTGTATTGCTTTTCATTTGTTATTGGATCACCTTTATTTTTTGATAAATGTAAGTTGCTTGTCATTGGTGTACACAGAGAGTTTGCCTGATCCACCTTAGCTTTAGTCAGTATTTCAGAGATGTATTTGCTTTGACTTAAATGCAGTGCAGTAGTTGATACTTTCTTTACTTTAATACCAAGAAAGTAGTGTAGATTTCCCAGATCTTGACAGAAAACTCTTTGTTCAGATGTAGTGTGAGATTGTTTATTTATGTTGCACTATTTCCTGTAATGATAAAGTCGTCAACATATATTAGAACATAAGTAACAGTGTCATTGCAAAACTCGGTAAACAGTGAGTTATCAGATTTTGTTGAATTATAATCAAGTTTAACCAAAGTTGATTTTAATTTATCAAACCACACCCTTGGAGCTTGCATAAGCCCATATATTTCTTTGTTTAATTTACAAATAAGTTTTTCACTTCCTTTCTGTCTGAAGCCTTAAGGCTGATCCATGTAAACCTCTTCCTGCAATATACCATTTAAGAATGCATTGTTTATATCTAGTTACTTAATGATCCAATCTCTTTGCAAGGCAATAGTTAGGATAATTCTAATAGAAGTGGGTTTCACAATTGATGAGAAGGTTTCATTAAAATCAAACCTACGTTGTTGTGAATATCCTTTGGCTACTAACCTTGCCTTGTGTTTAGATATTGAACCATCAACATTTTTCTTTAATCTGTATGTCCACTAGCATCCTACAACATTTTAATTAGCTGGTAGAGGAATAAGTGTCCATGTCTTGTTTCTCATAAGTGCATATATTCATCTTTCATAGCAGTCATCCCTTTTTCATTTTGCATAGCTCGATGATATGCGCTTGGTTCTTCCATTTCCAAGTTTGCATTATATATTTTTGGCTTGAATATACCACTCTTTGCTCTTATTATCATGTGGTGCCCAGCTCTTGCAGGTTGTTGATTTCTATTATTTGTTGTAGCTTCTTGTTGAGTATTGAATGATAGTGAATCACCCAATACTTGATGAGAATCCGATAGAGTATTGTTGTGAGGTATGATTTGAGCACTCTGGTAATCTATTTGACTCATGATCTGATTCTAAGTTGAAATCACCTTGAATTAACATTGGTAAGTAATGATCGTCCTGACCTGCACATCTTATTTCACTTTGATCTGATGCAATCTCATCCTGTTGAGCAGGTATTGGTCGTAAGGAATACTTTGGATTGTATATTTTTTTTGTGCGGTTTTGATTTTCAACTTGTTAAAAGGAAATATTTGCACATTAAATACCACATGTCTTGATATGTAGATTCTGCCATTAGTGTCTAAATGCTTGTACCCTTTCTAATTTGTTGCATACCCCAGGAAGGTGCATGGTGATGATATGAAACTCAACTTGTTAGTATTATAATATCTTAAATAAGGAAAAAACAGACACCTAAAAACCTTTAGTGCTTGATAATCGGGTTAATTTTGTACAATAATCCTAATGGACTTTTAAACTTGAGCACTTTTGTGGGTAGCTTGTTTATCAAGTATACTGAGGTTGCAACTGCATCTAGCTAAAATTTTAGTGGCATTGATGCATGTGCTAATAGAGTGTGACCTGTCTCAACAATATGTTTGTGTTTTCTTTCTACAAGTCTATTTTGTTATGATATATATGTACATGTCATTCTTTGTGTTATTCCTCTCTTTGTAAGTACTCCTTTAGTGACATAAAGTCTGACCCACCATCAGTTTGAACAACCTTTAGTTGACAGTTTGTTTGCCTTTCTGCACTGACTATAAACTGTGGAACTGCATTGTATGTTTCAGATTTTGTCTTTAATAAATATATCCACACATATCTACTATAAGCATAAAAAAATTAGATATAGTATTTGTATCCATAATTAGATGTAATTACGGCCGGTCCCCATAAGCCTACAACAACTATTTCTAGAGGTTTGCTATATTTAGCCTCTGAATTTGGAAATGGAAGTTTATGACTTTTACCCATTTGGCAATAAGTGAAAATGTAAGGCATGAGAACATTGTCAATAGAAATTTATTATCATTTAAAACTTGTTTTACCGTCTTTACACTTGGATGTCCCAATTTACAATGCCAAACATCAAATTTCTTACAGTTTTCTCTCTGTTAGATTTTAGAAACATTACACTCATTATTTGCAGAATTTCTTGAATTAGCAACATTAAATTGATAAAATCCCCTAACTTCTCTACCTATAAAAGAATTTCCCTAGTTAGAATGTCTTTAACCAAACAACGTCTTGAATAAAATTTAAAGTAAACATTATTATCTTTTGCTAATTGAGATACACTTATTAATTTTTTTTTAATTAGGGGAACTCTTAATAAATTATTTTGATAGAATTTTTTTTGCCTTTTATACATGCACATACAGTGTGTGTAATTGTAATGGGCTTATTGTTTGTATCCAAATTGGGCACAACACTCTTCGAAAGTGTTTGAAGAGATAAAATGAAGAAAGTACATGTAAAAAGAGGATTATCTAACAAACATCCAGATAATAATCAGAAAAACAGTAGAGAACCACAAAGATTTAGAGTGGTTCGGCGTATGGCCTACGTCCATTATGAAATGGTTGACTTTTATTAACTTTTGCTTATTGGTTACAACGGTTACAATAGTAAAACTAGAGTACAACAGTGATTTCGGCAGAGTCTGGAAGTAGAAGAGCTAAAAGTCCCTTTTCTATAGGTTCTGGGCTGCTATTTATAGGCGTAGGCTGCAAATATCTCGCTCAGATCTCGAGAGACCTCTTCTCTCATGTGGGCGGGCCCATACGATCGATCCCATGCCACTTGCACTCGATCTGTGATCGATACGAACGAACTTCATATCGATTAATACTTCTTTCAACCGAGTCGAGATCGATCACGAACATTCTTGATGATGTATGCAAGCACCTATGAAAATTTTATGGCATTTGGACTTGTAGATTTTAAGTTAAGATTGATGCAAGTTTGGGTTTTATGAAAGCTGCTTAATTCGTATCGATGCTGTTCATATCGATAGCCTCGTATCGATAGTTCTGCACGTGATGTATGATGACGCGCTGCTTGATTTGAGAATCGATCCACATTTTATGCCAAATGATCGAGTCTTTCCTATGAATGCACCTCATTCGTATCGACCCGGTTTGGCCTTATTCGTATTGATCCACTGCAGCCATTTCATATCCTTCGCTTAATGGTCACTTCATATCGATAGATGGACGATTTCTTCATATCGATCATGGAGTAGTTGCTTTTGTATCGATGGAAAATATTGATTTTGTATTGACCTGTGGCTGATCAATACAAATTATACTGAAAATAGATCCATACGAAAAAATCTCCCGTGTACTTACCAATGGATACGAAGTAGATAGCCACAGATGGATACAAAGTGGACGTTGGTTGATCGATACGAACAATCTAGAGATGATCGATGCAAAACAGTATGAGGAAGGATGGATACGAAGCTCACTATTCTCCTGAATGATACGAAACCAAGCGCATTTGATGGATTCAAACCAAATCGATATGAAGGAAGGTTTTCCTTGGCTGCTTGATGGATACGAACAAGCTGATCACTTGAATTGTATCGGTCATATCTTGAGCATACGAACTCAGATTGACATAAAATTTGGAACACTGGCTTCTATAACTTTGCTTGTCATGTCTTGTCAATTGTAGCTCGATCCAGACTTGGACAAAATTCATCGGCATCCATAGTGAACATGTTTATAACCGATCTTCGGGACGGACTGTCCTTAGTTTCCAGTTAAGTTCTTGTGTCACGGCCTTACCAATAGGCGGGATAACATTTTCCCCCAGAATACATCTTGTGAGAACATGACGTGCTTTGAAAATTTGCACTCTTCATCCTGAACTGTTTTATCTAACTCATCTGAATGGTTGGCGTCTTTACATCGAAAATTGTGACTTTTGATTGATGTTTAGAAATATAAACTATGAACTGTTGACTGCCAATTGTTGTATCGTGTGCTGTTGTAGCTGAGTTTTGTATGATAGTAATCCGTCGTTCATTGTTGTAACTGTCACTAGGTGAGCATTCAATTCTTGCAAAATTTAAGAATTAAATGTTGGTTTGTGGCATATAGAATATATATAAACTTGGCTCTCGTCAACGTTTGTTCGTTCATGAGTCATTGCCGAGTTCTTTAGTTCTTGTTTAGATCGAGTTTCGTATCGATCCTCTCCTAAATCGATGTGAAATTTGAGTTGTAGCAATGATCGATAATCGTTTTAAGTAATTTCTTTCGTATCGATCCTCTTCTGGTTCAATCTGGGATGGTGGAATGCATGCTTCATATCGATGCCTATCGATACGAAATGGATAGCCCTTGGAGGTACATCATATCGATTGATATGAAGTTTAGGTCTTTGAGCAAAGTACGAAATAAGTGTTTCATATCGATGAAATCCACTGATTCAAATAAAATTTTGTTGTGGGTTTTGTATCGATGAAATCTTCACTGATGGATACGAAATGAATGCTTCATATCGATGGAGTCACATGGCTCCAGTGCAACTTGGCTGCTCCTTTCGTATCGACGGATTGATGGACGTGAAATTTTTTCCCAAGATCGACCGTAGACGGATACGAACAAAGCTCTTTCGTATCGTTCTAGCTTCAACCATTTCAACCGGTTCATTTAACTGGGAGACAAATCATCTCTGTCCCTTGGGTTCAAGTCCATATAAATACATTTTGGACTTAACCAAATTTCAACTTGTTTTCATTTCTATAGACTGTGTTTGTATCGATCAAAAGACCGAGAAAAAAAACTGCCCTTTGTCTTTAAACCAAACGAAACTTTAATCCTTCGATTCGATTGCTTAGATTAGGTAATTAATTGAAATAATCCCTTCTAGAGCGATGAGACTTGAGATTGAAGCCAATTCGTCCATAATTATGGCCAATTCAAATGATGACGAGGCCGGAATTGGGTCGGAGTACATTTGAAGGAGAAACTAATGTAGTCCAGGCTGATTGGAGAAGAAGTAGTGTTGAGGACTAGGAAGGCAGCGTTCGTATCGATTGAAGAAAAGCGATTCTTATCGGTCTTAGTGTATGAAGTTTGTATCGATCAAATGTAGCAGAATTTCATGTCGAATTAAGTGATCAGCTTCGTATCGATAGGAGGTGTGAGTTCGTATCGATCTGGGGCAATCGATACGAAAGACTAACTGCCTGATCGATTCAAAGCATTGGGTAAGTTGACTGATATGAAGACGTTGCCTATGATTGACACGAACTTCTTTCCTGGGGGCCAATGTGAATTTCCTTCTTGGTGATCTGTACGAATTAGTTTCCCTTACGATCGATGTGAACAGAGCTTTTAGCAATCGATCCATGTCATGACCTTGAAAAATATGAGATTTCTTTGCATATTCGAATATTTGACTCCGACGATCTTCTGCCTTACATAATAGGATTTAATCGTCTCGCTGCGTAGTTGACTGCCCTTCGAAGCTCGTCGATGGAACTGTAACTTGGATCGATTTTTCGAAGCCTAGATGGTACATCTATGATGGTCAGCGGTGACGGTCACTCTGGTTGAATCTTGAAGTCTTATCATTTGAACATTCCTTAAATTTTGTAGAATTTATTAAGTGTAATGTAGCACTACACTGCACAATACATTCATGCACTTCACACTGGGTAACACATAAGCTTATTATCATATAACGATGGTTTTTGATGAGTTGATTAGTTATGGAATCTACAAGTTCACAGTAGCAGAAGCTTCAAAGTTCGCCTCCCTTAGTAATAGAGATACCGGTCATCGCGGCCGAAGGTATAGATCCAGCTTCGGACGAGCTGCCAGGAGCCAGCTTTATTGGGAATCTGCAAGATTCTATGCCATCCAACGTCTCGAAGACATGTTGGGGGCGGATATGCCTAAGACATGGTTTGCTATTAGGCGACGTCTTATTACCTGGACCAAATGATAGACCACATGCTCCCCCGGAAGGGTTTACTGCCTTTAATAGACATTCGTGTACAGCAGGGACTCTCCCTCCATTAACCAATAAATTTGGGAGGTGCTAGCTTTCTTTGGAATCGCCCCATCACAATTACATCCGAATGGATACGCATTGCGGAACAGTTTGTTGATTGTTTTCATGGAAGATCTCTTTTGACCCCCAACCCCAGAAGAAGTCAGATATTTATTTAATGTCAAGAGTCGGGGGGACAATCCTTCATTCACATTCCTAGAAGCAGTTAGGAACTGTCAGGTGGTGACGGGTCTTAAACTAGGCTCAGCTATTTCAAGATGGAGTGGTTCTATGTCCGATGACCTCTAGGGTTTGCCAGCCGGTGGTTGGTTAGACGTAAGTGACACAATTCCTCCAGTAGTTTTAGAGTTTGTTGCAACCGATGCCGAGTCTAATATTTTCTTTCCTCTACAGCCGAAATTCCATGACTTGAAGGTGCTTATTTTAAAGACATAATACGAATTCTTCAGGAAGTACCAAGTGAAATAAGAGAAATCGATTCGGTGCTCATAGACGAAAACCTAAGGATTGTTGTGCTTATCGATCAAAACTAGAGCATTAGACTCGAAGGGTCGATCAGGGCAGTTCCAACAAAACGGCCCAATCGAAGGGAGCCTAGGATTGTAATAGTTAAGGAAGGTGAGAGAGAGGATACTCCTACTAATGACGAACCCGTAGCTGGACCTTCAGACAGTTTTCAAGGTTTAGAGGGAAGGAGAAAAGGCAAGGCAATAGCACACAAGCATCATAAATCTTCAAGATGGAAATCCGTAGTTGTGTCCCCACCAGTCTCCAATATTAGAATTTTTAAGGCTCCTCCCTCACAATTAGAGAATCCTTTTGAAGGACTTGCAAATATTCCAATTTCAGACTATGTGTCACTTCAACACGACACTTGATAGGAGGGGCTTCAAAGTGCTTTAGATTTTAGCGAGTCTCTTCCCCTAAGTTTGGCCAACATTTTACGGTTGGTTGGAGGGTTGCATATGCATACACACTTCACAGCACTACATGATTTCCAGTCTTAAGTTGTTCACTTCTAGAGATCACTAACTCTTTTTTTCTTTTATTCTACATATACAACGACTAGGTGAGATTCTATGCTTGAAAGTCTCCGTTCGGTGCGCCAGTCATCGAGTTCATACTATGAATCCCGCCGGAGGGAGGCTAATAGATACCGTGATCGCGGTTATTCTAGCCAAGAGCGTTATGAGAGGGATAGGGATAGAGAATACAGACATCGCTCTCGATCACACTCCCCACCCCCTCGAGCTCCAACTTAACCCTCTGATCGTGGAAAACAACCACTAGAGCCTCCACATCAAAAACCATCTTATTAGACCCCCGAGCCTGATTCACAACATCGTAGAACTGAGGCCAAAACTCCTACTATCATTGAACAAGCTACTACCGAGCCCATTGGGGAAGGAGCAATCAAAATTGGCCAGTTGAGAAAAGATTTTCAAACATTTGCTTCGATGGTTTTATCTTCCCTCCCCACTTAAAGAAAATTCCATCTGAAGCAGAACAAACGATGCATGACTGCATTCATGACATTTATACTCAATACAAGGAGTGGATGAAAGCCACGGATAAAGCGTTGGGGGTGGCTTTTGAGCGAGCCAAAACAATCAAGAAGTTAGAGACCGACCTCGCTCAAAAGGACCGTATTATTCAAGTGCTTAACAATGAAGTCGAATCTTCTTGGCAATCTGAAATAGAGGCCACCAAAAAAGCTGACGAGGCAACACAATCTATGGAATGAATGCGACAAATGCATTTCGCTTTGGTGGAGGAGATGGGCCAACAGAACACCACAGTTACATCCGAAAGGGATGCTGCATTGAAGGAACTCAATGAGCTTAAAGCCAAAATTTCTAAAGTCATTAAAGAAAAAGATGATGCGAATAAAGCAGCCCAAGAAGCATGCGAGCAAGCTATGGTCTTCGGAGCGAACGGGATGTGACATCACTTAGAATTTAGGAGGTTGGGGCCAAGGTTGAGGATGAAGTTAAAATGGAAGAAGCCAGGTTGGAGGCTGACATTGAAGATCTTCTGATCACATACAATGAAAATGTCTTGAAACATAGAAACCTGACTTGGCTTGACAATTATCCAACACTTCTATACAATGCTTCAGACGAATTAGTAGAAGATGAAAAGGTTGCTTGCCAAGCTGAATCTATTAATGAGTTCGAGCTCGAGAACCGAGTGTTGAGCGAAGATGAATGAAAAATTCTCCACGATATGATGATCTCATATGAAAAGGAGAAACTTGACATCAACATTCGGAGGTTGGAGAAGGTTCTGGCATCGAGCACCATGATATAAGTTCTGAAACTCTCATGCCGACCCAACCTGAAATTACATCTGTGGTTGATCTCAGTCCGTTCTTACTTATAACCCGGATCAACCGCGGTTGTCTCCATCCCAAGAGCAAGTATCTGAAGATGCTCCACCAGTCGCAAGTGAAATTGAGGAAGGTATTCTGAGCACTTCTTATGCTTGCTCCAAATTAGAGGCGTAATTTGAAGTAATTGTTAATAGTTTGTCTTTTGTTTCTATCCAGTGATTGGAGCTACACCTGCTATGCCCCCTGCAACCCAAGAGTTACATCACGAGCAGGAGGCTATCATAACGGAAGCGACCGCAACAATGACTACTGCATCTATGGATGGGCTACAAAGGAGCATACTTATTTTCGACGAACAAATGATGGAGGAACTTCTCGGTCATCATAGTGACCCTTTGCTGATCTGCCGTTTGTCATGAGTGGAGGCGCACCTATGACTAGCTCCTCAGGCCCAACTTCTAACGTTCTCGGGGAGGCTTCGAAGATTCGTGAAGAAGAAATAATAACCGAGATTAACGCCGATATGGAAGCAGCTGCCCGAGCTAGTAGTTTTGGAGGTGGAATGGCTTGCCCTAGCCCAGCCCCTTTGTGGATGATATCTCTGGGAGGAACGGTCATTGAGACTGGTGTACCTATCCCACCTCCTACTGTTGATCATGTCCCTCCGACTCCGCCTTTAGGAAGCATTCCAATATATTTGAGTTCGGAGGAGGAAATTGATATAATGCCCCCGACTGGAGACCAGCCGCCAAAAAGCAAGGGATAAAAAAAGGAAGCCGAGCAGCGGCTCCAGTGGGCCAATGCTGAAGAAGAATCCGAGAAAGAAAAAAGAGTAGATACGTCTCTTCGGGTCATTTTTGGTAGATAGATAGGAATCTATTTTTTCTTTCTTTTTGTAGGTCTATATAGATGCGGGTTCATCCCCTGCTAGTACGACTTTTGGCATAGATTTGTACTTAACCATTTTCTTCCAAAGGATGATTGAAATAAAATTTCATTTTGTTTTCTGTATAACTTGTGTTAATTTGCTCAAGTGTTTCAGCACTCGAACTTTCCTTCGATATACTTATGAAACTTTAGTTCTTTAATTTAGACCTGGATTTATTTGCTAAGTCTTAGGACTATTGTTTCAGGTCGCAATCGAGTGTTAAGTCGAATTTCGATATTGTACTGTTTCAATCAGTGGTCGATACTTATGTTCTGCCCCCAGATTCGGGGATATACTAGAAAAATCAGTTAGCAATCACTATTTGCCTTTATCACATCGATCTTGATCTTTATGAAATGAAACGGAAGCATAGCGATCGAGCCATAATGGTTCACCAATTAATGATCGTATCCACACTCTAGGGATTAAACTTGTTCGTCGGCGATCGATTATGCCTGCTTAAGTTTTAATGACACATCCATACTTCGGGGACTTAAGTTATTTTCGCGGGCGGTCATTCATGCCTGTTAAATATTTATAACCACGTCCACACTCTGGAGACTTTAGATTGATTCATGGGTGGTCAATCACACCCGAGTTATGCTTATACTCTGACCGCACTCTAGGGACTCAGAGTTGTGTTAAGGATATTTATGTTTAAACTCCAATCTGCACTCTGGGGATGTTATAGTTAGTCGATATTTATACTCCAATCCATGCTCCGGGGAGTTAGAGTCAATTTTTGTCAATACTCTAGTTCGTACTCCAAGAATCCATATTTAATTGTTGTTTGTACTCCAGTTCGCACTCCGAGAATCTGGAGTTGGTTGATATTGATACTCCGGTTCGCACTCTGGGAATTCGAAATTGGTTGATGTTTATACTCCAGTTCGCACTACGGGAATCTAGAGTTAGCTGACAGATGGTCAGTCACATTTGTTAGGCTTTTGGATTTCGTTCGCACTCCGGGAAGGACGAATCTATCAGGATCATCGATGATCGGTTCACATCCACCCTAAGTTAACAAGCGAGGTCGTTAGATGGACGGATCTATCCTTCTCAAACTTGGTCAAGATATGGGCAAAGTCGTTAGGTGGATGGATCCACCCTCTTCGAGATCGCATTTGTAAGTTTACACTCCAGCTTGCACTCTAGGAATCTAGAGTCAATTAAAGGACTGTCGTGTATCAATCCTTTTTTGTCTTCAGTGTGATGACTTGCCCCCGAGCTCGGGTTTCACTTAGCGAGTATCCGATCATATCCGGTCGTATCACAGTTACTCCCTATTTGAATAAAACCCATTGTCGGGTGGAATTTAGCTCTTCGTGCATAGTGATAGTTGTATGTGCATTTCAAAAAATCACATATCTAACTCAAAGAGATGGCATTTTATTGCTGAAATAAGAAAATATGGCATAGTCAACGACCTTATTACAAATTCAAATTTCAAAATGCATAAACAAATTGCGAATGAATAACAAACTAAATAATTAAACCCTGTCAAGTGTAGTAGCGACAAAGGCTTTCGCTATTCTAGGCTTTCGGTAGAGTAAGACCATCAATGGTCGATTATTTGAATGTGCCATCTCCGAGCTTTTGTTCGATGAAATACGGCCCTTCCCATGTTGGTTTCATGTGCGAAGGAACCGGGTAGATTCTTTTGAGAATGAGATCGCTGAGTTCAAAGCTTCGGGGTCGAACCTTGGCATTGTATAATCGGGCGACTCGACTTCGGTATGCGGCTGCCCTCAAGTCAGCCTCTTCATGCTTTTCATCCAAGAAATCTAAAGATTCGGCAAGTAATATGGCGTTCGTTTTCGAATCATAAGAAGTCACATGATGAGAAGGCACTTTCATCTCGATTGAAATAATGGCTTCTGAACCGTAGGAAAGAGAAAATGGTGTGTGGAAGGTAGCGGACTTGTGGGTAGTTAAGTAAGCCCATAGAGCAATAAAAAGTTCATCGACTCACTTGCCCCCGGCCTTTTCCAGCCTTTTCTTTAGAATAGACTTATAACTTTATTCACAGCTTCAGCCTGTCCATTCGCTTGAGGGTGTGCAATTACGGAGAATTTATTTTGGATGTGGAATCGTTGACAGAAATTCTTAAATTCAACACTGTCGAATTGGGTTGTCAGTGATGATGGTATGTGCGAGACCAAATCGGCAGGCAATGTTGCAGACTACAAAGTTGATATCCTTCTTTGTCGTGATTGTAGCAAGGGGCTCAGCTTCCGTCCACTTGGTAAAGTAATCAACTGCGACGATGGCGTACTTCGCACCACCTTTGGCTAGAGGAGAGAGCCAATAATATCGATGCCCCATACTGCAAACGGCCATGGACTGACCATCTGAACTATTTCAGTAGGTGGGGCTCTAGGGATTTGACCGTGTTTTTGACATTTGTCATATTTTCTAGCATAATCCGATGCATCGCGATTTACAGTCGGCCAATAATAGCCATATCGAAGCACTTTCTTGGCAAGAGCTTGTCCCCCGGAGTGATCACCACATTCCCCTTCGTGCACATCATGCAGTACGTATTTTATTTCATCGTGAGTAATACACCGGAGTAAAGGGACAGAGTATCCTCTTCTATGCATGACCCCATTCTCAATAGTGAACCACAAAGCTTTTCGAAGAATTTGTCTCTTTTCATTGCTGCGCTCTGGTAGGATCCCACGTTCGTGATAATTTCTGTACGGAGTCATCCACGACTCCTTATCGGGAACAACCTTAAATACCCAATATGTCTCCATTTGATCGATGCTCGAGGAAGAAAACATTTTCATAGTGACAAGTCCCAATTGTTGTGCTTCTCATGTACTGGCTAACTTTGCTAATGAATTGGCTTTCTGATTGTACTCTCGAGTATGCAGTAGATGGAATAATAATCAAACTGATTTAATATTTCCTAAACTCGAGCAAGGTAAGCAGCCGGTCTTTGGTCTTTGGCCTGGTATTCCCCCCCGAAATTGATAGACGACCAATTACAAATCACAAATAATCTCCAGAGCAATGATTTTTAAATCTCTGGCTAGTCTCAATCCAGCAAGCAGGGCCTCATATTCAACTTCGTTGTTGGTCGCATGAAAATCAAACTTTTAAGTGTAGCATATAGATCGTCCTTCGGGGGTTTCAAGTACAACTCCAGCACCTGAGCAACGGTCATTTGATTCACCATCGTTATGTATCTTCTAGATATACTTGGGAGATTCGTTGGTTCGGGCAAGTCTTTTATGATAGTAAATTCAGCTACGAAATCTGCAAGGACTTTTCCTTGAATGGCTCGCCTTGGAGTGTAAGTAATGTCAAACTGACTTAACTCGATATTCCACTTGAGTAGCCTTCCAGACGTCTCAGGCCGCGTAAAGACATGTCGTAACGGCTGGTCGGTATAAACAGTGATAGGATGAGCCTAGAAATACGGACGGAGCTTCCTTGAGGCAATAACAAAACAATAAGCCAACTTCTCTAGCTTTGGATAATTTCTCTCAGCTCCAGTCAGTCATTTGCTAATGTAGTAGACCGACCTTTGTATTTGGTCTTCTTCCCGAATTAGGGCAGCGCTGATTGCGTTGTCTGAAATCGCCAAATAGATATACAATCTCTCATGATCAATTGGCTTTGACAGAATAGGTGGTGTGAAGAGATGTTGGACCAGTGCTCGAAATGCGCCCTCACATTCCATGGTCTATTCAAAGTTCCATTTCCCTTTTCTGATCAAATCGAAGAAGGGAATGCATTTGTCGGTGGATTTTTAAATGAACCTGCTCAGTGCTGCTACTTTCCCGTTAAGGCTCTGGACCTGCTTTATAGTTCTTGGAGTTTTGAGATTTCTGATTGCCTAGATCTTTTCGGGATTGGCTTCGATTACTCGAGCGTTGACGATAAACCCAAGGAATTTTCCTGATGCGACCCCAAAGTGACATTTCAGTAGATTGAGCTTTATTCTATATTTTCGAAGGATGTTAAACATTGATTCCCGGTCTTTGATATGATCAGTGGAGAATCGTGACTTTACTAGCATGCCGTCCATGTATACTCCTATGGTTTTTCCAATCTGATTGGCGAACATCCGATTAACCAATCGTTGGTAAATTGCGCCGGCGTTATTGAGTCTAAAAGGCATAACTTTGTAGCAGTAAAGATCCAAACCAGTCACGAAACTGGTATGCTCCCTGTTGGGTAAGTGCATTGGTATTTGGTTATAACCAAAATATGCATCCATAAAGGATAAGAGTGCATGTCCAGCCGTTGAAT
The DNA here is from genome assembly GCA_030765085.1 of Allium cepa. Classification (NCBI taxonomy): domain Eukaryota; kingdom Viridiplantae; phylum Streptophyta; class Magnoliopsida; order Asparagales; family Amaryllidaceae; genus Allium; species Allium cepa. Next base: position 564,957,020 of record CM060935.1, read on the forward strand.
CTACAAGTTGATCAATTCGGGGAAGGAAAACTATCTTTAAGGCAAGCTTTATTCAAGTCTGAGTAGTCAACACATGTTCTCCATTTCCTATTTGGCTTTAGAACAAGTACAGGATTGGATACCCATTTTAGGTATAATGCATCTCGATTAAATCCGTTTGATTTAAGCTTATCCACCTCTTCCTTAAGGGTGGCAGATCTCTCTAGATCCATACCACGCCTATTTTGCTTGACCGGAATGTGCCGTGGATCAATATTTAATGTGTGCTTGCGATGTCCGAGGAGATTCCACACATGTTAGAATGTGTCCAAGAAAACACGTCCAGGTTTTCCTGGAGAAACTCAACCAATTCCTCTTGCATTTGCTGGCTTAACTGAGATCCAATCTTTATCATTTTAGAATCGTCGTTATCATCGATTGGGACATCGATCGTCGGCTCTACCAGCGAAGCTTGATAGTCTTTACTTACGTCTTCATTTTGTTACCTCTCAGGTTAAGATCCCTTGGGAATTGGTTGTGGTGCCCGGGCCTAGGCCTAAGCGTCAATTATCAATTCTCAACAAAGCGGACGCAGAGAGAATCCTCTACGCCTTTTCCTTTTTCCTTTCTCAATGCCACTCGCAGCCCAGCGACATAACAGGCTCGTCCAATAGCCTGATCTCCTTGAACGACTCCAATTCCATGATTAGTGGGGAACTTTAGAGTCAAACACCAGGGGGCAATGGCGGCCCAAAATTCAGCTAGGGCCGATCGGCCCAATAAAGCATTATATGGCGAGTCTATATCCAGCATAATCTGGCCTCTCCGGCGTTCTCCAATTCCTAATTCCACTGGCAGTTCCACCACTCTAGTGGGTATGGTTACACTCCCATTGAAGCCATGAATACAGGACTGACAAGGCTTCAAATCTTTAGTCTCCATTTTCATTTAGTCATAGGCTAGCTCAAACAATATATTCATAGAACTCCCACTGTCTACCAAGATCCTCTTTCTCCAAGAAGGACCTACTTGAGCTGATATGACAAGTGGATCGATGGTTGGGGCTTCAACATGAGCGGCATCTCTGTATCAAAAGACGATGTCGTCAGTCATCGTCTTTTGTTGCTTGGCCGGAGCCCCATCTTCCAAATTACTACAACATTCAAAGCTCGCATGCCTCGTACAACTGACATACAACTCCATTTCCTTCCAGCTTCGGTCTCTTGGATGAGGACCACTACTAATAATATTTATCACCAACCTCCCACCGGCACAAGCGGGTTCCTCCGGTCTCACCTGATTCGGCACATGGTTTTGATTTGATGGGCCCGCACCTACAGACTACGTTTCCCACACAAACTGCTCCAATTTTCTCTCACGTATCAACTTTTCAATGATATCCTGCAAATGACGGCACTCGTTCGTGTTATGGCCGAAACTTTTGTGGAATCTACAAAACTTCCCTGTCTGTGTCCGTCTCTCCGATGACTGTTTCGGAGCAGGTTTCTTGTACTGAATAGTATTACAGGCCCGTAAATACACTTTCTCCAATGACGTACTCAAAGGAGTATAATTATCAAACACCCTACGTCGTGGATCACGTTCTACTCCCGCTTCCTATTTTGATTACCATCGCCTTTCTGTTGATTTTGTTTATTCTGTATGTTCAATTGCACTTTTCCAAATCTCTCCTCGGTTTGTTTAACAGCAACATTTTTTTGATTTTTTTCACACTAGGCCCTACGTCATCCTTTTTCCTAGACTGTTTCGAATCCTCCCTCCTCAAGAATTGAGCTGCCTTGGAATAGAAACGGTCCAACAACGTAGGAGGTTTTCCAGCCAACCATTTTCCAAACTCAGAATCGGGATCAATCCCTTTAGTTAATGCCATCAGAATAGAGTAATCATTAGGATTACTAATCTTAGCACATGCAGCATGAAATCTCTCCAAATAACATTTGAGTCTCTCTCCAGGAGCTTGAGTGACACTAGACAAAGCATTAACATCCTTCGTCCTCGTTACATGCATGCGGAACTGCTCAACAAACTTTGTCGCCAACTGATCAAAACACGAGATAGATCGAGGAGGTAAACAGGTGAACCACATAGTCGCTATGCCCCCAGCGAGATTGGAAAACTTCAGCACTTAACTACATCATCATCTCGTGCAGCATTCATTAACAATTCATACTTCAAGATATGTTGATTAAGATCAGAGCTCCCTTCATAAATGGGTAAAGTAGGCATCCTGATCCGCTGAGGTGGTTCTGCATAGAGTATCTCATCAGTAAAAGGAGTATGACTCCGGAAGATTCCCTAGTCGTCATTGGTGAGGCCTTGACTCTCTCGAATCATCTGACAGATCATTGTCGGGATGTCGGACATTTGGATGTTCGGGGCTTGCTAGGACAAGGAGTGGTCGGGTTCCACAATCCGAGGATGGGCCGGACGCGGTCGACGGTCCATATCTTGCCTCCTTGGTTTTAAGTTCTCTGGAACATAAGGTTCACGAGTGTATTCATGTTGGCGAAGATTTAGATCTGTCTAATTTCGTGCATCAACTCCCAATTCAATAGCAGCAGGGGCAGTGCGGTTGTCTGTAACATGATGAGGAACAGTACCTCCCTAGGAGGAGGGTCTAGTCTGATAGCTGGTTGACGGGCCGACATTCAGTTGCCCAATATTCAATGTATGCCAATGTCCAATAGCTTGAGTATAACTCCCATCCGACCGTGGATGTGAGGATCTATGAAGGTAATCTAAAGAGGATGAACTCTCAGTAGATGAATAGGAAGTCTGATCCCGCTTGGATTTCCTTTGTCTTTGACAGTTCAGTTGGTTGGTCAGTTCCGCGTTAGCGCGGAGTTGTTAAGTGAGCTGTTGGCAGCTCTAAGTCAGTTCTTCCATAAGTAGCTGAAACTCTTCCCTGGTGAAAGGGCCCTGTGGGTCTGATGGTCCGACAGCATTCTGATCGGTAGGAGGTAGCTGTATGGGATTCTGCAAGTCCCTTCCTTCTAGATCAGCGGTTGTTGATGTGTCCTAGGGTTAACCATTGTGGGTGGTGAAGCTCTTTCCTTAACTTGATGCAAATCTGAATAGGCTGGAAGAACTTTAGGCTTGAAATCTGGATCTTCTTCTTAGATTTATGAAATCTGATATCGATAGTAGATCCAACGAGCAGGAGAAAAAACTGGGTTTTCTCAGTGAAAGCACCAAAGTTTTTGTAGCAAAATTAGGCACAACACTCTTCAAAAGTGTTTAAATTGATAAAGTAAAGAAAATAAATGTAAAAAGAGGATTATCTGACAAACACTCCAGATAATATTTAGAATAACATAAGAGAAGCACAAAGATTTAGAGTGGTTTGACGTATGGCCTATGTCCACTATGAAATGGTTGACTTTTATTAACTTTTGCTTGGTGGTTACAATAAATTACAACAGTAAAACTCGAGTACAACAGTGATTTAGGCAGAGTATGGACGTAGAAGAGCCAAAAGTCCCCTTTCTATAGGTCCTGGGCTGCTATTTATAGGCGTAGGCTGCAAATATCTCGCTCAGATCTTGGAAGACCTCTTCTCTCACATGGGCGGGCCCACACGATCGACCCCATGCCACTTGTACTCAACCGTGATCGATACGAACGAACTTCGTATCGATCATTAC